>CM066912.1:20577857-21177857 GCA_033964015.1 Scolanthus callimorphus | reverse complement strand
AATTACAACTATTTTGGCAATTGTGTTATTTGTCTTAGATAAATCAAGCAAGCCTTTCCGTATGATAGCAAGGAAGCCCCATTTCTACCATAAGTCGCTAATAGGAGGTACGTATGATTTTCAGTAGCACGTATAATCGAGCTCAGCTTTCTGTAATTTCATTGTCTCGTTTTGGCTTCCCTGGTGGTAGGCAGAAAGCTTTCACTTCGTTACCCATGTTTCATTAGATGGGAGTTCGTCTAATTTGCGAGCCTCTTAGCGAGTCCCGAGCCTTTTTTGGCCAACCTTTGAAAAACTCATTAAAAACTAGAAAACAAAAGCAGACATGTAATACGGTGGACATTTTCAAGATACCAAGGATTAATATTCCACTCTGTTCGATAGTATTAGTCTAACGAAGAAATGCAAAACTATTAATACCATGGTTCATAAATTGGTTACCACGTAGCTTTAGCCTGCAACTTCTCTTACTCGGTTTATCTAGCATGGCAGGCAGTCATGGAGATTGGCCGATTTTTCCACGCTCCTCACTCTATGTGAGCGCTTCGTTAGTGGTATTAAGTTAGAGTTAATTACCGAGATTCGAGGCAATAACCCTAATACATCCCAAGGGCCGTAGGCCCGAGGGATGTATTGGGGTTATTGCCGAGAATCGAGGTAATTAACGGACTTAGTTTACAGTTGACAAGGTTTTCAGAAAACAAGGACAAATGAAATGCATTCTTCTCATTGAATTTAACAGTTTTGAAAAGGAGTACAGTTTACAATTGAAAAAGATAGCGGATTCCAATAGGAACTATTGTTAGTTATTTAGCTGCTTTCATAGAAGTGGGTTCCCCAGAGAAACTCATTGCAATTAATTTTTACCATGCACAATAAAGTTGTGATGCTGAAGAAAATGAATGACAACTTTTATTCAACTATGATTGACAAAGGTTTCCAAACACGAATTACGTCTTTTGTTTTCGTACAACAGCCAGTCCAATCAATCAAGCGGCCTTTTGTAAAAGCGCAACTCATTAAAGCGCTGTTATTTTGGTCGGTACGTAGCTGCGTAAAGCTCCTCTCTGGTTGGATAATACAAACCCTACCTCAACACAAAGAACGAGGATAATAGACTACAGACAAAAGAACTCCTTTGTAGAACGAAAATAATAGAGACAAAAGCAACTACGTCCTTACTGGTTATTTTCATTTGCACCACGCCCTGACAGCTTACAGCTTCTACAGCTCAATTTGCATAACGTTCTGTCTAGCAAAACGGATGGAACTGATTCAAGATGGAGAAACTGAAGGCAAGTTTCAGGTATTTTGCGCTCGTTGGTTGCTCTCTACGATTAGATATGCAATTAACTTGGGCATGATTTTATCTGTATTTTCAGGTTTACGTCTTAAACACTCTCTATGGGCAATGAGACCAAGCAAGTAGACTGGACAAACGCTTCTCAATATGGTTCAAGTGAAGGCGTTCTCGGAAATCGTGTTTTGTGGCGTTCAACGGGATTCGCATAAAGGATAATCAGAAGCAAATATTGGTTATAGACAGACAGTCAGCATAGATGCATAAACTGAGATTATTGGATGTTTTTTTTCTCGGGGTAAGTGTATGGATTTGAATTCACTAGTTAAATGTTTGGGTTGATAATTGAATTAGTCATTGTGAAAGGGGCAACTGTCATGGTCTATCATGGATTTGGTCTAACTTGGGGTCATTTTAAGTAGCTTAAATGCAGTCAAACTCCCTACAAATCAACAAAATAATGGTCTACGTTTTATACCTAACCTTTCAGCTGCTAGATCAATACAAATTTGGAGTATTTTCGTGTATAATCGAGCGGATGGAATTGGATTGCTAATTGGCATTTTTGATTTTCGAACAGGCTGAACAAGTTTCTTTTTCTTTTTAAGACTAATTTGAAACAGAATATAGGTTCGGAGTTGTTTCTGTAGAACACTTGTCTTATTTTAAAATATTTTGATGAAACAAACGTGACAGTGCCCCTTGAAGTCTTGGTAAAAATGGCTTATTGTGTGGTTCCAGAAATTATCCATAGGAAGGATAATAGGAAAGGATATATTTTCCATACAAATACTGTATTTTTCTTCGGGAATTCCAGAGAGGTGGGGGGTCACTTTTCAACACTCTTCCGGGGGGGGGGGGGGATATTTTCTGGAACCACACATTATTGATTTACAGGTAAGTATATGGCTTATTATGGATTCATAGGTAAATAACTAGATATTTACCTATTAATCCATAATAAGCCATATACTTACCTATTAATCCATAATGAGCAATATATTTACCTAGAAATTCAATTCAATTCTATTGATCAACCCCAACCTTTCCCTGGAGAATTCAAATCCCTCCCCGACTTTCAGTTTGTTGAGAGCCATTATCCGAGTTAATTCCCTACGAATAACAATGGAAACCGCGTCAACTGTAAACTAAGAAGGGAACCCCCTTTACCAACTTATTAATACCCGTCTAGTATACACACCTTCTCAATACAATTTGAGAAAAGGAAATCAGCCAAAGAAGGCCCTGTGTAACACTGACAGATTTCAGAAATTTGTCACAGTAAAACACGCCCACAGCCTATTGAGGGACTGACTGTATGAACTTTAGATTTACTATTTATATTTATACCTATATTTATTGTATATGTCCATGTAAATGACCCGCTGTAATTCAGCTTTTTAGCTGCGAAAGGTTGGAATAAACGAGATATTATTATTATTATTCACTCCCACCCAACCGACAAATAGAGATTTAGCTTTCCGTCTTTCAAAAGATGAATTTTGAAATGAGCTATACAATTACAGCCGCACGCTGTAATTGCTCTCAAAATAGCAACCTCCCTTTTATGGAACAAATAACATTGTACAAAACATTAGGGGAATGCCAAGGTCTACAGGCCCCAAACTTTCAATATGTGAGAACTTTGCTGTAAAATAAGGAGGCACTAGCATCCATGACATGCCGCGGTCTCAGGGAGCAACCCTTTTCGAAACGAAGTTTGCTGCGCCATTGTTTTGCAAATGTAGAAACGTTTTAACGTTTAAAAATTGGCAAAAGTGTGTTTTTCGTGCTTTATGTAGGACCAATTATGTCCAGATGTGAGATAAATAAAGATAAAGATGGCTAAATTTTCGTCCATCAATGCTGTGTACATTAAAGGAAGCCGGTCACGCAACTGCGCAGCTGTTCTGCGCATCTCGCAAATCAAAGAAGTATCGTCCCGTAACGATGACCAGCGAAGGCTAACAACTCGAAAACAAATCGTATATAATTTCGCTACTTCTAATTCCATCCGTCCATGCTTTCTAGCTTTACATATTCTTAAATAGTTATCTGATAGGATGGTCTTATTAGTTCCGTTGATAATTCAGTGTTTGCTCCTGGAGCATGCGCCTATCATGACAGGCTCGCTTTGTAATTTGTTTTTTTTTTTAGATCTTGGCCGGATACAGACGAAGCTAAGCGACTACGTAGTGCTTGATGCCAAGCTCAGACCTATAAAACCAACACACGCCCCTAAAGGTATGACAACTTAATCACCTATTTGTTGTTGGCAAGGTCTTCATCACCGAGGTGAGTCTGCCTGCTCGAAAAGCGCTCTTATTGATCATCTCCAAGAACGACGATGTTGTGCAGCTTGACAAGCGGAAGAGATGGTGCTGCACTCGCCTAGCAGTAGCTTCAGATCCTTCTCGAAAGCACGCAAGATACTATTTCGCGGCCGGCCAACACTGCGTCGACCATGTGGGTGGTGGAAATTCGAGGAGCCGCCGAGGCAGACGTGATTTTCTTATTCTGGTAACATGCCCAATGAGACGCAGACGGGAAGAGAGTAATCTAGTGCGGAGTTACGGACAGTCTGTTCTCGATCTTATCTCCCTGTTGGGGACGTGATCGCGCCATGTGATCTTGAGAATCCTCCGTAGACAGGAGCAAAATTGCGTAGGCGCGGCACGGTCACGGTCGCGGCGCGGCACAGCATTGTCGCCGCACTTTTCAAAGACATACGAAATCTGCTCTATCTAACCACCACTCATGATTGCAAACTGCATGCATAAATTGCAGTCCGCATCTAAGGGATCAGACATCCACATCTGTAAACCGGAACTGAGCATTCATATGGATATTTGCGGTATAGAAAATGCATGCATTTACATTTACAATAACCTTTGAAAAATAATATAATCAGCCTGAAAAGTGAAAAACCTGTTCAGGCTGACCTTAAAAGGATTCTAGGTTATATGCGGGTTTTAACTTTATGTGTGAGTAAATTGCCAAAACATGCATTTTATTAATTTTTCCTTTTTATTTCAGGATTGGAGAAACTTAAGACGACTCTGGAGCCCATTCCCTCTTTAAGTAGTGAGTATTTGGTCTTGATACAAATATTCTTTAAATCTTGTCTGTAAGCAGAAACGTCGCATGTTGGTGAACTTTTGGAGAACCTCACTTTTAACAGTGTGAACTTGTTTTGCTTTGATTCAGTAAACACGGCCAACGTCAAGTAGGTTCTGCCAAAAAGAGGACTTTTTCAATACTATTCAACGTCATTTCCGCTTGTCGCCTCCGATGAACATTTTTTGTTTTTTGAAAGGTTATTCCATTACAGCGGAATTCTTTATATCGCGTTCTTCATTTTCAAAACGTCTCTTTGAATTCGGGATATTAGGTTTTTCTGTTCCGCCAGTGAAACAGGCTGAGCCATGATCTTGTCCTGTTTTGCCTAGTACAGTCAGGTTTTCCTTTACGACGAAACTAGGCGAACTAGGGCAAGAACCTGATTCGCTCGGATGGTTAAACTGGTGGAACAGAAAAAAGAATTCAAAGCATGTTTTGAAACTCTCCCACGCGAACGACAGACTTTGGCTATAAACGCATTTCCTTGCTAACTACTTCCAGCTGATTTCTTGTTCTCAAATTACTCAGGGTACTTAATTAAGGCATGGGTCCAAATCAAATCCTATATGGCGGACGCAAAACCAACGGGGGTGGTCTATCTCTTAATGGCACAAAGGTTTATTGTCATCTTTCAGTATTCATTGCTTATTCTTAATGGTTCTATATATGCTTATGGAAGGTGTTGAATATAAATTTGGCATTCTGAACCAACTTCACGATATTTGGTCTCCATAGCAAATCTCGTAACCTTTGACCTTAAAATCGATTTTTGGATAAAGCTCTTTGGGAGGGTAGGAAGACGAATAATATTTGCTATATTTTTTGGTGATGTTAAAAGAGCAAAGTGGTACTCAAATAAATCAAATGAGGATGGCTTACAACCTCATTTCAACCTTAGCCAACCTCATTTCAATTGTATTTTACACCCGATAGTCAACATTATTAACCACTTTCGAAAAAAGGCCAAACTGATTTACCATCTCCCGTGGCTTCAATGCAAATGAGGCCTTTGTCAGGTAATGCAATCGGTTGCCATGGTTGCTAAATATTTGAAAAGAACTGTCCCAACTTGAGGAACAACCTTAACGAATAACTGTTTGTGCTAGATATTTCTCTTTTTTTTCTCTTCCTTACAGAATTTTTTGAAGTTCCAAACAGACTTGCAATTGAGCATAAATGCTTCTCTATCTCCCCAGAAAATGTTGCCTTCTGTCAAATGTATACTGGGTTTGACTTGTATGAAGATTAAACTAGTTTGTGCCCGCTGGACGTTTTGGTTTGACAAACAATCTGTTGCGTGACTTTAATTACTGTTTTCTTCGTAGTGAAAAGCCCAGCCTGGAATGCAGAAACCGATCACAATGCCGTATTTGTTCCAGCAAAAGGTACGTCTACTGTTTTGATTTGGAGATTTCCCTCTGGAAAAAATAAACCGTCATGGTAGAGATGGTGATGATGATGATCATCATCATCATCATCATATGATCTGTTTACCTTTACTGATTCCATATGGATGACGCAGTTGCTCGTCCCAGAGATCAGTATGTACATATAATAACGATAACGATAACGATAACGATAACGATAACGATAACGATAACGATAACGATAACGATAACGATAACGATAACGATAACGATAACGATAACGATAACGATAACGATAACGATAACGATAACGATAACGATAACGATAACGATAACGATAACGATAACGATAACGATAACGATAACGATAACGATAACGATAACGATAACGATAACGATAACGATAACGGTAACGGTAACGATAACGATAACGATAACGATAACGATAACGATAACGATAACGATAACGATAACGATAACGATAACGCCTCCTCTCCTCCCCGCCCGGTTGACGTGGTAGTCCCCCCGGGCATAGCCCCTTAAGAGTAAGTTGTTTTCATTTTTCTCTCGACAGTTGTTAATCATGTGAAAATTAGTGACAATAGTCATCAAACAGGTATGGGATTGAAATATCATGAATCCATTACTAGGAGTGGCAACCATTCTTATTATACTGTCCGTTAACATCGCAGCTTATGTGCTATTTTTAGCATCACGATTGCAATAAAATCGTATTTACGATCCTCAATTATTCTCATGAGCCCAAGAGGAAGTCAATAAAAGTTATTTTCTTTCAGACAATGGTGATAGTGGTTAAGATTAGATGTAGACAAAAAAAAAACACTTTTACGCTAAAAAAAATCATTGTATCATTAGAAACGAAACGAATTCAGTAAGACATTATAACGGAGCTCCTTAGCGGCCGAAGGCCGCAGAGCGGAGCACCATAGGTATCGCAGGAAGGACTCAATAGCTCAAAGTAGAACTGAGGTATACGATCGACTTCATTTTTCTTCGTTCAGCGGTATTCCCACTATAGTATCGCTGGCGCGTCCGTGCGTGTCTGCGAGCCTGCGTGCCCCACCACAGGTAAACCAAGACCCTTCTCCGTTTATGAATCATATCTCAGGAAGGGGTGAAGCTTAGACAACCAAACTTGCGTTGGGAGGGGGCATTCTGTTAAGAGCAAGGGGGGGAAGGGGGTGCAACTGGATGATCACGTGTCATGACGTCATCGATGACGTCATCATAGGAGAGAAAGAGTATATCTCGGGAAGGGATGGACCTCAGACAACCAAACTTGGGTGAAGTTGTCTAAGTGGCAAGGGGGCTGCAACACAGTAGTCACGTGGTATGATGTAATCGATGACGTCATCATAGGAGAAAAAGAGTATATCTCGGGAAGGAATAAACGTCAGACAACCAAACTTGGGTGAAGTTGTCTTAGTGGTAAGGGGGGTGCAACACCGAAGTCACGTGGTATGACGTCATCGATGACGTCATCATAGGAGAAAAATGGAATATCTCGGGAAGGGATGAACCTCAGACAACCAAACTTTGGTGAAGTTGTCTAAGTGACAAGAGGGTTGCAAGACCCTAGTCACGTGGCATGACGTCATCGATGACGTCATCGTAGGAGAAAAACAATAAATTTGAGGAAGGGATGAACATCAGACAACCAAACTTGGGTGAAGCTGTCTAAGTGTCAAGGGGGTGCAACTGCCGTGGTCACGTGATATGGTGTCATCGATGACGTCATCATAGGAGAAAAAGAGTATATCTCGGGAAGGAATAAACCTCAGACAACCAAACTTGGGTGAAGTTGTCTTAGTGGCAAGGGGGTTGCAGCACCGAAGTCACGTGGTATGACGTCATCGATGACGTCATCATAGGAGAAAAAGAGTATATCTCGTGAAGGGATGAACCTCAGACAACCAAACTTTGGTGAAGTTGTCTAAGTGACAAGGGGGTTGCAACACCCTAGTCACGTGGTATGACGTCATCGATGACGTCATCGTAGGAGAAAAAGAATAAATCTCAGGAAGGGATGAACTTCAGACAACCAAACTTGGGTAAAGCTATCTAAGTGTCAAGGGGGTGCAACTGCCGTGGTCACGTGATATGACGTCATCGATGACGCCATCAAACGAGAAAAGGTATAGATCTTTGAACCTCAGACAATCAAACTTTAGTAAAATGGTCACGTTGTATAACGGTGCAAGTCTATATTATGTACAATGGCGACCTTTTTCTCTAACTGACACAGACAAATGTGTAACCGCGGGGAGCTCCGCTTTTAGCCAGTGGCTAAATCTATATATTTTATTATATAAACACCAATGAATACCAGGTGATCTCCCGCGCGAAAACTTGATATCTTCACACGTGAAAATATCAAGTTATTTTCACATGTGAAAATATCACACTTGCCTTTGCTGAATGCCCGATTTTTAAGCTTAACTCAATAAAATTTGAATTTGGTATTTCATTAGTGATGTTTATATAATAAACGGAACATTACATGACCGCTTGGAGATACGAATTTTATCTTCTCATGTTAAAAATTGATCTCACTCGTTCGCTGCGCTCACTCGTGAGATAACTTTTCAACACTCGAAGATAAAATTCGTATCTCCGCGTGGCCATGTAATATCCTCTATTTATTTTATGAACTATACTTTTATCAGAGTTTCGGCCACTAAAAAATATCGTAATTGGCACATGTGAAAAAATACAAAAATGTCCACCGTCGCGAAATTCATGAAATCGCATTTTTTTCACAAAAATGTTTATATAATAAACAGAATAATACATGGGCGCTTGGAGATATGACATTTATCTTCTCGTCTTCAAATTTGATCTCACTCGTTCGCGATCCCCTCGCGCCCATGTGCTTTTCTCTATATATTCTATAGGACTTATTCCACTGTGCTCAAACTATTATCAGATCAACCATTTTAGTAATGGTTTCTTGGCAATGCAGCATTCAAAAAAGAAGCATGGTGCTGTAGCTTTAATCAGGTTTTGAAATTTAAGGTGTGTATTTCTTGTACTTTATTTATGAAAATGTCTCTTCTAGGTGATAGTATTCGCCCGCACGCATCCAAGACAACATCTGCAAAACAAGCTACCGATGCAGGAAGTGCCATAATCAAGCATCGAAATCCGCTAGTTCAAATAAACTTTCTCATGAAAACCGGAAATGACGGAGCAGGTGCCGAAAACGGACAGCAGGCACTTAATAAGATTGCATCAGTGGTGGCAAATAATTTGAAGTCACAGCCAAATATGAATGACGTTATTAGCGGAAGTGGTGTCGAAGCTGCGACCGGAAGTAGACTAGGAACTGGAGGTGGTTTAATGAGAGCCGGTAGTTACGCAAGCGGAACCGGAAATGAATTAGGGATGAGTAGTGCACCTAGCCTACAAAACGGGCAATATGGCTGGCAGGTCCCAGGGCAGCAATTGGTAAATATTGCTCCAGAAGCAAATGCCAGACTAGCCCCAGCCTATAACATGGGTGGAACTGCATTAAATAGACCCTCAACCGTAATTTCATATAACAATGGTGGTAGTTTGCTGCCTGGAAATGGCCAATTCACTGGAAATTATTTCAATCAGCCTTATGCTGTGAGACCTAACTGGAACCCTTCTATGAATACACCGGGACTTAGAAGCAGAAATGGCTTCCAAACCGGAAGTCCGTTAATCGCTGGAAATGGCCAGCAAACCGGAGGTATCTTTCCGCCAAGTATGCTGTCTCCAGTGACTGACGAAAGCGAAGTTGAGATTTCACAACCAAGCGCTTCATCACCACTAAGACCTCAAACGAAACAAGACCAAATGCCTTTGGAAGATTATCAACCGAGAAATGAAGAGTTTCAAACAGGGAGAGTCTGGAAAAGTGGAAGTTCTCTGTTAAGCAAGCTTCGAGGTAACTCGGAAGATGGCAAGAATCCCCCCAACGTGTCTCAAGTCAAACATGGGGCAGATTCCAAGTCAAGAAAAAATCAAACATTACGAGAGAAAGACAAGAATGATGATGTAAAGCTGGTAGAACCTAACCAAAGTGTGTGGATACCAGCTAAAGGAGTGGAACTGAGAGAGAATACCGCGGGAAACATATTCAAAAGGCGGTGATTCTGCTTGATCTTCCGGAATCTGAGAAAGGACAGGATACCAAGTCTAAACATAAGAGTGAAGAACATCAGCAGGATAATCACGAAGAGAAGGTGAAAGATTACGGAAGCGAAGGTGGTATGTCCGAAAGCGAAATCGCTAAAAAGATTGGTTCATTTGAATTAGAGAATCATGATTCAGTGTCATTCGCTGCGAAACCAACATTGGGAAGTAGTTATGCGACGAATATGGAGATGGATGTGAGCCCAACGTCGACTGCAACAAAGGGTTCACCAAATGCTAGGACAACTGAAATGGAGTATGATTCAGCAGCAGTTATAACCGGAAGCTCAACCCAAACCGGAAGTGTAACACCAACCACAAGCTCTGATGTCCAAACAACAGCAATGGAAGACGATCCTGCTGGAAGAGTTGCAGCTCCGAAGACAAACGCACACCCGACAAGGACAGCAAGAAGCGCCAGTCGTCCACCGGAAGAGAGGACAACTGCCATGGAGGATGACCTATCTGCGATCCCTACTACACCTATGGAATACGCCCTCGAGGGTCGCCCAACACAGGGTCAACTAACGCCAGAAAGTTACTTGAATGATGGTGCGACTACTGGTCCATCTGCTACCAAGAAGACCACTCCAGGACCGCCTACAACATCAGCCGCTACTTTGGTGAATAAAGTACTTTCTATTACTGCAGCTTATGGTAGCGATAAGGATACAGACATAGACGCTATTAATACTGGCATGCTAACACTTTTGGGACCTAGCGAACAGACCGAAGACGAGGTAACACTGATAACGCCGTAAAAATCCCGAACAATACTGTAGCTCTTCGCTGCAATGTTACGAAACACAATTGATGTTAATGTTCGGGATTTTTTTACAGGAAATTGCTGCATAAACCCATTCATGTGAAAAGTCTCCCATGGCACAAGCATGGGAAGTTTTTGGAATTCTCATGGATTTCCATGAAATTTTGTGCTGTTTCTTATATCATCAGTAGTTCGACTTTTCACAAGAATGACTTTGCAGACGTTTCCTGTGTCTACGGCACTAACAATGACGTTGACAACAATGATCACGCCTGATGATGATGATGATGGGGGTGATGGTAGTCGTAGTGGCGATGGAAATAATAATATAATAAGTTTATTCCAGCCTCTTGCAGTTTTACAACTGAAGTACAGGAGAGTCAGTAAATACAAATACATAGACTTGAGCAATGATACGCAATTGAGGCAATCAACGAACTTTACAGTAACAAGCTCTCTGAATCAATCTTTGATAGGAGTTACTTTTTGACCTGAGGTTGTAACCTGACTCGTGGTAGTACGATTTTAATGACATTTTAAACAGTATCAATGATAATAATGACAATAACTATGGTGACGATGCTGCTAAACGCGTCACTCTTATATCTAGTCAAACATGAGCTTATACATAACATCAACAAAAACAAATACTATCAACATCAGGGGCGTAGCCAGGATTTGAGAGAGTGGGTCACATCTGTACAAATGTATGGTGCCCGATTTTGTTTCTTTTTTTTAATGTAATTTTCTTCTTTAAAGGGGGGGGGGGGGGGGGGGGTAACAGGCACTTTTGGGACTGTGTATTTTAGAACAGTCTGGAATTCCAGGATGCTCTATTCTAGTATATGGAATACCACAGATGGCCTTGGTCTAATACTGTTGTTGCAATCCTAGGGTTTTTTTTTAGAAACTTTATTGACAGGTTAGGGACGGCATAATTCCTGGCTGGGTAGCTGAAACGTTGGCCTTCAACAGGGGAGGGAGGACTGCGAATTTGTTTTGACAGCGCAACGATTTACCTGACATTCGTTGAAATCATTCTTTCAGGTCATAAATGACGCAGTAGAAAGAGCCAAGGACAGTGATTATGATGACAACTATGCGATTATAACAAGTGAAAGCGGGCGAGTACCTGATGTGAAGCTTTCTGACAAAGCAGATCATTCTGGTACTGGTAACACTAGCTCCACCGGTCCTCCTGAAGGCGGTTCAACTAATGATGGTGGTTCCTCTAGCAATTCTGGCTCGTCTGCATCTGGAGGTTTCCCAGTTAGTACTAGTTCTGGTTCGAGTGGGAATGGAGGTTCCACTGGCGGTTCGAGTGGGAATGGAGATTCCACAGGCGGTTCGAGTTCGAGTGGGAATGGAGGTTCCGGTTCGAGTTCGAGTGGGAATGGAGGTTCCACAGGCGGTTCGAGTTCGAGTGGGAATGGAGGTTCCGGTTCGAGTTCGAGTGGGAATGGAGGTTCCACAGGCGGTTCGAGTTCCAGTGGGAATGGAGGTTCCGGTTCGAGTTCCAGTGGGAATGGAGGTTCCACAGGCGGTTCGAGTTCCAGTGGGAATGGAGGTTCCGGTTCGAGTTCGAGTGGGAATGGAGGTTCCACTGGCGGTTCGAGTTCGAGTGGGAATGCAGGTTCCACTGGCGGTTCGAGTGGGAATGGAGGTTCCCCTGTTAGTACTAGTTCGAGTGGGAATGGAGGTGCCACTGGCGGTTCGGGTGGGAATGGAGGCTCCCCTGGCGGTTCGAGTTCGAGTGGGAATGGAGGTTCCACTGGCGGTTCGAGTGGGAATGGAGGTTCCACTGGCGGTTCGAGTGGGAATGCAGGTTCCACTGGCGGTTCCAGTGGGAATGGAGGTTCCACTGGCGGTTCCAGTGGGAATGGAGGTTCCACTGGCGGTTCGAGTGGGAATGGGGGTTCCACTGGCGGTTCGAGTGGGAATGGAGGTTCCCCTGGCGGTTCAAGTTCGAGTGGGAATGGAGGCTCCCCTGGCGGTTCGAGTTCGAATGGGAATGGAGGTTCCCCTGGCGGTTCTAGTACGAGTGGGAATGGAGGTTCCCCTGGCGGTTCTAGTACGAGTGGGAATGGAGGTTCCCCTGGCGGTTCGAGTTCAAGTGGGAATGGAGGTTCCCCTGGCGGTTCGAGTTCGAGTGGGAATGGAGGTTCCCCTGGCGGTTCGAGTTCGAGTGGGAATGGAGGTTCCCCCGGCGGTTCGGGCTCGAGTGGGAATGGAGGTTCCCCTGGCGGTTCGGGCTCGAGTGGGAATGGAGGTACCCCTGGTAGTTCTAGTGGAAATGGAGGTACCCCTGGCAGTGCTGGTTCTGTTTCTCCTGGGAGTGGAGGTTCCTCTGGCAGTTCTAGTCCTGGTTCTAGTGGAAATGCAGGTCCTCCTGGCAGTGCTAGTTCTGGTTCTCCTGCGGGTGGAGGTTTGCCAGGTGCTACTGGTTCAACAGGTAAATATAGTTCTTCTGGGAGTGGGCTGGCTCACATGGACGTCATACTGGTTTAACGTGTCATTTTGTTTCGCCAGGGACTCCAGGTAGCGCTATACATATACCACCACCAGCCGTTGCACTCGGCTCAACCAGTAACAATAATAATGTCCGACCGGGAACGGCAAGCCAACCTAATACTGCTGTGTCAACACAACAGACTGGGACAACTGTGCCACCAGGTATTGTCAGACCCACATCCACCAGCTTCATCAAATATTCAGCAGTTAATGAAGTCAGCTGAGTATGATATGGAGAATTATTAAGATCGAGGGAAGTGTTATCGACCGGGGCCGCCGAAGTGGATAAAATCCCTGTATACGAAACCTGAATTCATTTTAATTCAAACAGAGGCTCAAATCAAATTGTTTTATTATTCATTTGATGTATGATATTTCACCGTCATTTTCCTATACAAGTGTTTGACGTCACGTGTGCAATATGGTTCAGCTTATTCAATATTTGACGTAATTGATTGCATAAATCGCTCGCCTTAAAAAAACATCAAGAACTCGCCGGTAGTGCTTACTAACAGTCAGAAGCGGGAAAATATACGGAATGACCATTGATTCAAATCGTTGATCCCAACTCTACCGATAAAGTGCGTCATCCTTTTCAGACATTAAACAGTCTTGCATCTGCCCCCTTTTTGTCGGGCAACAAACTACCGAGTCAAACTAATGTCCATTTCCATGGGCGTTGTACCGAGATTAATGTTTTTTATTGAGTTTGGTTACCAAGGCAAGCTACACGTAGTTGGTTATTGAACATACTACACGTAATTATTCGTCCAATATAACAAAAGACATCGATTCACTAGGCTCACGTAGGCTTTTCAAATATAAGTTTGATATATTTTGACAAACACACCGTCTTGCTTGGGGACTTTGGGTCACTGCAAGTCACTGCAAGTTGAGCAGGGTTTGTATTTTCCTTCGTATTTACCTTTTACTGTGATCCTGGCATTTGCCATTCAACCGTATTACCAAGTGACCCTATAAACTTACAGCGTATACTTTATTATGCATGTGTTTGTCAATCCTGCAGTCAGAAATGATACATCTCGTAAAGCACCAAGCTGCAGTTAATGTCATGTTTCCGAAAATGTTTCCATTTTGATCATAGTTTTTTATCCGGTCTACTATGCCCCATCATCCATGACAGACTCCTTGTCTTTCTGCTTTAGGAAATAACATTGAAAAGACGCCAGAGACGTTAACTACACAACCACCCTTCTTGCCAGACACGACGCCATCAGGCTCACAGAATCTTGCCGGCGTAAATTCTGTACCTGGTCCCAGCCCTGTCACACCCGTAACAGATACAGTGACTATGACATTCACTACCGGTCCGACGATGCCTGTGACGACGCCTTTAGGATCCAATAACATGGCCGCAGGCCAAGGCGCAGAATCAGAGACGACGACAACAACAGCACCGACAACAACGACAGCTACAGAGCCACCAACAACACCTACCACTACGCCAACTACGCCCACTAGCCCCGCTACGCCCACTTCACCTAGTACCACAGCAGTTAACAACCAACAAAATAACAACATGGCCCCAGGCAAGGGGAATGCTCCTGGAACAGTCAACAAC
This sequence comes from Scolanthus callimorphus, assembly GCA_033964015.1. Classification (NCBI taxonomy): domain Eukaryota; kingdom Metazoa; phylum Cnidaria; class Anthozoa; order Actiniaria; family Edwardsiidae; genus Scolanthus; species Scolanthus callimorphus. The sequence continues at coordinate 21,163,029 of CM066912.1, read as the reverse complement.
CAGATGGCCCCAGGAAAGGGAAATGCTCCTGGAACAGACAACAACCAGATGGCCCCAGGAAAGGGGAATGCTCCTGGAACAGACAACAACCAGATGGGGCCTGCAGCGGGGATTGCTCCTGGAACAGACAACAGCCAGATGGGGCCGGCAGCGGGGAATGCTCCTGGAACAAACAACAACCCACTGAACAATGAGAATGTTATTGCTCCTGGAGTACATAACAACCAACCAACCAACAACCCGATGGGGCCTGCAGCGGGGATTGCTCCTGGAACAAACAACAACCCACTGAACAATCAGATGGGTATTGCTCCTGGAGTAAATAACAACAAACCAATCAACAACCCGATGGGGCCTGCAGCGGGGATTGCTCCTGGAGTAAATAACAACCAACCAATCAGCAACCCGATGGGGCCTGTCCCCGGGGTGCTCCTAACAACCAAGTTGCTCCTAACCAAATGTCTCAAGGGCCAGGAAATGTAATGGCAACGGCACAACCTGTTGTCGTCACAGTAAAGGTGGTATCCCAAGTTGTTACACATGAAACGACACCTACAACCTCTGTTACCAAAACAACTACAATGACTACTGTCCCCATGAAAGGTGAGCACTGATCTCGTTGTTGTTTGAACAAAATTTTATCAAATAAGACCAGTGATCTACATAAACATCTCAGAATCCTACTTCATACTATTATTTAGTGTTATAAAGAAAAAGGAACTGAATTATATAGGCATCATTTTTACATAAGTTTGTAGCTTTCGCTATCAAATTCCCAAGTTTGAAAACTGTTCAGCCTTAACAGAAATCAAAAGTGTCATTTCGTATTCCAATTCCATCCGTTTGATGACACACGAAAATACTCCAAATGTGTGCTCGTCTAGCAGATGAAAGCTTATTTAACAAACCTAGATGATTATTTTGCTCATTTCGTCTAGCAGATGAAAGCTTATTTAACAAACCTAGATGATTATTTTGCTCATTTCGTTTGAATTTGACTACATTTAAGCAACCTAAATTTGCCCTTTAATCATGATGACTACAGTGATGACGATGAGAGACATTAATTAATGTCCCTTACAATTAAGCGAACTAACGGCTGAGCACGCTGGAATGTAATTACATTTCTATTGAAAATATGTTCGAATATGTTCGATTTCTTTGGCCTAGGCACACAATTAGCAAAATCACTAAAATCGAAAACCGGTAAGGAGAAAATATATATTAGGGAGATAATTTCCCAATTGGCTCTTGCATACATGAACTCATTCTTGTGACTCCGTGGTGATTCGGTATATTTCTCTGATTCATACTGGAGCACAAGCGTAAGGATATCAGTTTCTTACATATCATCTGCATAATGAATTGAAAGTAGCGTTAAACTCATCAACAGCGCGCGTGACATATTTTATTAACAGCTAAAAGTTAAGCATCAAATTCAATAATTTTTGCCTGATTTGTTCGCGTTGTACTTATTTTCGAAATCTATTTTTTTGTTTTAATTGTACAGCATGGAGTCCTATTATATATACTAATCACATCGCACGCATGACCACCACCGAGGAATGGTGAGCTAATCAAAATCGTCGCACATTCGGCTTAGTACCTTTGCGCTGTCCTAAGCGATACACAGGCTCTTGGAACGGAATCGGTCTTAAAAACTTGTAAACTCCCTTCACTTTATTTTGCTCCACTCTACCTCGTGTCATTCACTTCATATTTTATTTCTATTAAACAGCTGAAGGCGGAACAACGGAAAAGCCAACCACTACTTCGGGACCAACCAAAGCGGACTTGCGAAAGCTGAGTTGTAAGTAAAAATTGATCAGCAACAGCAACGAAGAACAGGAAACGTTGCATTTTACACACGAACTAATTTGACAATATGTTGATGAGGCCATTACCAATTTGAAATCCTGATTTTTGTTATGCAACGACTATTTTTGGACGAAGCCTTCGACACAGGCTCTCGAAAAGTATTCTCGAAAGCTCCCTGAGCCGTATCTGAAGCCGTTCTAGCGCTAGGTCAAGAAACGGGAGATTGGAGAAGCTTGTTCCGTTTCTTGGTAAAACTGCTATTTTTTACCACTGCTAGCGCCTGTTGAGCAGGCTATTTTTCACGTAATTCAAGGACTTTTTGCTAATTCTAACTAACATAGACTGTTTTAGCTAAGGAAAACTATAGGTAATGTATGTATATGCATGCAAGGTAAAATTCTCGCTATTCCAAAGCGCATTTCAATGTCGGCATATTGCTCAAATTGGTTAGTCATGATAGCGAATGTGTTGTTATTTTTAAGGTAAATTGTTTCTGGTTGGGATGCGGCTGCAGATCCCATGGGCTAGGGGACTACTCTTCCCATCCACCGTTATGTACCAGGATTGTAGGCATGACGTGGAGGAAAAGGTAAAACAGAGAAGAATAATGAAGATTTCAAATAACGACCTCTCTCTTTTAACTTTCATTTAACTCGATTGCAACCGCTTATAAACAGCCATCGCAGCTAGTTTCGTTGAGTATCACACATATTGAGAGGCAAGTGAAGTCGGCTATGTAGAAAAAATTGTGGAGGAGCAATAGCGGGGACTTGAATTCGGTTATGGGTTACGCGGATGACGCTATAACTACTCAGCCATACTCCCCCCTTCTCGCCCCCTTCTCTATTACAAAGTGGAATGGTGGACGCCCCTCTCCCCCTTTTCTCTATTACAAAAAGAAATAGTGGAGAAAGGTACATGTTTTGCGACAAATATCTTCACTTCAATTCCAGCTGGCGACCTAACAACCGTCCCTCTCCCAATACGACGTCAAAACAGAAGCCCATCTCCCATATAGAGAGGGTTTTGATACACCTATCTACACTTCATGGCCCAATTACAATTACATGTGAACACCTCCAATTATCTAATGTTTGCTTTCTAGGGTAACCAGCAAACAAAGAATTTACCTGGCACCTCTAGTCGTAAAATAGTTAGTGAAACGGCGCCTCGTGTGCGTTACGTGTCCGTTACGTGTGCGTTCCTGGTCAAAGCTAACAAAAATAGATTGATTGGTGACACATTTTGAACATTTCGCCGCAGGCTACTTGAAAGTGCTTAAAACGGTGTCTACGTTTATTACTTTTATTACAGTTTATGATATTTTTTTATTATTTCGTCCATAGATATTCAGGGTTTATGGAGATGAGCTAAGTTTTCTTGGTATCCAATTTGGACGATTTACGTAAGTTCTATCCTTATGACAATAAGTGTATATTGTCACATTTATGTTACCCTGTCTTGTCTGCCAGGAAAGAGTACCTATTTCACTAACACACTAGAGCAGCAAAGTTGTGCAGTGCCGCGACAGTGACCGTGCCGCGACTAGGCGAATTCATTCAGTATCTACCGCAGGCCAGGTTCCGTATCGCCATCGCGACAGTGCCGCGCCGTATCACGGCACTTTTCACAGTCATACGAAATCTGCTCTATCCGTCTTCTCGATAATGTCATCAGCACAGCAAAAACCTCTAGTAACGTGCAGGAGTGATCGGAGCTTCTCGGAAGAATTTGTGTGATTAGATAGGCATAACAAAGCATCCCATTGTTTCCTCGTCCTATTGTATGACCCTCTATTGCTTTGCAATTGGGGTGTCAATTTGTTAGATCTTACGAGAGCTGTATCATGACTCGTAAAGTTGTATCATCTGAAATAGTTGGGGTTGCGGACGAAATATGACTAAACATAATTCGTTCAGCAATGTTTGTTGGATTTTGCTCCGCATTCTTGCGGACAATGTTGGCTACGTTGGTGTCAGGCACTTTTTGCGCACCTTTGGTACGGAATCAGCAGTAGATACCGAGTGAGCTACAGCTAAATTATTGGATACGTTTCTCCCCAACAGAAGCTTAAGGCTGGTTCTCATTGGAAAGCAAGCGCAGACGCAAGCGCAAGTACTCAAACATTTTCCTTTTGTGGTTCTCAATATAACGGAGCACAGACGCAAGCGCAAGAAAATCGAGACATTGCATTCCCTTGAGCTTGCCCTTGTGCTTGCGTTCCTGTGAGAACCAACCTTAAAAGCCCAATCAAGACCTGAAAAAAAAAATGCCAGGCTTCCAACGTCAATCCAACCCATGACCTCCAAGGCCTACTCTGGGACCTTATCTCGCCGCGAGATAAAGGGAGATAAGGCGAGATAAGGCGAGATAAGGCGAGATAAGGCGAGATAAGGCGAGATAAGGCGAGATAAAGCGAGATTAGGGGAAAATGGTCCAATTGAAAGGCGAGATAAGGCGAGATAAGGCGAGATAAGGGGAAAATGGTCCAATTGAAAGGCGAGATGAGGGGAAAATGGTCCAATGGAAAGGCGAGATAAGGGAACAAATGGACAACCTGAATCAGCAATAGCGAGATAAGGCGAGATAAGGTACCAAAGTAGGCCTCCTCCATGATACCAGTGTGATGCTCTACCAGCTGAGATATAGAAGCATACATGACGGCTAAGGTCAAATGTTGAAAGCCTCGTCAATCCTTTTCAGGTCTAGATTGCTTCTTAACAGCCCGATGATTATTTGCTTTCCATTCATTTCACCACATTACTAACGGTTCATTCCACTTCATAATGCTTTTTGGAAAACAAGAATTAATGTTTGTGCGCAAAAACTTTCAAGCAACATTGGGCATTTGCTTATATTGGCGCACTTATGAGTTCTCTTTGGACCATTTCTCCTTTTAGACGGTCCAAGGAATGTTGTCAAGCAAAAGCCTACTTCGTACTAAAGTTTAACAATAACGGAACATTTCTGACGAAGCTGATTGACGAGTACGGGAAGAATAACATATACTCTGCAGGTAAGTGATTTTGGTTGAGGAGCGAGGAATAGATAGGGCAAGGGTCCAGGCGACATGATAGGCCTTTATCAAGCATTCTAAAACTCATGAATAGTCAATCAGGCAAACACAATGGAAATCAGGACCATGAAGGCCGTTTGTATACCCCGATAGAAATTAGCATTTTGGGGAGTCCATGAATATTTTCAGGGAACAGCTGTTCTGATTGGTTGCCATATCATAATGGTGCTCAATCAGCCAGAAACGATATAGAACTGCTGCGCACTGAACTGAATCTGATATAGAACTCCGGTGACGTCAGAGTTCTATATCAGATCCAGTTCAGTGAGCACAGTTCTCTATCAGGTTTGGCTCACTGAGCATCAGTAATGATAGGACAACTCACCAGAACAGCATGTTTCCCCGATAATATTCATGGAGACCCCATCTCTTACAAACGCTCTGTGGTCATGATTTCCACCTTTTCCCGTAACCTACGAAAAAAAGAACGCATGTTAGAAATGAATACGTGCATTTTGTAAAACGATAGTTCATTTATCACATTTATTAATTTTCGGTGGCCATGATTTAAACATCCCACAACGACTCGGGCAGTGCCGACCACCCTTCTGTGAACATTTCGTGAAACGAGCCAAAACGGACATCTTTGACAATTATTTGGCAATACTTGAGTTGAATTGGGCTCAAAATCATGCACAGATAAACGAATTTAACTCACCCGTCCAAGTTACTCTACTTGGCGAGTCCGTACGAACCGCATTGCTTTGTTAACCGAGAATGAATGGGCAAATTGCATATGATGTATTACGCGCATGACAAAGAAAATTTCGTCAAAGAAATTTGAATCATAAAAAGAATAAAAACAATAGGAAACACTGCCCCAAAAACTAATGACATAGCACTTTCTTTACAAAAGCCAATCAGAAAGCCCTAGCATTATTATAGGTATCGCTGGTATCGCTAATACATTCATTTCTTTTCTATGACATTTGAACGGCATTTCTTTGCTCATCATAATTATACGTAAAAAAGTGACAGCTATTCCAAAGGGAGTTCTTCTCTTTTGAAAGTCATGTAATTATGAACAGACCTTTTGTCCCAACACAGAAGATATGTCAATTATTCGGAACGCCTCTCTAAATACACTATTCGTAATGAAAAGCTCTCGTTGTCGATCTTTTATTTGCCATTTCAAAATAGCTAAACAATGCAACTTGAAGCCAGTCTATATCAGATTTCCTATTCTCGATTTCAATGAAGTAGTTCTCACAAATTTATTTCCTTTTTTTTAACTAGCTTGGAATTATGAATTATTACTGGCAACCGTTTTAGAAGTAGTTTACGAGTTTTGTAAACATTACATATTACATAATAACAGTAATGCTAGTGTTATAATTGAAAAATGGTCCGGACTCGTTTTAATTCAAATTGAATTTCTCCGCTTTGTCTTTGAGCCTGCCTACAAGTGCGTGACGTCACGCGTGCAATAATTTTTCAACGTATCCAAACTTTGACGTCATCGATGGAATAAGTCGCTCGCCTTTAAAACATCAAGTTTTCAACGGTGGTTCCCAACCAATCAGACGCGGTAAAATATTTGAATGAATAATAACAGTGATTAGTCAAATCACACTAGTGGTCTATTATCAATGCTGCGTTCTGATTGGTTGAGCTACTAGTAGGCTATAAGTTATAGCCTACTAGTAGCGAAAAGTGTCGGATTTGAAAGCCAGAAAATGGCAAATGACCAGAACAAAAACATTTTTTTGGCAATACACATTGACCTACTAGTGTGATTTGACTAAAACAATTATTCCTCTCGCCCTCATGGCCTCTGAGTCAATAGCCCATTCACTCAGAGCCCATTCGGGCTCGAGGAATAATTGTTAATTACTGTTGTCCATGATGGTCATATCATTTCAACCTACCTTTACCTCTATATAGGCTGCTACGATCCACCGAAGTTGACCTGCCCCGGCATTTGCTCTTCCTCCTGTGCGCCCTCGTGCAGCTCCAGCTGCTGCACACCGGGATTACATCCACCATCTGTACAAGCACCAGTCCTGACCTGTCCCGGGAACTGTCCATCCGCATGCGCTCCAGGGTGTCTTCCGCTTTGTTGTGCGTCTACGGTATCGCCGGGTTTTAACTTCCGGCCGAAGGTGCCAAATATGGTAGTTGTAGAACGTATGCCTGTGATCGCAGATCAAACGCTACCCCAGTCCTTAGATCCTGGTAGTTCCCTGGTGCCGGATTTCGTGCCACAAATGCCCCCTATACCTTCGCTGGACTATCGTTTACCATGTCCCCCGAAATGCGCCGCCTCGTGCCAACCGGATTGCCCGATTTTATGCTGCCGGTCAAACCCGTTTAGGGCGCAGCGAAGGAGAACTAAAGCGGATAACTGGGATAAAGAAAACGAAGTCACATCAGTAAAGCCAAAATTAGGAATAGTGTTTAAATTAAATATAAATTAAGTATAGTTTACAATTAAATCGTTTGTCGGTTTTAGGAGCATCGACGAACTCTAAGAGTTTATTTTGCACAAATGTAATGTTGTTGTCTTTGACTTAGGGAAACCGACAGGACGGTTGCCCTATAGAATTGTGTATACAGATCTCATTCAAAATTGCAATGACAATGAGTGGCGAATTGAGACGTTTTAAATAGTTCTTGCCTTCTTTATTTCTTTTGCCTGTTGGCTCAGATAAGTTAAGCTATCTTTACATGATCCCGGGGTAAGCGTCAAACGGTGTTGTCAGCCTAACCTGGGTCAATCCTTCTGCTCATAATGCTTTGTAAATGTTTACATGAATCGTGATCAATCGGGATCGGTTTTCATCTCTTCTGAGAACCGGGTTGGGAAATACCCACTCGATCAGTTGTCTCATGTAAACGAATCTTCGCTAGGCATCCCGGATTGTGGTAAGAAATCGATAGTTATACGCATTTGCAAAACAAGTTTCGCCCTGGGCGCTGACCCGGGATCGCGTAAAGATAGCCTTGGAATAACATTAAGTTTGACGTAGTCTCCCATATTATTCGACAAAAACAACTTCATATGTTTGTTTGATTTTGGATTCTAGTTTTTCGAACTTCTGCGAACGCGTCTTGAAGTCAGTCGCTGGAGAGGGGGCCGAGCCCTGAAACCTTGTACTTTGTTACCCGTTATGTTTCAAGTTTTCAAGTTTTATTCAAGTTTTATTTAAGATCATGTTCTACCTCCAGCTTCATTCTGATCAACTGGCCATGTTTCCAATGCATTATCTCTTTTGGTGATCTGGATTTTTTTTTAGCTTACTCTGTAATGCTTTTCGTAAGGTAGAAGGCAGATTGGCGAAAAGCGTATTCAAGGTCATGGTTTTCTTTTGGTAACTTGAAGTTTTTGTAGTCGGAAACAAACGCGAAAATATCATTTGTCGCTCCCGGTTAAAGAGCCTTTGTCAGTCAATCTCTTGTTATTCTTTTCGTTCGTTCTATTAGATAATATATCGATATATCGATAATAGATCAGACGAATTACTTGTAGAAATCTCTAAATCCACATATATAAACAAAGTTATATATTTGATTTACCAAATTCAATCGAGAACATTGATATTCTCTAAATCAGCCGATGGAAATGGATGCTTTCTCCTACTTGGTATGCTGCTATGCTGTCAAAATGGCGGCTGACACAGGCTCTTTTGCATCAGACGAGAAACCCGGCTATGTGGGGTGAAAGTCGCTGTTTGGTAGGCTCAAAACGAGTTTTATCCGGTCTAATTGGCTTTGCCAAATGCTCTTTGTCGGACCATTAGACGTTGATTTGAAATTGACTTCGAAGACACTGTCCGCAGAGTTTCATGACATTTCAATAAACCAAGTATTTGTAGCCCGTAGAAAGATGTACAGAATATTAACGCCGGGCTGCTCTTTTTTTTTGACAAAGGAGAAATACACTCGTGCTAAATGTTGATTCTTATAGAAAGTATGACACTGATGGAACATCCTATAAATACTGTACACAATGTTAATAATTTTTATGACAATTTGTGTAGCTAAACTACAGTTGATAAATTGTAAAACTTTTTATCCAAATAAACCGTAGCCTTTTGTTAAAGTGTGTCTAATTATGCGCTAGGAAAGGACAGAGCGGAAATGACCAAAAATGAACAACTTCGCCTAAATATATAAGCTCAAGATTCCGTATACAAAGAGTTTCTATGACCAAAAGCATAATTCCAAATTTTCAAGAAATTTGAAGAATATGAATTTTAGATATGATTGAACAAAGTTTGCATAATTCCTGATCAAAGTACCAATTCTCCCATAAAATGGCACAGAAACCAAAATTTAAAGCCTAATATCTCAAATATGGATCCATTAGAAAAAAGTCATTTTTGATATTTTGTTTCTAATAAGACAAGGAGTCTGTATGCAAAAAATCAAGCGTTTCTGAGTTAACCTGACCTTATTATTTGAAATTTAGTGGTATAAACAGGTCATTTCCGCTCTGTCCTAGGAAAGAGATATATCATATTTACCGGCTGAGAGGTCTGAGAGGGAAAAACTGTGACCGAGGCTGGAAAACGTTGGCGAGGCCGAGGTAGACACTTTCCAGGCCGAGGTCACAGTTTTACCTTATACGGACTAAAGCCGTTGAATAACATAATTAATTTTTTTTCCAGCTCTAAACTTTGCTTTTTTTTTTTTAAGAAAACAAGCGCGCGCAAATGGTTACCGTAATCTAGGACAAAGATCGGAAAATATTGTCCTCATGCGCGTGCTCTATTAGAAGCACTCAGAATGCAGAAATCATTACCGTGTAGGAAAAATAATATATAATTGACCACTGAAATGTAGAAAGCAATGCGACTCATCACTCATGAGTGGGCCCCACCCTGGCCCCACCAAACATTGAATAAAGTGAAAAACACGTATTTCAGCTTCCTCCAATACGTGTTGACTCGTGGCTGCACCTTTCAGTGCCCTAATTGCTCAGATAGCCGTGAAATAGATCAATAAAGTAAAGAAAAATACCCAACAGTTTGATTGGGTTAGAAATAATGTCTTTGAAATTAAAAGCAAAAATAAGGGCGCATTATTTAAACCAAAGGGTAATTGTGGACATTCATACATTCCGAAAGCGAAGTTTTCTCTTTCGTTATTTAGTCCGTCTTTTTTTTTTTACTTGAGCGCAATGTTAGTCTATGATCCCTGCTAACAAATTGGCGAAAATGCACAGTTTGACTGCTAAGAAAATATGTTAAGGCTTGCAAATCATGCGTGTCTTGCAAACTTTCGCTTTGTTTTGTCATGTTACATCCTTTGAAGGCATATAAAAACCACGGCAAAATGTTTTTTACCAAAAGATATTTTTAACGACGAAATCACGTACAATAGGCTATTTAACCCTATCCAGACTGGGCTTTTTTTGACCATCTGTGACTGGGGGGGGGGGCTAATTCGGCCCCCCCTCTATATCTCTGGCACCACTGGGGCTATGATCATCAAACTTTCACACAATGACCATGAGCCTTAGACAAATCACAACACCTATTTTTGTCACGTGGGAGCAAAATGTGACGTCACAATGACGTCATTCTCAATGTTTTATCAATTTTTAAGTAATTTTAGTTAACTTCCAAAAACTTGGTAGATAATACTCTAAAAGCCAACTTATTAACATCAAGATAATGTAAATGTAATAATTTGTGACATTAACACATAAATTTTATTAAACTTGTGTCATAATGACGACTTTTGAAAATATTGTCCGCCATCTTGGATCCGCCATCTTGGATCCGCCATCTTGGATTTCATTTAATTTCCATTTGACTCTTCAGATAAATACTCAATGAGAAAAAAATGGTCAAAATGTACAAAATACTCATCAAAGAAGTGTTTGACATTCAAAAAGTTGAATTAAAAGGAAACTTGTGAATCCCAGAGCTAGTTTTAGACCATATGTTAAAATGAACAAAATCCCCCTACCCCTCCCCCCCAAAGATTTTGTGTCAAAAATTAATTAGCCTGTACATAAATTACTAAGGAGTACAAGCTCCGATAGTCATAAATTGGGCAATCTGTCCAACATTAAGCTTGAAATATGAAAAATTCACGTTTTTTCGAGTTTTGCAAAACATGCATGTCAAAAAGTGGTTGCCATGGAAACTGGGTCGTTGACACTGACATGTCATTGACACCAAAATGTCCCCAGATAAATTTTAGGAAAAGTCACGAAGTTTCACCATCATAGCTGCAGTGGTTTTAGAGTAATCAGGATTTTACTGGAGGGGGGGCTCGAAAAGCCCCCCCCCCAGTCTGGATAGGGTTAATTGTTTACAAAATATTAAGATTTTAGGCAGGTTAATTAGTACAGCTTTCAAAGGGCTTTCACAAACAAACATGTTGTTTAGAAAAGGGCCACGGTTCTAAATCCCTTAAAATGCCATTTTATCATTTAAATATATTTTATTCAATTACGAGGCTTGGGGCCATTTTTCGTGTTGTTCGGTTTGTAAAATATCCCTGAATCTTTTTCGCCATTTCTGTTGCTGTCAACATTGTTTACTGAACTTCCTTAAGTACCCCTGCTGGTAAACTATGTTGCTTTTTGCACGGAAGTGTCAGAGCGAGATTTCCGCGTTCTTTTCATTTCTGTCATAATGAAGAGAAAGTTTGTTATCTCCATTGTGGTGACATCAATGAATACTCAGGGACTCAGATGACGCTGTATTAAGGTAGATTGTTACTATTTTTGCTATAAAACTATATAACAGTATTAATATGGCATATCGTTATATTTCGTTTTCCCCAGGTTAAAGTAAAATAAAAGTAGTAACAAGAAATAAAAAAAAATTGTACTCGAAATTCAAGGTTTGATAATTTTCTTCATTACACATTAAAGAAAAAATCAAATATAGCTTCTTGAGAACATGAGGCATTTTTGTAATGACAAAAGCGTCTTTAAGACCTTTTTTCTAATTCTCGTCTCCCGGGTCCGGACGCTTGAAAACCAGCGTAGAACAAGAAAGTCCGCTTTCGTATATATCCTGCATTACTTATATTTACAATGCTAGTTGCTTCAGTGAAACTTTGGTTAGGTTTATGGTTAGTTATCGTTTTCTTATTGCCAGAATTATTAGTGTGAGCATTAGGTTCAATTTCTCTCGTCTCGTTGCCAATCCGAAAGAGGAGAGGAGACTGCTAGCGCGGAGCTGTAGCAAACTAGATGTCGACGGCAAGAAGCTTGAATTGTTCTGAAAATAGAACATCCGTATTTCTAGAATTATCTGCAATGGTTTAATAAGTAAATGTAGTTTTTTTTTATTTTCATCAGAAATCGTTTCCTTTTCAAATTTTACGTTTTTGTGTGATCTTACATTGTTTGGGTTTCTTTTGTAACGTAATCTTTGTGACGGTGAAATATTTTAGAAATATTTTGTGACATTGTCACGTTCCGCCGAACATGATCCGAAACACCAGGTCATAGTTTTCGCGCTGATCAACAGCTAAATTTGTAATATATGTTTATTGTGTTGATCTAATATTGTAAGAAACTTTCAAAATAAACACCATTAGTTTGCTGCCTATGACTACACACCATTTAGCGTACGTCTAACATAAAAATAGGACGAATTCGTCCTACACATTAAGGTGGATCAACCCAGTAATTCTGCACCCATGCCAACCAATTTTGAACCTCTCATACAAAAGCAGGTTGATTTCTTTCGCGCGGCCAATATAACACACATACTACCCATAGACTGAAATACATGTCAGTACAAAATTTGGGGAGATTGGAGTTAGTATCACGCGACAATTGGGCCACGCCTATTTCCACTCTCACACCAGTTTCAGGCTGTAATGACATTTTTTTCGAAAAATGCTCTACGGTACTGTGAGTAGGGTCAGGGGGGTATTATTCTCCTTCGACGGGACTAATGCCATTGATGATTTCAGAACCCTAGGCCGGCACAGACTAGGGAACAAGTCCTGAACTTGCTATACGGACGATTCACACCCAGTAGCGTCTTTAAACGGGAAGACAAGGAGCCGGAGAGGTCTGACAAAGGGTCTTTGTTCATCGGATTGATTACGGACAGACTAGCAGCCTCATTTCTGCGAAACATGTACAAAGACGAGAGGAAGAGCATGTGGCTCTGTGTCGTTGCCCTTATTTGGTCATTCCTGGAACATACAACACAGGGTGAGGAAAAATTGAGAAAATAACAAATTTATAGCTTTATAGGCAAGTCACCAGCAGGTGTTCACGTGTACTCCCCGGAATTAACTAGTACTCGGCAGGGATGTCAACTCTCCCGCTTTTGCCGGTAGTCTCAATATTTTTTACTTCGTCCCGAGAAAAAATCATTTCAGGTATTTCTCCCGTGAGAATTGCAGAAAATTTCGCCATTTCAAGGTGGTCTCCAGATTTTTGAAGTCCTTGGGGTTGATGTTCCTGATCGGCCAAACATTTTTGAAAGCCATAGGACGTATGGAGACTGTATTCAGTTTCTATCGCATGGTGTTCATTTTCACACCTATTTGAATTATAATTATGATATTATACGATTATAAATTGCCATGTCTTAAAAATACAGAAAATGCAGAATTATTAAATTCTGAATTATTTCAGCCATCTTGCGAATTTCCCATGATGCACCTGTGAGCGCTTGAACTCCTCTATTCTGATACTAGGGTATATACTTCATAACAGTACTGGATCACGATTTGTGAGGAAAGCGCTTAACAATGATGATTTGGCAGTACCGACACCCGTCCTTATTCTTCCTCTACCTCCGGGACCGGACAGACCCGACAGTAAGTATGCCTTATTCAGATCTGCATAAACTGTCATTAACTAGCATCGGGACTTAACAAATGTTCTCTGATTTTCCGTGGTATGTCAAAAAAAACAGCGCGCGCGCTGATGATGGCGCGTTCCGTGGTGTATTTAACAAATGTCCTCTGATTTTCCGTGGTATGTCCTCTTATATACCACGGAATGACGTAATAAAGTGGTCAAAATGTTGTGGACTCACGAGCCGCAGTTCTCAGTCGTGGGGGCTCTGTGCGTCCGCAAAGCAATCGCGCGCGACGCTACGACAACCTGGAAACCGAGCCCACCCTTTACCCCAGGCCCAAGCTCGTCCTCAGAGCCTTCGGCGGTCTGGCCGGCGGAAGGCCACGAACCAAAGACTCTGAAGGAAGCCACATTTGGCAGACGTAACAAATCCATCTAAATTGTGACAAAAAAGCGTTGTATACAAGTCCATTCCCGTATTATTGCAGTTTGCCCTGAAGTCACTTTAAGACCACTCGGATGTTACAGAGACAAGCACAGTCACTCCAGGCCCCTCCCCATCATGGTGTTCACTGACCGCGATACGACAAGTCATTTGTACAGCGGCATTTCCACTCACAGTGACAAATGGGACTGTTATATGGTGGACCTCATCTGCAGATGTGCTTCGGCGGTGGAAGAAAGGGGATATCGAATGTTTGGAATACAAAACTATGGTAAAGAAAGCCTAAATGTGCAACCGGGCCATTTTTTAAGAAGTTAGCCAATCAGAAAGCGAGTACAGGACATAGGATCTTGACTTTCGTGAGAACTCAGTCCAAATGTTTCCTTTTTTATTGGAAATAGTGAAAATGATGAGCAGGAATAACTTCAAAACAGATTTACTCATCGTCAGACGTATGGCAAGTATTAAATTTCTTAAAAATGTTTTGAGTGTCTGACGACCGGTTAGCGCAGTGGTAGAGCTTATGTGCGGGAGGTTGCGAGTTCAAACCCCGGCCGAGCCAACACTCAGGCGCTTCTGCTAATTATTAAGGAGAAGGTGTTTGCCTTTGCTCTAACATTTGCAAATGGTAAGACCTTCGCTTCTTCTCGGATAAGGACGTTAAACCGCAGGTCCGTCTTTCACATGCACTACACTAACCGGAACCAGAGGGACGTTAAAAAACACGGGGACGTCGGAAGTTGCCCCTCTTCAGTGCAGGGCTTACAACTCACTAACCTACTACACTGACCAGGGAACCTCGTAGTGGAGCCTCGCTCTGTGAGGATTTCCCGGCCCTCGGGCAAAGTTAAATACATAAATAAATAAATAAGAATGATAAACGTTTTACGGGATGGTCCCGTTGACGCACAGTAATAAACTTATAAATACTTACTTACATATAAGGTAATTTAAGAAATGTTCCTGAATTCCATTGCTAGCTGAGCACAAAGGTAAAAGGACTAGGAGTAGTTGTAATTATGTCACGCAGGAAAGACATTCAGAAGACATTTGTGATCTTTATATGTTCTGTTTTGCAGACCTACCGGGTAAGCCATTTCGCAACATGTTATCATCTCTGTCGGTTTTGATTGGTTCTCGTATAGCGATATTCACTACTTAGCAACATTGCCATTCTGATGTTAATGTTCCGACCGCAGATTGATCGCGACCTTTGTTCTGTGAACCAACCGATCTCCGGTTGGCACGTTAGTTACAATGGATGAAGTCAGCGTGAGCTGCAACGGTATAGCAGCGAGTTAATAGAAAGATGTGATCGAAGTACATAATCCGCTGCACCGTTTTACCGTGTTACTGTCAATAACGCCTCATTCACGTTGATGTTGCTAGGTGACAGCAGCTCACGAGATCAATTTTAACCAATGGGGTGTGCGGATTTTGGCCAGTGAATAAAAATTGCATATTAAATGCTACATTTTGTTGTCAGGTGAGTGTATGACGGGATCAGACGAGATCACTTGGTCTAGCTACAACCAAGATGGAGAATCTCACTCGTGTGTCACATACGAACAAGGGTGGTGTGAAGACAGTGACATCTGCATAGGAGAAGACAAGACCAACTTTGTATACGAAATTATATACGGTAACGTACGACGGCCCATCATTGATCGAGAGCCTTTGTGGCATATTAGCCAATTAGAGCACCCAAAATAATGGATCAATTTGAAAACAAAATGGGGAGCAAGGGCTGCCACTTCTTCAGTGTCTACTTTTCATTAGCGCTACACATTTTTTGCTATATAGAGCGGATTTCGCATGACTGTCAAGACTTGTTATGTAATTGCGATTGCTTTGCGTCCTCATTGGCTACTCGTTTTTCTCGGCCAATCAAATTCTGTAGTAAATACAATTGTGTAATTACTCAGTAATTGGTTCGGCTTGCAATTGGCTGAGAAAAAAGCCATTTAGGAGCAAGTGGTGATTTCTCTCGATTCTGGTTGGCTAGTGATTGCTCAATTGCAATTGTTTTCACGACAGTCATGTGAAAACCGCTCTATTAGCATTTTCCTCACCACATTAAGGCTGATGTTATATGGCTAGCAGGCTCAGGAGCCCATCAACAGGAGCCTCATATCAAGAAAGTGCTGTCGTTTTTATGGCAAATCCGCGCGGGCTGCCTGTGGTGTTCAAATCGCGTCTCAGGCCCCTCTGCGGGGATCAACATCAAAATGGCGACCAAGAGAACGTTGTTTCGCAACGTCGGCAATTCGACAGTTTTGGGCGAAATTTATGGAAGCCCCATGGAAGCACAGGAGTAGATGAATCTTTTTCATGATTACAAAATTTATAACCATCTCTCAAAAGAAAATTGGCTGGAATCAGCGCCGCTATCGCGCTGCATTTTTTTAACCCAACATTCTCATTCTCACCAAAGATATAACAATAGATTCTTCTTCCTGTGCATAATGCTAGACCTAGTAGAGTAGATGGAGACTCCTGTTGATTGTCTCCTGGCTAGACCTAGTGGAGTAGATGGAGACTCCTGTTGATGGCCCCTGGTAGAGTTTAAGGCCAGCAGTTAAAAAATACAGCACTAGACAAACGTCCTCTTGCTAACATAGAAATAAGTAGCCTGCATAGCACGCGCAGTGAGTGCCGTGGTGTTTTTGGACAGAGTAACGTGGGCAAGGATTGCTTGACGCCGGCTCTTAGATTAGAGATGTCCTGATGTACTTTCATTAATGTTTTATTGGCAGATGACTGCGAAGTTGACGAGGACTGCAAGGAAAGAAGACCGACAAATAAACCCTGGCCAAGACTGCCGACAAAAAGGCCAACACCATGGCGACAAACAGTTAAACCCAGGCCCAAACCATCGACAATTAAACCCAGGCGAACAAGACCAACCAATAAGTCCAGGCCAAGGAGACCGAAAACAGCTCACTTCACCAAGCCTACAAAGAGACCAAAAGTACCGACAACGTTTTATGTTCCAACGACTCCGATTGTTGTCTCATTTACACCGACTCCAACGAAAACGCCGAACATTATAATCACACAAACACCGTCTAGACCGACAAACAAACCGACTAAACCGAAACGCAGTTCCACAAGACCGACAAAAAGACCAGCAAGACCGACTAAAATAACAACAAGACCAACAAATGGGTTGCCCAGAACAATACCCGCAAATAAACCAACAAGACCAGCAAACAGACCAGTAAGACCGACTAAAAGAACAACAAGACCAACAAATGGGCTGCCTACAACAAGAAGACCCGCAAATAAACCAACAAGACCAGCAAATAGACCATCAACACCGACAAGACTGACAAACAGAACAGCAACGACATCATCTCCTTCTCTGTCAGGAACCTCAACAAGACGCGTTCCCACAACTTCAGTACCAACATTGCCTTTTCCGATGTGTAAGTGATATAAGGACGCTCCTCCCCATATTATTATTCTAGTCCGTTCAAACTAATGGCCTCAGTGACTCCTCAGTAATATCGATTCCAAACATTTTCACTACCTGGAAAAGGAAAAGAGAAACGCGGAGAATCCGAGCTCACTAGCGTAGCGATATACATTTACCTTTTTGGTAAAAAAAAAATAAGCAAAGAATGAGGGTAAATTGACATTTTTACTGCCAAATAAAGGTATTCAAGCGCGACGATTCGTTGTTTTCTGGCTGTTCCTTTTGTTCGCCGTATTTGACTTAATTTTCTCACTGTCTGCAAACATGCCATTCCGGTGAGTAAGGATCCTGTGAGCAGCTGCACCCCCCATCCCCCTCCCCCCAAGGCTTTGGACCTCGCTACGCCCCTGTTCGAGCTGGTATACAAAAAGCTCATCAATAGAACGTTATTTTATGAGAACAGGGCTTTTGTCATACACCTAACAACTTTAATTTTGTTTCGGTTTCCCAGGTGCAGAGTATCTAGTGAGTGTAAGGATGCCCCAACCAGTTTGTCCGCAACCGATCATCGATTGGGTAAGTCACTGTGTCAACATTCCTGGAGAACTTATCTTGTTCTATCTCGCCTTGTCTCGCAGCTCCTAATTGGCACATTTTTTCCTTCTCGCCTTATCTCGCCTTTCAATTGGACCATTTTCCCCTTACCTCGCCTTATCTCGCCCTTCTCGCTTCATATCGCATAAACTCACAGCGTGATAATGTCGCAGAGTAGACCTACAGCAGCTGCAAGCAACAGTTCAATCCCTCAATGAAACGGATAATGGTGTGAACGATGAATAAGTTGCCCGTTGATTCATCACTGTATAATATTTCCCTTCTTAGATAAATGGTGTCTACGATGGATATTCCTGCTACCAAGGTGTCTTCTTCCCGAGTCCAGGGCAAGTGGAAAACACTAAAAAATGAACCCGCGAAAATACCATTACCTTGAAGAAACCACAAACGGGAGTTGGGGCTCCCCGTAAAAAATATACGGGGTAAAAAATATACGGGGGTGCTCTTCCTATCCCTTAGGGTATAAAATTATCCCAACTGCTAACTCTTAGGGGTGTCCAAATAGTCTGCCATCCCTTAGGGTGACCTAAAAATTCAGCGACACCAGAATAAATGATGATTTAAAGGACCCAAATTGCTATCCCTTAAGGGTAAACTTCACAGTTGACAACACCCAACTTGCTATCCCTTAGGCCGGGTTTAAATCTATTTTCCCGACGACTACCCCCGTTTATTTATATGGGGAGTCCTTCCCCCCGGCCACCTCCCCCAGGCACAAATATTTAATAAAAATACATGATGTGATGAGAGCGATGATGAAGAGGGTGATATACGGTAACGATATGATGGTAGTGGTGATGATAGTGACTGAAAATGGTCTTTCGTGCGCAATCTTATATTTTGTGTTACTACTTTTTTTTTCAGAGCCTCCTCGTTGTACCCTAGCCCGCTAATGAACTTAGACATGAAGTTTTCTTGTACCGGGCACCACCTCGGGAGACTTGCGGCAGCTTGGGGAGATTCCACAAACATGATAGCAAGTAGGGACTCTCAAAACGGCAACTATTAACACCGGTCCCTAACTCGAGGGTCATTTGCTAACCTAAGGATCTTTAAAACTGTGTCACATGACCATCAGCAATCTGGGAATCTAGGCAGAATTGAGGAAAAAAATAAATTACCAGGGGAGAAAAAACCGCACTCTTTGATTATCCATTTTCTAAAACTTGTGATTATTCAGGTATACAGCCATTTGCATTTTAAATTCAACATGGAGGCCTAGTACTTTGGGTCCTAAGATCGCCCAAGATCGCAACATGAAATATAGAAAAATACCCAAGATCGCCTAAAGATCGCTCAAGATTACGGCGATCTTAGGACCAAGAGTAGGCCTAGGTGCTTGTTGTGCAAGCTTTCTGGCAATGTTACCTCCAACGACTGTACACTTCTTCATTGTGCAAGACTTATAGCGATGAGAAATTGTTCCGCCTGAACAAGTCTAGTTTGTCTGTATTGAAAAGGAAACCTTTACCACCGTATGCATTGCTACGCGACCTCAAAATCCACTGTTGCGATTGGCGATTTCACGCAAGAAAACTGTAGTGTCAATTTTCTTGAACCAGTAAGTTAATTCGAGGCAAGGAAGCCAAAGGCTTAAAACCATTTTGGATGATTTGGCAATCAATGTCAACCCACTGAAGTAGCCGAGTCCAGCGTTTTGGTTTGATTGACGGCTAAAAATTGCCAATCGCCAATCGCCGCCACGCTGGGGCCAACCACCCCCCAAATGCGTCATTCAAACTTTGACTCAACATGACTTTCCATCCTCTGAGGCTATTTTGACCAAATTTGGTAGATAGGATAACATTACGATGACAAATATTTTCCATTACTTTTGACGTCACTATGATGCTTTGTGACGTCACCAGAGATTGCGCAATCGTTTGATCACTTTTAAGAATTGGAATATGCACTATTTCTGTAATGGCGATGATACACCTTAGAAAGAGATGTTGAAAACCGAAAACCGTTTGTTGATAGCATAAAAAATAGCCGAGGTCTAGCATTTCAAAGAATGACCCCCTCCCCTCCCCTACCTTTTTTGTTACAGTAGCAAATGTATGGGAAACAAACTCACTGGTATTTTTTTTTAGTTTTTAGTCAATTGAACCGATTTCTGTTGTTAAGTGTCAAGCAAAATGGTATCTAAAATCGTATGATTTTGAAATTTTGAATTTCGTCCTTAGAGCGAAGATATAAAGCATTGTTATATTGTGACGTCATAATCTATTACGTCATGAGTATACATCTTTTGGATTTTAAACACGGAAAATAAATGATCGAAAGTGGAAATGTGTGCAATTTTTTTGCAGTCAACTAATATAACCTATATACTAAGATATTTGTATGTGCAATGATGTTACCGTGCAGTAATTAATTATTTTGTAAACTTTTTCAACTGGTAAGGTAGATCCAACCTTATACAAATCATGAAAAACTCATAACTCAGCTAATATAAATCCTAAAAGCAAACGGTTTTCGACGTTTAGCTTTTCTTGTTGAAATCTATCATTGCCGCTACAAAAAACAAGCAGATTCAACATTACGAAAAATGGTCCAATAAATACGTTAACGCCAGTGACGTCACAATCACCATGGTGACCACTCAATACACTGAAAATGTTTGTCTTCATAATGTCATCCAATGTACGAAGTTTAGTAAAAATAGACACAAGGGGTAGAAAGTTATGGCGAGATTTGATTTTTGGTCACTTTTAATGACTCATTTAGGGGGGTGGTTGGCCCCAGCGTGCGCATTGAATTTTGAGGTCGCGCAGCAATGCATGCAGTGGTAAACGACTGTTTCTGTGTTATGTTTCAGAGTGCCAATATCCAAACGTGCAACAGTGCCTACCAACGCCTGGAGTATCAGCTCGATGTCAGCTCCCCGTGTGCTCAACACCCTGTAGCCCTTACCCAGATACCCACCAGACATTTATCAAACCACCTTATCTGCAGACACCAAGTACCGGGTACCAAATGATACCGAGCGGGACTCATGCTCCTAGTCAACAAAATGTCTATTCCAGTAATCAGTTTGGAAGACCTTTGCACCACGCAGTGTATAAGGAACTAAAGCACCTCAACAGGGGATCATTTAATGTAACTATGCAAGGCGTTCATGTGGTAAACACAGGAATCTCAAGCAATAAGGTGATGAAACATCCCAGAAATGGTACAACCTTGTGTCCAAAAAGTTATGTACGGCCAAGAAAAGGAAAATCATATAATGCAACTAAGCATGGAGTTCATGTGGTAGATTCCAGAATTACCAGCAAAAAGCTGACTAAAGTGATGATGAAACATCCCGGAAAGGGCACATCCTTATTTCTAAAAGGTAATGGGCAATCAAAGAAGAAAGTGAAATTTGTCGGCAATAAAGCGTTGATGAAGCACCCCGGAAATAGACGACCAAGGAAAGTTAAATCATATAATGCAGCTAAGGATGGTGATCATGTAGCAGATCCTCGAATTGCCAACAATAAAGTGTTTATCAAACCACCTTATCTGCAGACACCAAGTACCGGGTACCAAATGATACCGAGCGGGACTCATGCTCCTAGTCAACAAAATGTCTATTCCAGTAATCAGTTTGGAAGACCTTTGCACCACGCAGTGTATAAGGAACTAAAGCACCTCAACAGGGGATCATTTAATGTAACTATGCAAGGCGTTCATGTGGTAAACACAGGAATCTCAAGCAATAAGGTGATGAAACATCCCAGAAATGGTACAACCTTGTGTCCAAAAAGTTATGTACGGCCAAGAAAAGGAAAATCATATAATGCAACTAAGCATGGAGTTCATGTGGTAGATTCCAGAATTACCAGCAAAAAGCTGACTAAAGTGATGATGAAACATCCCGGAAAGGGCACATCCTTATTTCTAAAAGGTAATGGGCAATCAAAGAAGAAAGTGAAATTTGTCGGCAATAAAGCGTTGATGAAGCACCCCGGAAATAGACGACCAATGAAAGTTAAATCATATAATGCAGCTAAGGATGGTGATCATGTAGCAGATCCTCGAATTGCCAACAATAAAGTGTCAGAGAAGCATCCAATAACTGGACGGCCACGAAAAGCGAAATTATATAATGCAACTAGGCATGGCGTTCATGAGATAAATTCCAGAATTGCCAGCAACAAACTAAATAAGGTGTTGATGAAACATCCAAGAAATTGGCAATCAAGAAAAGCGAAATCATATAATGCAACTGAGCATGGGATTCATGTGGTAAATCACCGAATTACCAGTCATAAATTGGTAATGAAACATTCCAGAAATGATACAACATCGTTATTTCCAAAACATTATGAACGACCAAAAACAGTGAAATCTCATAATACAAGTAAACATGTGGTTCATCTTCGAATTGCGAGCCATAAAGTGGTGATGAAACATTCCAGGAACGGACCATCCTTATTTAAAAAAAGTTACGGACGATCAAGAAATATAAAATCATATAATGCAACTAAGCAAGGCTCTCATGTCGTTTAACCCTCAATTTGCCAGCAACAAAATGAATAAAGTGTTGATGAAACACCCCAGCATAAATGGACGGCCAGGAAAAGTGAAATCATATACTGCTACTATGCACGGCGTTCCTCGTGTGGCAAATTCCAGAACTGCAAGCCATAAAGTTGCGATGAGACATTTCATAAATGATACATCGTTATTTCCAAACAGTTATGAACGGCCAGGAACAGGTGAAATCACATAATGCAAGTAAGCAACCTTGAATTGCGAGTGAGTTCCAGAAACGGTACATCCTTATTTTAAAAAAGTTACGAGACGATCAAGAAAGGTGAAATAATATAATGCAACTAAGCATGCGTTCATGTTGTAGATTCCCAAATTGCTGGCAATAAAGTATCAACGAAACATAACGGATTGAAACGGAAACGACAGATCGTATGTCAAACAAATAACTGACGATAGAGTAAAGTGAAATCATGTAAGGAAACCGCATCATGGAAGCCAGAAGCCTAATTATTAAATCTTTCCAAAGAAATTCAAACCTGCACCCAAAGCGGGAATCGGAACCCAACATTCGCCAGCTTAGCCAATTAGGGATAAAACGCCGTGTAATAGCTCTGTCAGAAGCCAGAAGCTACATCCATATAAACATGAATTACGAAAAAGCTAGAGATGAAAACATGAGCATAGTTTACGAGAAAGGCATTTCCCACTTATAATAAATGTAAGCAGCAAAGGATGCAACAATAAAATAACTACTTTTCTGTCAGACTTACCAATCCTGACTAATCAGAATGTCTCTATCACCGGGTTATGGCTGGGTTGTATTGTATTGCAGTATATAGTGTGCCAAATATGGTACTTCAATTCAATTGAATTCAAATCAATGTTATTTACTTCTTAGAAATATTACATAAAATACTTGCACAGTGCATGTCGGTAGTCACAGATGAATGCTACCCCAGTCCCTTGGCCCCGTTTGCGTTAAGCCCTGGCTAAACTAGGACACATGTAGCACGCAAGATTGTAGCCGGACACATGTTTCCTAGTTTAGCCACGCGAAACATTGTTGCGCGCGACAAATTTTGTAGCCGGGACACAATAAATATTTTTCTTCGCAAGACATGAAACATTTTATGTGTCCGAAACACATGCGTGCGATGTTTCTTGTGTTTCTTCGATGTTTCTTGTGATGTTACATGTGTCGCAGTTTAGCTGTAGCTTTAGTCTACTTACCGAGTTTCACACCAGCAGTTTCCCATGTACGCCACATTCACCATGCAAACTAGGACGTCAGGAAAGACCATACTTGCTATTCCAAGGATACACATCTCAAACACTCCTTTGTTCTGAAATTCCTTCATAAGTAAAGTAAAGTAAAGTTCCTTATTTAACGTCGATAACTCGTAACAGCCTTCGGCTGACAAACGCGAGGTCGACAGTGTACCACTCGGCTGACAAACGCGAGGTCGACAGTGTACCACTTTACCCCCTTTCTCTTATCAGCTCCATTTGAAAGGAATTCAAAGCTATAAGCAAGCTACTCGGAACAGAGAAAAGTCGATAGGAAAAAGGGCCCCGAACTAATTCACGATTTGTGTTGGACAGCGATCAACCACATTATGGATTCTGATCATCGTAGGGTTGTCTCCTCACATGCGGATAATCTTCCAGAGGAACCCCAATAACATTGATTTTTACATCCTCAATCGGTTTCCTCAAGTGACTAATACCTACTCAATATGCCATTTTTTTTCCAAAATGGCCGCCGCAAATTCACATGTCTTCAAATTAAACTGACTGAAAATCAAATACTGGCACTGAAAAGAGTATCCTCACATTAGTAAAACTTCGTAAATTTTCGTTATGCCAAATGTCATTTCGGCTGAGAAAGCAGAGTCTGAAAAATGAAAATTTTAAGATATTTGTATGACTGGGGGTATGACGCATACCCCCAGTCATACAAACGTCTCTCAATGTTCAATTGTCAACGTTTGTTTTCTCGGAAGATATTGGATATAATGCAGTGAAAGTTTGTAGTTTTACTAAAGTGATGTGTGTTCTAGTACTGGTGTTCATTTTTAACAAAAATCGATTTGAATTTTCGGCGGCCATTTTGGAAAAAAAGGTCTATTGGAAGCGTTCCGTGGACTCGTTACAAAAACTGTCTCTGATACGTCTTACGTCGCCATTGGGATCTGGCACTGCTAATTAGCCATCTTTTGGGACATATCTTATAACTCAAGCGTTGAATCGAACAACGTTTGTCAATTCCGCCTGCTGGAGTCAATACACACTCTATGGCCTCCGTCTTTCTTACGTAGAAGTAGTACAGGTATTGAAGCAACGTTCGACGGTGCAGTCACCTGAAGTCAATGCAAACTCTGCTGTCCCCACCTTACAACACGGGAAATCAAGCAACGTACGACGGTTCAGTCTCCTAAAGTTAATACACACCCTGTTGTCCCCGTCTTTCTTCTGTAGAATAACCACACAGGCATTGATAATCGGGAGCAGAATGTCTAGTCGTTCGTTCGTCAGAAGCGCACTCAATAATGTGAACGTATGTTATTTAAAATCTATGCTAATGCTGAAGGATCAACCGTCTAACCATCTTTTACGTGAATCAATTTGGGCAACTCGTGCATTCTAGCTAAACATCCTCAGCTACTAACCATCATACCATCTATTCTACTCACTAACGAATTCAGCTCCGATTCTCTTAGCTGCAGCTCATGCTGGCTTTTCTCTCTTCTGTTTAGTCGTGTTGCCTCTTGGCTCCTTTCTCTTTAGCTTCTAGTAGTTTAAGTGCTAAACCTGCTAAACCTACGGCATTGAAGGTTCCCCACGTAGGATATCTCCTACTTTTTTGTACCACAGAAAGTTATCACTGCTAGTAACATAATAAAAGTGAAAAATTGATAGATTTCGACTTGGTTTTACAAAATATGGCAACAAAGTCTCTAGATCAATCAGATTAAAGAAGAACAAAGGAGGCCAAGGGACAATCTGCATTTTACGCTAGGTTCCCCACATACGAAGTCTTTAAAATTTTCATATCTTGTTTGTGAATACCACATGCGCTTATTTCTCCCTATAGTTCCTCAGAAAAGCTTTTCTAGCATAGTGGTTGTACTGATTTTTATGTCTAAGCCAATGAGATTGCCTATATGCATGTTCAATAGAAATTTATTGCATTCCAGCATTACTTAAACTTTTTTTTGTCCGTCTCTCTTCTTGCTTCTTCTCGTGTTGTCCTTGCAAAACCTCTCTCAACTCCTTCTTCTCTATGACAAACCCTTCGCCTTACTTTATCCGGGCCTCCATATCTGAGCACTTAATCCCGTCTGAGCCAACAAACGTCATGTTGATCTTGTGAACTGGTCAGATTTTATAAAAGTTTTAAATTTACAGGTGGCGAGCCTTGACTCTCTCAGTTCTCGTCGCTCTATAATTACATAATTTAACGTCATTAACAGAATTGAAATGCGCGCGCCGAAATGAATACAAGGTACATTAGCAGTAAACAAATCCTTCTTTAACCTAACTTTCACATGTCCAGACTAGAAACACGTTGTCATTTCCGACTAAAACGCTTGTTGAGCAAAAAATCAACTTGATTTTACAATGTTCCAGATATTAAATAGAAAGTTAGAATCATCAAATTGCTGCAACGATTCAGGTCGCGCCAACACTTTCTATTTCAAACTAGCATTTATTGCGTCTTACTCGTCTTTCACACAGAAGCGAACACAAATAGCCAACCAGTATTGTACCAATATAAACATCAAGGTAGTTTTTCAATCATACAAAATTTGTAACTGAATGAAAGATGCTCCTTTTGTGCAAAACGAACTTATTTTCTCCCAATAATATTTTTATCTGTTTTAGGCGTAGTGCCTGTAAAAGGATATTGTAATAACGGATGTAAATTATATTGTAAATATTCGCAGCGTTGGGTCTAAATGTTTTAAAATATTTAAAATACAATATATTTCAAATTTTTCAGGAGATTATCGGCAGGTTGATCAGTTCAGCTTTGAATGGTCTCTTGGTCAGCAGACCTGTTATTTAACAAACACGCGTGTCTGTTCTTAATAACATTCTAAATGATCATTTAATATTTTTGGGGGAATTTGTCTTCAACGCAGCAAAGCCTCCAACGCTTAAGGTCTTTTTATATCTCGATAACATTTGTTGCTAACCCCAGGTACCTTTTCCACGTTTCTCGTGCTGTAACATTGTTTACGGAGCCACCAGACAGGAGCCACCTAATTACCCCTGCTGCTAAACTGTGTTGTTTTCTTGAATGACAGACAAAGCGTAACGCTAGTTGCGTGATTTCCGTGGAAGGCAAAATGAAACTATTATCCCTTTCTGCCCCCGAAGAATACTCAGTGAACCAGCTGATCCTATTTCAAGGTATACATCTACGAATTCATTTTTTCCATCTACCCTTTTATCAGTTTGTATGTGATGTGCCTGATTTAAGAGAAGGTCAATTCACAACTGAGTAGTAAAAATATTACAGAATTTTCAAACCATCGAGATGGTTGACTCGATAAATACAGGTTTTATTCGGTTCAGATATTTCTTTTGATAAAAAGATCTACAATGTAGTCTCTTGTAGAACATAAGACCTTTTTAAGAGGGAAAGTCACATTAGACGTAAGTCTGCGCCCACCATATTACCAACCGACAAATTTGAAAAAATTCAGTTCCCTTCCTGAGATTTGTCTATTTCTAACGGCAGCAACACATGGAAATGGCGAAAAGGAAACACTTTTCAATTCAGCATTATGTTTTCCTTGACTGCATTATTTGTATAGCTGTTACTTTTTTGTAATGACCCACATTTTTTACCGCTGGCCTAGCAAAGGGAATAGAGGAGCCCCTGCTTGCTTGTTAAGGTGGCAAATGGGAAATCATTTCAGAATAATATTCTCTTTAACCTCTTAGCCGTTGGAAAAATAAGGGTGACGAAAAATAGTAAGACCATAATAAGACCATCCTCGCAAATATGCCTTTACCCCTTTGGTAGCCTGCGAAAGCCGACACCACTCGGCGCTCGTCGAAAGAGACTCTCGCCAAGAGGCGTCTGCGCGCTCAAGCCAAACATTCCATACTGATGACGTATTCTGACTCAGATCTGGTCAGAAAAATTACGTGGCCATTTTAACTTTGTTGCATCTTTTTTCGTCTTATTTGAATACCTTACTATAAAATGCTTTGTATGCTATAAAAATTAAATATCAAACAGTTAAACTGGCTGCGTAATACTTCTGACCAGACCTGGGTCAGGATACGTCATCAGTATGGAATGTTTGGCTTGAGCGCGCAGACGCCTCTTTGCGAGAGTCTCTTTCGACGAGCGCCAAGTGGTGTCGGCTTTCGCAGGCTACCCCTTTGGTGTACTGAACGTCTTTGCTTATCACTGATCACGTTGCAGACTAGCAACCTTATGCTTGCGCATGCACAAGATGAGAGGAAGGCGATGTGGCTTTGTGTAAAAGTTGTACTTATTTGGTCATCCCTTGACCTCAAAATACAAGGTAAGGACATTTTAACAAACATTCACAAAGAGACACAAAAAGGTCGAGCGTTTTCACCTGCTCGAAGAAAGGTTCGTCCTCCAAAGTTTCCTGTTGTAATTCTGATTATCTAGGTTATAGACTTGTGAACAATACTGAATCTCGACATGTGAAAGGAGATGTCCTTATTGATGACTTGGTAGTACCAACACCGGCCCTTCTCCCTCCTCTACTTGCGGAACCGGATCGACCAAATAGTAAGTATACTACATTACCGTTCGGCATGCACAGGGACTCGTGTCCCAAGGACTTTTTGGTTGGACTCCTAGACAAATTACAAGCTTGCAAGAGGCTGATGTTTTCTTGACGTGATCGCGTGTTGTGGATTTCTGTCACATTTACGAACAATGAACTTTGTCAACAGTCACTGAACAGTAGATAACCTTCTCGATCAAATGTTCTTTCCTGTAAAGTTTCTTCCTCTCTGATTACCTAGGTCATAGACCTGTAAAAAATACTGAATCCCGACATGCGAGGGAAGATGCGGTTGTTGATGACTTAGTAGTACCAACACCGGCCCATGTCAGTCCTCTACCCGACGAACCGGATGGACCCGATAGTAAGTATACTACATTAAAGTTTGGCACGTACATGGACTAGTGCACGGGACGTATGTTTTGGTTGATCGTTGCGGTTGGACCCCTAGCAAATGTATGAGCTCACCAGAATCTCACGTTTTCTTTGCGTGATAGAGCTTTTTTATTTCCAATACGTTTCAAACAATGAAACTTTGTCAAAAATTCGTCCAAGAAATGTTTCTTCCGCTTGTAATTCTGATTGTCTAGGTTATAAACTTGTGAACAATATAGAATAGACGTGCGAGTGAAGAAGTGCTTATTGATGTCTTTGTAGAACAGATATCCGTTCTTATCGCTCCACTACTCGCGGAACCTGATCGACCCGAAAGCTGTAAGAACACTACATTACAGACCGGCACACCAAGGGAGTAGTGTCAGGAATGTCTGCTGGAGATCAGAATGTACTGGGGCATGCGAACCCTAACGAGCTTGCAAGAACCTCAGGTTGTCATTGCGTGATCGAGGTTGTTTATTTCCGACAAGTTCGCAAAAAACGAAACCTTGTCGAGGGAACTGTGAACACGCGAAGTGGATCGTTGTCACCTGCTCCATGATGACACAGCGGAAATGACCAAAAATGAAATGCCTAACTTCGCCATATTTCAATATATAAGCTCAAGATTCTGTATACAAAGAGTTTCTATGGCCGAAAGCTTAATTCCAAACTTTTAAGAAAATTGAAGAATATGAATTTTAGATATGATTGAGCAAAGTTTGTATAATTCCTGATCAAAGTACTAATTCTCCCATAAAATGGTACAGAAACCAAAGTTTAAAGCCTAATATCTCAAAGACGGATCCATTAGAAAAAGTCATTTTTGATATGTTGTTTTTAATCAGACAAGGAGTCTGTATGCAAAAAATCAAGCTTATCTGAGCTAACCTGACCTTACTATTTGAAATTTAGTGGTCTAAGCAGGTCATTTCCGCTCTGTCCTCCATGATATATTCGTTCATTCCCCTTTAATTTTGATTGTCTAGGCTACAGATCTGAAACAATACTAAATCCCAAATGGTGAGAGAACATACGCTTATTGATGACTCGGTAGAGCCGGCACGCGCCCTGGTCGTTCATCTACCTGAGGAAGCGAATCCACCCAAAAGTAAGTATACTACATTCAGATGCACAGTACGTCTGGTGTTTGTTTGTGGCATTTGGATAGAAAACGCACGAGTTTGCAAGAACCTCGGGTCTGTTGAGGCCACATTTGTAATAACCTGCCACATTTGTAATAACTGCCACATTTGTAATAACATTGTGCCACATTTGTAATAACTGCCACATTTGTAATAACATTGTGCCACATTTGTAATAACTGCCACATTTGTAATACCACTGTGCCACATTTGTAATAGCGGAGCTCCTCAGCGGCCGAAGGCCGCAGAGCGGAGCACCATAGCTATCCCAGGACAAATGCAATAATTCAAACTTGAACTCAGGTATACGATCGATTTCATTTCTCATGGTTCAGCGGTATTCCCATATGGGTATCGCGGACGCCTCCGTGGCTGCCTGGGCATCCACCACAGGTAAACCAAGACCTCCTCCGTTTATAAATATCTCAGGAAGGGATGAAGTCAGACAACCAATGTAGGTGACGGGGGAGTTGCATTAGTGGCAGTCGGGTGTAACTGCCTGGTCACGTGGTATGATGTCATCAATGACTTCATAATAGGAAAATGAGAATAGATCTCGAAATTGTGTAGGTGACTAGAAAAGTACTGACAAGATGAACACGTGATGTGACGTCATCGATGACGTTAGTGATGTCGCGAAGCCTTAAAATGAAATGACAGATTACAGTGCAGGCATGAGCAAAGATAAATCTAATTGATTGTCTTGAGCTGATAAAATGTTTTAATTACAAATCCAAAATTGAAAAGGGAAAGATGAGAAACTCAAACAAACAAACGTACAATGACACAATTATTTCACAAACCTTACGTATCAACCGAACGTTCGGTAATCAAACTCAATCAAACCCCATTCGATCGATTGAGTTCGGTAATCAACCATAACCAACTTTCCAGAGAAGTTTACAATCGAACGTTCGAGTGCTAAACTTGTTTTCAATCAATTTCAACTTGTTTTCACTTCAAGTGAAAAAAGGGTTATTAATCAACAAGAAGTCAAATACCTCCGGTGCTTGGAGAGCAAAAATATTGCCAGACAACAATGAATTATAAGTGTAGAGTAATGTGTAGTGCTTTTCGTTGACACAATTATTATTAATATACACATTATTATATTACAAAGATTATATATAGATTTAGGCACTGCCTAAAAGCGGAGTTGGAGTTAATACATGTTATCGAGGGTAAGTCGACTTTTCTACATTTGATGACGTCATCGATGACGTGACCTTGGTAGTGCACCCACATGCCTCCAAAAAAACTTAATCCAAGTTTGGTTACCTAGCAATGTTGCTTCTCCAGATATTGAGTTTTCTTTGTTTTGATGACTTCATAGTTGTGACATCATGTCACGTGATCTTGGGGTGCAATCACTTGCCTCCAAGATAACTTTACCCAAGTTTGGCCACCTAGCGGTGTTGCCTTCTTGAGATATTAACTTTTCCAATTTTGATGACGTCATGGATGACGTCACATCACATGACCATTTTGCTGCGCTTCTCTACTCACCTTTACCATGTTGTCCAAGTTTGGTTGTCTTGGAATCTTCCCTTCACGAGATATGATTTTTTTGAACTTTTTGTCATCGATGACGATGACTTTCCACCTAGTTATGAATCTATTACAAATGTGACAGAATTGGGTTACAAGTGTGGCAGTTATTACAAATGTGGCACAATGTTATTACAAATGTGTCAGTTATTACAAATGTGGCACAATGTTATTACAAATGTGGCAGTTATTACAAATGTGGCACAATGTTATTACAAATGTGGCAGTTATTACAAATGTGGCAGGTTATTACCTAGCAATGTTGCTTCTCCAGATATTGAGTTTTCTTTGTTTTGATGACTTCATAGTTGTGACATCATGTCACGTGATCTTGGGGTGCAATCACTTGCCTCCAAGATAACTTTACCCAAGTTTGGCCACCTAGCGGTGTTGCCTTCTTGAGATATTAACTTTTCCAATTTTGATGACGTCATGGATGACGTCACATCACATGACCATTTTGCTGCGCTTCTCTACTCACCTTTACCATGTTGTCCAAGTTTGGTTGTCTTGGAATCTTCCCTTCACGAGATATGATTTTTTTGAACTTTTTGTCATCGATGACGATGACTTTCCACCTAGTTATGAATCTATTACAAATGTGACAGAATTGGGTTACAAGTGTGGCAGTTATTACAAATGTGGCACAATGTTATTACAAATGTGTCAGTTATTACAAATGTGGCACAATGTTATTACAAATGTGGCAGTTATTACAAATGTGGCACAATGTTATTACAAATGTGGCAGTTATTACAAATGTGGCAGGTTATTACAAATGTGGCCTCAACAGGGTCTTCTTTGCGTCATCGTGCTTTTGATTTCCGATTCGTTATGCGAACAATGATATCTTGTGAACTTGCTCGAAAAGTACAGGTGCACAAAACGGAGCTGTTCCGCAAAATATCTGTTTGGCTTGCAAGGCTTGCAAGAACCCAACGTTTTATTTGCGCAATCGACCTCATTGATTTTCAACACGCTTGCGAACAATATACACTTAATGACTGCTCCCGGGGGAAACAAAACTGGTGTTTCCCGAGGGAATAGTCATTAAGTGTTTTGTTATATAGCAGAAAATTTACTGCAATTTTTTTTTTTTTTTTTTTTTTTTTTTTTTTTTTATTATTTTTATTTATTATTATTATGAACATTTAACATTACATAATTTATATGCACCTTTTTCGTCTTCTTCGTTACATTGTCCATTTTACATTACACAAACATATTTCCATTTCCATTTCATTTTTACATGTTTTTTTTTTCTTTTACAGACACTTAACATTACACATGCATTTTTTTATTTCACAACGATGTCATTACATCAGCTAAACTAGCGCATCAAATGTTTACTTGTTTTGCAGTTTCTGCAGATTCTACTTTCAGCCAGTTGTCGAGAACAATCAGGAAAGCTTGGAAAAATACATCTTCAGTTTTTCTATATGCTCCGTAAATGTAGTGCTTAGCAATCATTAAACATAGGTTTAGGGGGAAGTATTTTGGTTCGCCCGGCATGTGTCCATAGAATATATTTTTTTGATAAATTTCTATGCGGACATTATTCTTTTTTTTCCACCATTCAATAAAATCGTTCCAGAAAACAACAATACGAGGGCAATCAAGAAATATATGTTTTAGGTCTTGTTTTTGTGAACAAAAGTGGCAGTTTTCAGAATCAATTAATTTATCTCTGAACAGTGTAGCATTCGAGGGTAATATGTTTTGAATAATCTTGAACTGAAAGATTCTGAGCTTAACATCTTTGGTTATTTTATATGGAAGTGAATAAACGAGAGTTGCTTCGCGTGGTGAAAAGCCGCACTTTAGTAACCGCTTTTCAGCAGTAGGAGGCTTAAAGGCTTTTGTTACAAGTTCTTTTCTAATTTTCTTACATGTCAATAAGGCAATACTGTCCTTTTCTGTTTGATTTGCTTGTGTGACCCGGGGGGTGTTCCTTAATGATTTTTTCCAATCTGACGGAATCGCTTTTACGAGCCCAAGAAGGGCTAAGTAATGAGTTTTGATTTTGAATTTTGCATAAAGGGATTCCACGGTTAACAATTTTCCTCTGGTATCAAATAAATCTTCTACATGTGTGACCCCGCCTAGATACCAATCTTGATAAAAAATCGATTTTCCTTCGATTAATACATTTTTATTGTTCCAAATAATCTCTTTAGCGGGATCACACTTTTCACTATGTATGTTGAGATCTTGCCAGGCGTTCATTATTTCTAGGTAAAAGTTTGGCAACTTTGGATTTAGTTGTTGTTTTTTTATTTCATATTTGCATTTAAAAAGGAAGGCTCCCCCCAGATTCCGTATTAATGTTAGAGGTAAATGTTTCCAACTCTCGGACCATGACTCGTCAGTTGAACAAAGACGTTTAACCCAGCATGCTTTTAAGGACTTATTAATAATGTCGAAGTCAGGCATATCTAGACCACCTTTGTCTTTCGGGCCTATCATTGTACTCGTTTTTACCTTCGGTGGTTTTCCATTCCATATAAAAGCACGGGTTAAGTTGTTTACCTCGTCAATGATAGCTTTATCGACACACATGAGAGAAGCGATAAAAGTAAGCTTAGACAAAGCTAAAGTTTTAACAATTTTTATCTTCCCTTCTAAAGTTAAATTCCTCATCCTCCAGATGTCTAAAACTTTTTTCATCGCTTGAAGCTTATTTTCTAGATTTAGTTTGGTTGAAACGTTTTTGTCGTACGAAAAATGAACACCGAGTGCATACACGGATTTTGGTGGCCACTTAATTCCTAGTGGTTTTGCTGTTGATTCTTTGTCCTGTCCAAGCCATAGCCCCTCTGACTTGGAAACATTTAATTTTAAACCTGAGCACGATTCAAAGACTTTTAAGAGAGAAAAGAGATTTTCGGCGGATTTAACATTTGCTAAGAAGACAGTTGTATCATCTGCATATTGTGTTACTTTGAATTCATGATTATATAATTTAATTCCTTCTATGTCTTTGTTGTGTCTTATGGCGTTTCCTAGGATTTCGGCAGCGAGGATGAACA
The DNA here is from genome assembly GCA_033964015.1 of Scolanthus callimorphus. NCBI lineage: Eukaryota > Metazoa > Cnidaria > Anthozoa > Actiniaria > Edwardsiidae > Scolanthus > Scolanthus callimorphus. Next base: position 21,128,567 of record CM066912.1, on the reverse strand, counting down.
AGGTACCGCTGAGTGGGCAGCCCTGTCTGAGCCCGCGATACAAAGTGAAGAAGTGCGTCGCGAACCCGTTATTTACAGCACAACTAGAGATGTCGCAATAAAAAGTGTTGAACCACCGCAACACGTCAGGGCCAAAATTAAAAGTGTGTAATGTCTTTTCAATAAAGCTCCACTCCAAACTATCAAAAGCCTTTTGGAAGTCAAGAAAAAGAGCCATACCGCCAATATTTTCTTTTTCCGTCAATTCCATAATGTCAGAGATCATCCTGATATTTTGACCTAAGTAGCGGTTCTTAACATAGCCTGTCTGGTCGGTGTTAATAAGTTCCGTAAGAGTTTTTGCTAGCCTACTCGCAATTGTCTTTGCAGCGATTTTGTAATCTACATTTAATAGAGTTATTGGCCTCCAGTTTTTTAGAAAGAATGTATTTCCGCCTTTTTTCGGAATAAGGGTAATGATTCCTCTTTTTTGAGAGATTGACATTTCTTTTTTCTCAAAAGCATAATTAAAACATTGTGTTAACTCACTTCCTAGATTTTTCCAAAATTTCAGGTAGAATTCAACAGTCAAACCGTCAGACCCAGGACTTTTGTTTTTTGCGAATTTTTTTAGTACTTTGAAGCATTCGTCTTTTGAAAGTTTCCCTTCAGACAACCGTTTGTCATCATCATTCAGTCGTATATGCTCTGATGACTGAAAAAGAGGTTGGAATTGGCTTTCGTGAGGATCACAGTCTGATGAGCAGTAGAGTGTTTCGTAATAATGTTTAATTTCGTCTAGGATTTCTTGTTGGCCAGTTATTTCGGTGTTGTTTTCTAATGTCAACTTTGTTATATATTTGGCATCGTGTTGCCTTTTCTCTAAGTTGTAGAAATATTTTGTACTTTTTTCACCTTGCTCGTGCCACCTTACCCTGCTGCGCGTGATTGATCCTTTAGTTTTTTGTTGTGCTAATAAGTCTAACTTATGCTTCACTCGGTAGTAATTGCAAATGTTTTCCTCGTTCATATCATAATTCATTTTTCGGTGAAGATTATTCAATTCAACTTGTAAGTTCCATTCCTGTTCTCTTCTTTCCCTAGCTCGAGCCTTAGCGTATTTTATAGAAAAAGAGCGGATTTCCATTTTCATCATATCCCATCTCAAACGCGGGTCTTCTAAAGAGTTTAGATCTGTTTTTAATTGTGCAATTTTTTCGTTGAGTTGTTCAATAAAATGATAGTCTTTCAACAAGGAATTATTGAATTTCCAGAAACCTGGACCACGTTTAGCAAAGTCTTTGGATCTTATAGTAATGGTCGTTGCTGAGTGATCAGAGAAACTAGTTGGAATAATTTCAGATTTTTCAACAAGAGACGCAACCGAATTAGAAATTAACCAGTAGTCTAGCCTGCATTGTATTTTAAGCGATCTGCTGTGCCAGGTGTATTGCCTTAGAGTTGGATGTTGTGACCTCCATATATCTTGTACACCTAGCGAGTGACATGCGTTCAAAATTTCATCGATTACCAGTTGTTTTGTAGATATATTTGATCCGCCGCTTTTGTCTAAGGGTGTAAGTGCGCAATTATGGTCGCCTGCCCAAAAGATTGGTTTGCCTGCGAACTCACGTAGCCTGTTGGAAATAGAAGCAATGAACGTTTGCTGTTTTGCTAAGTCGTTAGGGGCGTACGTGTTTACAAAAACCAAAGAGTTTTCTTCCGATGCTACCTCAAGAATTACGAACCTCCCTTCCTTGTCACACACGCAATTCACTATTTGCAAATCAACTTTCGGGTTAATAAGAATTACTACGCCTTTGCTGTGATTTGTTCCATGACTAAAGTACGCCTTTCCACCCCATTCCGCTGTCCATATTTTTTCCAAGCGCTCAGAACTAAAAGTTTCTTGAAGACATGCAAGGGCGAATTTTTGATTGTGAAGCCATCTAAATATTTGCCTACGTTTCTTTGTGTCATTTAAGCCACGAACATTTAGGGAGCAGCACGTGAAGTTGAAAGGCATTTAAAGAAATTATGTAAGTGGTATTTAAAAGTAACACTTGATGCACAAAGTGAGAGTAACTGATGTTAATGAATGCAAATTTACAATAAGGACAAGTACAAAAATTAGCATATAGAGACAAAATGAAATTTACTGAAAAACAGTAAATATCGACAAGGTCGCCAACGAAAATTGAGATTTAGGGGAGATTGACCTTGTGGCGTATCTAATCGACTGGGTTCTAAGATGATTGTTGCGAGCAATAGAGGCGATCCAGTGTAATTTCTTTCAACTATAACTTCTATAAACTTATCTAAATATTCACGCTACTATCCGGTATAGCGACCGGGGTATTAAATCAGCTTCTTTTTCTTACTTACGTGGGATAACATAATCGCGATGGGCTTCTGGCCCTCGATAAAGTACATCGTCAATAAATAACTGGTCAACCTTGATAACGGCTTTGCGATTTTCCTGTTTCGCTTGTTTTAGAAGTGGTACAAGCTTTTTACGGACATCCGTGACTTCTTTAGGGTAATCTTCGGAGATGCCGAAAGCCGTGTCTTTTAAATTTCTAGCTAGATCCCTTACCTCTTCCTTTTCTTTAAAAAAGGAGAACTTTGCCACAATAGGCCGCGGGACGGTTTTACTCCTAGTACGATGTGCTCTCTCGAAGGATACTACCTTAGCCAGGTCCATGCCGCCTTTGAGATCCTTGGCAATGAAATGCCTTAACTTGTTCTCCGTTTGCTCCCACGTCTCGTTCCTTTGCTCGGGGATTCCATAAAAACGCAAGTTATTCCTTCTCGAAAAACTCTCAAGTTTTACTCCCCTGCTCTTTTCTTGCTCCAGCGCCTTTCCCAACTTTTGTACATCCCTTGTAAGCACCTCGATCTTTTCGTCAAGCGCTATTTGGTTGCTTGCAAGCTCCTTGTTCTCTTCGTATGCTATCTCGACGCTTTTTTTTAAATCTTTATTTTCTTCCTCTAAACACTTGACAGCATTTTGGAGGGTTTCAACTTGTGCCAGTACCTTCATTGCAAGATCTAGTTTGTAGTCCAAGCTTTCAATTTTCTCGAGAAGTAAATCACACTTGCATTCGTGTTCTTGAACAACTGAGCCAAGCGCTTTCTCGTCGTTAGCGTCCATCTCTGTCTGCGAGCTTTTTGACCTTTTCCTTCGCTTCGATCTTTGACTCTTTACTTCTTCTTTTCTACCTCGCTCATGTTGATTTTGGTATTACATGGCTCTACTAACCAAAGTTTTTAAACAAAAATTTCGGTTAGGAGCGGGAGCAGTCAGAAACACGTCTGCTCTCGTCCACAGCTAGTCCCAAATTTACTGCAATTATTAAGTCAAAACAAATGTATTTCCAGAATGAAAAGGGAAGTTACAAAGTTTGCGCGCGACTGCATCATGTAAAGGGGAAACACTCCTAAAGAACACAATTTTCTTGCATTAGCAAAGGTTTTTAAAAAGACTCGCGTGTTTACAATAAACGTTTTTTCCCGCTCTCAAACGCGACGCGCGAAAGCAATATTCCCCAACCAGTCAATAATTTTTCCAAATATTGACTGGTCGGGGAATATTTTATTTGTACTTCACCACGTGACCTTCATTTAGCCAATAAGAGCGCGCGCTCGGTTGGAGTGAGCACTCGCTATATAACAATGAACAATGAACTTGCTCGACGAAAGTTCTCTTGATTATAGTTGATGGCTCACCAACCACGAGTTCGCCATTGCAGCGCTTTGATTTATTGCAGTTTGTCTCGACTTCACGTTGCGACCTCTCGGACGTCACAGATACAGACACACTCGCACCAGACCCTTACACCACATGGTGTTCACTGACCGCGATGAGACAAGTCCTTTGTACAGCGGTTATACCTCTGACCGCGACAGCTACAGGATGCAGCTGGTCTGTCGATGTGCCACAGCGGTGAAAAAGAAGGGACATCGAATGTTTGGAATACAAAACAATGGTAGGGATAGATTTAGCCATTCATTAGATGAACCTCTAATACCTTACTTACAGTTATGATAATTGCCCCTGATTTGTGCAAACGTTTAGCTTCCATTTGATCTGCCAGGCTCACAGAAAAAAACTATGATTTCCATCGATTCTGATTGGCTGCTAAGAACGTCATTCAGCTGCTTAGTTGCTCTGCTATCTGACTGACTGACTGCCCAGGAAAGCCACTTAATTGGCTGCCAAGGAGGCCCCAGGGAAGCAATACCAAATCGGCTAATGCGCTGTTTACATCTTGTTGCCACCCAATTCAGATGATGTGATTGATCTTTTGGGTGGTTACAATTGTCGCGATTTTTGCCACTCGACCGAGTGCACGAGCTTATGTGCAGAACTGACCAAAGATCGACCCAAAGGAATCATCACATGATCTGAATTGGGTGGCAACAAGATGTACACCGTAAGCCTATTTTTTCTATAACCAGTCAATCCCGTACCCAGCCCGTCATCTTTTGGCCAGCGGCAAGGTTCAGAGCTCTGGGATAATCAATAAACAAAGTGTTGCTCTATTTTGCCATAAACCGCTGTAGATCTTAGTTTTTTAACTGTTTATTGGTGTTCGGGCCAAATTTTTTTTATAACCTGTCAATCTCGTACCCAGAGCCCGTCATCTTTTGGCCAGCGGCAAAATTCAGAGCTCTGGGATAATCAATAAAAAAATGTTGCCCTATTTTGCCATAAACCGCTGTAGATCTTAGTTTTTTAACTGTTTATTGGTGTTCGGGGAGTTTTCTCGCATTTTAAGTTTTGTGTGTTTTAAAGGCGAGTTCGTTATGCTCTTGATTTACCACGCATGCTCACAAATGTGCATCCCCCCAGAGCTCTGAATCTTGCCGCTGGCAACAAGATGACGGGCTCTGGGTACGTACGAGATTGATAACCAATTTATCCGAAACTGACAGGATAAGTGCGCGCATTTGGCTTGCGTTTGTATACGATGTCGTGATTGGTCAGTAGGATTACGCTGACATTTTCTCGTCAGGCGAGTGTATGACGGGGCCAGACGATATCACTTGGTCCAGCAACAACCGAGATGAAGAATCGCACTCAAGCGCAAGCAAAGAAGATTGCTGTAAAGATGATGACATCTGCAAAAGAGAAGAACAGGCCATCTTTGTTTACGAAATTACAGACGGTAACGTACTTTAAATGCCTTTACTATTTTTATTCATCTTGCCTGCTGACATTTTAAACGCGAGAACTCTCGGGGTTCGCGGTCGTCGTCGCTATCCTAACATTTATATCCAGAGCTGTATAATCTGTATATACACTTTTCTGCAAAAACATTGTCCTGAGAAATACATACATACATCCTTTGTTCTCCATTATTTCAGCTGTCAATTTTTCCCAGGAAAACAAAAGATACATATATATCTAGGGTATCAATGTTTTGTTCTGTATTACATTATTTTGTGTATTATATCTTTTGCGCGTCTGCGGCTAGCTGTGAGGTGAGTTCGAAAACTGCGTTTTTCACCATGGTACTGCGACCAACAAAGTAAAGAAATTGCTTAGAAAAAAATCTAAGGACTAGCGTACACTCCCTTGTGCGTAACTGTATTTGTTTGCCAACGAGTTGTGCTTATTACAAGGACAAACTCTTTGAATTATCGAGCAAATTATGGCATTAAACGTAAGGAAGACCACACGAGGCCTTAAATGGTTTTCTATGTGGACTGACCCCAGTCGGACATAACGGATATTTTTTCATTACATTTCATTACCTGCAAACGTAAGACCCTTTTCTGGCCACAGTAAAGTTTGCAATGCTAATGGACCAAATTACAGTTTGCAATTATAGACTCCTTAAAATGTTTTTTTCGATCCCTCTACGCCCCTCAGTTGCCAAGACAATCCTTCATCTCCAGCAGTAAAGACACGGCTGCCGCCATTGATCAGATAAAGGCAACCCGGCACACTCGACGAAAGTAGCGATCGGAAGCTCGCACAAATCAACATTTTTTACAATGTTTATTTTTATTGTTTACTCAATTTCATTTATCTTTGACAGCTCGATATGTGGCTTTTTCATCTCTATTCTCTGCAGACAACTGCCCCACCCGAGTGCGGCCCTGTAGACATGTGTATTTTGTTCCTCCTTCCACACAGTAAACCTAGTTTAATTAACCTGCATGATTTTTATTTGACAGATATTTCCGAAGGTGATGGGGACTGCGAGGAACAACGACCGACTAGACCATGGCCAAGGACCAGACGACCGATACATAGGCCAAGGCCGACGCCACCTACATTTTCCAGAAAGATACGTAAAAGACCGACTAATAGGTCAACCAAGCCAACAAATAGGCCAACAGGTCCGTCAAATTGGCCAACCAGATCGACAAATTGGCCAACACGTCCGACAAACTGGCTAAACAGATCGACAAATAGACCGACCAAACCGAAAAACATACAAACCAGACCGCCAACAAAACCGAAAAACAAACAACCCAGACCGACAGCAAAACAGAAAAGCTGGCCAACCGGACCAACAAATTGGCCAACCAAGCAGAAGTTTTTACCAACAAAACTGAAAAATAGGCCCACAAGTTGGCCAACAAGTGGATTCAGACCTTCAAGTAGACCCATCGGACCTACAAATTGGCTCCCCAGACCAACAGATCGGCCAAACAACCCGCGAAATAGACCAACCAGAGCAAAGAATAGGACAACCGGACCAAGTAATAGGCCAACCAAACCGAAAAATAGGCCAACAAGATCGAACAAGAGGCCGACAAAAAGTCCAACCAGACCGAGAAACAGACCAACCAAACCAACAATCGCCACGCCAAACAAACCGAAACATAATCCAACCATACCAACAAATAGACCAACAGCAACATCCAATAGGCTAACCAAACCATCCAGTAGGCCGCCCATAGCAACGAATAGGCCAACCAGACCAACAAATAGGCCAACCAGACCAAAACATTGGCCAAACAGACCGAAAAATAGGCCAACCAGACAAAAACATTGGCCAACCAGGAAGAAAAATAGGCCAACCAGACCAAAACATTGGCCCACCAGAAAGAAAAATAGGCCAACCAGACCAAAACATTGGCCCACCAGAAAGAAAAATAGGCCAACCAGACCAAAACATTGGCCCACCAGAAAGAAAAATAGGCCAACCAGACCAAAACATTGGCCGACCAGAAAGAAAAATAGGCCAACCAGACCAAAACATTGGCCGACCAGAAAGAAAAATAGGCCAACCAGACAAAAAAAATGGCCAACCAGAAAGAAAAATAGGCCAACCAGACCAAAACATTGGCCGACCAGACCAAAACATTGGCCGACCAGACCAAAACATTGGCCAACGAGACCGACAAATAGGGCAACCAGACCAACAAATAAAGCAACAGGAACGACAAATAGAGGAACAGGACCGACAAATAGACGAACCAGAGCGACAAAAATGCCAACCAGACCGACAAATAGACCGACCAGACCATTAAATTGGCCAACGAGACCGAAACAATTTCCAGTACAACCGACAAGACTGACAAACAGAACAACAATGCCGACAGTACCCCCATCTGTGTCAGGAACTTCAACTAGACGTGTTCCAGCGTCAGCAACAACATCGCCTTACCCAATGTGTAAGTGATCTATATACGTCTAGGAAAAGTCTTTCCTTATTCCAAAATAATCATTCGTTACTAAGGTTCTTGGTTTTTACCACGAAGAGCAGTGAGCAAGATTGGAAAGCCACACTTTTCTTTGTGCCATGAATGTCAATCAATAATCACATGCCATCTCCAAAGATGGAGATCACCACCGGGAACTAATCACAGAAGCGTAATGAGTCAAGAAAAATCTGAAGACTCCAAGTTTAGAAAGCTGCTCATGCAAATTTATTGAAGCAGAAAAGAACGTTTCTTGTCGCAATACTGAACCCCCTCCGCGCGAAGTTATTTCAACATATCCCTACTTCATTCAGAATAAGCAATAATTTCTGAAAAATGACAACAAAACCTTAATGCCAAATTTACGGCTTTATTTAAAAGGGCAACTGATGAAGTTTACAGAAACCGCTACATTTGCATTCCATTCAGAGTATCAAATAAGTATTCTGCCTAGTGGGTCCTAGCAGTTGAAACTTTGTTTTCATTTCTTTACCAGGCTCAGAGTATCTGATAAGCGTAAGGATGCCACAACCAGTTAAACCAGTTTGCCCACAACCGATCATCGATTGGGTAAGGATGGCTATCTGAAAGAGCAGCCTAGATTCTAAATTAACATGATAAGTGTGCAATCAGAGGTTACAGCGGCATTTTGGAACTTTTACCAAGGGTTCGTGCGCTTTCTGAATGACAAAAATCACCAGGATTTTACAGGAAGTCTTTAGTTACTTTTCCTGGAGTTCTTATTGGGTAGAAATCCCCCCCCCCCAAAAAAAAAATAAATAAATAAATAAATAAATAACAAAATAATAACTAAAAGGTTGGAGAATGTCAAAATTTGAAGCCCAAAATCAGATTCACGAAACTGACTGATTCATCCACATTTGGTTTGAAATGTTTTTCCAGGATTTTCCTTAAAATTGCAGGACTTTCCAGGAAGGAAATGAAAATCCCCCTCCCAAAAAATAAATAAATAAATAAATAACAAAATAATAACTAAAAGGTTGGAGATTCCAGGATTTCCAGGAGGCACACGGTTCAGTCAATTTGTTTTTAGCGTAATGAACAAGGCTATAGTTCTCCTTCATTCATATAAATATGAAATTTCCCATTTTAGATAAATGGTGTCTACGATGGATATTCCTGCTACAAAGGTGTCTCCTTTCCAAATCCAGGGTGAGTGGAAACAGTTGTTAAATTGTTAATATATCAATATTAGTATACAATGATGTTGCGTTGAAATTTCAGTCGCGGGGACTAAATTATGTCCCAGGGGTAAGTTCTACGAATCAAATCAAACCGCGAATTCTCCCGTAGTGTGTACGGTACGTGGGACTTGTTTCGGGGATGTGTCCCTTACACCGTTCACACTAGGGGACTGATCCCCGCGGCCGCCCTTAAAACACAAAAGGCGCAGAAGCCAAAATGCACAACAGAACAAAAATGTTGAATATACACGAAATGCGCAATTCCATGAGCAGGAGGAAGCCAAATAACAACAGAAATGTCCTTGTAAATGGATTTCTAGAGGCCAATGAACTTCCTAACTCCTATACAAATGCTCCTTTAAAAATGCTCAACGATAAACGTCCCGATTAGTAGGATGGTGATGACGGCAAAGGTATTGAAGACGATGTTGGTGTTGATGATTGTTTTGCTGATGGTGGGGTGGTGTAGATGATTTTGATGGTTATTAATTTATTTATACACGGTAAACTAAATTCATCACCATGGAAATGATCTTCTTCACCACTCTTTAATGATGAAGATGGTGAATGCACCCCCTGTTGAGGACATCTGGAATTCCAGGGTGGGCAGTTGAAAAAACCGCATCCCCTGTTGAGGACATTTGGAATACCAGGGTGGACAGTTGAAAAAACTGAACCCCCTGTTGCGGACCTCTGCAATTCCAGGGTGGGCTGTTAAAAAAAACCGCATCCCCTGTTGAGGACATTTGGAATTCCAGGGTGGGCAGTTGAAAAAACCGCATCCCCTGTTGAGGACATTTGGAATTCCAGGGTGGGCAGTTGAAAAAAACGCATCCCCTGTTGAGGACCTCTGGAATTCCAGGGTGGGCAGTTTAAAAAACCGCACCCCCTGTTGCGGACCTCTGCAATTCCAGGGTGGGCTGTTAAAAAAAACCGCACCCCCTGTTGAGGACCTCTGGAATTCCAGGGTGGGCAGTTTAAAAAAACGCACCCCCGGTTGAGGACCTCTGGTGGTCCTAGAGTAGCCTGGATTTCCAGGGTGGGTACCCGACTACAACACAGCATTTCCCAACTTATGGAGTTCCAGGGTGGGTAAACATAAATTCCAGGTTGGTCAAGACCAAAATCACTGGAATTCCAATGGGGATAGGAACAGCTAAACGTTTCCAGGGTGGGAAGCTGAAACTGGGATCCTCAAACGGAAAGTGGTAGTTTAGTGCGACCTCCCAATGGCAATGGTAATGCTGGTGATGACAATAGACCAAATCGGCTAACGGTGTTTACATCTTGTTGCCACCCAATTCGGGTCATGTGATGATTCCTTTGGGTGGATACTTTTGTTAGTTCTGCACATGTGCTCGTGCAATCGGTCAAGTGGGAAAATTGGACAATTGTAACTACCCAAGGGAATCATCACATGATCTGAATTGGGTGGCAACAAGATGTAAACACCGTTAGCCGATTTGGTCTATTATGATGGATGTTAATCTCCCAAGACGATGATGGTAGCGATATTGGTTATGGTCTTTGATTATTGTCCGCCAATCGCTTTCCCTTTCAGGTTGTCCCCGTTGTCCACAAGCCCGCTGATGAATTTGGACATGAAGTTCTCTTGTACTGGGCACCACCTCGGAAGACTCCAATCAGCTTGGGGAGACTCCGCAAACATGATAGCAAGTAAGGGTACCAGTAAATACTGTGTGGTAGAATCCCCTCAAAGAAACTTTGTGATCAAGATCTAGTGTTTCACGTATCGCTGTTAAACGCGCCCTTCAATTGCTGCTTCAATAGATCCTTCGGAGATTGTCTTAATGCCAAATAGGACTCATCAACAAAGTCAGGGTTCGTACGAATCACAGATGAAATTCGCGAACGTTCAAGGCCACTTTTTAGAAACCTCACGGACATTCTGGTGACGAACGATTTCAGGTTAGAAAATACCAGGTAAGAAAATCAATGACCGTTTTCTGTAAATTTTTCAGAGTGTCAATATCCAAATGTGCAACAGTGCCTATCAATGCCTGGGGTATCTGCGCAATGTCAGCTTCCCGTGTGTTCAACACCCTGTAGCCCATACCCTGCTACCCTCCAGACATTTATCAAACCACCTTATCCGATATCATTCCCTGGGTACCAAAGGGCGCTGCACGGGTCGCATGCTGCTAGACATACAAATATCTCCAGGAATCAGTTTCGAAGTACTTTGCCACGACAGCACCACAAAACGTATCAAGAACTAAAGCATCTAAACCGAATCAAAACATCCTATCCAGAGTGCCAACAAGAAAAAATCCGATACAGCATCCAGGAAAGGGGAAATTAAATACGCTAAAGAGCGCGCTCTCGCGGTTAGAAACTCAAAAATAAAGGGAAAGCAAATCAAGCGGCGGATGGTTTGATCTTTCGAAGCAGCTTCCAATATCAGACGGACACAAATATTCCAGGAATATCATCAGGTATCATCAGGAAACAGAAGTGTACCGTCAACGGACACATGTCCAGTTACTCCACCTTAACATGTGGCGTCCCACAGGGGTCTATCATCGGTCCGCTTCTGTTTCTCATCTACATAAATGACTTATCAAATTGTCTCGAAACGTCAAGCCGCAGAATGTATGCTGACGATACGACCATAAGCGTCTCGGCTTTGAACCTCGAAGACCTTGAAAGCCAAATCAACATGGAATTGTCAAATTTAAATAAATGGCTTAAGGCCAATAAATTGAGTCTTAATGTCGCAAAAACAGAATTCATGATTATTGGTTCAAGGCAAAGGCTCAAAGCAAGAACGAATGGCCAGAAGCCATCTGTCAATATAGAGGGGAAAGAGATTTCGCAAGTAGATTCGACTAAATCCCTAGGGCTATATATAGACAAAAATCTGACTTGGGGCAAGCATATTTCAGAAATATGCAAGAAGATATCCTCTGGCATCGGTGCACTAAAACGCGTAAGACCGTTTATTTCAGCAGGCACCGCAGCCGATATTTTTAAGGCGTTAATCGAGCCGCATTTTGACTATTGTAGTCCAGTCTGGCATAATATTAACGGCAAACTTAATGAAAAGCTTCAAAAACTACAAAATCGAGCAGCCAGAGTGATCACCAAGTCAGGTTATGATACTAGATCAGCTACCCTTAGAGAACTCCTGCAGTGGGACGATGTTGCCACCAGGAGAGGAAAACATCTAGGGGTAGCGATGTTTAAAACACTGCACGGTCTCTTTCCCTCATATCTAAACGACATATTCGTCTCCTGTGACTCTAAATACAATTTGAGAAACAGCGAAAATAAGCTAGCTCTCCCATTGCCTAAAACAAACTATGGAAAACATAGTTTTAGTTATTGCGGGGCAAAGCTATGGAACAATTTTCCAAGTGAAATGAGGAGTGCTAAAACTATTCTAAATTTTAAAAGAAGCTATGATAAGTATTTCCCAATACCGGGCTCACACACGGCAATCATGGAAACCAGTGTCTTGTAACTTTTTTATTTGTTATCTGTACGACTGATGATTTTACCGTGTTTAAATAAATGTTATGTATGTATGTATGTATGTATGTATGGTACCCTTAAAAGTACAGGAATATCAATTGGAGAGGAGAGGACCACGAAACCAACTCAAGACGATTGTAACAATTTTGGGAAATCGTGAGAGGATTTATTAGACCGAGGATCTATATACCCGTCCGGTAGCAGTAAAGTAACTATGAAAGATTCCATGTATGGAAAATCCTATGCGCGAAAACTACTGTAAAAGACCGCCTATTAGAACCTGACAGGCTAAGATAGTCCATACAATCCCAAGCTTCATTTTATTTTAAATCAAGTAAGAACCTTTATACAACAACACTAGTAAATCGCGCGCTCTGAATGGTCGAGAGCCATGTTGCTATAATAGTACAGATACACGAATTACAAAAATCCCTGTTTGTTGTTGTATAAAACATTAAATATATCTCGTTTTTTGTGCGTATGTACTGTAATAGATACACAGAAGACGTCACAGAATGTCATGAACAACAGTCACGCAACTCGACTGCATCTCGTTGCGTACTTTTTTGTTCATGGCATTCTGTGACGTCATCTGTGTATCTATTACAGTACACACGCACGTAAAACGAGATCTATAAGATCATGCTAAATTTCTAGGTTATACGTGGTTCTTTACTGTAGAGTAAGCGAGCGCGGCTATAGGGGAACTGTCTCGATGTGGCGGTTTCAAGTTGTGAAGAACGCAAATTATCCCTTCAGGTATCGCGTAATCCAAGACTTCAAGCCAAAAGCTTCATAAACATACAAGTGGATAGAGAAAAACGAGAAAGAGAAACAACAGCTTTGAAACAGCAGCAGATACATTAATAAAAAGAACTATTTTCTTGCTTTTTTGTGATATTAATAAGTTAATATAGTTTAATGGGAGGGATCGGAAGGTTCATATTACACGCAGCACGCGGTTGCTATCATTCCGCTTCTGACCTCGTTCGCGCTAGTCGCATCATTTCGTTGTATTCAGTAATTTCGTTTTTCTGTGCATTCAACAATGCCTAAAGGGCCGTTCACACGACGCGATTTTCAGCTGCGATCTGAGGTGCGACTTCTGTGGCGATCTCATGGCGATGTCATATCGCGCGGTGTGAACGGCCGGCGATTTCATGGCGATTTCACTTGCGATGTCGCCGCGACGTCGCAGGCGTTTTGAACATGTTCAAATTCCACTGCGATGCGAGTGCGATTTCTTCAGATCGTCAACAAACTGACAAATATCGCAGAGCCAAATCGCCAACCGTTCACACCGCGCGATATGACGCCGTGTGAACGGCCCTTAAGAATTCTAAGAAGAAATCGCCGAAGAAAAAAGTCTGTCCAGGGTGTCTCCGGGAAAGCGGAGCACATGGCTTCGGCACGATGTCGAAGTTTTGTTCCGGCCCAGATTAGGACGACCATGCCGAATTCTCCGAGCAAAGCGAGGACGAAAATTCTGTGCACGAGGCCGAGTAAGCATTGGTGGAAAAAGCGGAGGCCACTAGTTTTTTTTTTTCATTTTCTGACAAATAAGAAATTCGGGTTTTGATAGTGATAACAGTTTTTAAATGGGGGATTGGCCACTTTGACCTTTGGTGAACTCTGGAACTCAATTTGGTACAACTGCATAGAAATAGAAACACCAAATACTGAACAAGCCTCTCTGAATCAAATATTTAAAAGTCAAGGATCCATACCTGTCAACCCCAGACGTTCTGAAACCTGATTCGTCGAAACAATCTCATTTTCCCGAGTCTCTCCCGAAACCTTTCCGAATCCCTTCCAAAAACGTCCCAACCCTCTCCGAATCTTTGCCGATGGCGCGGACTTCGGTGACTTTTTTGTGCCTGACTATGAACATGTTGAAAAGCCGGGAGATTTGATGCTTTAACCTGGAGATTTGTTAAAAAACCTGGAGACTCCCGGGTAAACCTGGAGAGTTGGCAGGTATGAGGATCAGTGACTTCTTTGTCATTTCTAGTAGCCGAATATTTCAAGCATTTCAAATCTTATGAGCCAATCAGTTTCGTGATTGGCAGAATCAGATGATGCTCTGTTTTGCCTACCGGTAGTGCAGTCGCCTGGATTTCCGTCGCGACGTTGTCTGGTTTTAGTTCGGAGGGAAGCCAGTTGACTGCACTAAGCGAAACAGGGCAAGAGTTTCACAAGGTTCATACGCTTTCTGAAAAAAATCCAGGATTTTCCAGGACGTCTTCAGCTATTTTCCAGGAGTTTTCTAGGCGTTTTTATTGGGTAGAAATGCCCCCCTCCCACCAACAAAAAAAGCCTGGAGCATGTTGCAGCACAAAAATCAGATTCAAGAAACCGACTGATTCGACCACATTTGAGTTTTAACATTTTTCCAAGCGTTTTCCAGGATTTTCCTTAAAATTCCAGGACTTTCAAGGACTTTCCAGGATGGAAATGAAAATCCAGGATATTACAGTATCTCCAGGACGCATAGGAACCCTGATTTCATGGCTCAGGTGGTTGATTGGCAGAACCAGCAGCTATGCTTTTGGGTTAATATTTAGTGCGAACATCAAATTTCCACAGGCAAACGTTCCATGATCTTGTTGGGTTACAATACTCATTTCGTTTCCCTTGCCTCTTAGTTTTGTTCACATAAAAATCAATAAGTCACCATGTTGGGTTTCTCTTGGGTTAGTGTGGAAAAAATTTACGAACACTCAGACCCCGTTCACACGAGACCGGTACAAAATCGGACATGTACAACTCTGGTACGGTACCGTTGTGCGTTCACGGGACATGCGGTACCGGACCGATTTTGGCACGGCTAGGCGTGCACGGTCCCGTGTGAACACTGTTGCAAAATGTGCCAGAGTTGTACCGGTACCGTATGAACAGTCAATACCGTACTGGAATTGTACCGGTCTGGCTTTGTACCGGTCTCGTGTGAACGGGGTCTCAAGTTCTCAACAAAAACGTTTGGCAAGTCAAGTAGCAGCAGACAGTTGTGAAGGGCTTACAGAAATGTTGTTTATCCTTAGAACTGTAATATCTTGTCTGTGACCTGAAACAGATACATATTGTTTAGTAGAAAAGTTAGTGATCCCATTTACAGCAGTTTTCGTGATTCTGCAATTTCTGTTCAAAGCAACAGTTAATCCATGTTTAGCTACCACATGGTCACAGGGAGGTTTCTCATTTAAGCTCCGAGATTCTTAGATGTTTGTTTCAGAGAACGCTTTCGAAAAAATGTTAATAATTATTAAGGCGATAGAACTGGTCTGCTCCAATTCACAGAACCTGATTATGTGTTATACCGAGTAAGTTACTGCTAGATTAGATAAACAGATCATCCTTTGACATACAGCATGAAAATAAGACAGATTGTGGAAGTTTGCTCTAGCAGCTGCCTTCAGTTTTATAATAGGCATGCTGATCTTGAAAAGTTTATTTACAACTTTACAGCTTCGCATCATATATGCACTTTACAACTTGAGATATCTCACCTTGGGTTCTCTTGTAACCCTTTCTTCTTTTCTTCTTGAAGACAATCACTTTAGCAGTCTTTGTTTTCTCTATCACAGTTGCTTCCACAGAAACAAGTTCCCTCCTAAGACATGAAAGAAAGTGTGCAAAATGTTGGTTCTATATTATAAAAATTCAAAGGGACAGGAGCAAAATACAATCCTCTTATATATATTTCACTAAAACAAGAATTCAAAGGTTTAGAGGTCACATCTTGTTTCTATCAATGGGAGCAAGTAACAATATTATCTGAAATCATAACCATGTGATTTAAATTTACAGTGTGTATAATATATTGTGGTCTCTGACATCCAGTTTTGGCAAAACTCTACTTTTTATGTAACCACACACCCAGATAGAATTGCATCTCAAACTCCATATGCAGAATTATATAGAGGATATTACAGGGTGGCGAGAAGATATTAGTTTTATTTTCGAGTGGCAAGAACAATACTGTTCTGTGTAATTTTCTTTTTATTATATAGACAAACCAGAAAAAAATATTCCAAATTGATTACCAAGCACTTTTGTTTTGACCGATATCCTCACTAGTGAGGATATCGGTCAAAACAAAAGTATCCTCACTAGTGAGGATATGGAAAATATGTCACTCAGGTCCCGGATGTAGCTTCATATGAGATCTATGAGTGCCGTATTTCCCAGTAAAACACTCGTGTCTAACTATATAATAAAAAGGGATACTTACTCCAACAGAGGTCTTCCAATCACTGTAAAGTTTTCACCGCCAACAAGGAGAACCTATTCGTTGCAAACAAATTGTAGAGTAAATTCCATTAGATTGATGAGGAGGTAACTTATAAAAGATCATCATCTCAGATATTATAGAGAAATGCACAGGATGGAAAAAAGTAAGAATGCTAAATGACTTGAATGAGACTGAATCAAATATGATATTGTCAATTGGCTCTACTGGTAAACATTTTTTATGTAGTTTAGAATTCTATGTATAGTGTGCACTATGTGGGCACCTTCCTTTAAGGTTGATTAATTTAGTGATAGTACACCTCTGGTGTACATGAATGTTGAGGCCTCATGAAAAAAATTGTGGCTGGAAAATAACTCCTTCATTTCACTTGCCACAACATACAAAGGTTGTTTGAAAGAAGAACAAATTATTACGTACTTTTATTTGGCTAATATATAGATTTAGCTACTAGCTAAAAGCGGAGCTCCTGGTTATAACATTTTCTGTGTGAATGAAAGGGATTCCCATGTGTACATGGTTTACATGGTTGCTTTAGAGTCTTCCCTTCATGAGATATTAATTGTTCAAGCATAGATGACGTCATCAATGACATCATATCACATGACCACTTCATTTCGCTCATCTAGTGACCTAGACTACACTACCAAAGTTTGGTTGTTTTAGAGTCTTCCCTTCACGAGATATTGATTTTTCAAGCATAGATGACGTCATTGATGACGTCACATGACGTGACCACTTCATTTCGCTCATCTGGTGACCTGGACAACATTACCCAAGTTTGGTTGGTTTAGAGTCTTCCTTCCATGAGATATTCATTTTTCAAGCATATATGACATCATCGATGACGTCATATCACGTGACCACTTCATTTCGCTCATCTAGTGACCTAGACTACACTACCAAAGTTTGGTTGTTTTAGAGTCTTCCCTTCACGAGATATTTATTGTTCAAGCATAGATGACGTCATCGATGACGTCATATCACGTGACCACTTCATTTCGCTCATCTAGTGACCTAGACTACACTACCTAAGTTTGGTTGTTTTAGAGTCTTCCCTTCACGAGATATTGATTTTTCAAGCATAGATGACGTCATCGATGACGTCGGACAGACGACAGACGACGGATGGACGGTGTACGCTATAGGTTTAATACCAGAAAAATAAAGAAAAAATCATATCTCCCAAAGGGTAGCTTCTATAGAAGCCAAAATTGGACAAACGTTCAAAGACCATAAAAGGAACTCTATACCAAAGTCATGTGCCCTTACGTCATCAATGACGTCATCAAAATGATCCATAATGCCTGTGACGTTCAAAAATCAACTCGATAGTATACTATAGGTTTTTCCCTTAGGTATGGTGCTCCGCTAGAAAGAATTTTTGTACTTTTCACCTTCTCCAGTCGTATCTTGTTTCCCATATCAGCATCTATTCTATGTATGGTAATTGTATCATTTACAGTTATCTTGAACTGGCGACCACCTAAATGGAAGCAGAAAATATTAAACATTTATTATAGGTTCTCTGAAAGCATTTGTTGTTTCACACAAAATACTCCTGCCTCAACAGCTGAGACCAAAGAATATATACATTATTGACATGGCAATCCTTTCTTGTGTGCTATAAAGCTTACCAATATGAACTACAGCGAAAATCTTCCCACTTGTCTGACCCTTGAGCATCTGATCTTGCACTTTGGAAATGACATCTAAAGGGGAGAAACAACAACACACTAAATGTATGTATATTGTGTTGATTAGCCAAATGGCTAATGATACTGCTCAAAGCATAGAATAGATCATAGCATGATGCCATAAAAAAGAGTGACACCATCTTTAATTGCATCCACGGTCATGGGTTTAAATCCAAACAGAGTCATAGCACCTGAGGAGCTGGGGACATAGGCCCCATGAGTTTTTTCCCCAGAAATACGATATACATGTACGGTAGGAGTACAATGGGCGACTTTCACAAAGCCTTGACATACTGTATCCAAAAGCCAATGCAATGACATTGCTAATACATGACTTTGCTAATACCGTATGTGGAGTACCTTGGACCAAGCACCTCAAGGAACAAGGAACAAGTAACAAAAGAAGGAAGCCACAGTCGCACGAGGCCCTTCATTTTGTTCTTTTGTCACTGAGGGGCACGGTTACTAGACATACAAATAGGCAACCAGGTAACACTATTTTGATAATGGAAGGAGTAAGATGGAGTTTGCAAACAAAGCCTGATGTTGGCTAGTGGATGGCTCATGATTCATGATTGGCATGAGCGGGAAGTAAACATACTCAATGAAGAACGGGATATACAATTTTGCTCGTCATCCTCATCTGACCCAGCTTCTGTTAATGAGGTGGATGATGAACTTGAGGGGTTACGGATGTCTACATTCCCAATGAGGGCCAATGGATCTCCTATAATCTGTTGTGCTGCTGCCACAGCTGTGAAATTCCTAAAACTAGAGAAAGAATCATGTAATCAATAATACATCATGCACCACTAGAAGCAACCAGTAAAATGCAGATGATTCTGCTCATAAATATGTCACCAAATATGTCACCAGGCATAATCATATTCAAGATATAAGGACATGGGCCCATATTGAAGAAGAAGAAGAAGAAAAAACAAGTTTGTTTTAAGAAATCAAGTAGGGGCAATGTAGCCAATAATCTTTGACAAATGGGAGTTTGCACTTAACAAGAGAATAATAAACAAGCTGACCCAGCTAGAGAAAGCAAGCTTTCTGATGAGAACAATTAGTCAGCCAGCCACGTGTATTTTTTCTTTAGGCCGTGCACAATCTTGTCGCCCATTTTTTTTTATTATGTGTTAAATATTCTTTGGAAAGTCAAGCCCTAAAGGGAGATCGCTATTTGGTGACTAGGTTGCAATGTTGGGCCCTGTGTTATGTAATACTGCTTTTGAGATTCTCAGGGGAACCTACTAAATGCTCCATGCAGTCTAAATTTCAAAAGCAGTTGATAATATGCATGTGTATAATTACCCATTCTTGGTGATATTACTGTTTACTAATAAACTTGTTCTAGCCGACTGCAATTTTCTAGCGTTTGAAGCAAGACCTACAGTGAGAGAAGAAAACAGAGAATGATTGTTTTTATTAGTATCTGCTACGTGAACTGCATAAAACTATGGAAACCATAGCTCTTTTGGGAGTATACATGTTCAATGTTCGTGCTGTGGCACATTTCGATTTTTTTCTCAGTCAAACACATGTTTAGACGCCAACACTGAGAAACATCAACAACCCTTGTCATTTTTAACGTTAAGCGTGCTTATTTTTCAGCAACTCAGAAAGATCAGGAATTTCAACGCTACAATCTTCTTCTACAACACTATTTCAATTGTATTTTACCTTCTACAGTAGATTTTCGCGCCGCATTTCTTGTTAATGTTGCTCCAATTTTGACTAAATTCGCACATCGCAGAACACTTCGAGCCGCCATTTTGGAATTCACTAGTTCCTAGTCTCCTGGCCGAGAATATTTTCATGCGCATTGCCGCTGACAAGGTTAATTTTTACCATTTCCATTTTCTTTTCTTTTTTCATTATTTCAATTTAAATAAATATATTGCCGATATTATGAATGAGTAGAACACCGTCCAGACCCAACAATGTCCATGCATCTAGTTTGCGTTTTACACTTCGTAACTTCACGAGTCACGAAAATCTCGAGTCACGAAAATCGCCCAGAATCGCTCGAAACTTTGAACAAGCAATAGAAAAAAAGAAAGAAAATGATATTACAAGAGTTAGTTCGATTGAACTTCATTTCTGTGTGAAAAAAAAAATCGAGAAATTTTAAAATTTATTTGACGATCAATATCGCTAGACAGTTAGCATAATTAGCATAAATTTCCATACGATTGATACGCACGCATGCGCATTGTCTTGTTATTGTTTAGAAATTCTTAGAGACTTCGAAAGGCAGTCGACATATTTAGTTCTATCGTATTTTATTCCTGTTTTTGACTTCTAGTCGACGTGAAACCTTTCAGAAAGGACCCTTAATTGATATTTTATCATGGAAGCTCAACAAAACAACCACCAAATGCCAAATTCTGGACAAAATCCCCAAGAAAGGATGGCAGAAATTGTCAGTAACATGGCGTTAGCACATGAACTTGTCATGAACGATGATTTCAAACTGCAAGAATTGCCCAAGAATTCGTAAGTTCTACCCCTATCCTCTTGTTTAACGAGTATTTAAATCACCG
This sequence comes from Scolanthus callimorphus, assembly GCA_033964015.1. Classification (NCBI taxonomy): domain Eukaryota; kingdom Metazoa; phylum Cnidaria; class Anthozoa; order Actiniaria; family Edwardsiidae; genus Scolanthus; species Scolanthus callimorphus. Next base: position 21,107,731 of record CM066912.1, on the reverse strand, counting down.
AAAGGACGTATACTACAGAGGTTTCTAGCTAATATCGCTTCACGTTACTTTCGTGTGCTAAATCTTAAAACACTTTTCGTTCTTAGCTACTGCTTATTATTGATCATCATGAGTTTCCCTTGTTCCTGCAATGAATAATCTGGCAGAAATATTCCGTAAAGTAATATATTATTCAGTGCTGTCTGATTTAGTGATGTATAGCTATCACAATTATTTGATAATAGGGGCAAGGTTTCCAATAAACGGAAAAAATAGAGTTCTACTGTATCTTAGGACCAATTGTTAGATAGAGCTTTGGGTAATTTTCCATAGAGAAAAATATATGGAATAATATATCATAGAATGGGTTGAATTCTGCAATGGAAATTAGTGAGTTTGAGATTACTAAAGTTTGAACAGGCATTATTATGGGAAGTCATGATTCAGTTACTCAAATAGCTAGAAAGTCAATTTATACTGTGTAGTGGAATGTGCTAAGTCATTACTTATCTGTTTGCAGTGACATCAACTCTCCCATTTTTCGCTCAATATTTTTCGCTTCATCTCCAGGAAAAATCCAAGACAACTGCCATACATTTACTGTTTTTCTCCTAGGAGAATTTCATGAAATTTCGCCATTTCAAGGCAGTCTCCAGATTTTTGAAATCCTGGGGTTGATGTCCCTGTACTACCAGAGTATTTATGGCTACTCTTTCATGTTCAATGGTTTGTCAAGCAATGCTCAAGCATGGCATAATCATGTAGCCATTTTTATTGTTAATTATGTAGGATAGAAAAGCAAATCACTGAGATAGTTCACAAGGCATACTGGGACAAGTTACAACTAGATCTTGACCAAACACCACCTGAGTATTCACATGTGCTGGTACTGATAGCTGACTTGAAAGAAGTGAGTAATTATTGCTACCATAAAGTGATATAAATTTGTATGTCTGGTCTGACTGGCAGCACACACAAAAAATCATCAGTAATTCTTACATGAAATATGAAAGTGTGAGGAACACTTTGAGCAGGTCAGCTCTAATAAGAAAAAAAGGAAAATAAAGGAAACACAGTGACTTCTAATAGTTTAAGACTCAGTGGGATTAAGGATAACATTTAAGGACAACTTACAACAGTTAAAGTCCTGCAATGTCCGATCAAGTCAATGAAGGCCATAACTGAACTGACTTCTAGTACTTTTGACTTTAAGTACTATAATAACCTGGCTTGATGAACCATAGGCACACAAATTATAAATTTTAATATTGCTGTCAAAGTAATCTTTTTTATTCCTTCATCTTTCATTTCAGAGTCTTCTAGGCTTACTTCTTCCTCAACACAATTCCCTGAGGTCTCAGATCACAGAAGTTCTTGATGTAGATCACATTCACCAGCAAATAGAGCATGACACACTAGACTTGCAGCATTGTGCTCAATTTGTTGTGGGTATCCTTAGTCAGTTGTGTGCCCCAGTTAGAGATGAGCAAGTCAAGAATCTTTTGCAAGTGTCTGGCATTGTCAAAATGTTCAGGTGAGATCAATGAAAAGATAAATACTTACAGTATACTACAGGGTGCTACCCACAACAGTCTGTGTCTGTCTACCTGCCTCTCCGTGCGTTACCTGTCTGTTTGCCTATGTACTAGTATCAGTCGCATGCCTGTATGCTGTAAGTCTGTCTCTCTGCCTCTCTCTGTCTGTCTGTTTTTCTATCTACTGGCCTGTGATGTACGGTCAGGGGGCAGGTCAGGGGGCAAGCCCAATAGCTGAATTCATTAAGAGGGGCAAAAGAGTGCTGAGTAGGTCTAATAAGTAGAATGCTCTCAGGGGCTTGGGTTCTGCTTGGTTATCGTATACCTTAGGAATTTGCTTTACCATCATAGACATACTCTACATTTGGCCTGGACCGTGTCGAGGATCTTGGCATGTTTCCCACTCCCTCGAGGGAGTGGGTGTCTGACTTGTAAAGTGATCTAGCCGGGGCATACTTTTCTCAGTTCTGTGACTGGTAACACTAAAAACAGTGTACATTGAGGTGTGGTACCTCGCTTCTTGCATAGTTTGCAGCATACTGCAATACATTGGCAATACAAGTCAAACCCTATGCGAACATGTTATAGCCACAGGAATGCGAGAGATTCGGCACTAAATTGCCATGACAGTGTGCTTTTAATCTCCAAGTTTAATGGTATTTTTAAATTCAATTTCAATGCCTGCCTGCCTGCTGATCGTGGTCATTTCACATGGTTATAACGTGAAATGTGATGTGAAATATGGGGTAGTCCACATGGACATTTCACATGCATTTCACATAATATCCAGTAGTGATGTATATAAAGACCCATCAGACAATTAGACATGTGCTGCCTAGTGTGTCTGTCTTTCTGTTTGGTTGTCTTCTGTGTCTGTCATTGATCTGGTGTTATTTATTTGCCTGGCTGCAATTCATATTCCATTGCGAGTCTTGTTTTTATCTTTTGCAGGGAGATATTTGGTGTCATTGATGTCATGAAACTTGATATGGCAAACTATCATCTTCAGTCCATAAAACCACAGCTTCTGCAGCAGTCCATAGAGTATGAACGGACAAAATTCAAGCAGTACTTGGAAACCAATCCTGGTATGGTGGTCTGAATTTTTATTTGTAGGGCACATTACATGTGTTTCAGTCACACGTGCAACCTTCGCTTTTCATTTCTGAGTCACGACTGGTGTTTGGTGGACGTCAATCAAGACTTTCGATGACTATGGCCAACAAAACTTTTTAGGTTTAATTAAGTTTCCCATGGGCCTGTGGCTAGGTCGCAGGTCTTGATTGACCTCTACCAAACACCAGTCTCAGAAATCAAAAGTGCAGGGTGCATGTGTAACTGGAAGCGAGTGTAACATGATCTTTAAATTGGCACCTAAATTTAAAAAATCTATTCACCAAATACTGAAGTTTAATTTGGTCACCATAGAAATCATGGTTGCAATCTTTTTCTCCCAAATTAATGCTTTGACAGCTAATTTTGAGAAAAGCACATGATCCCTTTAGAAAACTACAGGCTGAAATGGTAAGTCGTCATTTGGTGAATAGGTTATTTTATAGTTCTTGAAATGTAGTTTTAATTCTTGAAATGTAAGCGCATTGAGGCGTTCACTAAAATGCGCATTTTAAAAACAGTTATTATTATTATTATTATTAAATCTAGTCGCTGTTGGTTACCATGGTAAATTTCAATGTCAAGCTTTGTTACAAGTATTCACAACTCCCTCAGTATAGTCACCTGTTTCAATTAACGTTGCTCGTAAAACCATGTATAATGAACCATGCTTCATAAGTCACAATGACAATTCTTGCCTAAAACAAAGCAGTTCATGTCAAATTGTGTCTCAAAGTAGTAAACAAAGTGCCGTTTTTTTAGTTTTATTTGCTTCGCCAAATTCAAGGAAAATACAAGAAATAGCGTCTTCATTAATTATGATGCATGGTTCATGGTTTTATGTTTTACGGAGCAACGTTAATTGAAATAGGTGTATAAATGGGTCATACTCAAAAATACAATCCGCCCCAAAAAGCAAGTGACACAGTACAGACGACTATTATACGCCCTATCTGCAGCATGGCACTCTGATCTAATGACACACATGTACCCCCTCCCTGTTCCCCTGGTTCAATGTGTCAATTATGCCCCTTCAATTATTGCACATTCTTACAATTTGTTATTTCTACACCAGATGGCTTGAATTCAGCTAAGGCATGGCTCTCAAAGGGTGCTGAAGTGGCATCAACATCACCTAACAAAACCACAGCACAGCCTTCCTCAGCTGACACTCCTGGCACAGTTTTAGGTGCTGAGGACAGGGTAGATGCTGGTCCAGCATTGAGACAAGTGACCAGGATAGATATTATGGCACAAGCATATCTTGGAGTTATATTTGGAGAGCCAAGCTGGCCGTATCCTGAGGTAATGATAATTTGTATGATGATGGTGAGGACTGGAGAACTTTCTCTCGATTTACGGAACGTTCGCCAAAGAAGGGACCGCAAGCAGTCTATAAGTTGTATTATTATTTAGTATAAACCAACTAATGGTCTATTACAAATCCTGCATTCTGATTGGCTGAGCTACTAATGGTCTATTAGTGATAGACCGTGCCTGGCAAAACCACGACCTTTCTTTGCAAGAAAACTTGATTTTTTCAACATAAAATAATGGAATTCATTGCCAAAACCGACCAACTAGTTGGTTTATACTAAAACAATTAGACCTCTCGTCCTCATGTGCTATGATATCAATAGACCATTCGGGCTTCGGCCTCATGGTCTATTCATCATAGCACATTCGGCCTTGAGGTCTAATTGTTAAATAGCTCGTATTTATTCGATCAAAGCGCGCGCTCTGATTGGTTCTATAAGAGTCTGCCTAATGGTCGCGGTCGCGGGTCGCGAGTAAAAGGTGCGGGTGCGGGTAAAAAAGTGCGGGTGCGGGTAAAAAGGTGCGGGTCTTGGAAATTGTCTACAAATACCAAATCAGGCACTGGCTACTGCGGGCACTTAAGAAAACTGTATTTTTTGTACCAGTGACGAGGTGCTCGTAATTGGTAAGCTCCTGTTCTACACTACCTTACTCCACTTGAAGGCTTATCTAGTGGGATGTTCCCAGTTAGTAATTGCTTTGGCCGGCGAGTTTTGAAATTCATACAATCTTTTTTGCTTCAAGCTTTTTCTCACCGGAAGTAACATACGGAAAAGGTGATATAATTCTCCGTGGAAGCGGCGACTGCTTTTACGCCGCAGCGGCTTTTCAGCTTGGCTTGGAAGGCAGAAAGGTGAATGATATGGCCTTGGATGATCTGCTCAAAACATAGATATGAAAAAGTACTTCCTCGCCAATTGATTACGTAGTTCATTCCTAAGAAGTGAAAACATGATCGAGGGGCGTTACAGTTTCCAGTTTCTTGTTCCGCTGGTTCTTACACGACATTTAAGTGCATATCGCCCCTGAAAAGAGCGTAATGGGACGAATTATACGCGTTTCAAGCTACGCTTGTCAACATCTCTTGATGTAAATTATTACGTATTTTGAATGTTTGAAATGTTTTTTCGACACTATAAGAGAACAATACCTCTCGCCACGTCATTCAACCCAGGCCCTTTTCAGCGCGGTTGTCTTCGTCGAAGGAAATAGTTCAAAAATCTGTAAAATATTCATTTTTCAATGTAATCGAAAACAGTTTTCGGTAAGTTACTTCTAATGTCTTATACTATTTGTCCCATTTCCCCATTTGTCCCCGGTAAGTTACTTCTAATGTCTTATACTATTTGTCCCATTTCCCAGAGAACAATACCTCTCGCCACGTCATTCGACCCAGGCCCTTTTCAGCGCGGTTGTCTTCGTCGAAGGAAATAGTTCAAAAATCTGTAAAATATTCATTTTTCAATGTAATCGAAAACAGTTTTCGGTAAGTTACTTCTAATGTCTTATACTATTTGTCCCATTTCGCTCTTTTCAGGGGTGATATGCACTTTAAAATAAAATAACGTTGTGTAGATTGTCGTGTAATGGAGCTCGATATGATTCTAAATAATGCCCCAAGACCGCTTCTACAGTGGCTTCAACGTCAACTTTTGTTGTTTTCTTTGGTACCATATACAATAAAGGAAGTTGTATCCTAGGTAAGCGATAACTTTTTAGGCAGCTAACACGGGGCTTACGAATTATGAGCTCCTGGTACGAATACAATCACCTGGTGATTCATAGACAATTTTCAAGACCCGCACCATTTTACCAGTAGTAGCCAGTGCCTGATTTGGTATTTTTAGACAATTTCCAAGACCCGCACCTTTTTACTCGCACCCGCACCTTTTACCCACACCCGCACTTTTTTACCCGCACCCGCACCTTTCACTCGCGACCCGCGACCATTAGGCAGACTCGTTCTATAATGGTCACGTGGCGGGCTACAAATTCAACGTAGCGCCCGCGCGGGCTACTATTAAAAGATTGTTGCCCGCGCGGGCGACATCGCTAGAGCGAGAAATTTCACGGACTATTTTTACCGTATTTTCTTTTTGCTATATAATAAAACACTTAATGACTGCACCCTCGGGAAACAGTCGAGGGAAACATCGAGATTCTCGGGAAAACAAAACTCCCTGTTTCCCTCGGAAGCAGTCATTAAGTGTATAATGTAGCCCGCGCGGGAGACGTCGCTAGAGCGAGAAATTTCGGCGGGCTATTTTTACGCCGAATTTTCTTTTTGCTAGTATATAATAAAACACTTAATGACTGCATCCTCGGGAAACAACGAGTTTTGTTTTCCCGAGAATCTCGATGTTTCCCTCGACTTCGTCTCGGGAAAATCGAGATTCTCGGGCGAAACAAAACTCGCTGTTTCCCTCGGAAGCAGTCATTAATTGTATAATGTCCCCCATGTACAGGCTAGGTGCCCCCATATTCAGGCTAGGTGCAGTGAAATGAGAGTTGTAGAGCGAGAAATTTCGGCGGGCTATTTTTACGCCGAATTTTCTTTTTGCTAGTATATAATAAAACACTTAATGACTGCATCCTCGGGAAACAGCGAGTTTTGTTTTCCCGAGAATCTCGATGTTTCCCTCGACTTCGTCTCGGGAAAATCGAGATTCTCGGGCAAAACAAAACTCGCTGTTTCCCTCGGAAGCAGTCATTAATTGTATAATGTCCCCCATGTACAGGCTAGGTGCCCCCATATTCAGGCTAGGTGCAGTGAAATGAGAGTTGGGCGGACGTCAGTTGATGAAAAAGCCTAATTATAATCATCTATGATAATCCCTGTCATTGTTTTCAGACACTCATCATGGATGAGCACCGTCTGGGGGAGATACGAGCATTTGTCAATAGGTCCACGTTACTTAGCTCTATTATTCTTGTCACCATGGGAACAGTAGCCCGCCAGTTGGATAAGGATGCTGCATATATTGTCAGGCTCAAGGAAGTCCTGTTTGTGCTTCTTGAAGGCTTAGGAGAGGGGTGAGTAGTCCGAGACACAATCGCTTTGAATTTCCCATGCCAAGAGATCAAATATAACATAGCAATTGATACATTAGTTCCTTGCTTGAAATCCTAGCTTGGATTCAGTATACCGTTGATTATTTTTTTTAGAGAAAAACAAATTGTTAGGATGCAAAATGACTTTTATTCAAAATTCCAAAATTTCAGATTCAAAATGCAGACACGGAGACACGGACGTGGTGTTTGGAAACGACCCGACATTGAGCTGGACGACATGCTAAATGTAATATCTGCTGCAGACATTTCATTTAGCATGTCATAGCTCACGTTACATAGAGAACAGATCAGAATTGCGATAGGGAGCTCAATGTATAATAGTGCTCATTAAATATTTGCTGATCATTTCACTAAAAGAAGATACTTTGCCAATGTCATACTTATTGTTTCCCATTTGCATTTTACGACATTGCTATGCCAAGCTTGGACCGAAATAATGATTTTAAAAAGATGTTTTGGTCTGGACTCTTGCAAAGCCTCTAGAGAGAATACTTTTATTCGCTAGTTATTTTGCCTTAATTGTACTACATTTTTTACTACATTTTTGCCCTTTTTTTCAAAAGGGATGTTACACCTTCAATGCCAAGTGTCTATGAGCAAGTTATCATTGAAACTAACAAAGTATTGGTGGAGCGTGGATTCACAGAACTAACAGAATCACAGCAGTCGGCTCTACGTGCTCAGATATCATCTATTGGCAGCCCAGCACAGCCAGTCAGGATCTTACTGAGTAAGTATGCATGCTGGTTGTGGGGTACTCACATATTTTTGGGCCAGGGGTACTTGTCGTATCTTTTTAAATATCAAAATCGCGGTTCGTGTAAGTCTTGATTTTTGGCTATGTGCACAGAGTTGATACCCAAGTGTGTAACATGCGTGTTTATTGCACGGTCAGCCCGCTCTTACACGCTCTTACACAGCCATGCTCTGGCTCAGCTTGTGTTATCTGTTTTGCCGAATGCAGTGCAAACTCGACCGTGCACGGTCTTTTAAGGTAATAATCACAGGACAAGCGCTCACCGTGTTGCGAACAGGCTAAAAATAAATGCGGATGATTGAATGACGTTTGTTCTTTCTCGAGAGCGTGCACGCACCGTGTTTCTACAGCCGATTGCGTTTGACTGTTTAACCCCAACAGTTCGCACGTTATGTTTGAACGTTGGAACGTTGCGTTTCTAGGATGAAACGAACGTTTCCATGGAGAACCAAGGAGTTCTGTCTTCCTTGATTGGTCAGTGAAAATAAACATGGCGGTTGCCCTTGGAAACGTCTGACTTTTTGTCTCACAACACAACTTTTAAACGTTCAAACGTAACGTGCGACCTGTTTGGGTTAAACAGTCAAACGCAATCGGCTGTAAGAGAAACTACAAATGTTTAGCATGTTAATCCGGCTTTTTTCACTTAAGCCTACTTCGTATTTGTCTTTATAATTTCTGCATCCCTGAATTATTCACTAACATGCGTTTCGTTTGCGATATCAGTTTCTTATTCCTATATATTATTCCCTACAGAGGAGCGTATCCGACAATACATGTATCAAGCTGTTAGCAACCGACTTCGTCAAAGCAGCAGCCAGCCCCCACCCCTCCCCCAAGGGTTGGCTCCTATCGGCGCAGAGCTCACAGAGCTTGCAAGTCGGTTTGCTCGACTGGTATCCCACAATGCGTCAGTGTATCGGCCTTATTATGAAGACATTATAGATGGCCTACAACGCTGAAAAACTACCATTGTAGATTGAAACTGACATGCGGTGAATGGTATAGGTCAATGAGGATTATTTTAGATCGTCAGGCTGAGAGAAAGATTGACGTGAGCGCGAAGGATTGTGGGTAGTAAGGACTCACTAAAAAGGAAACTAGCAACCTCGTCCCAGGGTCTTCTGGGTAATTTTCAAAATGGCGGGAATAAACGGACGAGGTTGGAGAACTAGTTATTAAAGCAGTAAAAGTTAAACTACTAGTGTGATTTGGCTAAAACAATTATTCCTCTCGCCCTCATGTCCTCTGAGTCAATAGCCCATTCGCATGGTCCTTCGCGCGCGTACTCACTAATCAGGAAACGCAACCTCGTCCCCGGGGTCTTCTGGGTAATGTTCAAGATGGCGAGAGAAGACCCTGGGGACGAGGTTGGGAAGTAAAAGTTAAACTACTAGTGTGATTTGACTAAAACAATTATCTCTCGACCTCGTGGCCTCTGAGGCAATAGCGCATTCGGCCTTCGGCCTCACGGACTAAGACTCAGATCCCCGCATTCTGGCTCGAGAAATAATTGTTAAATAGATAACAGACAAGAGTTCTCAGGTGGCAAACGTTGAACTCACATAAATTAATTAATGCATGGCGATTCGAGCTGAGCCTGGCGCGCGCGATGTTCCTTTCTTATGTTCAGGCTGGTTCACACTAACGGCGTTATGTCACATGGCAAAAGTGTGTGAAAAAAACAGAAATGCTAAGGATTGTTAACGCGGCATGTTAAGACTGCTTTTTTTTGTCTACAGTATTGTATCCTTGTTTAAGTATGTTTTACGCTTTCGAGTGGGAGCATTTTGCTCGCGTGACTCGCGCTTATGTTGTTATGCGCCGTAGTGTGAATCAGGCTTTATGCGTTTCGCTTACTGCAACGCACTCTAGAAGAAACTAAGATCCTCTACAATTTTATTGACTTGTGAAAAGGTATCATAAGTCAATGGACGATTCCAGTTATAAGCGCGCGCGCTTCTTTATTCAGAAATGTCCAAGCCGTGTCCCACAACTACCAGAATGCAGCGCGCGCGTTTTTATTAGTTTGTTCGACAAATGTTCCACATCTACCGACATGCAGCGCGCGCGTGCGTTATAGCTGGAATCGTCCATTACGGACTTTGAAGGATTCTATCCTGCTAGCCGGCTCTTCCTATGTGTCTATTGAGAAAAGTAATTATTAACATTTTTGGGAGGTTTCTAGCCATAAAGGAATCTTAAAAATTTGCAAAGACAATTTTCAATTAAATCCAGCAAGGATAGTCGGCGAACAGGCATAGTGTGTCTGATGTATATTTTATTTAAGGGCAACGTCTTAACGCCCAATTCATTACTGCCGTCATGATTCTGCAATCCACCTTAAAATAAAATCGCAGAGTTGGGGGTAAAAGCCTGTTTTTAGAACGTCGTCAATCGTGCCAAGACGATTAATTGTCACCCTGGTTGGTGAAGAGCTTGCACAGATATGAATAAGCGATAGTAATGGTACACGAAGGCGACTAACTTCTTTTACATTGTAAATGATAATTTTTTAAACTATTGTAGCAAAGTATGTTAAATTATTTGCAATCTACAGGGTAATGAAAATGGAGTGATTTTCCCCACTCAGAGTGCATAATGATGCAAAAAAATCAGGTGATCTTTCGGAAATGGAAAAATAAGAAAAAGTCGAGTCTGGAGAAAATCACTTTCCTAAATAAGGTGTGGCTTAGAATATAAATAAATGAAATGTATTACAAGAGAGTGCGGTGTAGTCACTTCGGGTGGGTAGTTTTATGTTAAGGCGTTAAGGCCGGTTTACACTTAGCGATTTTTATTGCATGCCGCGGCGATTTTTCTCGCGCGAGTTGCAATTCCATTTCTTGTGTAAACGAGATACGAACACGGTGCGATTTCTGTGCTCTCTTCTTCAAATCGCACGAGTTGTTTGAACTCCGCGTGTTGACGCGTTTCAGAACCAAAACAAACTCGGTAAACATGTCGAATCATATTTAGAGCACGTGTTGAATCAGGTCCTGTCTGGCGTGTAAAATGATTTATCAACTTACTAGAAAAGAGAAGAGTCCTAGTGAACATTGGCATTGCTAAAAGAGAAGTTGAAAAGGGCTGTACGGAAGCCATTATGTACTTCGACAAGATAATTTTAGCCCCGATTACGATTTTTGTGTAGGTTTTGGGCAAATGCTAAGTTTGTGTAAGTTTGTGACTTTTGCCATTTTGGACGTGTTTCTGTCCTATTGCCCGGGGTAATCGCGCGAAACACGAAACCCTTCTGAAATCAACCGAGCGGAACGCACCCAAAAATAACCATATCGGCATGGCAACGAGGCCATCCAAGCCTACAGTACCTTTCACAGAAACGTGACATGAAGTCTGAATCTCTCCGATTTTCTTCTCCCTTTTCTTGATGTTTTCTCCCTTGGCGAGGGGAACTGCCTACTCAAATGGAGGAGTAAAACTAGATCATGACGCAGAACAAACGGTGAGATGAAATATAGCTGTTTTAGAACTCTCGTACAGCGAGAGTTTTGAGAACAATTCGAGTTGCTGTTTCCATTGTTTATGTTAGAGAATTTGCATTGTGCTGACAATATTCGGCGCTTTCTAGAAATCGTGGCCAAATGTAGTCAGTGTTCAATTACTTCGCACTGTTCTTTTACTTGTTGAACAAATTATTTACGTTTTAATGATTTAGAACGTGATGGAAAAGCCATTAATTAGTAAACGGCTGCCTGTTGCTCCAATCTGTTAATTTAACCAGTCGTTTGATTCGCCACTCTAAATAAAATGAATGTTCTACTCTTCAAAACAGATACATGGAAACCCAATTTGAAAATATTTTCTCTTCAGAGCTGTAAAGCTGTTGTGTTAAACGTGATATTGTTTCTTGAAGCTCGGTCCTATATACTTAACAACTTCAACTGACTGAATCCTATAGGCGGTCCATAAAGCTTAAATAACGGTCCCAAGTTTAGTTCGACTCAAGATATATGTCCTACAAGCCCTTATTTATAGCAGGTACCTCAAGCTTGAGTGGTATATAATGTCCCTAGTTATACAAGCTGAAATAGGTATTTTACATAAGAAATTAAATTCAAATGTAGGCAATTTGGTTTTGTTTATTTTAAAGGTGATTAATTCTTGTCTTTAATGTTTACAGAGCATGACAAAATATTTTTGAAAGATTGGAAAAGTCAAGGCAACCATTAGGATTAAAGTGAAGGACACTGCTCTAGATTGATAATATAACATGGGTGCAATTTTACACCTCGCATCAGGATTGGAGGTGCAATCCCAGAAAATCTAAGTGTTTAAGAATATGAAAAAATAGTATTGTTTGTATTTATATAGGAGCATATTTTTTTATGCCGATGTAAAAAAGGTTACATTAAAATGATGAGATGATGCAGGCGATTAGGACACATAATTATGGTGCTTCTTGCTCCATATTATTATCTGCTGTATGATTATTTTATGGCATACAAATAATATGCCACATGTGGGAAAGCTACCTTATAATTACTAGGGGCCTACTTTACAATTATTTCACAAATATCAGGTTCTCTATGGTTTTAATAAAATCGTAGCAACATGCTCTGTTACTGGACTGAAAGGCGTAAACAATCAGGTTGGAGTTTGCTAGGGCTACTGCACTGTTTGGAGTCTACTAAAGGGCTATTACTGTTTATTTACCTAATCCATTGAGTGACCCTTATTCATTTTTGGACAGAAATTATAAAAGTATTTCTTTTGTTTTCACACAGAGAGGCAATTATTACCCATACTTTTGTGTTCCTGTCAATTATACCATAGAAATCAAATACAAGTAAAATTAATCAAGTTTGCAATTACCCGATCATGTGAAATCTGCTGTATCAATTGATCATAGAGATGAACAAAAATAGTGGCAAAAAATTAAATATAATTGTATAATGTTAAAAAAAAATTTGGGAAAAACTCTTTTGTGGCATCTTTTTTGCTTATCACATCACTAGACATTTTGCCTGTAATCTTATCATTGCAGAACCCATTTCATCCTATCTTGCCAAACCTGTTTTTGAGAATTCCACACTCCAAATCAGCCAAGTCATTTGAGGGCACCACAAGTGATGGACAGATAGTATTACCCAAGACATTCATAACTCGCAAGGGTGCCTTGCTTTTATTTACCCCCTCTGATGAGATAATTATTGATGACGTCCATGATGCTCCCAAGGCACCACCCAATGTGTACGAGGATGGCCTCAAGTTAGGAACCATTGGCAAACTTGCAAGCTCCGTTCTTGAGTTTGGCAAAGAGGTAGGTTGTTGACTCACTATTAAACAATAAAGACCTCTCGCCTTCAAGGGCTAAGGGTCATTAGTATCACCCAACTAGTGGACTATTGTCAATGCTGCATTCTGATTGGCTATGGTACTAGGGGACTATTATCAATAGACCTGTGAAAGCGCCGATTGTGAACATAAAAAACAATGGCGACCGCTTCTCGTTTTGTAGAGCTTTCTGGTGATGTTTTAACACAATTCTTCACTTTTTTTCCAACTAGTTGGGTGATACTAAAACAATTAGACCTCTCGCCCTCAAGGGCCACAGGTCAATAGCCCATTCAGCCTGCAGCCCTTTCGGGCTTGAGGTCTAATTGTTTAATAGCCCACGAGGCTGCAGGTCTTTTGTATCACCCAACTAGTTGGACACAAACAAAGTGCAAAATTGTCTAAAAAATCACCAGGGAGAAACCTTGACAAAACGAGAAGCAGCTGCTGTTGTTTTTATTTATGCTCACATTGAATTTGGTATGAATTTGGCAACTGCCCCCTCTGCTCCCTGCTTAAGCTACGACACTGAATTCTAGTTAGCTATACATGTAATATAATATTAATTTCAAGCAAATATGTAACCCAACTCCGATGTTTTTTTTTTGTAGGAAGAAAGTGCATGGGAAGGTATACCCAGTACCCCTCCTGACACAAGCAGACCCCCACCTCATGGCCCACACCCTGCACGTGACAAGAAGGCTTTCCTTCGCTTCCTTCACTACCTTGACTCTGAGTGTCTGACAGCCGACAAGTATGCCCAACCTGGGTGTGATCCAGACTTCTATCTTGATGAGCTCAAGAGTAGATCAGGGTATGTATTCAGGGGTGTAGTCAGGATTTCAGATTTCAGAAGGGGGGGGGGAACAAATCTGTACAAATGGTGGCCCTTTCCAGCATTCCTATTTTTTCGTTAATGTTTAACTGTATTTTTCTTCTTAAAAGAGGGGGTCACAAGCAGCATAGGACCCCCCTTCCTGGTATACATGTAGAACAGGTTTCAGATGAGTGTTGAAAAGTTTTTGTATTTTGCTTTACTTTGCATTCTCGTGCATTATTGGTTCCTCTTTTTTGTCAACCAATCAAATATTGATCTAAACAGAGAGCTTTGTATTTGTATCATGCTCATCGCAATGCTTTCAAACTTACCTGCCACATACTCACCATGTGATAGTGGTTTACTTTACTTGTGATTGGCGATCGCCGCAGTACTTTTAGATAACATGGGATCTTTCAAAGTCTGACCTCAAGAGATGTGGCACAGACATTGACAACTGGGAAGGTCTAGCCAACAGCCTGTTTGGAGGCGCTTGGTGACTGAGGACACTAAGCTTAACAAAGAGAAACTACACCGAGATGCTACGAAAAAGAGAGAGAGAAGGAAAGAACGGCAACGTAGCACCGAATGTGCACAGTGTCACATGATTTGCGAATCTAGGATCGGACTCGTCAGCCTTCTGCGGGTCCACAAACGGCAATATTCCTAAGCAATTTGTTTCTCTCGTTCGTGAATTACAGGTTTAGTAAAAAATATGGAGATTGGGAGGAGTGGCGGACATGAGAGCTCTGATTCGCGAGCCGTGTCTCACAAGCTCAACAACTGAATTATTATTTCCTCGGTACCTAGTGATAGCAGGCTGGATTCTGTCTTGAGATTTTCCCGAGATACCCTGCATGATTTTAATCATGTGACCACTGGGAGCCCGGAAGTGCAGAACTTTTAAGTCTTTTCTGCTACTTATCGGGGTAATTCTCCGCAAAATAAGTCAGTGTGTAATATGTATACTAATCTTTGCATTTGGAATCAGTTTTAGCATTTTTCCGTAGACTTGGTATCTGCAACTAAAACGATTAATTCGCTTAATTTTTATCCGAAGTTCACAACATATGCATGCAATGCTCTTGCATACTCGATCAAAATGACCAACATGTAATTTATTACAATATTATTTGTTTCCAGCGCTCTTGGCTCCCAGCGTCGTTTTGGCGCCTCTACGCCGTACTCGATGCGAACTTATTACGATCTCCTTGAGGATGATGACATGTCCGATATTGTCCGAGAATATGTCCGGTACAGCAGACAGCAGGCCCAGTCAGTCGTTACTGGACATGAAGACCAGCGGACAGAATTTGATGAGTAAGTCATTGAGTGGGAAGTGAAAGAGACATGTAATAACACACACCAGATAGCTAAGATACGCGTGCTCTGATTGGTTGAGAGCTGAGTATCCTCGCATTACGCATGGCAGATGCAATGCTATATTTTGTAAAAGCAATAGAATTCGGATTTTAGTGCTTAATATAGAGAAAAATACATTGGCACGCAGTGATATGGTATTTATCTTCGAGTGTTCAAATTTTGATATCTCAAGTGAGTGCTGCGAAGTGGAATTAGCCACCCTCAACAAGCAAACAACACTCAATGCCAAGAAAACTTGACTTTCGCACTACTAATAATAACACAAGCGCAGGCATCTTACTGAGAGTGCAACGGACGATACCAGCTATAACGCACGCGCGCGCTGCATGTCGGTAGATGTGGGACATTTGTCGAACGAAACTGTAAAAAAGCGCGCGCTGCATTCTGGTAGTTGTGGGACACGGCTTGGCCATTTTTGAATAAAGAAGAGCGCGCGCGCTTATAACTGGAGTCGTCCATTGGCGCGAGTATTCTTTGTATCAGAAACGGAAACATATTTTTGGTTGATCTCCTTTATGTTTCGTTCTCTTCCCAGGGACGTCCAGGACCACGGAGACGTGGACATGTACTCCGTCGCTGCTGATTCCATTCGATACCATCCACGCGCGACCTCGCTAACACCCAGCCCTGGTAACCATGGCTACCACAAACAGTTTAGCTATGTCCCGGATGACTCCCTCAGACCTAGGACCGCTCCTCTTCCGCCGGCCCCTGAATCGCCGAGGGCCAACCCGCGCATCACTAGTGGAAAACATGCGCCGCCAAAACGAGGTTTGTGTTTGTTGCTATTGTTGATTTTGTTCCTGTTACATTTTCTGCCCGATGGTATTTGTAATGATCACTTGTATTCTTTCTGACAGCCTTGGGCGCCACGCCTGATCGTCTGGACGACATCCTCAGCGCGGAGGCTGGGTTCGGGCGCTATCGCCACAAGGGACCCAGTCCTCGACTTAAGTTCGCTCGCAATTCTTCGCCGTCTTTTTACCCGGCATCCTCTTGGGGTGGAAATTCGTCGCCATTACCTTACCCAGCATCCTCTAGGGGCGGGTCCCCGGATCAAGGAGCCATTCCTCGGTACAGCGAGACACCAGTCGCACGGGTAAGATGATTTTTTGTTAGAGCGGATTTCAGATGACCGCCGAAAGTAAGCCGGACTTGCGTTAAGCCAGCGTTTTTATTTGTCGAGAACAAAGTATTGCGTCGTTCGGCCAATCAAATTGCGAACTAAAACAAAACGCGACATTGCTCACGTCATGAGTGGGTCCTTTTCGGACCGCTTCCTGTATAGAAATGATACAACATTTCTCTATGTTGTATGCCTTTTGGATTGGACAGTAAACCGAAGTCCCGTCTCTCAATTCACTCCACCTAACCTGAAAACGGGTGGCGTTCACAGAATAACCTCAGGGACAGTACACTCACAGACAGCATCCCACCGCCCCACCTTTGAGCAGATTTTTATATTTTTTTCTGTAAACTCAGCCCCACACTTTGCCATACATTGTCTCTGATGAGCCCCCTCACTTCAATCTGTCCCGCCGCCCATGTTAGGAATATTTTATATCTGACGTTTGTAAACCACATTTAATTCATACTGATAAAGGCACAGTATGCATGCGCATACAAAGCCGTGTCTAATGCAGCTGTTTTTATTTGTTGCACGTTTCAGTCGGAAGATTGGAGCCGAGCCACTGACGCCATACAGGAAGTAGACGAGCAGTCCCAGGCCTCAAGTCGAACATCTCACACTCGGCCATCCAGTGCCCAGTCTCGTCGGCGTGTGCGCTCAAACGTGGGGAGGCCCACCAGTAGTCACAGGGGTTCTCCCAGTGGTGAGTTGTTGCTAGAGCAGATTTTGATTGGTTAATCAGCTGTTTCTCGCGAAGTAATTTGCTGAATGTTCATGAGAAGGCGAGTTTCCGTACAGTGTCGTGAAGGGCGAATATTTTTATTTTATTTACGCCCTATTTATGGGTTTAATTCATTCCTAGGACGAGGATATGTGAATCATAATTCTGTAATTTACCATGCTGGTTTTGAGTTTAAATTTGAACATGCATATCGGTCACATTTTCTCTCTGTTTAGGGATGTCCGTCGAGATCACGCGCATAGCCACTGACCCACCCCTGTCAGTCGCAGTGCCAGCATGTCCAGTGTCTCTGGTCACCCGCGAAGCATGTCGGGAAAGTCACGCACTCAAGCCAGTAGCCCCTCCCATGTGTCACGTGATTATAACGATAACATGTCATCGCCCGAAGCGTCGCCGACTCAGTGGCAACACGACGATAACGCTCCCTCGACTCGAACTTCTTCCGCGCCACCACGTGACCACAACCACAGGGTACCCAGTACACATCCGGTGCGGAGTTTTTCAGCGGCGGCGCGTGAAAGCAGAACCGTAGCTAGCCCCAGTCCTCCATCGGTGACGGATATTAAAGACGACAGGACACCCACGGCTCTTTCTTTACACGATAGTGAAAGTTCAAGCCCTTCGCCTTGGCCATCACGGGAACAAGATTTTAGAAGATCATCCGGAGTTTCCCGTCAAAGTACGAGATCTGGCCATGGGAGGGCTAGGACAACTTCACGCGCATTAAGCGAGAGGTCACGCTCTGCTGTTTCCATGATGACAAAAATTCGACTTAACGACGAACCTGATGCAGTTGGAGTAAGACCGACAAGTGCCCCATTTTCTACTTCAGGTGTGGACGCGGGCGTTACCATAGCAACACTTGGAAGCGACGCTGACTTGAGTGACGTCGACGTTCAGCCACGCGTCGTGTCTTTAGTCGGTTCCGAACTCGGCGAGGACGATAGAGACTGGGACTCGCCGGAAGTGGAATGGCCTATCGACATTGAGGAAGGACTGGTACAGAGTGACGATGAAGCGGGATATGGTAGCGCGGCGGAGGGTAAGGACGATCATTCGTTTTGTTCCCAGCAAAACAGCAGTAATAAAGCGTCAGGATTGACTCAAACTTTAGGGGTGGACCATTAGAAATTCAGGGGAGGGGGTAGTGGTGGCAATCCAACAAAAACTTCCTTCCAAAAAACTCTTGCAGAGATTCAAGATAGTAAAATACCTTATAAAATTACGGGAATGAATTCTTGCACAACCACCGAAAAAACAAATCATGCGCAATGAAATACCACCCCCCTCCCCAAATTGCTAATGCCCCCCCCCCCCCCCCCCCCGCCATTCGATTGGCCGGCAGTCCGTTTGTGATAACAGTACATACACACGACTAACGTCAAAGCGCGTGCTCGCTACCAAATACGAAAACTGCGTTTAGTTTTCGCAGAAACATAGAGCGGTTTTCATATGACTGTAGCGAAAACAATCGCAAAGTAATTACACCAATTCCGAATAAAACGTATAGGAGTAATTACAAAGTAATTGCGTATTACTCACGACAGTCATGTGAAAACGGCTCTATTCGACACTCTGAAATCTGCTCTAGTGACAGCTTTCTAACCCGCGTACTGTATCGTGTCCTAACAACATCTTTGTTTTATTATTATTTCCCAGAGGTTGCTATTGATCTTCCTGTGTCCCCGTCTATGACAGGATCATCATTTTTCAACCTGAACACAACATGGACGCCAGGTATGATCATGCTATGTATGATTATGCGGTGTAATTTAAGATTATGCTATGAGAAGCGATAATGAAAGTAAAGATGGAGGTGATGATGGTGATTATGGAAAATATGATGAGGACCACGACGACGACGGAGGTGTGGTTGGTGACGACAATGATGATTATTTCAAGTAGTAAAGGTGATGATGGTGGTCGGAAAGTGGGTGATGGTGGTAGTGTTGACGATGGCGACGACGATGTAATGACGACGACGGAGGTAGTGGCGGTGATAATGTTGAGGATCTCATGATGTTGGTGTTCGTGTTGTTGCTGATGTGGGTGTTTATTGCTGATGTGGGTTTTGTCGTGGTGATATTGGTGTTGATGTTGTGGCTGATATGGATGTTGTCGTGATGATATCGGTGTTGATGCTGTTGCTGATGTTAACGTTGCTTGTGATGTTGACGTTGTCGTTGATGATGTCGGTCCTGGTATTGATGATGTTGGTGTTGTTGATTACGATGTTGATGATTTTGGTGTTGTTGATTATGTTGTTGTTCTTGTTAGTGATGCTGGTGTTAATTTTGCTGATGTTGATGTTGTAACTCATGATGTTGTTGTCGATGATGTTGTAAAAAAATGGTGGTGATGATTAGAAAGACAGTGTTTTTGTTATACATGAGGTGACGCTGATTCATAGTGTTATTTGAAAGAACACGGAACGTGGTTTGTTCTATTTTAGTCCCTGACGAAAATAATGAGAATCAAATCCAGGCCGAGCGGGCGCCTTCAGAGACTGGGGCGACGGGTCTCCAGTCCCACGCGCCGTCACCACCTGCGCTTCTAACTGCTCCAAATGGTATGATTCACTGACTACTTATAACCGGTTTGCCCGAAGTGATTTTCCCATCAACTGGAGCTTTAATCAACCCCACTAGGTTTTGTCATATGCCCATTAGTAGAATAATGTACTTTGACGTGGATTTTTAATTTGAACCCAAAATTGGCAATTTGAGCGTGAGAATGTTGGGTTCATTGCGTGCAGTGCGAGGGCGGCCCTGATTTCAAGCCATCTTTCGTTTTGGGAGAGGGGGCATAGTTTGTAACCATGACAACAACGTTCACTAAATATTTAAAATCTATAATCTAAGAATGCATTAATTATTGGGTTGCAAGTGACGTCACTGGGGATCAAACTGGTGGTATACAACAAAAGAAAGTTTATTAGCTCCCATGGTTCAGGGCACCAGCATGGCCGCCGCGCTTTTGTAGTTTAATTCCAAAAGCAATCGTTGCAACCCAAGAATATGATCCTGTGCTTCGGACGCCCGCCACTGTTTAGCGAGTTATTTTACATTAAAAAATTTAAAAATGTTTGAAAACTCACCTCCCCTAACCTTCTGTTTTCATCTTTGGAAATAAAGCTGATCGGTGTCTTTTTTTTTTTAAGGTCCTAACGTTGACGACGACGATTCTGTATTGTCAGCGGATATTGCCAATCAGTTATGGCCGCCACAAATCCCTCCACCGCAAGCAGAACCTCAGATTTCGTCCCTGGATGTTGAGATAGCTAGAGCCACTAGCTCGGCGTCCATGTACCAGGAGCATATAGACATCGATCGATCTCGTCCCCAATCCCTCTAACAGCTGACGAACGGCGGCAGCCAGTCTCGGTCGGGAAGGCTGTGGAAAAATACTTGGAGACTGGGCACGAGCCTCAGATTCGCCCCAGGTCTTCGCGAAGTCGCAAAAACTCCGACGCGGGAAAGGAGGATGAACCTTTTGTTAAACCAGTTGAACAAGTAAAACCTGTTAGTGTTCCGGCTGTAAAACCAGATGTTCAAGTTTCTTCACCAGTAAAGATAACTGAACCTGCCACTCAGGCGAAGATTATTCAGGAATATAAAGACTCTGATTTCTTTGACCGAAAGCTTAAAGCTGAATCTAGCAACGCGTTAGGAATTCGTTTAGGAAAAAATTCAACAATTGTGACTTCTCCAAATGTAGAAAGAAGCGAAGCGCGCAGAGAATACGTCACCAGTCTTCTTATAAAATCTGAGCCCCACGCCGAGCGCGGCCGACTAGAGCTGGAGGGGACTGGTAAAGAGTCAAGCGAGTCAGATGTTGGTCTGGGGAGCTTGGTAACCAAGCCAAGTCACGTTACAACGGAGGCACTGAAGCCATCAGTGGAGGTGACACCAACAAAGAGGAATGATTTGTCGGATCTGGCGTCCCTGGTAAATAGGAACAAATCTTCAAAATCGGCTACTAAAGAGAAGGTAAGTCAAATATTTTTTTGAATGTTTTTTGCTTATCAGAGTCGCTAGAGAATGTGAGTATCCAAATATTTTTTTACTCAAAGCGAACTGGCAACTCTACATACGCAAGCCATTTCGCGTGGTGTGCTTCGGGGATCCACAACAGGACCGTTAATAATAAAGATAAATGTGTATGTGGTCAAATCTCACTAGTGATCTATTATGAATCCTGCGTTCTGATTAGATAAGATACTAATGATACTAGAAGATTGAAAAATTCTCCGCTTTCTCCTCCTCTGAGCGATCATTGCCAAAAAGTGGTCTTCCTCTCTCAAATGATTGCCTAACACGCATGGGAAGCGTTCGGAATTCACATGGATAGCCATGGGAAATCCGAACACTTCCGATTTTTCTACCACGTGAAATTCAGCTTTTCCCATGGATGGGTTTCTGCAGAAATTCCCAGTGTTTGCCGGTAATGACACTGTTGGAACGTCATTATATTGCAGAAGGAAGTGAAAAAGAAGAAACCTACCAAAACTTCTAAAAAGAAGGAAGAAATTAAAGTTGACCCCAATAATATCGACCTCGAGGCCTTCGCCTCGCCTGAGATGCTCGAGCACATGGATGACGAACTCAGAGCGTTTATACAACAAGAGAGAGGAGAGAGCCCTGCACCGGACACCGCGAAACCAGATAGTGCTGCGGGATCATCGAACAAGCGTGGTTCTGTAGGCAGTATGAAAACTGTAGAGCTCGCACAAGTTGCGGCTCAAGTTCCGTCGAGTAAAAAGGGTGCTTACTCGCCATCGAAACCAAAGAAACCGACAAAACAGGAGCTTGCTAAGCAGAGAGCGGACGCGAGGAAAGCTGAGAAGAAGCGGAAAGAGGAAGAAAAGAAGAGGAAGGAAGAAGAGAAAAGGAGGAGGGACGAAGAACTGAGATTACTTAAGGTAAATACATTCACGCAAGAGAATCTTTGCCATTTTGAAAACAACGTGTAGTTATCCTGGTTAAGGATGTCTTTCAGTGCTTGAGACATTGGAATTTCCATTCATTTACTATTCCTTTTTTCTGAGGCCTTGCCAGCCCAGTTCATTTTGTTTATACAGAAATTCCCCTTGACAATTGCTGGTTCGGAACGTACTAACTGGCGTGCAATTCAAAAAGGGAAGGGGAGTTGGGGACAACTCCAAGCTAAGAACAGCCCTTTTCGAAATGTCGGTACCACTCCTGAAGTCAGTATCATTGAATCAGTTATTTTCTTATATTTCAATAGCAGAATCCGAGACTGAATCAAGTTTTAATAGTGGAGCGAGATTTTATTTTCATGGTCTTTTAAATGCCTATCAACAACCGGGAGCCTTTGCGCCCCTTTTTCTTTTGTTTTCAAATTGATCCATTGTTTTTCGGCTTTTCTGATTGGCTAGTAGACAGCAAAGGCTCTCGGTTGATGGTAGGCCTTTAAATATTGCATTCAATGGACTTTGATTCTGTAGGAGCGAGAGGAGGAGCAAAGACAGGCTCGTGCGGAGGCCGAGGCTAAACAAGAGGCAATCGAGGAGGAGAAGGCGCGTAGACTTGAGGAGGAGGAGCAAGCGAGGTTGGAGGAGGAAGAAGCCATGGAGAAACTCAAGGTGAGTTGGAAACAGTATTGTTCTTTCAAATTTGAAAGTAAGACGGTTACGGCTAAAGTCGTTGCATCACGATGCGCATTTTCAAAACATTTGGCTTTGCTGCTCTGCCAGTCAAATCTTATGAGCCAATCAGATTATCGCCCTTTTTCGTCTACTGTAGTCACCTGGCTTTCTGTCGCGACGTTGTCTGGTTTTAGTTCAGAGAGAAGCCAGTTGACTGCACTAGGCGAAACAGGGGAAGAGTTTCATTGGCTCAGATATTATGATTTGGGGAATAGTAAAGTCAAAAAACCAAAAAAGTAATTTGATGTTTTTGAAAACGTGACTCGCGATGCAATGGTTTTAGTTGTAAGGGGTGGACCATTAGAAATTGGGGGAGGGGAGGGGGTGGCATTTTTTTTTGCGCATGAATTGTTTTTCGGGGATCACTTTGTGCAAGAATTTTTTTTCGGAATTTATATCATGTTTTTTACTAGCTTGGATCTCTGCAAGATTTTTTTCTTACAGAAATGACTATGCGCGGGTGAGCTTACACGCTTGGCCCCGCTTTCATGCCAGCTTCGCTGTATTAAAAAATCCAAGATGGCTGCCGTGTGACAAAGGCGAATTGTTTTCGTTCATTAAGAAGACGAATTACGTGTAGAAACATCAAAAAACAAAGTTTCAGATTTGATTTACCAAATTCAATCGGGAACATTGTTCTATTATCCTAAATCAACCTATGAAAATGGATACTTCCTCCGGCTTGGCGTATGTTGCCATGCTGTTAAAATAGCGGCTGTCACAGGCTTTTTAATTTAAAAAAAGCGGAATCTTCGTCTCGTTCCTTCGTCGCAGCTTCAAGTCCCTATCCAAAAATAAAGGTTCCAAAAGAAAAGGATTGCAAAGTGTAAACTGTTTTTTCGCTCCTCGGAAGAAACTAAAATCACTACAGACATGCTATGTAATTTAGTAAGAAGCGTTTTTCGTTTATTTCACAAACGACAGTAATAAAACATTGATTCCGACTGCAAGTCCGACTACTAGTGCTTGGCAAATATGTTTTCCTTGGCATTTCTTTATGATTGTGGCAAAAAGGTGACCATGGGTCGTTGTTATGGAGCATCTGCTGTAATTTACTTCGACGGGTAATTTTTACGTGGTACAGTAAAAAACGCATATAAGAACCAGAAGACCGTGTGTCCAATGGGTGTGACAATATTATGACTTGTAGGTACTTGTTTGCTTTGTTTATGTAATACGGTCAGTGGCGGATACAGAATTTTACGAAGGGGGGTTCCGTTTCTTCTTCGCCCCTTCGAAGACTGCCGGATAGTACGTGCAATATTTAAGCAATAAAAGTACTTTCCACGTGCTCTCTGGTTTCTTACAAACACGAGGGGGATGTTGGGAGAACTGATAAAAACTTGAAAGACACGAGCCGGAGGCGAGTGTCTTTCAATTTTTTATCGATTCGACCAGCATTCCCCGAGTGTTTGTAAGAAACCAGTGAGCGCGGGAAAGTACTTTTATTGCTTTTAGAAAATAACGTACACATGCGTGACAATCGTGTTTCTCAGGTCTCTTACAAACACGCCTTTTAACCAATCAGAATGCGCACAGTATAAAATAGGTGTTATTTTCTAAATATTATGGAGAGCTCATCCGCTAGCAGTCTGGGTATCGCAATCAAAACTTTATTGTTCAGATGCTCATTGGGGGTTCCGTGGAACCCCCTCTGGATCCGCCACTCCGCCACTGACGGTAACACACTTTCAAAAGCACCACTAGTTTGTTGATCTATCACTACATATCATAACCTTACGCGAGTTTTAGACCAACGGATGGATCGAAATGAGATTGAGTTCACTACTTTACCTTACCTCATTAGCATATACTTTTATGGGTCACAAAACTATTTGTCTCCTCCATCGAACACTTGGTCTTTTAGAACCCACAGGCTGAATTTGGGCATTTGAATATCGCAAAATAAAAGAACCTTATTTCTAGATACGTGGAGTTTATGTAAACCAATCTGCTGACTAATGAACTACTGTGGATAAACCGTGGCTCATTCGCGTTTTGCTCACTTGTGCTTTTAGGATGCAAAGAAAAAAGCTCGCGAAGAAAAAGAAGCTCGGCGAGCTTCAGAGGCGGAGAGAAGACGTCTTGAGGTACAGAAGAAACGAGAGGAGAAGAAAAAACGGGAGGAAGAAATGAAGAAGAGAGAAGAGGATATGGAAAAGATGAAAATGGACCAGGAGAAAAGACGACAGGAGTTGTTAGAAGCACGAAAACGGCAGGTGAGTAACCGGCAAAACTGGTCTGACATTGAACGAGATAATGAACGAGAAAAGCAAAAAAAAAAAAATGGGTCTAAATGGGTCTAATTGTTAGCACGAAAGATGTGACACCATTGACTCGTGCTATGCCGCCATTGTCATTCCCGTGTGTCCAAGCAGAATTCCGCTCTTATGATCCCAGCGCCTTTTTGTAGTAGATTGTTCTATTCTTGTACTGCCCGCTCTTTAAAAGAAAAAAAAAGAAAGTGACTTCTCGTCATCGTGAGGAAACGCTCGAAATACACGACTGCTAGACAAGGAAAAGTTGGAGGACTCAACGGGCTGAATAGGCCACTTGCACTAATTGGGTCACGTGATCCAACTACCTCTTTACGAGATGTTTTGTCAAAATCAATTCCATAAAATCTCTAACCTGGAGCGAATGGCAGCGAGTTGAATTTTCAAGATTTTATTCGACAAAATGTATTGGATTCAGTTAGTGCAAGTGGCCTATTGGATGGCGCAAATTGCTGCCGCGCAGCTTACATTCATGAGGGCTGTCCTACAGTATGTGTAGTGCCCCCGAGAGATAGGCCATTGCATATCCTGTTAGCAGAGGCTTTTCCTTGACATTTCGCTCTTTCGTTTTGTTGTTAGCCTACGTGGTTTGGCTGTCGCGCGTTGTTTTCTTTGTTATCTCGCCCTCGGTGACAAACCAAAACAACTACGCGAATGCATGACACGCGACTAACTTCGTTTAATGTTAAAAGACTGACAGAAAGAAAGCTCTGCTAGCAGGGTAGCCATTGCACCGGGAGACACTCACATACTCACACGAAGGGTGCAAAGAGTTCTTTAGCGCCAATCTTAACAAGGGTAGGAGGCAGTCGGGACCTCAGTTTATTGTCTCAAAAGAAAGACTTTTTCGCACACTGCTTTTAATTCGCTAAAAAAATGTCTCTCAAATATGGACAAAATTGCTGATCAAAACCCAGGCAATAGAATTCAAGTGGTGATCTCTGTTAGCGAAGGCAATAGACCTCCTCAGCTTGGGCGTAATGTTGTCCCATTTCAGATCACGTGGCATTCCCCTGAGTATTCTGTCTTTGTTTTTTTCTGCTATGCATCAAAGAATATATGAATATGGAAGCACTCCAAACAAAGAAAGATGATTCAAATGAATGCCACGTGATCTGAAATAGGACAACATTACGCCCAAGCTGAGGAGGTCTATTGAAACCTTATTGGAATTTATATGGCTATGTGCCAAAGGACAGCATATCCGGTTTATTATTGATGTAAATCATAAAAATTTATTACACGAAGGTTCCCAGCGAAGGTGAGGGCATAACCACTAAACACCCATGACTGGGGAGGAGGAGGGAAACTAACATGTTTTTGTTTTCCAGGAGGAGCTCGACCGTATTGAGGAGGAAAGACGAATCGAGGAGGAGCGACTACGGCAACTTGAGGAGGAAGAGGAGCAGCGTAGACTTGAGGAGGAGCAGATACGCGAGGCGGAGGAGGAGTTGAGGAGACTACAAGAGGAGAGAGAGTATCGAGAACAGATGAGGAAGATCGCCGAGGCCAGGGTCAGTCATCTGAACTCTTTTTCTGTTGTACTGGTGTACTTGCTGTACTGGTGTACTTGCTGTACTGGTGTACTTGCTGTACTGGTGTACTTGCTGTACTGGTGTACTTGCTGTACTGGTGTACTTGCTGTACTGGTGTACTTGCTGTACTGGTGTACTGGTGTACTTGCTGTACTGGTGTACTTGCTGTACTGGTGTACTTGCTGTACTGGTGTACTTGCTGTACTGGTGTACTTGCTGTACTGGTGTACTTGCTGTACTGGTGTACTTGCTGTACTTGCTGTACTTGCTGTACTTGCTGTACTTGCTGTACTGGTGTACTTGCTGTACTGGTGTACTTGCTGTACTGGTGTACTTGCTGTACTTGCTGTACTGGTGTACTTGCTGTACTGCTGTACTGTTGTAATTTTGTAATGTTGTACTGTTGTGTTGTTGTACTGTTGTGTTGTTGTCTGTACTCGGGCACTTCTTCAGTCGTCCTCAGTCCAACTACAATGTTTGTATTAACAGACCTGTATCCGGCGAAGACTCAACATGCTGTATTTAAATTCCCGATTGAATTTTATGCGCTGGATGGTGGGACATTTTGTTATGCATGTCTTACTCCCAGCTCAGCTTCACACGGAAGACCTTTGCTTAAATTATTAGTAGGCGGACTTTCCAGACTAGCTGCCAGGGCTTCAAAAAGTAATGGATTACTTCAGTTACTGCGGTTTCCTAAATTCTGGCAATTCTCTGCCAACTGCAAAAACTGTGTTTTGGAATCCGTCCGTCGAATGTCTAAAGAACCACGATAGATTCGCGACCCACCTCCTCAATCGGCTACAGGTTTTCCAAGTCGATATTTCTAACCAGTAAACTTCCTTTGCAGGAGCGCAAACTCCGAGAAGAGGAAGACGAACGAAAACGCCAAGAGGAGGAACAATTGAGAGCGATAGAGGAAGAACGGCGACGTCTACAAGAAGAAGAAGATCGAAAAATCCGAGAGGAACAAAAACGTGTCGAGATGGCCCGCAGGCTAGAAGCGGTAGCGCGCATGCGCGCAGCACAAGAAGCCGCACGCCGGAAGACGATGTTACTAAGGCGCAGAGAAGTTAACGTTGAGCGGATGCAGAGTTTGAGATCAACCAGACAAGAGCAGTCTTTAACGAGGCCGTATACCTTTACATATTACATACACGTGCCGAGACAGGTATGGGAAATGCCGATAGGGTTTAGTAAACAAAAGAAGGGGTACAGACCGGGTAAGAAAAAGGCACCACCTAAACCAAGTTGATGAGCGTTTGCGATCTCGGTTTACTTGTTCTTTGGATGTCTTCTTGATAATGACTTCATCTTGAACGGCTTTAGTAAACAAATAAGGTTTTGTAAACAAACGAAAGGGTACAGGCCGGCTAAGAAAAAGGCATCACCTTAACCGATTTGATGTGCGTTTGCGGCCATCTTGAAAGATGACACTTGTTCTTTGGATGTCTGCTTTGACTACTCGGGAATGATTAGCCCTTGCTGCGTAGATTATGTTAAATGGTGTAGAATGTAGCTTTAGTTTTCAGTAGGTACCAAGAGGCTGGCCTTTTGGAGTTTTCTTTTTACATCTGACTTTGACGTACAAAAATAAACGAGGAAAAGGACATACAAGGCTAATATACGATATCCACCCTTATGTCAATGTTTCGAAGGGCGTATACAGTACCTCTTTTGAAGTACTAAGATCATATCTAATAGAGTGGGATGGTTATGAAGCCTTACACTATGTTATTGTACCATCTCTGTGTTCACGTTTTACGACGAATTATTTTGTTTGTGCAATTTCGTGGTACATAAGTACCAAAATTCAGTCAGTAAGATTCAGTGTGCGCACATGTATATTAGATGAGCAGAAAATAAAACAATGTGCACTGTCAATGCCCCTCTTGGCATTCAGTAACCATTCCACTCTGTTAACTAAGTACACTAAAATGCAGTAAATTGTGACAAAGTGTCATAATTCATATGAAATTGAACTAGTCAAATTAGTCAAATACTGACACTAGGAAGAGTATTCTCACATTCGTGATACTTTAAATTTTCAGTTATGCCAAATGCCGCCATGTCAGCTGAGAAAGCAGAGTCTCAAAATTTAAAATTTAAAAAATTTGTATGATTAGGGCTATGACCCCCAGTCATACAAACGTCTGTAAATTTTCTAATTTTCAACTTTCGTTTTCTCGGAAGATATTGGATATAATGCATCCATTCAAAAAAATTAAGATTTGTATGATTAGGGGTATGACTCGTACCCCTAGTCATACAAACGTCTGTACATTTTCTAATCTTCAACTTTCGTTTTCTCGGAAGATATTGGATATAATGCATCCATTTAAATGTTTAAGATCTGTATGATTAGGGCTATGACTCGTACCCCTAGTCATACAAACGTCTGTAAATTTTCTGATTTTCAACTTTCGTTTTCTCGGAAGATATTGGATATAATGCAGCCAAATTTGGTAGTTTTCTTATGTGATGATGTGTGCTCTAGTGCTGGTGTTAAATTTTAACAAAAAACCGAACTGAATTTTCGGCGGCCATTTTGGGAAAAGGGTCTATTTGCAACAAAAAGGGGCACTACCTGCCTCTGGGTCCCCCGTTGGCAAAGTTCTGGCATCCCCACTGGCACTGGTTCCTCTCTTTTGTCTTGTGTCACGTTTGATTATTGATCTCGGTTTTAGTATTTAAAAACTTTAATTGAATTAGAAAATTTCAATTGACTGTAAATAATAGATGTTATAATATTCAGAGTAGGATGAAAATGTAGGAGCAATCTATTTAAATGATGTCCATATATTTTTTCTTGTCAAGAATATTTTTGTACAATAATTAAAGTTGACCACAAATTATTTTTAGCAATAAAGAGAGTTTTCATATGAGTCCCTGTGTTAATTGGACGTTAAAGACCCCATGTCAGAAACCCCTTTGTTGTTGTTTTTGTTTGATATTAGAAGACGAATTACCTGTAGAAATCTCTGAACATATACATCTCATATAGTTTAAAATTTGATTTACCAAATTCAGTTGAGAACATTGCTCTATATTCTCTAAATCAACCGATGGAAATGGATGCTTTCTCGATCAGACTTGGTATGTTGCTATGCTGTCAAAATGGCGGTCGACACAGGCTCTTTGATAGCATTCACGCCAGTAGGCGGAATGCCGCGTCGACTGAATGCGTTCCAATGTTTATTAAAAGTATATGTTCTACAATCGCAGGGAAGTTCTGCAGAAACCCATCAATAGATTCTGACAAAACACAATAACAAATACAGAATTACTACACGATATCACAACATGTTTACACAATGTACCATTCGACAATAGCATGAAATGGCTGAAGCCCTTGACATTTAAGTATCGTGGGGATTTTTTTTGTGGAGATTTTTTCCCTATTTCTGGGTCGTGGCAGATTCATCTTCATGCATGGGTTTTTGTTATATGGGCAGTGGATGATGACGCCTCAAGTTCGCTGTAAATGATGATTATAGACAAGGGGTGGGTTTACGATAGCAAGGGATGAGCCAAATGACTTTTTGTATTTGGAGATAAGTGACGTACTCTGACCACGCGTCGCTCTTCGTCTTATTCAGAGTGTGGTAGGCTACGACCATGCTGGGGTATACCTCCGTGTAAGAACCATTCCCATAGGACCTCTTTGTGTTTAGTTCTTATTTCATCATGATTCGTTCTACTAGACAAAAGAAGCTTTGTGACGCAAATCCTGAACAATACACAGGTTCTTACACGGAGGTAGAGACCCATGTTGGGTCACTACAGCGGCGTAGCCAGGAATTTCTGAAGGGGGGGGGGGGGGGGGGGGGGGGCGATAGTGAAAACATGGGACGAAAATGTTCAAATTTCCTCCAGCAAATACAGTAAATGTATGGGAAAATCTCCCGAGAGAGCCCCCCCCCCCCTCCCCCCCCCTCCCCCTGGCTACGCCCCTGCACTAGACCAGCTGAATTTGAGCATGGAGAGTGCCAAATAAGTTCCACAAAAATTAATCGGAGCATAATAAATATTTTAACCAGCAATCCATTAAGAAACGCTAGGAGAAAATAATCGCTCCAATTCAAAACAGCGATTAAAGAAACCCCGAAATTGCGTTTAGGTGCTGACTTATTTATGATGTCACACATTATGACGTCAGAACAAGGAGTCAACATCAGATCTTAGCGACCTCGGTCCAATGACACTTCAAATATGATGTCTCTGGAGGATTCGACAGCAGTGTATATCTCTATTGGAATTTTCTCCTTCCTGCTTCTCATTTGGCTTGTGTCTATATGCTGCTTCAAAGGACCTTGTAAAGACTTTAGTAAGCCTGTGAAGTCTGCTTTTGAGGCACATCTAGACCCTTCTAACAGAAGCTTCGCGATCAAGAAAAAATATGACTTGTATTATCATCGGCTACTGGTGAGTTTTAGTCGAGTGATTAGCAATTAAAATCACATGGAAATTCTTATTCATGGGAGGGCTAGATTGTAGAGCTTGCTTCCTCGAGTATAGAGTTCTAGATTTATAGATATATGTCCTTTTAAAACCTAAATTACGTACGCGAGAAACAGGGTTTAAACCAGCTATAAATAATTTTTTGGTGTGTTTAATTTGGACATCGCAGGCTGCAATTATTAATCCGTAAAATGTTTATGCATGAGGATTTCAACTCGTGCCATTTCAAGAACTCTCGCGGCATAAGATTACAGGATCTCCTCTGGCCAGAGAATTCTTATTCAAATTTTCTCTTCATTAAAATGAATTTTCACGAAAATCTGTTGTGGTTTTCATATCGAGGGGACGAATTTCCGTGATGTTTACATATAGCAGAGGTCGTACGACAAATATTTTGAAATTGGTTATCTCACCATTTTATATGTGAAAATTGAAAGACGATGAGATTTTTTTAATTAAAAAGCAGAAATGACAGTCAAATTTGATGTAAAAAATATTAATACTGTAGTCACTTTTTAATTTTGGAAGCGAAAAAAGAAGCGTATATTTGAATAAACATTTGTATAAGTGTGATATGGGTGTAATTAGGTTGTATTTAGCCATTGTGTTTGGAAGAGCAGGAAAACATACCGTGAATAAAGTCATCACCTGTCATACAACTAGAATGACGTTTATAAGGAGCTCTTGTCTTTCGGGGTCTATTTTATGCAGCAAAAACAATGCGCCTATTTCTCCTGGATTATTTTTAATTGCAGTTCCTAATTTTAAAGATGGCCCTTGTAATCAACTTTCGGCGTGTACTTCTCCGACATATCAAGTCCACCAGACCGCAATCAGAAATTTTTACTTCTCTAGTAATAGCCAAAATTTATTTTCTGTACATGTCAATCCTTCTAAAAAAAACCATCGATAAATAGTATCGGTACTTTCTGCATATCATTGCTTGCAACCGAGGTGGAAGTCCGAATTGAAATTATTCCAAGCAGATAAGGTTTGTCTTTATCCTAACGCCCATGACTTGACATCGTGGAATTTCAGGCCCGTCAGCCACACCAGTCGACTTATTGGCGATTTTCGTGTGCGATGATCGATGTTTTCCGTTTCCATGCGTACTAGAAAAAAGTGACGATTTTCCTCCGTTCGGCAAAATTCCTTATTAGGAAATCCCCCTTATTTGGAAGGTCTTAGTGTTTTCCCTCGCATCTGCAGATTTTCGAGAAACATCATACTCTTGGACGCTATTTTGTTACTCGGCCAAAGGGCCTGGCGAAGATATTAAAAAACACAGGGAGCCCACGCAGAAAACGTCAACACTTTATTGATACGACGTTTTTGTACAGAGAAGCGAACTATTGAGGAGGCTTTATGGTACCATCGTACAATCTCTATTTTTTTTTTTATTGCAACATGACGCATCACCATCCTGCTTCAGGCGGTTGCTGTTTTTATCGCGGAAAACCCGGTCCGTTCGCTGATCGGACGCCATTTGAAAAGTGCGCGGTCTTGGGGGCGAGCTCTATTTTTGCGCTCCTCTTTTTACATCTCACGCATAACGGTTATCGTGAGGGGAAGCCCATCCCTGAACAGGAGCTTCTATCACCTGTTGATAGGTGTTCGGACCACAGAAGTAAGATGAATCTGAATGCAGATCATATGATTTTTAGATCTCCGAGCATTAGTTAATTATTTGTGCCTTACAAATTATGCCCCCTCAAAAGAAAGATTAGTGAAATCAGCGCCGTCAACGTGCTGCACGCGTTAGACCCAACATTCTCACCCAGCTAAAAAAAAGTACGATTTCCCGTTTCAAAATCAACAATCTAAAAATAGATTTTCTACTCCTGTGCATGGAGCTAGACCTTGTGGCGTAGATAGAGGCTCCTGTTGATGGGCTCCTTGTGGGTTCATATTTATAAAATGGACATTCTCTAACACTGTTGCTATGACTTTGTAGAAAGGACTGCACCCTCCGGACCCATCTGCCCGTGAGCAAGCCATGATGGACGAGAACCCTTATTTAGTAAGGACCCCTCTAGCGGGCCTCACAGCGCAGGACCTCCCATCTAGGGAAAATAATCACTCATATCATCCTGTACCAGGGGACTCTATTGACAGCATAGATGGGTCATGCATGATTGTAGAACCTAGTTCGCAGGACGTGTTGGTGACACGGCCGATTCCTGTAATTACTATTACTAAGGGGTCTAGTTCTGAGTTGGGTGGAGAAAGTGGTACGGACGCGTCGACGAGATCAAGCGAAGGGAGAAAATGACATGGAGGTCGACTTTTCAGACAGATGCAAGAATAGGGACAACATTCGTGAATTTGTTTTTTCAACTAGACGCCCTGCAAGAGCCCATCAACAGGATTCATCAAATGCTGCCTACATGTAGAGTTTGCTGTTTGTCGAATTATAATTGTATTCCAATCGAGCCAATCATGAGTATGCGTTTGTGCACGTGTTCTCTCTGTTGCCTGGATGTTTTCGGTAATTGACCGTTTTCACGATGTTGTGAGAACAATACACTTAAGCCGTTCCGACTCGTTCTGGCGAAGACGGCTTTTGTTATTCAAAACAGACAAGCATTGTTCTCATCCCATTTAAGTTGCGTGCGCAACATCGTGAAAACTGCCAATTGAAACCGGGCAATACTCTTTGAAACGCTGCTCTTTGGTGCTAAAAAACGAGGTCGTCAAAGGGATAGCGAGGACGATTGGTTTGCATGGAACTCATCGAAAATCCAAAGTATCAGAAGTAAAGTGCTGAATCTAGTGCCATGTATGCGAAATAGCATATCCTCGTGTTTGCTGAACTAGACTTACCCTCAAACTCTGCTGTCATTCCTAACTTGAATTTCGATTCAAAAGTTGGTTCGCTATTGCTTTTGTGTTATATAATATTTTTCTTCTTTCCATTTTCATCAAAAAGAGTCAAAGAGACGTAATGCGCCAAAATGTAATAATTTTGTCAATAGTAATAACAATAACAATAAATCACCGCTACAAAGTAGCTATTTCAAAGGTCCTGGAACGTCGTCACAACCGTCAAAGGTATAACAGGAACGTCTCTTAGAATTAAAGTTGACTAGACCTAAATAGCGGCGCGGAGCCGGGTGACGTCTTCAGGCGGTGATGTCGTATGGATGGCCTCTACTTTGTCATCCATGGGTTGGATATTCCGCAGAGGACTGGCGGTGCGATTCGGCTTATAACCGAAACAGATAGAGTGCGTGACTATCGGCTCCGAAAACGTTTTGTACACTTGATCACATTCCTTTGACTACAGTCACGATCAATGTTCGACCGATAAATTTAAACGTCAAGAACTAAACGTTTCGCCTATAGTTTTCTGTTCGAAATTTGAAAGACAAGCTTCATACAAGGTAGTCATTCATAAATATTTCTAACTCAATAGAAGAGCTTCGCGGGAGAGAGAATGCTGTTGATTAGAAATTTCGAAGAAGTGAAATAAATGCTTCAATGATTTGATAAAGAAACTTGATCACGTGAGTTAGCTTTCCAGGCAGACGGCGCATATTTTCTTGAAGCCAAAAATCACTTTACTTGTTTTGGTAGTATTTGCCAGTAAGTGACGGCTGGACTTCTTTTAGGTATGCAAGATATTTTCCACCGCCTTTTGCGGTTACTAGGATTTTGTTTTGAAAACGTTCTGGTAAATCTGGCACATGTCCATCTGCCGCAGGAAAATCGCTGCAGAAGACGCGATACCAAATGGAAGGCGTTTGAATGTGTACAATATTTTGTGCATGGCTTTAACTTCCTCGCAAACGTGTTCGGGAATGAGAATATGCTCTTTTAGTGTGTTTACAGTTTTTGGGATTGGTAGAACGAGTCTTAACTGGAGACAGAGTTTGTTGTCTTCAGGATCATCTTAATGTTTAGAAAAATAATTTTGTGAGCTTGTGAAGGGAAAAGACCTTGTCTGAGACTCGGTCGGTAAATTCACGCCGAAAAAAACCTTTTTGGGGACGCCCGTGCGAATCGCGGGATCCTCGAGAATGGGACTAGGTAATATGGGAGCGTGTTGAGTCTTTGACGGTAATATAATCTTACCGAATGTAAGAACATATTTAGGCGCAATATGGGGATGTACATCCTCCATTGAGTGAGCGGTGTGTCGTTTCCGCTCGTACTTTCAACTCGTATCGTTTCAACTCGTTACTGCAGTTTCATCTCGTTTATCCACTACCACTCGTCGCATGCTTTGCATATCTGCGAAAATGTCTTTCTTCAATTTTAATATAACCAAGCGCACAACATTGTGTACTCAATTTTCAGCCTGTTTACTGTAGCTATTAAGAATTGTTCAAATGTCTTTAATTATTGGCAGTTACTCACTTGTTAATATTTACAAAGCGGAGGGAAGTGCCCATTATAATTGCCTGTAGATGCATAATTTAAATTAAATTTTCACTATAATCACTTGAAACGAAAGAGGCAACAACATAAACCGACACGTGGATGAACGCTCGGCAACTCAACCAAACGTAAATTTGTTTCTTTATAATAAATAAAGCCATAATCTTTCCTACTTTTACAAAAGCTGAAAACAACTTTTACACTCCATTTGGAACACGGTCTGTGTTTTGCCATTTGAATCTTCCATATGTACGTGGATCATAGAGAGCCAATTAGAGAAAGACAAAGAAGACAAACAATGATAATTTGCATAAGTAGAGAAGGGGTCCAAGTTCTCTACTCATAACACTGTATCGGGCAACGTCTTTTAAGTCGGGTGCAGCCAGTTTTTCTTCAATTTCTTTTTCGCCAAATCTGAACCCAAAACAGAATAACTGTCGAACTGTAGAAAGCAGAGAGCTTTCTAACTTGACAAACTTTCGGCAATGTTTTCACTTTTCACTTGTATAATTTCAATAGTACTAGCGTTAGTAATCTGGCTCACATTCAAACTCTTTGAAGAACTAACGTCTCCTCTTAGAAGAATCCCCACTCCGCCAGGAGGCTTCCCACTTGTTGGTCACCTTTTTACATTCGCGCGAGAGAAGGATTTGCTATCGCTACTGTCCAAGTGGAGTGAAAGATATGGGCCAGTATTTCGTTACAGTCCTGGTTTTGGATTCGGCGTCGGTAAGTCAGACACAACAACTCAAGATTTAGATTTTTCGAGCTTTTGTTGACATAAGAATCAAAGCATTTCCAAAGCGTAACCTATTATCGTTGGCAATTTGATACTTTTTTCCAAAATGGATGCCAGTAATGTAACTTGTCAGCATGTTAACAAACGTGTCATGAAACGCATTTCTCCAACGTGTCTTCTGAATTTCGATATGCCCTGACTCGTCGTAGCTTCGGAAACTTTGTCGCGTAAATTTGTCGAAATTTGTGCCCGCTGGACGTGTATCCGACGTACGTGATTTTTTTAGAATGTATGTTTCCCCCTAGTGCAAGTGTCCAATAACGAGTGTTCCCTGGATAATTGTACCCCCTGAATGAATTTGTATAATGAAATGCGTTACCTCTAAAGTGTACCTCCCTTGAATAATGGAGAGAAGGGCATTGGGCGTTTGAATTAACAGGTTACGAACTAGTTTTACTTGAATACAAACGGCTTCTAAACAGCTTCCTTTCCCAAAACGAACGACTATTGAAACATCTATGACTGTTTAGGAGCTTACAGAGTCTACGTGACCGATCCTGTTCTCATCAAACAAGTCCTAGTGACGAACTTCCACAAATACAAGAAACCCGACTTCGTCCGCGAGGTTGTGCCCAATCTGACCAGTGGTCTTTTTACGTCTTCTGGTTCCGAGCATGCGCGCCAGAGGCGGATGGTTACGGCAGCCTTTAGTCCTGGAAAGCTGGAAGAGCTCATGCCGGTTATGAGAGAGGAGATTGCTAAACTGATCCAGGTATGGAAATATTTTCTTTGGGGAGATGAACGGTACACTGTTGCTTTTAATTACTAAATCGAGAACATTGAGGATTAGTCATTTAAATGACTGTAACATATTAGGTTTACAAGAAAAAAAAACTTGCAGGCGGCATGCTAGGTGCAAACGTGTGTACCTGTTATGTCCCTCCTTGGAAAAAAAGAAATGTAGTCCCATGATATATAATGAGTAACAAGTTTATCGTTCATCTTTAGACTGCTTGCAGTCCCTTCTTTGGTGAACTTCAATCGAGAGAAAATCCTAATTCACGAGAGAAAGAGCGCCGCGCGCCTCGCCGGAGGAGCGCACAAACAAACTACAAAGTAGGAATAGGACTTTCTCTCGATTTACGGGCATTCGCCAAAGAAGAGACTGTAAGCAGTAGTCTAGTTCATCTCAAAATGGGTATTCATAAGTGTGGACGTTTTCCTTTGTGCTAGCTTTGGCGTAAGAAGTGTCGTCATCTCGGCTCATCTGATCCTGTTGTCATCGATGTTTTCGAGGACATCAAACGTCTCTCACTTGACATCATAGGTAAGCATTCCGCCATAAAGTACTAGGCCTCCAATTTACATAACCAGAAAAATATACAAAGAATTTTTCACACATCGCTTTGCATTTTCATTAAGCCGGGGAAATACGAGGCACAAAATCCCTCAACTTGTCGCGCAACATTGTTGCGTTGCGAGTTTAATGTTTGTTGCTCGTTTTTCATCAAATTCCCATTTTGTCGCGCAACATTTTGTTTTGATGATCACACTGCGAGCCCAAGGCAGATTTTGCCCCTTAGCACCTCATGTCTATTGACTAATCAACTTAAATTGTAGGCAAATTGTTGCGCGACAAGTTGTGTGTTTGATGAAAAACGAGCAACAAAGCCAGAATTTGTGTCTCAAAGTAGAACCGCGCTCTACTTCGCGCAACAAGTTTTTACAACCTGCAACAAATGTTAAATGACAGCACCCTTTATTTTTAACCGGAGAATTGAGCTTTTCTCTGCTTCCGTCGGCCGTCATTTCTTTATTTGCTTTTTGTAAGTAAGTGAGAAAACTGTTGGAGGACTCTGGATGACAACAATTTTATCCCAAATAAAAAGGGAACGAAACTCTAGGTTTTCCTTCATGAGGAAGGTCTTTGACAATGACACCCTCAATATTAAATTCAGGCGCACAGCTGTTACACGTTCACTTATGACACTTAGTCCAGACATGAGATAAATGATTTTCTGAGAGGCACGCAAGGTCTTGTCTGGAATAAAATGTTACAACGTGAAGTGACATGATTATACTTTCCATCCAAAGGTCGTGCAGCGTTTGGATATCATTTTGACACCGTCCTTCGAGGAGACACGGAAGTTTCATCAGCCTTCAAGGAGCTGATGCAAGGGATGAGTTATGGAGCGATAATCAGAAGACGGCTGATTCCATTCTACAAATATCTACCATTCCCTGATAGTATGAGGATGAGGAATGCCATCAAGATGACCAATAAGACTGTCCTTAAGGTAAAATGTACCACACCTTGGACACAAGTAACTGTTCCTGGTGCCATATTATCTGCGGAAAGCACGGATGGCGGAGCGTGTAGAGCGCTTGCATTTCACTCTTGTGCACCGGTTCGATTCCTAGCCGGGGCAGTTGGGATTTTTCTCTGGTGTTTCGAACTTGTGTTCATCGTTGGTTGAAGTGTTTCGTCATTTCTCCTGGGTTCCACGTCGTTCGATTCCTAGCCGGTGACAGCTGGGATTTTTCTCGCTGTTTCGAACTTGTGTTCCAGTGTCTCTGTGTCATCGTTTCTGATGGCTGAATTTCTCCCTTCCACAGGTGATCGAAGAACGACGCGCTTCAAGGTCCACTGGACAATTCTCGGACAAAAAGGATCTTCTGGACGTGTTACTAGATATGTATGACGAAGAGACAAAATCATGCATGGATGATGAGGAACTAAGGTATACCGTCTAATGAATTCCATGTGGTTGTTCATATTCATGAGTTCATATCGATCGGCATTGGCCTTCAGCCCGGCATTGTGGGTGAGAACTTGTGACAGGTGATGTTACAACGAGCCTCTTCCACATCGTGAAAGAACTCAAGGCCGGTCGAATTAAAGTAGACGATCTATATACAGGAGTTGAAGGACTTTACATAACGCAGCGGCGTAGCCAGGAATTTCTGAAGGGGGGGGGGGGGGGCGATAGTGAAAACATGGGACGAAAATGTTCAAATTTCCTTCAGCAAATACAGTAAATGTATGGGAAAATCTCCCGAGAAAGGGACCCCCCCCCCTGGCTACGCCCCTGTAGCGGGCTGCGGAATTCAAAATTAGCCAATATAGTTGATAGAGGGTCTAAATGAAGTCAACTCACACTTGACAATCACAGCTTATTCAACTGACAAGACCTGATGCTTTTTCCCCCTAATTCTGCAACAACGCAAGTACAGATTCTGGATGTGGACATAGGTTTTCGTATTGATTTGTGGTCATGCCCTCTCTTCTTTTCCTTCTGTCCCCTGTTCCTTAGAGGGCCTGAGACTGACCCTGGCCCTAGAAGTGATCTAGTAATACTAATCTGTTCTGACACCAGGTCATGTTATGTAGGAGTTGAAGGACTTCACATAACGGGCTGCGAAAGTCAAAATTAGCCAATACAGTTGATAAAGGGTCGGAATGAAATCTACTCGCACTTGACAAATCAAAGCTTATTCAAGACCCGACACTTTCCCCCCTAATCCTGCAGCAACGCAAGTACAGATTCTGAGTGTGGACATAGGTTTTCGTATTGATTTGTGGTCATGTTCTCGCTTCCTTCTGTCCCCTTCCTTCTGTCCCGTCCCCTGTTCCCTTAGAGGGCCTGAGACTGACCCCTGGCCCTTGAAGTGATCTAGTGATACTAATCTGTTTTGACACCAGGTTATGTGTAACTTCGAGCTCCAACCAATTTTAATTCTATAAAATAAGCTTAAAACAGCATCTAAGAAGTATTCTTTGGTGGCATTCTAGGTGTCAAGTGCTGACGTTCGCCCTTGCTGGTCACGAGACCGTAACAGCCACGCTATCCTGGGCTTTGTTCGAGCTTTGTAAACATGGTACTATACAAGACAAGGCAGCTCAGGTAAGCTGGAAGGAGGAGGAGTTGGAACCCTGGGAGGGTTGGGTTTTCTCTGCGGGGGAGGCCCCCGACTCTCCATGTTTATCTTGATCTTCTCTTATGAGAGGTGGGGTTCCTCACAAGGTGGTTTGCACCGCCTTCCTCTAGCGACGTTTTCCCAAACACCTTTAAGTTACGTTTTTAATATTATAAACTCTTTAAAAGTGGGGCATAATGTTCATTCGTACTGAAAGGCTTAGTTTCGCTCCCCGAAACTCATTCTCAGCTGGTTGTGACTGGACTATAAAGGTAGGCATTTATAACAATATTTGTTCGTATCCCATCGTCTTCCTCGCAATGCAGTTGTTTTATGTCGCAAAAGAACATTATAGTTGAGCATTGTCTTTGACACGCTTTGGACGCCACGCCCTTGTGAGGGAGAAGTAAGCCTTGCTCACCGAGTCATGTGAGAAGGAATAGGAGATATACAGAGAACTCAGCTCTCTATATATAAAACAAACATCTTTCCATAGGAATCAATTAAAGTCCTGTCAGCAAATCACACTCCCCGAACTGGCAACAACTAAACAACCTCAAGTACTTGGGTCAAGTGATCAAGGAGACCCTGCGTCTTCACCCCCCTGCGTTCTTAACACACCGTTCAACAATCAGGGAAGACACGCTGGAAGGGTATGTCATTCCTAAGGGTACGTTCGTAGCGATTGGAATCGACTCGGTACAGCGTTCATCGAAATACTGGGAGGACCCTCTTATGTTTGACCCCGACAGATTCCAGGAACATGGTAAGGTTTCCAGGATAAACAGTGATAACCCTCGTCTGACTGCATGCCATTAATGACCATGTGTCCGATGGGCGTTACACATTGTTTTGTAAGCCCATACACGTCTATGCTAATCAGGTAACGGTAAAAGAAGTGAACTCGATCCATTCAAATCTCTTGGACATTTTGAATTTTTAGAACAGCATGGTGTCAGTTTGGACGTTTTTTAAACGTATTAGATCAACAAAGCAAACAGATGATAGCATTGCCACACCAATTCGACGTACATTCGCGTGATTCTTTTTAAAAAGTACTGATGCTGGTTAAGCAGGACATGGAGTCATGATTTCTTGGCATTAATTTCCCAACTGCCATCTGAATAGGTCAGTATTTCCAGGTTCAGGAATAATGTTCGAAAAAAAAAAACATGATTTCACAGAAGGTCCAAAAGTTTTCAAAAGTTTTCGCTTTCCATCCATTGCCTCGTTAAATTCCGTGGGATATTACTAGAGCTTCATATTAGTACCGGAACATTTTGTTGAAACAACCGTGACAAAGGACCTTTATAACGACTGTTCTTATGTATTAAAAAACCTCTGCTCCTCTTCCTGCAAGTTCTGTAAATTGCTAACAGATAGTGGTAACTTCATTTGGCCAATAAGCATTGCTTGTTTTTCATTTACGATTTTACTGTTTTCTTTCCTCGGATAACATATAGCAGTTGGCGGCCCCTCCCCAGTCCTCCCCTACACGTACCTACCATTCTCGGCTGGGCCTCGCACGTGCATTGGCTACAAGTTTGCCATCGCCGAACTCAAGCTCATTCTAGGGGAGCTGTTACGTCACTTCCGGTTTACTGCGCCACAAGGCCTGCAAGTGAAACCACTTATTCGCCTGGTAACCAGGCCAGATCCGCCTCTGAAGCTGTTGGTTGAAGAACGGGACAAAGACTAGCTCTTTGATATCCGAATATTACACACAGATTTGGTTTGGGCTAGGGATATAATAGGTATTTTTGTAATCTGAAATAATGAAAATAAAACATAGACGTCATTCTTGCCTTCATGATTTCATTTTTTTTCTTTTTACTTAATTTTTATTTGCATCATTGCCCGCTGTTGAGAATAATTCACAGCTGTAAGGTCTCGGTGATCAGGAGCGAGTCCAGTTCGGAAATAAATCAGTGAACCGAGGATCATACGAACGTTTAATCGTATTGTCACTCATAGCAGAAGCCTACCCAGACTAATATTATTCATTGTGTCGCTTTTGTCAATGCCAGCCCGTGCGTGACGCGGGCTACCTGTGCAGGTATTTCCGAGCTCCTGGGGACCAAAATAAAGATGGCGGCCTACACGAACATTTCTCTCCAAAGTCTGCAAGTTTTGACGAACCTTTTGACCATATATGGTAAGAAATAAGCTAGGAAAAATTCTTGAACTCCAAATATGATAAGTAGAAACTTCCATATAAGGAAATTTTAGACAACGACGACATTTCAACGAGAACTTTCTTGATATAAATAGCCTGTAGCATGCTTGCAGCGGTATTACTACTGAAAATTCGTTTGATATACGCTAGTACCTTAGTACTAAGTCATCGTAGGTTGTACTAGTAGCTTAGTGGTCATTATTGGAGTTAGTAGTGCATGCGCAAGACATCCGGTTGTCTGCGCTTCGTATCGAGAAAGCAAAAACACTAGCAAAAGTTACAAAAAAGGCCGACGAAAGATCTCGTGAACGATTCAAAGTATATTTTGCAAATCGCGCAAAGATACTGTAATTACTTAAGGTTCATTCACCCAGCGCGATTACTGTGGCGATCTCATGGCGATGTCATATCGCGCGGTGTGAACGGCCGGCGATTTCACTTCATATGATGTTGCCGCGACGTCGCAGGCGTTTTGAAATTCCACTGCGAGGGTTCGATTTCTTCAGATCGCCAACAAGTGGACAAATATCGCAGAGCCAAATCGCCGGCCGTTCACACTGCGCGATATGACGTCCACGATTCGATCGCCGCAAAAAAAACGCACCTCAAATCGCAGCTAAAGTCGCGCAGTGTGAACGGGCCTTTAGACACGTTGAAACGGCAAAAAAAAACCTCCATGATTATTTAATTTAAATCATGCCAGTTTTCAGCCTCCTGGGTTCTCCTTGCCCTTTTACAAATGCATTCTGGTACCCAGATCCGTCACTCGTGTGGATCGGAGGAGGCTCTGAGGAGGAGGGTCATGAACCATTCTCGAACCCAGAGCTCCCCGACTCGTTGACAGCCACGGACGGATACACGAGATTTAATACAGAGCGCAGCTGAGAGAAAGACCTTTCTGCGCATGCCCCAACGCTCAAAATGAGCCAATCAGCGAGAGCTCTGGGGAGCTCTGGGTTCGAGAATGATCACGCTTTTGAAAAACGTCATCTTGTTATAAATAACAAAATAACACCAAACCGTTTTGAAGTATAGTAATATATTCTCACTGGGTCCCATTGTACTCTATATAAGATATGGGAGAAAAGGCCTGGCGGAGCCAAAGATGGCAATGGTTTGTAATGACCAACCACCAGATCTAAGGGTGAGCACGATGAGAGCAACGGCCACTACCAATACATTATAAGATTGTACTATATAGGTTATGAAAAAGGGGGAGGGAGGGTGGGGGAAAGAAAGCCAAGAGGCACCACCAGGTCTAAGGGAGAGCACAATGAGACCACAGGCCACCACTAATATGACGTCTCCCATAGACGTCATTCCGGGCGTTCGTTCTCAACCAACTGAGTATGTTAATGAGTTGATATCTTATATACGTACTGCTGGTCCCCAGTGGGAATAGTAATATATTCTCACTGGGTCCCATTGTACTCTATATAAGATATGGGAGAAAAGGCCTGGCTCCGCTTATCTGCCACTTAGGTGTGTGCAGGTTTGAACCCCTCTTACTATCTTAAACCTCTCTATAACTTCTACTAACTTCCACAATATCCCATAACTCAGAAATATCCCAAAACTCAAGGATCCCATAACTCAGAAAGATGTGTTGCACCTGGTCCTAGGTCAAGAATTATTTCTTATTTTCAAACCAGTAAAACCCTGATTTATATACATATGAGACCTAATTCTGACAGTCATAGTGCCCTACAGAGCCCAACCCTGAAGACATAACACATGCATCCCCGATGCAGGGCCTGGTCTCCTCCCAAAACTCAGAATCTTAGAAAATATGATGACTTTGTACTAGTCAATGAGTAGGGATGTATAGTGTAACAATTTACAGGCGAAAATGCTTAAGGGTTGCTGGGTCCGGGGCTGCACCCCT
The DNA here is from genome assembly GCA_033964015.1 of Scolanthus callimorphus. Classification (NCBI taxonomy): domain Eukaryota; kingdom Metazoa; phylum Cnidaria; class Anthozoa; order Actiniaria; family Edwardsiidae; genus Scolanthus; species Scolanthus callimorphus. The sequence goes on along the minus strand of CM066912.1, from coordinate 21,063,551 downwards.
GCCCATATACACATATTCAAGCAGTTTATTGACATAAGAGGTTATGATGTAAGCTCAAGGGTACAACCCCAAACCCAACAAACCCAGAAATGCCCCGTCCGAGGACAGAGCACTGGACAAAATGTCCATAGGACCGAAGAAGATCCCTCCAGGAGTGTCGGGCAGAGAGTTACATATCATGAAAGAGTCTAATACATACGTTAACTTTGTTCGTCTAGTGAATTGTGTAAACAAAGGTGGGATGATCCTGATAGAACTAACACTTCACAATCGGCATGCGTAGCAAAGACAACTCGATGTGATATATAATACAAGATTTTAGTGGCACTGGTTTCCTCCCAAAACTCAGAATCTCAGAAAATATGATGACCTTTTACAACTAGTCAATGAGTAGGGATGTATAGTGTAACAATTTACAGGCGAAAATGCTTAAGGGTTGCTGGGTCCGGGGCTGCACCCCTGCCCATATACACACATTCAAGCAGTCTATTGACACAAGAGGTTATGATGTAAGCTCAAGGGTACAACCCCAAACCCAACAAACCCAGAAATGCCCCGTCCGAGGACAGAGCACTGGACAAAATGTCCATAGGACCGAAGAAGATCCCTCCAGGAGTGTTGGGCAGAGAGTTACATATCATGAAAGAGTCTAATTCATACGTTAACTTTGTTCGTCTAGTGAATTATGTAAACGAAAGTGGGTCAATCCCGATAGAGCTAACAATTCGACATGAGTGACAAAGACAACTCGATATGATATATAATACAATATTTTAGTTGCATTGCAAACAACTGGACAAACTTCACCAAAAGGGTAGTATAGCCCCATCCTAAGGGACAACACACACTCCCAGGCAGTACACTTTACTACTTCAGCACAATTATTTGCACCTCTCCACCTCTCTTGTGGGAGGCAAGGCCTGGTTTCCTCCCAAAACTCAGAAGGGTTATCCAGAAATTATCGCGCATGACTTTTGCCGTATGAGGTTTAGTAATAAATAAACCAATCTTAAAGGTAAAAAACACAAAAAAACACACAAAAAAATACAAAAAATAAAATAAAAATAAAATAAAATAAAATAAAATAAATAAATAAATAAATAAATAAAATAAAGTAAAAAATAAATGAAAAATTAAAGTTAAAATTACGTACAATGTTTCCACGGTGTTGATTGCATGATCCGATCCGCTCGGATCGAGCTGTTTCCTAGGAGGTTAGAACAGGTGTTAACCCCACCTGTCACCTAAAACATTTTGTGCCAATAATGTTGCACATCGATAAAAATTCAATTGAAATCGACAAGTTATTTCTGTTGGAAAACAAACACATTTACTGAAGCCAGTCTTCAAGATGCAGTTTTAAAGAATTATAAAAAAACGACCTTATTATGGCAGATTGTCATAGCATTTACTTTCACCCTAAAGAATAACACACACTACCAAGCAGTACACTTTATTACTTTATTACTTTAGTACAATTATTTGTACCTCCTTGCGGGAGGCAGGGCCTGGTGTCCTCCCAAAATTTAGGAAGGGTTATCCAGAAATTAGTACAACCAAAATTTGAGGACCTTCGCCATAAGGTTAAGTCATAAGTATACCACGCTAAAAGTCAAAAATTTAGCTTACAATGTTTCCCCGGTGTTGATTACATAATCCGCTCGGATCGAGCTGTTTCCTAAGAGGTTAGCGCAGGTGTTAACTCCACCTGTCACCTAAAATACTATGTGCCAATAATAATGTTGTACTTCGATAAAACGTTCATTGAAATCTATCAGCTATTTCTGTTAGAAAACAAAGACATTCACTGAAACCAGCCTTCAAGATGCAGAATCATAAAAAAGACCTTTATTATGGCAGATTGTCATAGCATTTACTTTCACATTACCGCATTACTTTCGTCACGCTGGTATATCATAATCTTAAAAATACACTAGAATTTGAGCGACTTTTCGCTGGGCAGAACAACTCTGTAGCCAAACTCACACTAGAACTTGAGCGACGTTTCGCTGGGCAGAACAACTCTGTAGCCAAACCCAACTGAACAACATATTATCTTAAAGTACACTAGATTTTGAGCGACTTTTCGCTGGGCAGAACAACTCTGTAGCCAAACTCACACTAGAATTTGAGCGACGTTTCGCTGGGCAGAACAACTCTGTAGCCAAACTCAACTGAACAACATATTATCATCTTAAAGTACACTAGAATTTGAGCGACTTTTCGCTGGGCAGAACAACTCTGTAGCCAAACTCACACTAGAATTTGAGCGACGTTTCGCTGGGCAGAACAACTCTGTAGCCAAACTCAACTGAATAACATATTATCATCTTAAAGTACACTAGAATTTTTGAGCGACTTTTCGCTGGGCAGAACAACTCTGCAGCCAAACTCAATTGAACAATATAATCCTTGAAATACACTAAAGTTTCAGCGACTTTTCGCTTTGCAGAACAACTCTGTTGTCAAACTTCTTTAAAACGCTGAGCCGAGCACATGCTAAGAAAAATACCTGAACCGACGAGAAAGCAACGTGGGAAAATAATTCAGGGCAACCGAATACTCACAGTACATCCTTGAATATAGGGAGAATATGTGTCCGGGCTTTCTAGGTCGGTTGCCGGGAGTTAAAGGAATCAGAACTTCCAAGCTGGAAACCAAAGCAAACAATACATTAAGAATGCAAAAATGAAACGCCAACAACGAAATTAAATACCGAATCTGTCGGATATACCCAAGGTTCATCTTGAGATGGATGGACTTGAGACGGATGGGGAAGTAGAATTGAAGAGACAGCAGGCAATGGTGTTCCTTCGTGGACGCTTCAGAAAGGGTGGCGAGTCAGGCTTGAACGGAGATTGCGACAGGAACACGTTCGAACACCAAGTTGAAGCTGAAGTGCAGACGACGCCAATAGAAAATAAATAACTTGAGTGTTGATAGCGGGAAGAGATGAGAGGAGACGACGAGAACAAGTAAACTTTAATTGTAGAAGTAGGTTGCGAAGTCTTGTGAAGAGTAGAGTGCAGACTTGAGTCGAACTGGAGGAACGTCTAAGACGGGCGTTCGTTCTCAACCAACTGAGTATGTTAATGAGTTGATATCTTATATACGTACTGCTGGTCCCCAGTGGGAATAGTCTTTAATTTCAACGTACCCCTTCTACCTCTACGCTCTACAAGTTATTTTGAGGCACGAATAGGTCACTTTCTCATACACACGCGTCAGTGGATTTCACCAGAGCCTCCCCCGCAATAGACCTCTTTACCCCACAAGCAATTTGCCCTTTCAAATTATGTGCAGTTTTCATCGTCAAATGGTTCCATATCCAAGTGAAAATTCCGTAAAAATATTGTCAGAAAGACAAAGGATATTTCTTCATGTAAACATCACGTGGTTTGAAATAAGCAATTTGCATACGTTGGTAAAGAGGTCTATTGGACGAGCCCGGGAGCTCAGTTGGGCTCGAGAAATATGACAACGTCTACCGTGACGTCTCTCGAGTACGCGCTGTGTGTCACCACAGGACACCCATCGATGCGAATAGTTATGGCGAATCAAGTTTCTCCATTTGATCGGCAACCTGCTGGCGCCTGGTCTGAAAAAACCTGGTTGATAGCTTGCGTTGATAACATTTAATATTAAAGTGTTTAATTGTAAAAAGAAACCTGAATAAAAGAGCGCGCGATTTAGTTTTCTCTAAAATATGCAGCTGGTTCTTATCTTTCAGAGACGGTGCTTTCTCTCTTGACCCATAATCTTTCCAGGCTTTATTATACGCGAATTATTATTATTCTGTGAGGCGTGAAAAGAAGGCTTCTGGTGAAGAGCGCTACTCTTTTGTTTTTAGCACAATTCAAATTTGCTAAGTACCCTCCGCGGTGAATAAATTAACAGAAGAAGACGCCGAACCATTAAGTTTGGTTTGCATCTCCAAAGACTTCTAAAGAGAAATCGAGGGATTTTTGTAAATTTACAAGAAGCTTGATTCCAAGAGAAGTAACTATGACAGATAAAGTCACGGCTATAGTGGTGTCTTCAATTCTGTTCACGGCGTTTTTCATTCTATGGCTTCTTTCTATTATATGCTGCAAATGTCGATCGGAGAAACCAAAGAGCAAAGATACAAATGACTATAACCCAGCTTTGGAAGAAAGAGAATCAATGATTCGACGATCTCAAAGGCCTACAACACAAGAGAAGTCCATCAGCGTTGACGTATAAGTTGAATAAAGTAAGTAAAGATACGTAAAAAAGCAAAACACTTGAAGTTTCATATTTTATTTGCATGCCCTTTATTATTAGATGGCGACTTCTCTTGAACTTCTGTTACTGATTTTAGGCTAAGTAATGACAAGAGTGCCATAGCGAAGATAACATGCCTTAAGTGTCAGAAACAACAAACTTTCAAGGTTTCGATATCGGGCTATCGTTCTAGAATAAGTACTTTATTTGCTATGTATTTAGCATTGAGATGTGGCCATGTGTGTGTATGCTAATTTATTTTCTGTTAGCTACTAATAAACAGCATGGGACGACGAAAAAAGCGTTTCAAAAAACAACGACAACTATTTGATACAAATCCGGCATGAAAAGGTTAATAGGCACTGGGAATAGATATATTGACAAATCACAAGAGAATTTAACGACCTTTGCTTTGTTTACCACTAAAACCAGCAAACGGAAGACAGATTTTCAAAGGTGAACATAGAATAAAAATATTATAATAATTCACTGCGATTTTCACAATTCTGCGAAGAAATCTTACTGCGTTTTGGCTTGGCCATTCAATACAAGCGCAAGGATATTTTTTTTATAATATAAAATTCATTTGCAATTTATGGTGGGAAATTAATTCGGTTTTGGAGCCCGGCTAGACATGTCCAGTCTTTTATTACCCACAGCTGTTATAATCTATCGTTGATTGACGGAAGCCAAACAAACGCAAACAAACCGCGATTTGATAGTTGGCGTAAATCATGGGAGCTGCATTTCCCACGGTACATGAATGAGAAGTGTTCGGATTCTCACAAGGCTATCCATAGGAAATCCGAACACTTCCCATGCTTTTACCATGGGAATCAGCTTTTCACATGATTTGGTTTCTGCAGACATTTCCTGTACTTTTTATTGTACTTGTTGATACTATTTGATTCGATTGGCAGAAATATACTTATTATTTATTTGCTGATTAGTGATCCTATCATAGAAATTGTATTACCCTACAAATTTCTGCTATACTTCATTTCTGTATCCCTTGATAAGGGTGTTTATTTAGTATACCCCTATGTAACAGACCTGGCGAGTGTTAAATTCTCGGCAGGTTTTCAGTAAAAGGGTCACCAGGTTGCCCAATTTTCCACCAGGTCGGTGTTTTAGGTGTCCAGCCAGAGAACCCAGTCGGTTGTTTGGGAATTGTAAAAGTTTTGCCTATTTTCACTTGGGGAAAATGCACCGGGACAGTACCAGGTCAGTCGGAATTTGTACCAGGGAAGGGGAAAATCTGAGGGAGATTTTAAAAACTCAGCAGGTGCCAGAGGGGGCTGGTAATGTATATCTCGTGGCTTGTAGGAGGGGCAGTATTTTTTCTAAAACCTCTAGAGTCAATAAACGAGAGATTTTTCAAAATATAAAAAATAAGTGGCGTTTAAAATACGTGAAAGCTTCAAGTTTGGACCTTAGGGACATGAACGACAACAATCGCACACGAGGAGAGCTACGACGTCTTATATTATCAAAATATTGTAGCTCGATCCGTCGACACGATAACAGGTTGATTAACATTCCGATTTCTGGCCCAGCTGCGTTACATAGTCCTTATCTTATATTTTATTTATTATTTCCTCTTTTCTTTATTTCAGGTGAATCCAATTCATGTGAACTGTACTGAATGCGAAATGTACATACCTATTGCTGTGTAAATGGACCAAGATGTGATTTAGAGCTCCGGGAAAATAGCTTTTATACGAGCAACTGCACATAGAACAAGGATTTTAGGAAAAGTTAAAAATTTCAAAAAGGATTTTCAAATCCAAAAGTGTTTGACGAGGTACCAGGGAACCCAGTTTGGTGTTCTATCCAGAGTTCGAAAAGTCATTGGACTCGTTTTGATGACTTGAACAAAATATGATGTACATCAGAGATATTATTGGTAACCAAAGCGTAATCAATTTGAAAATGATTAACGATTGAAAAAAAAAGTCTTGGAACAAAATAATTGACATCATAGCATAGACTACTGTCTTGCTGTTTTTGATATCTGATCGATTTAAAAAACTCATTGTTTACAACACCAAACATCGAAAATGAATCGTGAAATGTGTCCAAATCCATACAATTTACATGTAGGTTGATCATCAACACCCAGCACTATCATAACTTTGAAACATTATTTCTCAGGTTTCATTCCTTGGGAATTTCTTCTCGGTGTTATCACCAAATATTTATTTTATCAAGAGCTTTCAAAAAAATGCTACAATACTCTATCCAAAAATTGTTTCCACTTTGTGTCAGAATTACTCAATTTCTTGGCGGATTTCTTCTTATCCAAGACAGTGCAAATACGTGGTGTATGCACTTCACGGACAGTCCCTCCTTGAACATCCGAGAGTAAAAAAAAATATTTATTTAAGTGTCAGCTTTTAAAGCTCGTAGAGCTATAATATACCACTTTCGATATTTTAAAACTTGAATACGAGGCCAGGGGAATAAAGCAATAGAAATAAATTATTTTTCGATGCCGATGCGGTTCCTTTTCATTTATTTCCCTGAGCCTCGGACTCAAGTAAGAATATCGAAATTGGTCTATTGGGGACGGTTGAATTCAAACATTTTTCGTGAGGACCTACCTTGAGAATTTTTTTCCTTGTCACTTCACTGCACAACGATAGTCTTCCGAGTTTCGACCTTCGGTAATCTCGCGCTGTCGTTCTATCTTTCTTCTGAAGTCTGAGAAATGTTCTGCACACTTTTTTCCGTTGTATTTAGTCTCTGCCTTTTTATCTTCAGGTTTCGACATGTTGGCTAGGGTATTACCTCCATCCCGGCTACTGAAGACATTAATTTCCCGTTCTCTCTCGATCAAGCGGTCGCATTTGTCTTCCGACATGTCATTTGCTCGCTGCTGGTTCTTCTCTCTCACTCCTTGTCCTCTGACTTCACTTCTTTTTCCTTCGTGAAACTCCCGTGTTCATCGACATATTCATCTCGACGTCTTGACTTCATCCCGCTAAATTTGACTTTTAGACTTAGTCTAAAATACCTTGATATGACAGCTTGTCACAAATTGGTGAAGAACAAAGAAAATTCCTTCACTTGTCGAAAATTCTTCGTCCCTGCTAGCAGAGGCCTCTTTTCTCTGCATTACGTTGGCTGAGGGATGAAATGAAAAAAATCCCTTGATCCTAGCCAAATAAAATTCAAGCGCGCGCGTGCTCATTTTCCCACTCAAAACTAGTGGGTTGCCTGTGCGACGACAGACACACACACACAACCGGAAGTCCATGAAAATCACACTTTTTTGTTGTTTTCTTCTTCTCCTGCATGTAGCTATGGGGCTCCGCTACGCGGGCGCCTTCGAGCTCCGCTATTAAAGATGAATTAAAGTTTAGTTTTGTCAGGTCTTGAAACTTCGCTCATTTACATCAACAGTCATTTTAATAGCGGAGCGAATGTAGCCTCCTCCGCATGGCTTCTCTCTCAAAGGAGAAGAGAAAGGGATTCGGTCGGGCACAGGTAATAGACTGTGCTAGCGTTCCGTCTTGGCCAGACTGATGCCGATGTGTGTGCTAGTGTTTTACACTTTACAGTAAATAAAGGGGTACCTTTTCCCTAATTTTACTATTATAAAAGGTTGAGGGGCCCAGTGTCTCGGCGGAGCATCCACGTACAAAATGTTTTGAATTCCTACCAACTCTCTCATCGCTGTTTCATCCCTGCTTTATTCTTCACTCTTTGTGTGTCCTCCCTGGGCCGGGACAAATAACAGAGATGGACTTCAAAATTCCTGTTTGTTCCACCTCAATGGAATTGGTCTGCGATTTCCCAAAACCCTTGTAGTTTTCAACAACGTCAGCATCTATTTTTTTGGTAAAGTAACACGCTTAAATTACGTTTGTATTGTATTTATTGTGTTTATTTAAGGGCAAATCTATTGTTCTAAAAAACACTTCAGACCTGCTTCATTTTCCAATTCGCTGTTACACTTTAATTCTACCCCTAGGAAGAAGCTATATACATACATAAGGTTTATTTCGACACGGGAAAATACTCAGTGATAAAATACAAAGTAATCTACACAACGACACACCGTCTTAACAGCATTGCCGTGCGGGAGGATCATGAAAAATACCGTTTTAATTCCCTTTTGAATGCAGTGAGCCTCGTTGCAGTTCTTAATTCCAGTGGCAAATTATAAATTCGAAGCGATGGGCTCCTTCCACCGATCAACTCCTAAAAAATACGACCTTAACCGCCCCCCCCCCCCCCCCCCGAAAAAAAAACCAGCCACCACCCCCCGTTTGAAAATCACGTCCAGCTCATTTCGATACAGTAGACAGGGAAGAATAGATCTCCATCGTTGTCCTGTTTAGGCAGGTTATCTAGGACTGATAAGCTGGTGTCCCTCTCTTTCTCTAAACTTGAATCCTCGGAGTATATGCCACATTGCACTTGACATTTCCGGTCGACTTAGTAGGTTGTACCAATGGGCAGCTTCCGGTCCCGTGGACATAGGACTGAATGACACCTGGAAAGAGACGACAGTGAGTCATTTCAACAACAATTGCAACAATAGCATCAACAACAACAAAATGGGCAGTTTCAGGTCAGGCGGACTTAGGACTACATGATACCTGGCAAAAGACAGTGAATTGTTACAACAACAACAACAACAACAACAACAGCATCATCATCATCAACAACACAATGGGCAGCTTCACTCCAACCAAGGCCACCCTAGCAATTTATCTTACTAATTATATAGCCAGCTCGAAATCCCATTGTGCCGGCAGATCGATTTTTCTTGAATCGTCCAATTATTTTTTAATTGGATCGCGCGCGCTCTAATTGGACAGTTGGCGCTAAAATTGGACAGTTTGGGTTTGAACATGGATGTTATATAATTAATAAATAACAGGACTCCATGCTTGTCCAATTAAGAAAAAAATGGATGATTCCTCGGAACTCCAAATTGGACTCGGCCTGCGGCCTCGTCCAATTTTGGAGTTCCTCTGAATCATCCAATTTTTTCTTAATTGGACAGCATGGAGTCCTATTATATATACAAATTAGCCAATCACGATAGAGCATCTGAACAATAGATGAAACACAAATTTTCCCATTGTTAGTGAAAAACGCACGATTTTTTTTACTTGAAATCCGTATAAGAATAGGTTTAGAAACATTTTCTACAATACAATTCACCCACAATAGTGTCAAATCATGAACATAAACATGTCCTGTAAAATGTGTTGAAGATTTGTTTGGGTGGCCTTTGTTGGCGTAGTGGCACTGTAATGGTTTAGTACGACTTACTTCTCCGATAGTTGACGATTTTCCCACGACGTTGTATCGATTGAGAGAGACCGTTAATGTAGCCCGTCGGAGGGTTTCGGGCGGTACTCCGAAAAGAAGTGCTTCGTTGAACACGGTGTATTTTGTACCGACTTCTTGAAGTCTTGTCTTGTGTTTAGCGATTTTCTGCCCTTCGTGGGAAAATGCAGCCTTGACGTACAGCTTTTCTGTTGAAACAAAATATATACAATTTTTTTAAGAGGTTTAGGTTTTTATTCAAAGTAAGATTTTGCCAAGGATAACCAAGAGTCTGTTACTAAGAGTGTTGATCTTCTACTAGGTATGTGGCCAAAACAGAAGGAAAAGTGCTATTTATAGATTTCATTTCCTTTAACCCTTCGCTTATCAAGGGAGTAATTTGTGAACCTTCAATGCGTTCTTTTTTCTGTAGAAATTTGCTTCAAAATCTGAAAAACAAACGCCTCTTGATGCTAAAAATAGGACACATTCTACAGTGTTGGCGGACAGTTGTAATGTGTGAAGGATCGTCCACCCTAGTCATAGACTCCTGTTCATAAGATCCTAAAAATAGCACATAATATACAGTTTTGAAGGACAGTCCTTTATGTGAAAGATCGTCACTCCTAGTAATGGACTCCTGTTCATGACATCCTAAAAATAGTACATAATCTACAGTGTTGGGGGACAGTTCTAATGTGAAGGATCGTCACTCCTAGTAATGGACTCCTGTTCAAGATCGCCCCTAATTGCAGTAAGTCTTTTCCCCGCAGTAGTTTTGTCTGGGAATTTCTTTATTCCAAAACGACAACAACACGGCGTCCTGAAGTGAACTTTTATTGCCCACTTGGCCATTCTATGATTCACATATTGTGTAACTACAACATTATCCACTTATAATTATTGATCTCTACCTATTTTTATTGGTTTTGTATCGCAAACGAAAGGTAAATTGACACCCATCCATCGCACATTGTGAGTTTGATAAGAAAGTTCGACCAATCAGATTGCATAATTTCAGTCACATGCTTACCACTTGAAGCTGCTAAGCTCTCTGATAGGTTGCTAGCTTTCATGATTGACACGTTGAGCGTTTGATCCTTGAATGTGTAACACAAGGACAGCAGCAGGTCACCAACCAACGCGTGAGACATGCTGTGGAACGCCGTGGCGAGAGACGAGCTCTGGAATGAGACAGGAGGTATTGAAGGAAGAACTGAAGAAAGCAATCGCGGAATAAAGACTAACAGAGGGATTCACATTCTCGAACCCAGAGCTCCCCGGCTCGTCTGCTCGCAGGGGAGGCTCTGGGGACATCCATTTGAGGGACTTCGCTGATTGGCTGATTTTTAACGTTGGTGCATGAGCAGAAAGGTGTTTCTCTCAACGGCTCTGTATCAAATCTCACGCATGCGTCAATGGCTGTCACCAGAGCCTCCCCCGCGAGGAGACGAGCAGGGGAGCTCTGGGTTCGAGAATGAGGGATTCAAGGAGTGAGAAGATGAAGAAGCAGACATGACACCAACAAACGCAAAACACAAACTGACCTAGGGGGAGGGACCTATTTCAAAGGAAAAACAGGAACAGTTTCTAAAACAGACTAGCAGGTATGACAGGTGGATGAAGAAAGGGACACAGAGAAACAGACGGAGATAAACAGACATAATTGAGAGCAGAAATAAACAGATGTAATTGACCGACCGACCGACCGACACCGGGGGTATAAACATAGACAGACAGTTTTTAGACCCGGATAGATACCTAGACAGACTGTTTTCAGACCCGGATATATGCATAGACAGACCGTTTTCAGACCCGGATAGATACTAGACAGACCGTTTTCGGACCCGGATATATACATAGACAGACCGTTTTCAGACCCGGATATATACATAGACAGACCGTTTTCAGACCCGGATAGATACCTAGACAGACCGTTTTCAGACCCGGATATATACATAGACAGATCGTTTTCAGACCCGGATAGATACCTAGACAGACCGTTTTCAGACCCGGATATATACATAGACAGACCGTTTTCAGACCCGGATATATACATAGACAGACTGTTTTCAGATAGACAGATCGTTTTCAGACCCGGACATATACATAGACAGACCGTTTTCAGACCCGGATATATACATAGACAGACCGTTTTCAGACCCGGATATATACATAGACAGACTGTTTTCAGACCCGGAAATATACATAGACAGACCGTTTTCAGACACGGATATATACATAGACAGACTGTTTTCAGATAGACAGATCGTTTTCAGACCCGGATATATACATAGACAGACCGTTTTCAGACCCGGATATATACATAGACAGACCGTTTTCAGACACGGATACATACATAAACAGACTGTTTTAAGACCCGGACATATACATAGACAGACTGTTTTCAGACCCGGAAATATACATAGACAGACCGTTTTCAGACACGGATATATACATAGACAGACTGTTTTCAGACCCCGATATATACATAGACAGACTGTTTTCAGACCCGGATATATACATAGACAGACCGTTTTCAGACACGGATATATACATAGACAGACCGTTTCAGGCACGGATATATACATAGACAGACCGTTTTCAGACCCGGATATATACATAGACAGACCGTTTTCAGACACGGATATATACATAGACAGACCGCTTTCAGACCCAGATATATACATAGACAGACCGTTTTCAGGCGTAACTTACCGACACCTCGTGCATATAGCATCGTATCATGGTATCGTCGCCAAGGTGAAGGTCAAGCAAGGGCACTTGCTCCTCGCCAAGCACGTGACTATGCGAGTACTGATCATAATAAAACACAACAAACAATAAACTCATGGAATAAACATCTTCGTCTGCCGCGATCCTGAACATAAATGTCTCATTGTACATGGGGCTCGTCGAGCGACGGTGAATTGCAGTTTGTTTCCGATTAGTGCGATCCGGAAGTAACGCAACTGTCACGCAAGTGTCTAGACTTCCTGAGAAGTCACGTGGTGGAAAATCACGCCCACATATTAAAAGTACATTTAATTTCCGGTTCCGGTCGGAGTATTTGACTATGAAGTGAAGCTGTCCGAGTTTAGAGTCTGTTCCCACGGCAACGGTATGATCTAGACTTGCGTATTGGGAAGGTTCTATAGACTGCAGTGCTAGTTGTTCATCGGTAAAGTACATGGCGACCAGTCTGCAGAGATAAATGAAAACATTTAGGCAGGGGTCGCACGGTCTTTCCACTTGGCTAACGTAGATTTCCCCGGCGAACTGAAACTTTGCAAACTGACCAAAACACAGAGGGTGGCGTCAAGAAGCCTTTGAGCTGTCTGTTTTCGCTGTCACTCAAATAAATATCGAAGAAGAAATACAAAATGGCGGGAAACATTTCGCGCTAGTGTCACCGCAATCTAGGCTTTGCCTAGAATATTTTTACGGCAAATCTTTGCATAGAATTTCCACTTACATGTAGCAGGTATCGGAAGACCTAACCCTATAGGATTGCTGCACCTCGTCAGTGAAAACAATGGAAACACAAGAATAGAACGAGAATACAATTTAGAACAATGAGATGCATCAAGCCAATAGCGTTAGATCTTACGAGCAGCTGCTACATAACTGTCCTCGCTAACCCCCGCACCTAACCCTATAGGATTGATGCACCTCGTCAGTGAAAACAATGGAAACACAAGAATAGAACGAGAATACAATAGAACAATGAGATGCATCAAGCCAATAGCGTTAGATCTTACGAGCAGCTGCTACATAACTGTCCTCGCTAACCCCCGCACCTAACCCTATAGGATTGATGCACCTCGTCAGTGAAAACAATGGAAACACAAGAATATAACGAGAATACAATAGAACAATGAGATGCATCAAGCCAATAGCGTTAGATCTTACGAGCAGCTGCTACATAACAATATTTCTGTGGCAATCTTCAAAACCTTTCTATGTGCGACCAACCTATCATGCTCGTTAAATTCCTGAGCAGCATTTTGGGTGAAGCTGCTCATTTTAAGGGTGACCGGGACACGTGACCACTAAGTGCAAATAAGCGAGTTTGTTGAAAAGTACAAACTACTTTGACGCTAAAAATAGCACAAAATGTACAGTGTTGGCTGACAATCCTAAATGTGAAAGATCATCACTCCTAATAATGAACTCCTGCTCATAGGATGCTAAAAATAGCACGCAATCGACAGCCCTACTGTGAAAGAGCGTCACTCCTAGCATTGGTCTCCTGCTCATAAGATGCTAAAAATAGCACGTAATCTACAGTGTTGGCGGACAGTCCTAACGTGAAAGATCATCACTCCTAGTATTGGTCTCCCGCTCATAAAATACTAAAAATAGCACATAATCTACAGTGCTGGCGGACAGTCCTAACGTGAAAGATCATCACTCCTAGTATTGGTCTCCCGCTCATAAAATACTAAAAATAGCACATAATCTACAGTGCTGGTGGACAGTCCTAACGTGAAAGATCATCACTCCTAGTATTGGTCTCCCGCTCATAAAATACTAAAAATAGTACATAATCGACAGTGTTGGCGGACAGTCCTAATGTGGAAGAGCGTCACCCCTAGTAATGGACTCCTGCTCATAAAGTACGAAAAATAGCACATTATCTACAGTGTTGGCAGACAGTCCTACTGTGTAAGAGCGTCACTCCAAGTAATGGACTCCTGCTCATAAGATGCTAAAAATTGCATATAATCTACAGTGCTGGCGGACAGTAATAATGTGAAAGATCGCCACTCCTAGTATTGGTCTCCCGCTTATAAGATGCTAAAAATAGCACATAATCTACAGTGTTGGCGGACAGTCCTAATGTGAAAGAGCATCACTCCTAGTAATGGACTCCTGTTCATAAGATACTAAAAATAGCACATTATCTACAGTGTTGGCAGACAGTCCTACTGTGTAAGAGCGTCACTCTAGTATTGGTCTCCTGCTCATAAGATGCTAAAAATAGCACATAATCTACAGTGTTGGCGGACAGTCCTAATGTGAAAGAGCGTCACTCCTAGTAATGGACTCCTGTTCATAAGATACTAAAAAAGCACATTATCTACAGTGTTGGCAGACAGTCCTAATGTGAAAGAGCGTCACTCTTAGTAATGGACTCCTGCTCATAAGATTCCAAAAAAGCACATAATCTACAGGGTTGGAGGACAGTCCTGGTGGACAGTCCTAACGTGAAAGATCGCCTCTCCAAGCAATGATCTCCAGCGTTTGCTCCACGCTAAGAGTCTAACCCTTGCCAAAAGCAATTGCAATGGGCGAGACGACTTCCTCCCATAATACCAAGAGTACTTACGATATTCTCTTGTCCTCGTTCTTATTGGACCCATTCCTACCCTGCTGAAGCTCAGGGAGCGGTTGCTGTAGCACGTTGGCGCGCGTCTTTGGAATGGAGAAGGATGGGGGCGTGGCTGCGCCCTTCTTGCGTGCCGGTAAACTTTCCGATCTCCTGATTGGCTGATCCCACTTCTCGCGTTTTGATCCCCGGACCGACCCGCCTCGCTGTAGTTTTAGTGATTCCGTCCTGCTGAATGCGCTCGCAGTGGAAATCTTCTTGGACATTTTCCGCTTGAGGCGTTTCCGTTTAAACCGTTTGCAGAGCTCCTTGAGAAATTTACAAATGACTCCCACCACCAAAGCCGTTGTGGTGACAAAGAGGGCAACGAACGCAACTGTCGGGCCCAGTCTCTCCGCCACATCGTGATATTGTATTTCAGGCATGAGCAAGCGTTAGCTCAGCGATGATAATTTGTCAAACTTAGTATTTTAGCATGTGGGCACTGCAGACGCCAGTTGCGCCCGAGAAACCTCCGTGAATCTTCTGTGGGGTCCGACAGGAACGGGGCCTTCCGATGATCCTTGCTCTTCTAGGTTTACAAAGTCCTGCAACGGAAAACATCAGCAAAATTAAGCCGGTATAGGTATATACAGTTTAAAAGCTATCACGGAAAATGGTGGTGTCACGTCATAATGGCTGATTGCATTTTTAAACCGCACCAGGGGGGTTGAGGACCTCCCTTAAAAAGACCCCCTCCCCTGGAATTTCCACTCGTGAAACAGACCCCCTCCCCTGGAATTTCCACTCGTGAAACAGACCCCCTCCCCTGGAATTTCCAACCTCAAGGACCCCCTCCCCTGGAATTTCTATTTTTTCTGGCAAAATACCCCTGGAAAATCTATTTTTGGATAAAATGTCCCTGGAAAGTCACCTTTTTTACCCCTCCCCCCTGGAATTTCCAGTCTCCAGACATACCCCCTCCCGTGGAATTTCCAGAGTCCAAAACAAACCCCCTGGAAAATTTTCCATAGGTCCTCAACCCCTCCGGTGCGGATTAAAAATGCAATCAGCCAATTTACGCTACAAAGCTCGTTTAGGTATCATTCCGGCAGGTTATGCGCAATGTGATGAATTGATGTTCTTTTGCAAATGATCATTTCGCTTATATTGTTGAACTTCAGAGAAAATACTCCTCCCCTTCACATTCCAACTTACATGTCCATAGTTCATTGAATGTGAAAGCTAGTGACAGCGTAAAAAAAACGGCGTACCTTGGTGGATTTTTTAATTTTGTTTTCAAACTGATTTTATAATCAATTTTTGCGGGAGCGATTTCCAAAACAAATTCGAAATTTAACTTTCAGAAGTCATGTTTCTCTCAATATGATGTATGTCAAAAATCCCTCACACCGTTTTTAAGACCACCTATTGTAATGTTTTCCTTCTCAAAAAAATCAAAACTTTAATCTGAAGGAAACTTTTACAGACATCAGCATATTTCAACTGACAGTTCAATCTGTAAGCCCTAAAATGATATAGAAGAGTCTTATAGCTCACATTGTGGCAGGACAGATTTTTTGAGAGATGAGAATTTTTTTTGGCGCGACGCCTCTCAAGTAAATAAAAAGATGTTAAGGAAAAATTGCTCGAGTAGACGACGCTTCATGCCTGTTTCAAACGTTGATTTTTCGGCGTCGAATCCAATTGTAAAAAAATTCATTTAGAGCTTGAGAGGACATATATTTTTCCTTTGGTTGTAAAATGGGGAAAATAATCGGCTGAATAAGGGGAAAAAAAGACATTTGTTGTTCTCCCAACCTTTCATGCGTACCATGGCTATGGTACATGGATAAATGTGTTCTACTTCTTTAATGGAAACCAGCGTTAAGGTCAAGCGCTGACGTACATAGAACACTTCCAGGTACCAGTGTTAAAATCTTGCGAGTGATACGACCTTTGACAGTGCTATTTGAATAAATAACTTGTACGCGATTTTTTGTTCACTTCTAATCAACATGGCAGCAATGGAATCAAAGGTTCTGATCTTCGCGTTTCTCTTGGCCTCGGCATTTGCTGGTAAGATCTTTTCCGTTTTTTTTTTATAGTTTTGCTCATCAATATCAATTATCATATAAACAATAGTGTTCTACAAGGATTTATACCACTAAAATATCTCAGCACGCAACAGTTTTCACACGTGAAATTATCAACTTTGCAGTGGGTCGCTTTTCCAATAAAAAATCCCGTTGTTTTCAAAACTGCAAATAACACACTTATACATTGTAATACGCTGTGAGTGGAATTTAATATATCGAATTAAACACTCGAAGATAAATTGCATATCTACGCGCGGCCCATGTTCTGTTCTCTATTAGCTGCATGGTCTTCACAAATACGACAGTTAAAGGAAGCCTGTCACACAACTCCGCAGCTGTTCTGCGCATCTGAAAACAAAGAAATATCGTCCCGTAACGATGACCAGCAAAGGCTAAAAACTTCGAAAACAATCGTTTATAATCTTGCTATTTCTCGACCTATCGGACCATTCTTTTTAACTTTACATATTTAACAATTAGACCTTGAGGCCGAATGTGCTATGATGAATAGACCATGAGGCCGAAGGCCGAATGGTCTATTCATTTCATAGCACATGAGGACGAGAGGTCTAATTGTTTTAGTATAAACCAACTAGTTGGTCAGTTTTGGCAATGAATTCCATTATTTTATGTTGAAAAAATCAAGTTTTCTTGCAAAGAAAGGTGGTGGTTTTGCCAGGCACGGTCTATCACTAATAGACCATTAGTAGCTCAGCCAATCAGAATGCAGGATTTGTAATAGACCATTAGTTGGTTTATACTAATATTAAATAGTTATCTGATAGGATGGTCATTAGTTTTGCTGATGAATCAGAGTGATCGCTCCTGGAGCATGCGCGTATCGTGACAGGCTCCCTTTAATAATCAGGGGCACAAGTCCCTGATAAAATAAACTCAGTCCGAAGAGGTCCCCGATTTGACCAAATGGAGCAAATTCTAAACATAGGTACGCAGAGCAGTAGCTTGCTTTTTATGTCTTAAACACAGATTCATAAGAATGCAGTGCTGCGCAAAAATATTCCACTGAAGAGCAGCTGAAGGATGCATATAGAATTCCTGAGAGGTTAAGCTATCTTCCAGCTTCGAACCCCTCCCCCCATGTAGGCAGAATTCCGAGCTTGAACTCCCCCCACCCCCCTCAGATATGTGTCCAAATTGTTTTGTCTCATGGTCGTGCTTCTAAAAGCCGTTAAGATAGAGAGATCTCGATGAGAAGACGATAAATTAGACAACATTTTATATAGTGATTCACAAAAAATTATAGATACGTATCTTTTACCTGTTACCTGTCTCCTTCGCACCTACTTGGCACATGAGGCCTCATCTTTTAGGGTAACAAATTATTTGAGCTACTATGTCGCATAGATAGGCTGACTGATTGTGACTCTATAGGCTGACTGATTGTTACTCTATCTGTAGAGCTGGTCCCGAAACAAACCGAAGCACCGGTTGCGCCCACACCAGGTAAGACAAGTTTAACTAGTTTGATGAGTTTACTTGTTTTACTAGTTTGACCAGCGACATCCAACAACAAGCCAATCAGAAGGGAGGAGCAATACTCGCTAGCAAATCAAATACCGACATTTGTTCATCAGTAATCAGAAGATAATACTGAGTTTGTGTTTGACTATAACGTATATATATCTTATTACATGTTTTTTCATGTAATACGGGCGGATATTTTACGAGTTGCGGACGTATTTTTCCGAGACCCGCGAGACTTTGAGAGAAAGAAACCAACTGGTTGTAAGTCATGGGGATCACTATCACGTATACGTCACTTAATGGTCCTGCTGGCGCCGCAAACTGATTGGCCGATGAAGCAGGGACAGTGCTCTCGACCAGTCACGGAACAATGCAATCACAATTGCTAAGCAATTTAAGCCATGCACTCTGTAAACGGTGCATATCAAGATAATACTGTGAGTCGTCTTTCTAGAGATCGAGCGGACTTCCTGTGGTGTCTTGTCTACGGCCTTGTTTCAAGGTTCTCAGTGACCGTTAAAAAGACAGCGGAAAATGCACATAACATCTTTCTCGATTGTATGTTAGTTCTGGTTGAGATTTAAGCTTTCTAGATCAATAAAAATAGTGAAAACTTACTGAGATTCCAAATGTGGTATGCAGATATTTCGTTATAAGGAAGTTGAAGACAGTCGACAAATTTTCAAGGGAAATCTCTTGATATGTATTTTTATCACTGTGTAACGGGTCGGGATCGGTGTCTTTCAATATAACAAGATTTTCATACTATACTGTACTGTACCATACTACTATATTTATTCAAGTCACATACGCTTTATATAGGTGCTGGCTCTCGGAAGGTTCCCATGGGAGATTAGCCTGATAAGGGGTGTTTTTAGTGCCAAATGTAGGAATGTCCGGTCAATGTCTAGAATTCGGACTTAGACCAAGACTATCAGATCAGAGCATGTGCACTAACCGTGGGAAAAGGGATTATCTTAAAAAGGGAAAATACCGTTGAATTCCAATGGGAAGTTCCGAGCACCACACTTTTATAAATATCGTAATCTACAAAAGTGTACTTATGATGTAGACGTAGGGGAAACTACAAATGACTACAAATATACAATAATTCATGTTAACTGGCATGACTACAAATTAACTAGTGAATTTACTAGAATCGCTTCGTAACAACTGCAAGGCACAATTCATGTGATCTGTATTCTCCTAAACGTAATCATGGCTTTGCTTTCCTCTCCAGCAAATCCCGTACTCGAGAAATTGAAGAACCTGACATGTAAGTTCATGATAAATTCTAGATTATGCATATCTATCTGTGGTTTTCCCAAGGCAACGTGCATCTGAGCCAAAGAAAATCGGCAGGAGTCAGGAAGCAAGGGGTCATATGGAATTATTATATAGCTCGTGTTTATTCTATCAAAGCGCGCGCTCTGATTGGTTCTATCATGGTCCCGTGGCGGGCTACAAATTCAATGTAGCCCGCGCGGGCGACATCGCTAGAGCGAGAAATTTCGGAGGACTATTTTTACCGTATTTTCTTTTTGCTATATAATAAAACACTTAATGACTGCACCCTCGGGAAACAGCGAGCGAGTTTGTTTTCCCTCGGAAGCAGTCATTAAGTGTATGTGTCACTGAAAATGTGCACTCACAATCCCGGATCAGGCGGTACTATCAGAGACCAAAAATACTCGTTGCATATGTTGCAGGTTGAAATGAATGTCAGTTAGAAATGATTTTGAACTAGGTCAAATTCAATCTAAACTAGGTGATTTTGAAAAGTCCAAAGAGAAAGGTTGGTTAGGGTTTAGTTTAGAAATGGGGATTGCATTTAGTTTCCTTTGAGCTCTAAAATCAGAATAACGCTAGTTTTACAATGGTTAGGGTTCGGTTTCTTAATGTGGTTTGCATTTAGTGAGAATAACATTCATATATCACACGTGAGTCTTAAGATTAATTTCTGGGCCCTCTACCCCATCGCAACGACTACATGGCCTAGTGATTAAGGTAAGAGAACACTTATCGAGAGGTTGAGAGTTCGATCTACCTCAGGGGCAAGAAGAAAAAAAAGGTACTCATTAGTTAAGGTAGGCAGGTAAAAAAGGAAGATATGGAATAGGGGGAAATAGGAGTAAAAGTGGAATAGAGGGAAATGGGAGTGGAAAAGTCCTTTTTGTGTTTTAGCGTTTGAAATCAATTCAAACTAGCATTCAATTTGACCTACAACACATATACCCTACCATAGACCTACAGCTAAAATTGCTATACCCTACCACAGACCTAAAGTGAGTCACCAGGTGGTCCAGTTGGTTGCGATCAAAGCGGAAATGTTCATCATGTAAAGGTTTTAAAATACACTGTCTTTATCACTAAATGCAGTTAAAAATGCGGCACCGCAACTTTGATCGAAATTTGTTTGTAGGGTAGCCATAATGAAATAAATACCCTGTTAGAGACCTTAACCAGTGAAAAACGATACCCTACCGCAGACCCCCAAAACCATACCCTATATGGCGGCACATAACCGTATACCATATATGAGGGAGGGTCAGGTTATGGAGACCTCGGCGGGACCACAAAATCAGTTGCTCAACTATTTGGAAACCGGACTTTAGGATAGACCCTCAATTGATCATTTCGTCGATGCTCCAATTTTGCCTTATTCTATACTCTAGTTAAATGTAAAGCACTGAAAGCTAACTCGTTTTAATCAAATGTTTTGAAGGCATGGAATATGACGTCAGTCTAAACACCCTCTACCGGCAGGTCCCGCGGGACAGCAAGCTGTACAGGCAGCACCACAAAAGGAGTGCGAAATTTGTAGGAAGGTACGTGAAACCTACGTTAAAGGGGTTCTGTGCTAACAAATTAATCTGTAAGATCCAACCGGACGATTGAGCAGCAGTAACATCAATATTTATAGTGTTATCTGCCGTTATTTTTTACTGTTATTTTTTTCATGTTTTCATAAAATCTTGACACGTTTCGAGGTGCGTGCACCTCTTCCTCAAAATGTGGCCGTTTCACTTGGCAAAGCAAGTGGGAATCATGTGGTAATCAATCCTTGGTGTCTTAATGGTGACCACCTTATTACATTGTGTCTATTTTTTTTATCTAGATTTTAATGTTTTTCAAAGGTTTTCCAAAAAAGGCTCGAGGCTCGCTAAGGCTCACATTTCCGTGAGAAAATGTTTTCGTACATTTCCTTTATTTATATTTGAATACAAATCCTCAGAAGCTTGATGGATCGGGTATGTGAGCTATGTGTGATGACTTTTCCCGCACTATGTGTGATAACTTTTCCCGCACTATGTGAGATAACTTTTCCCGCACCGTGTGATAACTTTCCTCGCACTTTGTGTGATAACTTTTCCCGCACTATGTGTGATAACTTTTCCCGCACTATGTGTGATAACTTTTCCCGCACTATGTGTGACAACATTCCTCGCACTATGTGGGATAACTTTCCTCGCACTATGTGTGATAACTTCTTTTCCCGCACTGTGTGATAACTTTCCTCGCACTTTGTGTGATAACTTTTCTCGCACTATGTGTGATAACTTTTCCCGCACTATGTGTGATGACTTTTCCCGCACTATGTGTGATGACGTTTCCCGCACTATGTGTGATAACTTTCCTCGCACTATGTGTGATAACTTTCCCGCACTATGTGTGATGACTTTTCCCGCACTATGTGTGATAACTTTTCCCGCACTATGTGTGATAACTTTCCTCGCACTATGTGTGATAACTTTCCTCGCACTATGTGTGATAACTTTCCTCGCACTATGTGTGATAACTTTCCTCGCACTGTGTGATAACTTTTCCCGCACTATGTGTGATAACTTTCCTCGCACTATGTGTGATAACGTTCCTCGCACTATGTGTGATAACTTTTCCCGCACTATGTGTGATAACTTTTCCCGCACTATGTGTGATAACTTTTCCCGCAATGTGTGATAACTTTTCCCGCACTATGTGTGATAACTTTCCTCGCACTATGTGTGATAACTTTCCTCGCACTATGTGTGATAACTTTCCTCGCACTATGTGTGATAACTTCTCCCGCATGATGTGTGATAACTTTCCTCGCACTATGTGTGATAACTTCTTTTCCCGCACACTATATGTGTGATAACTTTTCCCGCACTATGTGTGATAACTTTCCCGCACTATGTGTGATGACTTTTCCCGCACTATGTGTGATAATTTCTTTCCCCGCACGCTGTATGTGTGATAACTTTCCCGCACTATGTGTGATAACTTTCCTCGCACTATGTGTGACAACTTCTTTTCCCGGGGGGGGGGGGGGGGGGGGGGGGATGCTCGGCCGAGATTCTGGACCCCTTACCCTTCTTTATACCAATTTCAGAGCAAAAAAGGTACCCCTTTCTTATACCAAAGCCGAAAAAGGTACCCTTTCTTATACCAAGCCTGAAAAATCGGCTTTGTGCTCTGTTAAAAAAGAAACGGTTTTGCTCTCGCGTTGCGGGTGAAAAACGGTGAAATACAGACCCTTTTTTATACCAAAATTACAATTTTCCCTACTGTTTTTATACCCAGTCCAGCCTGAAAACCCTACCCCTTTCTTATACCCAGCCTGAAAACCCTACCCCTTTCTTATACCTCCAGCTTGAAAACCCTACCCCTTTCGGGCCGAGCATCCCCGTATAGTCCAATATAGGAAGTACCCCCCCCCCCCCCCCCCCCGGGCTTCTTTTCCCGCACACTATATGTGTGATAACTTTCCCGCACTATGTGTGATGACTTTTCCCGCACTATGTGGGATGACTTTTGCCGCACTATGCGTGATGACTTTTGCCGCACTATGTGTGATAACTTTCCTCGCACTTTGTGTGATAATTCTTTTCCCGCACACTGTATGTGTGATAACTTTCCCGCACTATGTGTGATAACGTCTTTTCCCGCACACTATATGTGTGATAACTTTTCCCGCACTATGTGTGATAACTTTTGCCACACTATGTGTGATAACTTCTCCCGCATGATGTGTGATAACTTTCCTCGCACTATGATAACTTTGGAAAGAGAAAAGATCGGGATTTATTTCATTCTTATACGGATTCCAGGCTTACCTTTCCCCTACGTGATTCCGTAATATATTTAAAATGCGTCTAGTGGAAAATAGCTTGGGAAGCAGAACACATTTCTCTTTAAAGAACAATTGGCACTTTTCGTGTTATTCTTTCTTAGATCCGCGAGGCATATCAAGGATACAAGTGTTTCATGGACGTACAGCTCGTCAACGTTCAGTGAGTACCACACAAAGCCGATTGTTTGTAAACAAAGCAGATTGTTTCTAAACAAAACAGATCGTTTGACGTTGTTTCCGGGCAAGCAGCCGATATTTCGAAACCGGGCCAGACAAAACACCAAGCATAAGAACAACAGTCGTCAGGCCCAATCTCGAGAATCGAACCAAATAGTCATGCACAAGACGCCCGCGGAGGAGGCTATATTGACTCTACTTTTTCTTGAAGGATCTTCAAAGACAAGACAGCAGTTACTAACCTGTTAATCCAGTTCAGTTGCCCTGACGACCATCTGAAGAGACTTGCCGATGTGATTGGTTCACAGGTCAAGGATGCCAGTAAGTATAATGCTGCTACTCCCCCTGGAAATAACAATTGAGCACTAAGTTAGCAGACGTATACATAAGGATCAGGGGGGAGGGATTCAACGCCATATATGTCCTATTCATGTTCATTAAAGCTAGGTTTTGAAGGCGTGTGGTATTTTTCGTGGCCAGCATCTTATATGGAGATAAAAAATAACAAATAAATTCGCCATCTCTTGGTCGTCCCAACATCATGCCTTTCTTGTTGCTCCAGCAACACGACCACAGCAAACTGTCTTTTTCCTGCTTGCCTCCACAGATTGCCACTGCCCGGCCGGAGTCGTTATATGCCAACCAGTAGTACCGGTTTGTCCAGTTCCGTGCCAGCCGAGCCCAGTCCCAGGACTTGGATGTCCGAGCGAGTGCGCGCCGGAATTTGAAGAAACTTGCTGTCGCCAGCACGACAAGAGTCGACAACACGACAGCACAAGCAACAAGAATAGAGGGAAAAAGGAGAAGAAACATACCTAGAGCGTTGCCGTTACCTAGAGCGTTACCGAAAAATCAAATAGATTTGTACATGGAAACCGAAGTTCGCTATGTTGATTTGTCTTGTTTAAACCCGTCTGTGTAATACGAGCCAATGCCGAAAGGAAAGCCAATGCACTCCTTTTGACAGTCAGTCAGTCAGGCAAGAATGTATTGGCACCTTGCAAATATAATTTACATCAGCGCTGAACCAATCAGGATCCAGTCACTAACGCTGCCCCCCACCCCTGCCATCCCTTGAAGCAAATCTCTTTTCATCTTCGAAACAAATAAAGAAACGCCATTTCGTTATTATTATTGTATTCAATGACTGCTGGGTCAACACCCTTAGCCTTTATTTACTCCAACACTCTGTTTGCAAGTCAATTATCATAGTTCTGGTTTCTTCTTTTAACTGAAGAAGGACGCAGTTTCGTCTTATAACTATTCAACGCATCAGTGAGAATATGTTCCAAAAGAAAAAAGTAAGACGTTTAAATAGCGGGTGCAACAGTTTTTTTGCAACAGTTTTCTTACATGAGCGGGAATGTTTTGTGGCAGACAGTAAGAAATCTCTGCGGGAGCGCCTGCCCAGGACAAAACACAAAATTCCTAGCCGTCTTCGTCATACACATGCTATACTGACACAACATATTTTTGTTTCCATAACAAAAGTGCCAATTTCACTAGTAAACAATTGTTGCCTGTACTGCGCTTTACATTCACACGCTACTAACAGGTTCTAAACTTAGAAGTGGGGTAAAGGTCAAGACAGTAGTATACTTTCCAAGGCACACGCCCATTTCGATTTTCTCTTAAAAAAATCTCGTAAAAAGAGCCGAGGTTAGCGCCAGACGGAAGCCATTTCGTGGCAATAAAGGCCTAGTGGGCGAGTCTGCTGGGCAAACATAATTAGCCAATCAGAAAAGACCAGAAAGAAAATAGTTCTTTCGCTTTATTAGCGAAGAATGGAAAGATTGCTATTACTTTTCTTGATTTAAACTGTAAAAGGTGAGCTCCCGTGAATCGACAAAAAAATCATTCGCCCGAAATTTCTCGGGAGACCATCTTACATCTTGTTGCCACCCAATTCAGATTATGCGATGATTCCTTTGGGTGGTTACAATTGTCAATTGTCAAGTGTATGTGCAGATTTAATAAAAGTATCCACCAAAGGAATCATCACATGATCTGAATTGGGTGGCAATACATGTAAACACCGTTAGTAGCCGATTTGGTCTACTCTGTATAAGTTTTTCGGGCTGGTCGAGAAACGGCCCCACTAGGAACCATTTTGCTGAATTTCCCACCAAAATATTTCTGCCATTTTTGGCGCGCGCGACATAACACAGGAAACCCAAAGCATAAAATGTATTTCTCGAAAAAAAAAACACCTAGAAATTCAAACGTTTCGGCTTGCTATTGAAATATTAGTTAAATGACACTATGGTCTATTGTCAACGCTGCGTTCTGATTGGTCGACCTACTAGTAGGTTATAAGTTATAGTATAAGTGAAAATTGTCCCGGATTTGAGAGCCAGAAAATGGCAAGTGACCAGACCAGAAAACGTTTTTGGCTTTACAAACTGAAAAAGCTAGTGTGTTAAGACTAAAACCATTATTCCCCTCGCCCTCATGGCCAAAGCCCATGAGGGCTCGTGGAATAATTGATAAATATCAGGTAAGCGCTTTTCCAAGAGTGTCTATCCTACTATTCAGGTGTGTCCAAGGAAGGTTAATTGTAAAACTGGAGCACAGGGGTCATTTCGAAACGTGGTTAAACTCTTCCTTCAAAGTAATCATTTCTGGCAGTTATTATTCTGATACAAATCTATTGTCTCAGACTCTACGATGGCTAATAGAACCCATTGGGGGTTCAACTTGTTATTTTAATTCGTAATAATTTATTATGTGACCGCAAACGCATAGCTACGGATTATCAATGCTTCAAAAACTGTCTCCCTTTTTGTTCTTTGCCGAGCCGGAAACCCTATCACAGACCACTTGGCAAACATGATACTCTATCCTCGGGGGCAACAAGCCTCGATCTTCTTTAATCATTTGTAAGGCGAAACTAATAACCGACACAAAAGCAAGTCAGATTTTGTGAACGTCATTGGGTTCCCACAACTCAGCATTTGTTTTGTTCCGCATTGTCAATAATTCGAACCATTTATTTTTCAGCTTGTTTCTTAAAAGTGTGAACTCGTTGGGGATTTTCAATACGCCGCTTTGGGATTTTTTGTTTGTTGGTTTTTTGTTCCGCTGAGTTAAACAATAACCGCTAAGCCAACCAAGTCCTTGTCCATTTTCGCCGAGTGCGATGCACTGGCTTTCTGTCGCCAAGAAAACCAAGTTATTTTAAACTTGTAGTGCTTACTTCTTAAAAAAAAGGTCCGATGTGTTGAAAAATGTAAAAACTGATTTCGTTTCACTGGCGGAACAGACAAAGCATAAATCAAAACACATTTTGAAAATTTGCGTGAAGCACCGGTCTCGGCTATAAATGGTGATAAAAGCGCTTCCAATAAAATGAGCAAGCGAAAAACCAAATACGATATATTGAATTAAACAATTATCAAATTGTGATGATGTAGAGGGTGTCGACGTAGCATTAAATTCTCCCATCTGACATGCAGGACAACCTTTTGTGTTAAAAGGAGAATTGCTTTATACAGATTTTGAGGTTCAGGTATTATTTCCGTCGATTAGGAAGGTCAAAATGAATTGACACGAAACAAATGAGAATATATCAGAGAGCTCACCTTAGAAATTAAATTGAATCTTTGGTTGGTGAATATCCAATTTCTAGTTGTCAAAGAATATGCCACGCTGCGTTAAACAGTGAATCCAATAGTTATTCGTCCCGAAGGCTGATCAATATGTCGCGGTGTTTGCCGCGTAGGATGTATAATAAGTATTGATTCCCCTAGTAGAATGAGTCGCGTAGTAAGAAGATCTTCCTCGCCGAATAGTACGTCGTCCAAATAGAATTCCCAGTTGTTCTAAAGTCTCTACAGTAAATCCTAAAATTTGCCGCGAAATGAGGTAAATAACCAGCAATATTTCCCGCGTAGGAGGTATATAAACCTTGGTATTCCCTATAAGGTGGGACCGTGCGTAATGACCGAAAACATCCGAGCAATTCGTACGTCTGAAGCGGCCCTTTAAATTCCCGTCACGGCCGAGTAGTATGTTCATTAATGTCTCTATCTGGGCTTTAATCTTGCAGTATGGCCCGCTTTACAAGGTCGTCGGGCCATATAGGATTATAGCTACATCTGGTTTGGGGCTAGAGATCTAGAAATTAGACACACGGATGATTCAAGCAAGAACCTTTGAAGAAATGCAGACGCGCTTTTGTGTCGCGTTGACAACAATTGTGAGATGGAATTATAATGAGCACGGCAGTTGTGCGATTGCTATATAAGGTTACGGGTCACGCGAGTGTTGGTAGTATACGGGTCAGTCGCTAGGTATCGGGTTACGAGTTACTATTGTATTGACAAATAATATAAAGAGTTGAATATCAGATGGCGGAACAATTGCATTGGAATTTTAACGAGCTAACTAACAAGGAATGGGAGTGTAAGAAAGCTTGGAGATATTCAATAGATATTTAGCGCAAACTTTGGCATCATTTTCCCAAAGTAAGAAGTGTTTAAACTTCATTAAAATGAGACTCCGGGGTATACTTGCAGTATACATGATGACGGGGGGAGATTTTAATGCGAGAATGGGAGACCAACTTGATTATGTAGATGACGGTCTTGATGGAGTTACTAATAGTGTCCAAATTCAGGTGGATAAACGGAACTCGAGGGACAGACAGGTTAATGCTTATGGCAAATTACTAGCAGAATTTTGTTGTGGGAATGGATTAATAATTCTCAATGGTAGAACTCCAGGTGATCTGATGGGCCAGTTTACGTGTCATACGTACAATGGCTTAAGTGTTGTAGATTATGCTATTGTTTCAATTAATCTATTTTCCCTTGTTAGTTATTTCACAGTGGCCTCTTTAACTGAGTTATCGCATCATTGCTTACTGTCCTTTACTCTCAAAGTTCATGTTTCGAAGGCCGTGGATGACTCTCTGGGTTTAACACCTCTACCGGTGGTAGTGTTGTGGGATGATGAGCATAAGGAAATGTTTTGCGACAGCATCAATTCGGAGGAGGTTCGCAGGAACCTAGATGCTTTGTTTGACGGGGCGTCTGATGCAGTTGTCGATGTAGATAGTATGGTTAGTAACTTTTCGGATATGTTACTATGTGCCACAAAAAAGGTAATGTCTGTCAGAAAAGGGGTTCCTACTGGCAATAAGCAACGGAGACGAAATGTTCCAAAACAGAAGTGGTTTGACAAGACGTGTTATGATCTCCGAAAAGAACTTCGGAGTTTAGGAAAGTTAGTTTCTAAATACCCGAATGAAGTATATTTAAGACATCGGTTTTTCTCAGCTAAGAAAAATTATAAACGTTTGACTAAACGCTTGAAAAGGCAATTTCATGAGGATATGTTATCCAAAATTCAGAATCTACAGGATGCTAATCCAAAAGCAATGTGGAAGCTTGTAAACTCTCTTAAAGCACAACGATCTAGGAAAACCTCAAATGATGTGCCACCGACTGAAATGTTCGAATATTTCCGGAATCTAAATAAACTAAGTTTTTCGGAAGAGAGTAGTAGTTCTGAATCCCAGATTGTTGGGGACTTTTGGCTTTGGGCTACTAAAGAAAGTAAGATTTTGGATTCACCAATTGATAAGGAAGAAGTTTGTGATATTTCTAAAAAGCTTAAAGTAAAGAAAGCTAGTGCTTTTGACTCCATGAGTAATGAAATAATTAAGTCATCGATCGATGTTTTAGCACCTTACTACGTCAGGCTTTTCAATGCAGTTTTGTCTTGTGGCAAGTTTCCAAAAAAATGGTCAGAGGGTATTATCGTCCCTCTCTTTAAGTCAGGGGATAAGTTAGATCCTGCAAACTACAGAGGTATTTGCATAAGTAGTTGTTTGGGGAAGTTTTTCACTCTTATCTTAAATGAGCGCCTAAATCAATTTTTAAAAAGTAATAATATTTTGAATAAGTTCCAAATTGGTTTTAGGCAAGGTTGCCGGACTTCTGATCATGTCTTAGTTCTAAAAACGTTGATTGATTCTTACAAGTCTAAACGCAAACCATTGTTTGTGTGTTTCATTGATTTTAGGAAAGCGTATGATAGTGTCTGGAGAGAGGGATTGTTCTATAAAATGATTACATACGGTTGTAGTCGAAAGTTTCTAAGAATTCTTCTTAGCATGTATGCGTGTGTTAAATCAGCGGTTAAGCTAAGTCATGGGTGTACTCCATGCTTTAACTCCGAGATTGGAGTTAAACAGGGCTGCAATTTGAGCCCCACATTATTCAATCTTTTTATTAATGACATTCCTGGGATTTTCGATTCATTGCAATGTGCACCAGTAGTGCTTGGTGATCAGAATTTGAATTGTCTATTGTATGCGGATGATTTGGTGCTTTTATCGGATTCTGCAGCTGGTTTGCAAGTGTGTTTGGATAAGCTACACGTTTATACTAAAAAATGGAGGCTGCAAGTAAATATGAAAAAGTCCAAGGTTTTGGTTTTTGGGACATACGCGCAAAGGCGTGGGTTTCTCGCTTCTACATGGCACTTAAATAATGAGCAACTGGATCGAGTTGAGGAGTACTCATATTTAGGCATTACGTTTCATTGTGATGGTGGTTTTAAACGTGCTCAAGCGATGTTGTATAATAAGGCTTTAAAGGCATATCATGCTTTATTCAGATCTTTCTCGAATTCAACGAATAAGCCGGTAAAGGCCGATTTAGACTGTACGATTTTCGCCTACAACCATCGCATGCGACATGCTCGCATCAGCATACGACTCGACTCGCAAAGTCTAAATCAGCCCTACAACTCCTCTACGACATGCGCTTAGGAGCTAAGTCATGTCGCAAGCGTGTCGCATGCGATGGTCGTAGGCGAAAATCGTACAGTCTAAATCGGCCTTTAGGCTGCTTTTGAAATTATTTTCCTCACTTGTTGCTCCCGTTCTTCTTTACGGTTGTGAGGTATGGGGAGCATATTTGTTGGAAGAGTTGGAACTAGTTTGGATAGTTTCAGAAAGAAATTATTTGAGGTAGTAAATAATCTGGAAAGGCTCCACTTAAAGTTTTGCAAACGAGTTCTTGGAGTACATAATAAGACGACCAACTTAGCGGTTTATGCTGAATTAGGCAGAGTGCCTATGATAGCGCAGGTCGCTTTACTGGTAGTGAAATATTGGTTGAGAATAACTAATACAGAGTATAAAGACTCATTAGTGGGGGAAAGCAGCGGAAGTATGCTTAAAATCAAATTTTCAAGGGGTTGTTTTTAGTAATAACATTTTAAGTTTATGTGATATTAAACCACTTAAGGAGCTTTCAATGTCTTTAAACGAAATAGGTAAAATGACTAAATATGTAAAGTTAAAACTTTATAATCTATTCACAAAGGTTTGGGAAGGTCATGTTCACCAAAGTGCCGGCCAAGGTAATACCTTGGGCGGCAAGTTGCGGACATTTCGCCAAATAAAAATGAGAATCAGCTTGGAGAAATACCTTTCCTCAATCACGAATTATAAACATAGACAAGCGGTAACCAAACTGAGAGTTTCGGCACATAAGCTGCCGGTTGAAACTGGCAGATATCTTAAAATTCCATACGAATCTAGGAAATGTGATTTATGTGATATGGGAGAGGTTGGGGATGAATTTCATTATTTTTCGGTTTGCCAACATCATGCCTTTCTAGGTATTCGGAATAAGTTTAGAGTGGAACTATTGAAGATTAATCCTGCGTTTTCATATTTTGGGGAAAAGGAATTATTTGTATATTCACTTGGAATGACCGACGATTTATTGATGAAGACTGTTGGGAAGTTTTGTTTTGACATCTTGAAGGCTTATGATAATTATGTTAAGTAGTAAATATGTTGCCCTGCTTTGACATTTTGACAGCTTATGAAAATACTTTAGGTAATAATGTTGTTTAGGTTGCTTTTTGATGCCGTTCTGTTAATGTTGTAGAGTTTGTATTAGTGTAAAGTTGTTAGTTTCCTATGTATCTCTTTTGGTATTATGGAATAAAGTTATTATTATTATTATTATTTTTATCTGCGAGATATTTTTAGGTCTTAAATTTGTAGTCCTTTTGTATAATTACTCAAGCTATTCCGCGCGCTGATTGGTCGAGACGACTTCGTCACGTTCACTATTCTCGTTGACCGATATTTACTTCGCCTTCGGAAACTAATTGTTTAAATATGTTTTTTGAGGTAAATAATCGGCTTAGACCCCGTCCACACTACACCGTTTTCAAACGAAAACGGATACTTTTTGCTCCGTTTTCAAAAAGATTTGCGTCCACACTTATCGTTTTCGTATTGTTTTCGCCGTTCTCCGTGATCGTTTTCGGCGTTGTAGTGTGGACGATAGCCGTATCCGGAGCAAAAAGTATCCGTTTTCGTTTGAAAACGGAGTAGTGTGGACAGGGTCTAAATGTCAGGTATTTTGGGGTATAAAATTGAAGCTCTCACCCTCACCTCACCCGCGAAGTAAGATGTTCCACAGCACAGACAATAAAGATGAAGGATTTTGCTTCACCATTTATCAGGAAAGCAAACCAAAGTCAGGTTTCGCGAAATCCCTCAAAGTAAATAATCATTGCAAGTTGTGAGAAAGTACAACACAATTACTATGAAAATACAGGATATTCAATCATTCGAAACAAAACGATCAAAACGAAGACCTCACGTACACGTGTTACTCGCACGTTCGAGTTACACATGCGCAATCAAGTTTCGTAAGCCAGTAAGACTTATTTTCGAACCCAGACCTCCCCGGCTCGTCGCCTCGAAGGGGAGGCTCTGGTGACATCTCTTCGAAGGGCTTTCGCTCATTGGTTGAAATGGCGCGCACGTATATAACTTATCTGTCAAAACAACACTGGCATTCGTTTCCTAGTTGTCTTTCGAACCTATGCCTTCGAATTGACCGCTCTAAAAGTAATATTGTGAGGCACAAAACCACTATTGAGCATGCGTCGGAGGCTGTCACCAGAGCCTCCCCCGCGAGGTGACGAGCCGGACAGCTTTGTGTCCGAGAAGGCAGTAAGACCGCCAGATCTCTCATTGATGTTTTGACATTTTCATATTTCAAGTTGTTGCTCTTCTAGTTCCTCTGTTCTTACGTAGTCCTCCTTTTATAAACATGGCCTCCTTATCAGTGCGTTCGCAACCGAACATTTTCCGTTTTTATTTTCCAAATAATATTAACGCACACCCTGAAGGTAGTGCTACTGGAACTCTACTATTTAACAATAAGACTTCAAGGCCGAATGGTCTATTGATATCATAGCACATGAGGACGAGAGGTCTAATTGTTTTAGTATAAACCAACTAGTTGGTCGGTTTTGGCAATGAATGCCATTATTTTATGTTGAAAAAAATCTTGCAATTCTTGCAAAGAAAGGTGGTGGTTTTCCCAGGCACGGTCTATCACTAGTAGACCATTAGTAGCTCAGCCAATCAGAATGCAGGATTTGTAATAGACCATTAGTTGGTTTATACTAAAACGAGAGGGAAAAGATGTACAGATGGAAGGACTCCCGAAACGTATCGCCGAAAATAGTCAGCGTTGCATACTACATTCATGTTTTAGTCTTTTAAGGACGCTGCGAAGGATATCAATTATCTTTCTGAACGATGTTTCTCGTCACCTCGCGGGGGAGGCTCTGGTGACAACCACCGACGCATGCGTAAAAGAAAATGGTGAAGTCTATACCTCACAGTTTACGTTTAGTTAACAGCGGCGTTCCCTGAAAACTACTACTTTGCTAGTCTCCAAAACGTTTTTGAAAAATCGGTTTGAAATACATTTAAACGGCTGTTTATTTACTCACTTTCCAGTTGAATGAAAACACAAAATCCGTTGAACCTCTCTGCTTCAGTAGCTATGCTGTGATGGTTCGTTAAGTGGAAAATTAGTCTCGATCTTTAAGCTTGCATTCAAGCGAGGAAAAATAACGGACTTTTCTTTTGGCTTTTACTTTAGTTCACGATGTGTTATTTTAATTATTTTATACTGTTATAGAAAAAGGTTGTCGATAAAATGAATTGAGCATTTCCACGTCGATATTACCTTTGTAGGCTATCCACCTGGTTTTAGATGCCAAGTTATGCGACTTTTCAAGAGAATTTCTGGTTTAAGAAAGATGTTAAAGTAAAAAGAGACAGGTGCGAAAAACAAAGTAGTCTGAGAAAATGTAAGTAAAGGCACAAATGTTTGCATAAAATATTTGCAAAAGATCAAACAAGTTTCCAAACTGTTCTAAAGCATTGCGCTGAGCTTTAGAGAAAAAAAAAACACTGCACTAGTAAGTTTTGAAATAAAAAATACATAAAACAACGAAGTCAAAGACTGTTAACAGGCCAGAGCAAAGCAGTGAGGCTAAAGTGAGGCTGCATAAAGTTTGCAAAACTTTGTGCAAATTTAAATACGTGACGGAAACTTTGGGAACAAGAAGTTATATTTCGACAGCTAATATATTTTTTTAGCATTGCCTGTAAAAAGTACCTTGGGTTTGCAGAAGAAAAATAAAACATAGAACCAACTTAAAAGCAAACTTCCCTACCCTAGTAAAAGTAATTGAACAGTTGTAAAAGTTTGTCAAAGTTGAGCCTACTTCAAACAAAAGCAACGAAGTTATGTTGAAAACGATTTTAAATAACATCGTTAAAGCATTTTTGGAACGCTTATAAATAGTTTCGCAGAGTCTTAATGCGAAAAGCTCGTGTGCTAAGCTTAGTAATACTGATATCAAATATTAAATATTTCAGCCAGTGTCTTACCAGGCTGCAAGAAGATCAAAAGCCGGCTACAGTCGTTACATCAGCCCAAGTTCATTCAGAAAGGAATACCAAATGTTGCTAATCCTTGACCAACTGCCGAAGTCTGTCAATACTTTAAGAACTGTAGATAGCTTTTTCTTCCTTTAGCAAACGAATAGTGTACATTTAAAAGGCTCCGTTCTATGTGTTGCTTTTGTACTTGTGCACAAAGCCCGTGAATCAAATTTTAAACTTTTCTTTCAACGGCTTAACACTTTACAATATCTCAAGGCGAGATGTAACGCTTGAGTGGTCTCTATTGTTGTAGGAAAATAAACACAATTTAGTTTGCATCTTAAGTGAATTGACCTGACTCCAAACGTCGCTCTTTTGCCGTGTCTAGCTGGATCAAAAACTGTCGTGTCTAGCTGGATCAAAAACTGTTCTTCATTACAAACAACACCTTGTTTAGCCGAGAAAAAAAACGTTTAGACATCATGTACGATTAGACTAAAGCATAGTATAGTATAGGGAGACTATGGACTAAGTATGTTCACACTCGTATGTAAACATTGTGAACTATGACTTGGCTCCGATAGTGACTCACGTGTTTAACACCTCATTAGTATGTCATTCTGTACCTGTAGCCTGGAAGCTAGCAAATATTATGCCATCCCCTAAGGAAACACCATTCAGTACATGTAACCAACTAAGACCAATATCGTTAACATGTATCATTATGCGTCTCTTTGAAAGGCTAGTGTACCGAGGCAAACTTTCTGAAACATGGAAACTTACAATCGACTTAGATCAGTTTGCTTATAGGCAAGGCCACAATACAACAATGGCCTTAATCAAGAATCAGTTTTTTTGGCTGAAGTGGCTAGACGGCGTAGCTGACTTTGTTAGCATTTTTTCTTTTGATTTCAGCACGGCTTTTGATTCTGTGTCCCATGCCAAGCTATGTTCCAAATTGCGCGCACTTAACATCAATCCATATTTAACAAACTGGATAATTAGTTTCCTTAGCAACAGGCAGCAGAGGGTTAAAGTTGATGGTATCACCACCAACTACAAGACCATCAATCGAGGAGTTCCTCAAGGCACCGTGTTAGGTCCGGTGCTATTTTCACTTATGGTTAATGATATTAAGGCGGTCCACCCCTCACGTAATCTACTCTTGAAATATGCGGATGATTTAACACTCAGCATCCCTATTAAAGATAGTGTAGATAATAGCTTCGTGGAACTTGAAGTAGACTTAATCAAGACATGGGTGGAACGAAATAGTATGACCCTTAACCTAAAGAAAACATGGGAATTGGTGCTTAAGGGAAGAACTCCAAAGACTCCGCTATCGCCTATTCCTGGTGTCGTGAGACTGAAATCACGACTTGGTTGCTAACGTTACATGGCAACACCGTCCCTTCAACTCCGGGGATTCTCCCTAGGTGTCTGTTACCTGCTCTCGTGATTTAACCACCAGCAGCAGACAACAGTGCTTAGGATAATTAAATATGTTCTTTAGTCTCGTATATTTATTGTTGTCAATTGGGGATCACGCTAACACTTAGCCATCATACAAATTCCATTATTCCTTATGTTCTATTGTAGATCTTTACTTTGGAACTATAATTTACACTCATCATTTGAATCTCTGAAATTCCTAAAATATTAGCACCTGACTTCTTGTGAGTCACTGTCTTTTCTCATTCGTCCATTTCCAGGAATGCGCTAAGTTTCGCGTGATCCACCTGTTGTCACCAGTTATCCTTTCTCATAAGTGTAAAAGTACTTGCTGTAAAAGTGTGGGATTACCACATACACGCATTATTTATTTAACCTAGGCTTACATAAATACGCTTGTAAAGAGAGCTTTTAAAGAGAAGTATTACGAGTGAATAAACTAACATCAACCAACTCTACCGAGTTAGTCCCTCGACAAGTGGTAAAGCACAACATTGTATCAACTATATCAATCTCCAAAAGTTAACATCACAGCTGTGAAGTTTTTTTTGGTGCGTCAGCCAGAGACAGGTGAATGAACCGATGTACGGAAATATAGAGAGAAGTGGGAAGCCCGTGGGAAGGCACTTTTACTACTCATGATGACGAACTTGGGATGGGAACAATTCATGGATTATACCAGGGAAGATTATACTAACATTTGTGACATTGTTTGTGAGCTACGTACATTACAGAGAAATCTCTATAACACTGAAGGAAGCTGAACAAAATGCAGAGTAACCAAGAAGACGATCGGACCGGATTATGATATGCAGAAACATCAAAGAACCTCAGGTTATGTAGATCGGATTAGGATTTAATAACATGTAAAGGGTAATATTTTGCATTAACATACTTTTTTGCCCACTCCCTATCATACTAAGTCTCTAAGTAGAAACACATCTTTTGATTAAGCCTTTTTTGTCAACGGAGCACACTATACTCTCGAGAGGAAAAACGTAATTTTGCAGTAATATATATTGGCATCCACCAAGATAATGGAGAAATATTGGATGTAACTTATCAGAAGTTGATATGTGTATGTGCACTGCTGGGAATCAAAATATGGTTACGCCTGATGTGGACAGGTGAAGAAAAAATTAAACTGCGCATAAATGCAAGCCAAATGATTCCAGCAAAACAAGTTGCACGGATAGCCCGAAATTCCGTAAATCGCGGCGTCCTGAAGCGGACAGGCGCGCCCCGAAAAACAAACCGCGCATATACAGTATGCAAAAGCGTTGGATTAAAGAAGAGGGGCTGAATAATAAAAAGGGGACATCGCCAAAGTTGCGATGGTACATACCGCGCGGAACACTTTCACAAAGCCGCTTGACCAGAGTGCACTTAAGGCAAGCGTGCTCAGGTATTGTGAAATGTAAGAGTTAAAGTAAATATTTTTGATGATTCAATTGAGAGAAATAATTTTCCTGTGACCGATTCGTCACGTGTGTGTTTCGTTGTTGTAGATGTGCTGCTCCCTTGACGATTGAAGCCTTAATTTCTTAAGTTAATACTACTCTCTTAGTGACAACAACCGGTTGACGCCATGTTGTTGCGTACTACCATTAATGCAAAATATTTCCACGATACTGTCAAAGAAAGAACAGAAAGGACACAAATAGAAAAGATAAGAATGGAATAAGGACACCAAAATGGACACTCAAAAAATACCAATCAAGGACAATTGTCAAATTTATATTACATAGTCAAATTTCATTATTATTTATTATTCGCTTAATTCCATACCCATTAGTATGGAAGACTTGCTTCAGCTGACGAAATATATATATAAAAAAAAAATAATAATAATAAATAAACAAACATCGGAAAAGAGGAAAGAAAATATATATACATCGCTTTTCAATTTCTTTCAATTAGCTTTCAAAATTTATTCACTAATTTCTGATAGGAATTACACACAAAAAAATCGCTTATAAACAATTTCGCTTTGCTTTGGCATCTTCGATTGCTTGATTGCGCTTTTTCAATTTTCAGAAAAAAGGATGACTTAGTTTTCCTCGCTACGCTCGGTCTTGACGGGGGGGTGATGTCGTGAGACTGAAATCACGACTTGGTTGCTAACGTTACATGGCAACACCGTCCCTTCAACTCCGGGGATTCTCCCTAGGTGTCTGTTACCTGCTCTCGTGATTTAACCACCAGCAGCAGACAACAGTGCTTAGGATAATTAAATATGTTCTTTAGTCTCGTATATTTATTGTTGTCAATTGGGGATCACGCTAACACTTAGCCATCATACAAGTTCCATTATTCCTTATGTTCTATTGTAGATCTTTACTTTGGAACTATAATTTACACTCATCATTTGAATCTCTGAAATTCCTAAAATATTAGCACCTGACTTCTTGTGAGTCACTGTCTTTTCTCATTCGTCCATTTCCAGGAATGCGCTAAGTTTCGCGTGATCCACCTGTTGTCACCAGTTATCCTTTCTCATAAGTGTAAAAGTACTTGCTGTAAAAGTGTGGGATTACCACATACACGCATTATTTATTTAACCTAGGCTTACATAAATACGCTTGTAAAGAGAGCTTTTAAAGAGAAGTATTACGAGTGAATAAACTAACATCAACCAACTCTACCGAGTTAGTCCCTCGACACTGGCATCAAACAAGTGTCTAGCCTTAGATTGCTAGGTGTGACATTTGAGGCAGACCCAACGAACTGGGACTCTCACTTAGATGAGGTACTCAAACGAGCTAGTAGCAGGCTTTATATTCTTAGAACGTGTAAGTATTATAAATATCCTATAGACCAGCTAGACTTATTATTCCAGAGCCTGATTGTATCCATTTTCATGTATGCTTTAGAAGTGTGGGGCTGTGCTGCATACGATAAATATCTTAGTAGGGTGGACAGCCTCTTCAAAAGAGCATTTAAATGGGGATATTGCAAACGCAAATACACGATAACTGAGCGTCTGTTAGAAAAGGACCGGAAGTTGTGGAAGGTAATAACAGGGCTGACTCCTACAGCCCTGGATGACCTCCTTCCTCCACTGAGAGCTCGTACGCTCAGGAGGAGGGGGCATCCTTATTTGCTTCCGCGCGTACGCACTGAGCGGTTTAAGAGCTCTTTCATTAATCGCTGCCTTTTTTCCTACTTGTAATTAATTATTGTATATTGTAAATTTCCACGTCTGTCTGGAGATATTATTGAATAAAGACTATTATTATTATTATTATTATTATTATTATTATTATTATTATTATTATTATTATTATTATTATTATTATTATTATTATTATTATTAACTCAAATTGGTACAAATGTCACCACAGTAGATATTATTAGAGGCAAACAACACATTGGCAGTTGTGATGTTTCACGAGAGGTGCAAATGGATGGGATAAATTTTGAAACATGTTTAGTCTGAATATGTTTGAAGCCCCAGACTGAGTCCTATCACCAATTGTTATAAAAAGACTGATCTTATTTGTGTTATGAATAGCCGTATTCACACTAGAGACGGAAAACTCGTCTGAGACGAGTTTTTCGTCCGGACGGAAAACTCGTCTTAGTGTGAAACCGGGACGAGACGGATTTTTGACGGGAAATCTTAGTGTGAAACAAGGACGAGACGGATTTTTTGACGGGAAATCGTCTGAATTCATATCAGGCCCCGGTCCACACTACGCCGGCTAAATTTGAAAACGGCTAGTTTTTTATACGGTTGTGCCTTCCGTCCACACTACGCCGGCTAAATTTCCCACCGAAAACGGAGCTTTTCGAAAACGCTCCCGAAAGTGGCTAAATTTGAAAACGCCGGCTACGCGTTTTAGTGTGGACGGCGAAAACGGATCTTTTCGAAAACGATGACGTCGTACCACACGTCTGTGAGGAAATTATGACCGCGGGCTCTCGTTTTTCTTTTTCGCACATGCGCTTAGCTGACGTTCTTGTGCGTTTTCACATTTAGCCGGCGTAGTGTGGACAGAAAATATTTGTTTCGTTTTCGAGGAAAATTAGCCGTTTTCAAATTTAGCCGGTGTAGTGTGGACGGTGCCTCAGACGGAAACCTTGTCAGACGAAAAACCCGTCATGACGAGTATTCCGTCCTCTAGTGTGAATACGACTAATATTGAGATCTCCAAGCTGACTGGACGCTGATTGGACAATTTCTGCAACGATTCGCGCCAAATTTGCTCTAAAAAAATAGATAGGTCAGGAAAACGCTGCCTCACGGATCCTGTACCAAAGTTTTGGTTTTAATTTTGTGCATTTTTGGCCGATTTGTGGCTGATAATTGATCACAATAAAACCTCAACTTTTAACAGCTAGGATAAGAAAGGGTACGCAAGGGCTATTTTGAGATGGCGTCAATTTAACAATTTGCAATCTGCTTTTACGCTTTGTTGCAACAATGATTGTCTCTGCTTTCCACATGAACGTGAAGGCAAATAGACATATATGCATGGAAATATTAACATTTATGATACGACTATGACCTCATTCTACTATATAAGATAACAACTGAGGGTGGATATGGAGCCGTATTACAAGGCAAAATCTTCATATTACACCGTATTACTCTTTTGCCTTTTTCTATTATACGAGGAATTACTCCCTTTGAATATAGACGGCGGAAGGTAATTGAGAACACGAACAGCGCTCTTGTGTCTAAAATTCATTGTTCTCTAAATTTTTTGCAACACAAGCAGTCCGAACCTTGGTCATTAAAATCTTCATCACTTCTAATCATGACTTATATTTGAACACTTTTCATTAGTTATTAGCCAGTTATGCTGTTACGCCAAGCAGGATATTCATAAAAAATAGCTTGTAGCTTATCTTGTATTTCAGTGTAGTTTTGTAGTATGGCCAGCCAAAGGGGTACTTGAGCAGCATCAGTAATCATGATCATGCATGTCCTCCTCCGTCCCTTGTTTAGAACTGAGTATTATTATGTCATCTGCAATAAAAAATCACATTATATTATTATGTCAAGGACTGCTTTTCTGTCTTTTTTTTAGTTGATACTAATGAGATAAGAGACTTCTATCTCAATATCTTAAATATATGGGACATGTCTGCCAGTTGGAAACCAGCGCACTACAAAAACAGGTTTTGCTTGACATCAAAACTACCAAGAAGACCTGGTCTAATGTTGAATCACTATTAGGCATCGATTTCTCTCAAGCATGGACGACGCTTATGAATAAATCAGAGCTCAACCATCTGTTGAACTTGCGACTGTCTCAAGAAATGTTGATCACCACTTTGGTTTAAAACTGGTCTAAATGTGTTGTAGTAATTTTGAACAGCAAACTAAACTAATGGTTTATTTTGAAAGTTTCTTGCCCGTTTTAGATCAACACAACAAACAGATAATAATATTGTCAAGGGCAGATCCAGCCAACATTTTAGGGGGATGGTCTTATTGAGTTTCGTCCATCAACAATCTTAGGGGGCTAATCATTGTGTTTTCCCCATCAACACAACAGAAAACAATAAAAAACTTCTCTTCATTTTTTTTCTACTTAAAAGGGGGGCTAATTGGCCCCCCTTTGCCATACCCTAAGCCCCCCTTTGCTCCCCCCCCCCCCCATCAACAATCTTGGGGGAGGGGGGCTAATTATTGAGTTTCCTCCATCAAAACAACAGAAAACAATACAAAACATCTATTCAATGCCCCCCTTTGGCATTCCCCCTGGATCCACCCTGGATTGTGACACCCATCAGACACATATGTTCTTTAAAAGAGCACTCACTTGGTATTACAGAAGCACTGAACTTTTTCTGTCCATCCTGATCCACATAAGCATTGTAGTCAATTGAACCTTGTACAAACAATCGAGCCCTGAAACAACAGACAATGGCCACGCCCTCATGGATTCATGTTGTACTGTTGAAGAGATATACTGTAAGTTCTATCAGCAGAGGCTTGGCAAGACTCTGGTGTTTAATGGCAGTAATTTAAAATTTTGTGAACCAAGGC
The DNA here is from genome assembly GCA_033964015.1 of Scolanthus callimorphus. Taxonomy (NCBI): domain Eukaryota; kingdom Metazoa; phylum Cnidaria; class Anthozoa; order Actiniaria; family Edwardsiidae; genus Scolanthus; species Scolanthus callimorphus. The sequence continues at coordinate 21,021,656 of CM066912.1, read as the reverse complement.
AACAGTATGTTTTATTTTAGCAGTGAGCAGTGGATAGCTAGTAGGTGGTCTGCATTGGTAGGGCCATAAACGTGTTGAAATTTATGTAATGCCATGAAGAATTGTGTTTTGCCCCTCATTGAAGCAAAGAGCAAAAAGTGTTTCAGCGCAGCTTCCGTCAAAAGCACAAGCAAAATTTTAGCAACCACAAACATACTCAGAAGATTAGCCAAACAACCAATACTACTACTACTCCTTACATTTTTGTGCCTGCGCTTTCTGTTTTGTTTTAGGCATTTGCCTAGTAACACTGCTTTTTACTGTGCTTTTTGCCTTTATTTTTCTATGACTAGACCGGTAGTGTCTAGCTCAAAAGTTAAATTTTTGAGTTTTGAGTTTTTGTTAAATTAGGCACTAGGCATCTTCTTTAACAATAGATTTTCACAAAAATACTTCCAATATTGAAAAAAAAGTACTGGAGCTACCGGTAGTTGCCTTTTCAGTGCTTAGTTGAATGTGATGCAACAAAGCAGCAATACATTACTTCCTGCCAGTAACTATCTGAAATTAATACTGTCATTTATTTTGCCTTCGCCACTCACCCTTTTCTGATATAAAGGTTGACCTTTTCTTGAAGACTTGGCTTGAACACTGAAATGGTATGCCATGTTGTTTTGCTTTGTAATTTTTCTAAACAGACAAGCAAACAAGCTCGTTAATGACACCGTAATTGGCAGTACCCACTTCAACAACTTTATCACTGCTTTTTTACATGTATGTTTCCGTGCTAGCAGCATACATACCTGCCAACCCTGAAATCCCCAAAACCGGGAGATTTTGTCTCAAATACAACAACAACTATATGAAAAAATCGCAAGAAATTTACCCGGGAGATATACAGTAAATATATGGAAAGTTTCAAATTTTTTCCTTGGAGACTGAGGGTAAAAATGGCCGGGAGTCTCCCATGTAAACCGGGAGAGTTGGCAGATATGTAGCAGAGGCCTCTTTTTCTTTGTATTTGCTGGGCTGACAAGCAAGATAACTTCTTGTTCTTAATGCTTGTCACTGCCCAATGCCCACACTGAATTCTATTTGTGCAGGCTCTGAATTAATAACTGTGTTGAAATCTGCCAAAAATATTGGTGACAATTTTATTACAATGGATAACACATTGACGCAGCATGCAAGTCTGATTTCTTTCACTCACACAAATTCACAAAAATAAGAAGGTACCTCTCTTTAAAAGGATTCTGAGTGACAACTTATTCATGCTTTTGTGACAGCAAAATTTGAATACTGTTATTTGCTACTATCAGGAGTATCAAAACAACAACTCAAAGAATTCAGCATGTCCAGAACTCTGCTGCGCACATACTTACTGGTATGAGCATTACAGCCATTCTCAGTTATACGCGGTCACTGGGAAAAAAGCTTGCAAGCAAAAACTCGCTTTTCTGTCTTGTCTGAGCGTGGCAAACCGGCGAAAGCATGTGCGTTGCCATGGAAACTTTGACAAAAAACAAGTTTTTGCTTGCAAGCTTTTTTCCCAGCGACCGTGTGTAACTGAGAATGGCTGTAACAAACACATCAATAGAATAGAATAGATTTTTAGATACATAACCCTGTACTATTAAAAAAAAATGGATTTTTCATCATGTGACATCAGTGGATAGTATCTGTTGATATGGGAGCATATACAGTGTATAGTGGTCTAAGGAAATGGTACAGCAAACCATCCAAGGTTGTGGATTGAGGCAAAACAAAGGGAGTTTCAACCCAGGGCAGAGGCCTATTTTCCTTGCGAACCTCAGCCAGCGAAATAAAGGAAAAGCGACCTCTGCTACCGGGGAGATGCCATGTTTCTTTTCACAAGAACACCAACCATCTTTAGTCCTGTAATAACTTGTTGTGGCCAGGCTGAGTCTAGTGCCTGTGTGTGACTCTGTCCCAAAGCTCTGAGGATCTGCACCGGTATACCCAATTAGCTGAACATTATTAAGACCTGCAGAAACAATGAAAAATAACCATTAGCTCCTGTCTACTATCATTTGCAACCTTGCATGATGCTTGACGCTTTTAGTTATGTCCGGAAAATTTGCAATTAAGCATGTGATGATGGTTCAACTGCAAAATTATAACATACCGTCTTAAGGTAGTAGCACCTATTCTCTGCCGGAACCTATTCTCGGACGCTCGAAAGAAAAAAATATATCTCATCAACAGTGTAGACAAACTATGAAAAGACACCACACAGCAAAAGAACACTTGAAGTCAAACTTGTATTTCAAACCTTTTGTGGAGTGTTGCTTCTGTCACGAAACTGCTGCAATTCTTACCTGTGCATCCAGAATATGGCGGTTGAAAACTTGGCTCACATTTCCTTATGCGAGGACGAAAACTTGCCATAAAAAATGTCAAATCTCCATCGATGGTGCTGAAATTCGCTCAGCCAACTCTCCTCAATGTTGTTTGTATCCCATGATGCAAATTGCCTTATTGAAAACCTGGTTCCGCTTTCCAGTTTGACTTGTTTACGTATGAGCCCGCTTACCTATTCTCGGACATCAGCTGACTCCCTGTAAAGTTGGAAGCGCGTGCACACGTGATTTGGCGTAGTCCGAGAATAGGTGAATGAAACACAATCTAAGTATGGATCATTTTCGCTTGAATTGTACATCAAGAACAGAAAATTCATGTTGTTTTATTGAGACAAATAATAGAAGACTCTTCATGGTTAATATTAAAAGTGGAAAGCAAATCAATCGTGAGAAATTACATATAGCGTAAACCTAAAGTGGCCGAGAATAGGTACCACTACCTTAAGTCTTAATTTCAGGTTGTGGGTTTGTGCCTACATTTTGGAATTTCATATTGTATTGCGCTGTATTTCATACTTCTTCAAATCAACAGTCACTTCCCAGACCAAACCTTGGTGTTAAGTAAACTAAGCTTATATTCTCTCGGGAATAGAGAAACCTTTCATTTCAAACTCACATTTTCCCCGTCTTGGAATCTCCCCGATCGTCGATTCGCATCGTGCAATAAAACGCGCAATCTGGAAACATCAAGTCAGAAAATAAACGCCTTAGTTTTGTAGGGCTATAGACACAAGGCTAATACTTTCTAAAAATCAAAAAGTTCTAGAAATATTGCAATATTTTGACGAAATACTGACCCGAAACGCAGAACTCCTTCCAAACATGGCGGCTTGGACTTGGTAACCACTCCTTGGTTCGATTTCCCCGCCAAAATCACAGGTAGCCCAAGCAAAGTCTCGGGAGTTCGTTGCCGCGCGCAGAGTTACTTTTTCAGGATTTCCGACAATGTCGATACCATTTTTAATACCTTGAATAGTTTGTAAATAAACCCCTTTTGTCGGTTAGGATATCGGCGGAAACTTTTTAAAGATGAGAAAGTACTTTCTGTCACTTTTAGATGTAAAACCATTTGCAATATAATCGCGCCGATATCCCCCAGTTTTTAGCTCTGAAATCCCAGTTGGCCAAGGGGAAGGGGTTTCTTTATTTTAATACATACCAACAACCTTCACAGAATTATGACTGACACTCTTGGGATGATGAGTATCATTACACGGCGCGCAATGAATTGTGGGACGGGTGCTAAAATTAATTGATTTTTTTTCTACGCATATCCCATAACTCTCTGCGCGGCCTGTTAAAACTATCCCACAAATCCCTGCGCGCCCTTCATAGTACGAGACGGCACAAGGTCAAAATGGCGGTCGCACAACCTTTTGAACCTTACCAAACAAATGTCGATGTTTACGAGAAAGCAAGGCCAAGATACCGTAAAGAGAGTGTGGAGTTCCTACTGAATCAAGTAGGTATCTTACCAGCAGATAAAACTAGAGTCAAAACAATTCTCGAACTCGGGGCTGGGACAGGGATTTTCACACGAGCAATGCTAGCAACTTTGAAAGAGCACAACTGCAATGCGAAAATTGTCGCCAGCGATCGGATGGAAGATATGCGTGACAAATTTAGAGCGCTTGTCCCAGGAGTCGAGATCTTGCCTTTTGCAGCAGAAAATATTGAGCTTCCAGATTCAAGCGTTGATGTGGTTGTTTCCGCACACTCATTTCATTGGTTTGCGAACAAGGAGTCTGTGGCAGAAATATCCCGTGTGCTGGTCCCCAAGGGAAGATTTAGCGTGATCTGGAACAACCGAGATTTTAGTGAACCGTGGGTGTCAGAAATCCAGAAGATAATTACTCCTTACAGTAATTCCACACCAATAATTATAGACAATAAATGGAAAAATGTTATTGATTCAAGTTCATTATTTGGGCTATTGCAAGGAAGTGACAAAGCATTCAAGTTTGAACACAAAGGAAATGCAGAAGATATTTTGAATGTGTATAGATGTCTTCATGCTATGTCATGCTTAGAGGAAAGTGAGAGGTTAAAGGTTGAAGAGAAGATTCGTAAGGTGTTGACAAGCCATCCAGACCTGGAGGGACTTACAGAGTATGCACTGCCATTTGTAACACAGCTTTATTGGTGTGAAAAAAAGTGACGGATGATTTAGGCCCTGTTCAGGGGCCACTGACTGGTAGCTGGGGTACCCCAGCTTGGTGTGGTTGATAAATATGAAAATTCACATGTGGTTAGCTAGCGAAAATTAAAATGGCAGCTATGGTAAATACATGAATTAGTCATTGCTATGGTAAAATCATTGTCCTTTTTTAACTTCATGTTGTCCTTTTTATTGATTCAAAGTAGCCACTGATGATTGATGTACCTAAACAGCATGTAAATTATTGTATCAAAGCAATCTGAGAAACAGGATGTTAACGCGACCTCACCCCAGCACCCCAGGGTTGATAGCTCACATGTAAAAATGGAAGTAAAAAAGAACCCCACCTAGGCAGGCAACCGCCCTGGTGAGACAGGTTGGCCACCTAAGTGAGGTCCCCCACCTGTCATGTGAAAATAAGCAAGAAAATAAGAGAGATTATATGGAAAAGGTACATGTAACCCCATCAAACCAGGGTACTCCATCTACCTGGGGTCCCCTACTTTCATGTGAGCTGACCCAAAGACTCTCTTAAAACTTGGATATGAAGTATCCACAGTCTGACCAAGAGGGAGTGCAGCCTGCAAAGAAAACATTGAGGTTTTTGGGCAGAGTAACCTGGGTAAGATTTTGGCTCTGATTTTGATTTTTGGATTTTTGAGTTTGGGATTTAAAACCATTTTTGAAACATATACGGTACATCATCCATTGATTACTTTTTTGAGTTCACAAAAAGCTTCTGAATTATTTTTATTACACATGACTACCATATTTTTTTACCAAAAATAAATGTAATCTAAATAGGCAATAATACATGGCCACTTGGAGATATGAAATTTATCTTCTTGTGTTCAAATTTGATATCTGATTCGTTTGGGCATCTGTTTAATATATAAACCTTTTTGAAGAATTTTTGATTTGGTAAATTTCACAATAGTTGGCATTATCATAATTTTTCACAAGTGCGAATTACAAAATTTCTCAATGACCGAAGTCCTGATAAAATATTATAGTTTGTATAATATGATTTTAATTGTTTATATTATTTTTAGGCACAAAGCTAGATATTAAATGACATCAATAATTATTTGCTCAGCAGAATCCCATTATTAATATCTATTTGTAAAAACCTATCAATGGGGGTATATATATTTGTAAAAAACTATCAATGAGGGAATATCTATTCGTAAAAACCTATCAATGAGGGAATATATATTTATATAAACCTATCAATGGGGGAATATCATTCTATTTGTATAAACCTATCAATGTAGGAATCAGTATCAATTTGTGTAACTCTATCAATGTGGCAATATCGTTTTGTTATAAACCTTATTACTATACCAAGTGTCAAAGTTCACTTTGTCTAGTATCTTATTGGCCGATAGCGTATCACATGCAACTGGGAGGGCTACAGTATGTTTGATTGACAGGTAATAGCAAAACCGGAAATGATGTGAATGAAAAATTATTAAAACCGGAAACCAAAATCCATCACAATGATGCATGCTTTTGCACAATTCATTCACATAAAAAAATCGTTTTTATTCCTCTGTTTTTGTTTTGTTCCCTATTTTTAATAATGTCAATGTGGGAAATTATAAAAACCTGTTCAGTCTGGCAAAGAAAAATAGGTTCTTATAGAAAAAAATAAACCCTACATTTTGGAGTTTAGTCCTAAAATTAAACGAGACTTACCTGAAAGTTGAAGTTTGATTAGGATTCTTGTCATCAGTCAGGAACGGAGGAGTAACATGAGAAGCAAGTATAAGCAAGCGCGCGTGCTTCTCATGTTACTCCGTAGTGACGTATGACTGATGACAGATAGAATTGTATGTCTCCTGCTTCAAAAGTACAAAAAGTACAACCACTAGGAACTATGTTGCAATGAGCTAACTAGTGCACTAGATCGCTGGAAAAACACGTGAAACATTGTAAAGTAACTATTTGTCGAAGTGACGCTATTTGACATATGATCATTCGGATGGATCTAGTCCTTAGATCAAGTACTGTTTGACGTGACAACAGTCCTAAGGACTACCATTTACATCCAGAACTCAAGAGAAACCTTATGAATCAATGATTTATAAGATTTATCTTGAGTTCTGGATGTAAATGATAAACCTTAGGACTGTTGTCACATCAAACAGTACTTGGAAAAGGACATTTCCGTGTTATATGATCATATATGATCACATAACACATAGCAGGGTTCCCACGGAAATGTCCTTTCCAGGCCTGGAAGTTTTACAAAAGCCCATCAAAGTCATTGGGCAATCGGGCAGGTTAAACCTCCCTCCCCTTCAGAAATTTCAACGTTTACCCCTCCACCCCCAAATAATCACCACCTCGTTTATTATTCACAGTTTGAAAAAGTAAGAATTTGCGAGAGGGAAACGTTGCGGAGAAAAAGGCAAAAGTTGCGGGGGTTGTTGCGGGAATTTATTAAATTTGCAAATTTGCGTTTATTATTGCGAGAAAAAGTAAGAATTTGCGAGAGGGAAACGTTGCGGAGAAAAAGGCAAAAGTTGCGGGCGTTGTTGCGGGAATTTATTAAATTTGCAAAGTGAAGAAAACACAAAAAGCGCATAATCTTGTTTCAGAATATTAATACTGAGCATGATAGTTTGATTTTGAAGAAAAAAATAACACCGGCATTCACAACATCCACTGAATATGAGCTCTACATTTTTAGCTAGTAGCTAACTGGCTATTTTGTAAGATTTGAATTGTAGGGGCAAAGAATCGGATGATATTATCACGGAAAAACTTGAGACTTTCGTCATTCGATCGTGAAATGGGGGAACAGACATTTCAAATGAAGGGTGGAAGCTATTTACTTGCAACACACATTTTCTATTTTCTGGAATTGCCCATTAAAGTTATGGAAATATTTTCCTGAAGAAATATTTACAAGATGTTGGGTGTGTTTCTTTTAAATTAAAGGTAACCTGAATAAAAACTTTCAACGTGCTATCTTTTAATTAAATGATTTGCCCCTGATGATACCCATGTTGCTTTTGCCGTGCGCGGAAACCCACATTTTTCATTATGAAAGGTCGTTAAATTTTCCTGGAATTTTGAAAGCCGGAAGACGTGGGAACCCTGTATAGTCATACTGAATTCAGACTCTGACTCGTCCCCAGTCTCTAAATAAAAAGTAAAAGCACGCGCTAAGGATCACGTCAGGAGGGACACCGCGGCAAAACGCAGTTCACATGCGCTAAAGATTCACTGGCCTGTGAAATGAAGACAATTGAAAAAAATACATATAACAACAGCAAACGATATATTTTGACTTATAAATCATAAGTGTGAGGTGCAAAAGTTCAGAGAAAGATATGATCATTTTCTAGCTGCTCAGCAATTTTTGGCCTTACGTTTTGTGTATGGAGCTAACATTTTCTAAATTTCCAAGACAGCACGAGATATTTTTTGTTATGTAGATTATGTCTTTTGTTTTCATTTCACAGGAAGTAAATATTTGCGCATGGCAAATGCGTTCTGTCGCGGTGTCGTCAGGAGGAGGGAGACAATAGGAAGCGCAAAGCATCATGGATAGCCCCCCTGATTCTTTGCGCGCCGTCACTAGATACGACTTGGGACGAGTCGGGCTCAGACCATTCACTGCATTACATGTCGTAATGCCAGTTCAAGTTCTTTGGCGCTAATTTCTCTTCGGGTGCTCCTGTGCGAGGTCTCATTTGTACATCGCTCTTGAGATATTCGTGACAAAGCGTCTGAGGTCATCCGCCTGACATCATCCATCGATAAACTTTCTAAATTGGCTTGAACTACAGGTGTTAGTTCCTTTGCCACTCTATCGAAATCTTCATCGCGCAAATCAATACCTTGCTCGTTCATCATGCTTGTTATGTCTGACTGGGATTCACTATGCAATTTCATTTGGATTTTCATGAACAATTCTTTAATGACCTGCATTCCTTTACTTGTCGGAATCATCATCGAAATATTTTTACGTTGTTCTAGGCCATCTAGGTACGAAATACACATCGCTGCAAACTCATCATCCATTAAACCGCAATCCTGTTCATCGTTGACAAACGAGATGAATGATTTGTTCCTTTGCTGGTCATTGTCATGACAAGCAACGACATCTTGATCTCTTTTTTGTTGTCCGTCATACCTGTCGTCTTGCTGACTGTGATTTTGGTGTACATTGCCATCACGACAGTTCTCTTTATTGATGTTATCTTGGTAACCGTTGTTTTGCTCACTATCGCATATATGACTGTTGTCTTGACGTCCATTGTCTTGACTCTTGGCTTGGTAACTGTTGTCTTGGGTAAGACCTTTCTGGTCGCCATTTTGGTCTTTGTTTTGGCAACCTTTGACTTGCTGACCTGCCCCTTCATTACTGTTGTCTTGGGTACCGTTGTCTTGGGTACCGTCGTCTTGGTACAGCGGATAACCGTTGTCCTTGTAACCGTTGTCTTGGGTAAGACCTGTTTGGTCGTTGTCTTGGCAACCTTTGACTTGTTGTCCAGCCCCTTCATTACTGTTGTCTTGGGTACCGTCGTCTTGGTAAAGGTGATCATTGCCCATCTCGAGACTTGATTCATGACCAAGAAACCACAATGCACAAAGAATTCGAGCCAATAACGACCTGTAAGCAATCTTACCTATCATCACCGTATCGCTGACACTTTCTTCAGTTATTTTCATAAATGCATTAATGGCATCCTTACACTTCTTCGCAAACATTTTGTATAGACAGCACAGTAAGTTTTCTTGATCGTCGTTGCTCAGAGATTCGTCAATAATTTTGAGGCAATATTTTTCAACCTCTGTCACCTGGAGATAATTATTCGAAAGATACCTCAATGAATGGATTCTTCTGAATAACGTCAAAATGTACGGCAGGATATTTCTTCTCGCTAGAGCCACAGCATCCAATGTTTGTGATAGTTTAACCGGGTCTTCGTCCCGAAGCAAGTTACTCTCGGGTATAATGTAATGCGGAAGACAACGGCCCTCCAGACACTTCTGAAGACGATCCAGCATATGTAAAAGACACTTTGCTGAGGTTTCCTCTCTCCAGAATGACTCCTCTCTTTGCTCGCTTTCCCAAAACAGCAGATTCTTCAATTGGTAAGTGCTAATGACTCCATGGGAAGTAATATTTCTTGATCATCTTCAGGAGAATCATAATGTGTCTTTGCACAGGGCTCACACTTTGACTCAATAAATTCTCTGCTACTGAAAACGATATTCTCCATTCAAATTCGTCCATTGCATTTTCCTCCAGGCTTTTTTCTGTTGCCTTTGCTTGTCTGCTTTCTGCTAGAGCAGGATTCTGAACATAATCCAAAAGAGAAATTGGCTCAGCCACTCTTCTTCCTCGTCCGATAGGAGCCAGATGACACCCTGCGTCAAATATTTGTTGCACGAGTTCAGGTGATGGCCATCCGCTATGCCGGGGTCTTACCAGCCAGTCCATGGCCGGTTCAGGCCATGCCTCAGGATACTTGAAAACATTAAGGGAATCAATCTCCAAACCTGGTGAGCCGCTTATCAGCTTATGTGCAGGATTATGATATTCTTGTCTCGATTTTGGTAAAAGGTCATTCCCGGGCTGTTTGCTACTAAGCAAGAAAGCGTGATGGAGGAAGGTAGCACTTTTGTATCTACAATTTTGCTCTTTCCATTCATCTGTTAGTCTCAGCTTGGTGTATCTCGGATCATCGCTAACATGCTCTACAGAGAACAAGAGCATGTCTTCCTTAATGGAGTTTATCGTGCTCATCCTATCTGAGTCTGGTATCCAGCAATGGACGTGCTCCTGAAATGGCAATAGGTCTCGAGGGCTGACGTCCCTTGTGGCCACCATAATTTCAGGGATACTGAACCCTTCGACTTTACTCCCTGTTGCTATGACTCTAGGAGATGGACTGGTGATATGATGAGGATCGCCGTGCGGTTGCGTCTGCTTGATGCGAATACCACTCGCCGTAGATCCATTCCACTGGCAGCATGCAGTTGATAATGACCGAGAACGGTTTTATCCATAGTCGCGAGATTCTATCATAATCAGAGGCCAAACGCTGTAAAGATAAAGGGATGATAGACGAGTTCGCGCTCTCAGTGCATCGTCGGTAATCAGGGCAACATGGTGGAAGTAATTCAGAATCGTCAACATGGTCTCGAACTTAAACTGAGGATTATAATCAATTGTTAAATGGTCTGGAAATGAGGATTTTCATCAATCTAGTGACATGGTATTTGACATGCGCAAGTGTCCCACATGGCTGTAGGTTGAAGTAGTACACTTGTATGGAGCGCTCTTAAGGGCACTGTGGGTGGGGGCCGGGTCAGGGACTGCTTTTCTTTTTTCTTTGGTTCGGTCTATTTTGGATCATGTTCTTTACACATTGAAGATAATTGGAATATAATCATGTACCAGATTGATTTTTTTGGGTTCGGACCAAAAAAACACATTGCTTCGTTCTATTTATGTTTTTAATAGAACGAAGATAATTGGAATATAATCATGTCACCAGATTGACGATCCTCATTTTAAGTTCGAGGTCATGTTGGAATCCCAGGGGAAAAGCAAGTCTGGATCCGTGCTTTGTTTTTGGTCACATGATTAACTACCATCAAAAACTCAAAGGAATTCTACTCTTACGATTGGTATTACTATTCTTGTGATTGTACAGTAAAATGCTCTAACCTGAACACTTTTTGTCAAGTCTCTGATATCGAAAATGGCGGCGAAGCAGTGCATTATGGGTAGGGTGAGACGGATCCTTTAAGGGCCCATCGCCAACCACAATCCATTGCGCGCCGGGTACATTTTCTCAATAACAGTCACAGTAAATGTTCCTTGTGTGATACTCGACTTAAAATGTTCTTTTTTATGTTAGATTTTATGTTATAGTTTTCTACTAGATCTTTTTTTCAGAGAGGCTAACTATTTTCAATCCAAGTTCTTGCGTTTTATTATATGAGCTCAGTGCCCTATTCCTAGAGATCCTGTATAACGCAAGAACTTGGATTGAAATTAGTTAGCCTCTCTGAAAAAAAAATCTAGTAGAAAACTATAACATAAAATCTGACCTAAAAAAGAACATTGGAATTATGAATTATTACTGGCAACCATTTTAGAAGTACAAAAAACTCGCTGTCGTGTTTTATCGCCAGATAGAAACACTCGGCTTCGCCTCCTGTTTCTATCTGCCGATAAAACACTCGTTTTGTAAACATTACTTCACGCTACCAGCGACAGATTCTCGCGGTCCATTAAAGAAAAATCGCAAAAATAAATTTGCGTGGCCATAATCAGTAGAAACAGCAAAGGTACGGCTGCCTTACTCTCTGAAGCACCTGAAAAAACGACCATAAATACAGGCTACGTTGCAAGACAATGGATTACTGTATGCGTTGTTGTACTTTACTCAAACAGGAAGATTTGAACACAAAAAATACCTGATCTTCCATGACGCTGCTGCAGTAATCTTTATTTCCTCGCTATGACTTGCTGGGTGTCTAAGAAGCTCTGAAACACATCGAAACACATGAACACGCCCCCTGTGTCTCCTATAAAGGATCACTTGTAAGTTTATGAAAAAGGCTTTAACTTCGGGGGGGGGGGGGGGGAAGGACGGGGGAACTCCTTATATTTATATATACCGTCGTATTTTTTAGGGGTTGAAATCGGCGATCTGGTATTTTTAAGGGGTTCGAAAATAAAAAAAAACGGTATGGTAAGAAAAATAGGAATTTTTTAGGGGGTTCTCACGCAAATAAGTAGTGTATTTGAAAGTCGAGAGGATACATTTGATGTATATAAAAAAAGGCCAGAATAAAATTTAATCTGTCAAAATTGTTGGTATTTTTAAGGGTATTTTCAGACTGAGGGGTATTTTTAGGGTGGAAATTTTTTTACGACCAGGTATTTTTTGATAAGTAATGATTTACCAAAGCAAAAACTAGCAAACAAGATTGAGATTAAAGAAATATTATTAACCCGACGTTTCGACGCTAACATTGCGCCCGTTATATCAAGAGTGAATGGTAGAGTTTGGTAGAGTTAAACAAAGCGAGAATTTAAAGGCTAAAACTTATTACATGCATACTGAAATTAACTAAATAACACTCTAGCGCGAATGGAGTCGCTTTGAACGTCAAGCTCTGGCTTCAACGTGCGAATGTACACGTTTCTTTGATTAAGCAATCAAATCTCGTACAGCATTTAGGAAGCACGTGAAACTGATCTAATAGAGCTTTAGGTAATTGACCATTGTGCTTCTGTTGGTAATGCCTATACATATGGAGGACGACTTTCGAAGCGATCATGCAAATGGCCACGAGTGTACCCACATACCCTGCATCGCACAGGTTACATTTAACCCTATTCAGACTGGGCTTTTTTTGATCATCTTTGACTGGGGGGGGGGGGGGGGGGGGGGCTAATTCGGCCCCCCCTCTATATCTCTGGAACCACTGGGGCTACGATCATCAAACTTTCACACAATGACCATGAGCCTTAGACAAATCACCACACCCATTTTTGTCACGTGAGAGCAAAATGTGACGTCACAATGACGTCATTCTCAATGTTTTATCAATTTTTAAGTAATTTTAATTAACTTCCAAAAAATTGGTAGATAATACTCTAAAAGCCAACTAATAATTTGTGTAATAATTTGTGACATTAACACATAAATTTTATCAAACTTGCGTCATAATGACGACTTTTGAAAATATTGTCCGCCATCTTGGATCCGCCATCTTGGATCCGCCATCTTGGATTTCATTATTTCCATTTGACTCTTCAGATAAATACTCAATGAGAAAAAAAATGGTCAAAATGTACAAAATACTCATCAAAGAAGTGTTTGACATTCAAAAAGTTGAATTAAAAGGATATTTGTGAATCCCAGAGCTAGTTTTAGACCATATGTTAAAATGAACAAAATCTCCCTACCCCTCCCCCAAAGATCAGCCTGTACATAAATTACTAATGAGTACAAGCTCCGACAGTCATAAATAGGGCAATGTGTCCAACATTGCTTGAAATATGAAAAAATTCACGTTTTTTCGAGTTTTGCAAAACATGCATGTCAAAAAGTGGTTGCCATGGAAACTGGGCCGTTGACCCTGACATGTCATTGACACCAAAATGTCCCCAGATAAATTTTAGGAAAGGTCACGAAGTTTCACCATCATAGCTGCTTTGGTTTTAGAGTAATCAAGATTTTACTGGAGGGGGTCTGAATAGGGTTAAATTGATAAACAAGTATATTTTTTAGGGTCAAAATTTGAGTTTCCCGGCACGGTCACCCCTAGCATTTTAACATTAGAGTCCCCCCCCCAGGCAGGTTAGGACCTTGAAGCTTAGGGCTTGTGCGTGGAGACCCCCTTCATTGTAACAAATTTCTAGAGATGGAGCATGAGCCAGGCAACAAAGATTTTGGAATATCTAGTGGGGAATACTCAGGTGAATATCTAGTGGGAAATACTCAGGTGAATATCTAGTGGGAAATACTCAGGTGAATATCTAGAGGGAAATACTCAGGTGAATATCTAGTGGGAAATACTCAGGTGAATATCTAGTGGGGAATAGCATCTCGTACTCAGAGCTCCCCGGCTCACCTCGAGGGGGAGGCTCAGGTGACCGCCAGACTGACACATGCACGAGATTTGATACAGAGACGACGATAAAACGATCTTTCTGCGCCAACGTTAATCAACAGTCAATCAGCAAATGTATTTTTAAAAATGGCTGTCTTCAGAGCCTCCCCTGCCTCCGAGCTGAGGAGCTGGGGAGCTCTGGGTACGAAAATGGTAAAAATTCCTACGAAGCTCTGGGTACGTACCTATTCAATTACCTTTTTTATGGCATCGAGCAGAAGAAAAGAATCAAGTACAGTAAAACTCCGCTATAAGAACCTGCTGACAAACATTTGCAATTATAATACTCCAAAATTAAGAACCTGTTTTGCCAAGCAAATTCAAACAGGTTCTTTTATACGTGGGGTTTCAATGCACTTCCATGGCGATGTCAAAGATTGAATGACTACAAAACACATTGTATATGTAATGTGCCATTTTTCTTGCATTTCTGTCTTCCTATTCCTTTCATTTTTCGTTGAATATATTAATAATGAAGAAAACACACGTTATATTTTTTTTCTGGTAATCGATCATAATGTCTCCTCCGTAGAAACTAAGAACCTAAGTAACCCTTTGACTACCAAACCGGCCATTGCTACATGCAGGAATTTGGAAGGCTCTACCATCAAACGCACTGCAGACTGACACTAAATCTCCCGAATCTCTGGTAAATTGCGTAGAAGAGTGATTTTTTCTACTGACCAGAGAAGCTGAGGGAATCAGAGGTTCGGATTTCTAAACAGAAACAACCACTTGATTTCACAAAATCACACGATTTTTGGCATGCAAAAACACACGCTCGACTGAACACTGAGCAGGCATTTTTTCGCATAAATCAAACAAAATCAACAAGCTGTAGGTTTTTCCCTTAGCTTTGACCTAAAGTGCCGCGCTTTGAACTTTGAATCGACTGCACAACAACAAACACAAAACTCTATAGCTCGGGATACCTGTGGTAAACGAATGACAGTTGACAGTATTCCTCCCTATACTGGCTGATTCCATTTTCAAACCACACGGGGGGGAATTGAGGTCCTATGGAAAATTTTCCAGTGGAAGATTCCAGGGGACTCGGGAATTTCCACGGGAGGGTGTGAGTCTGGCGCTTGGAAATTCCAAGGGGGAGGGGTTAACTTTCCAGGGACATTTTATCCCTAAATAGTTTTTCCAGGGGTATTTTGCCAGAATGGAAATTCCAGGTAGGGAGACATGTATTAGGCAGGGGAGGGTCTCTGATTCACAAATGGAAATTCCAGTAGGGGGTCTTTTTAAAGAGGGTCAACCCCCTCGGTGCGATTTAAAAATGCAATCAGCCATTTCAGCTGACTTGGCCTGACTTGAAAGGAGGTGAGGCTTATACGCGGATTCTTAAGGCAGAAGGCAGTTTTGGCGAATAACTATATTAGCATTAGCGTTGCGGTTTTAAAATGTAATCAGCCATTAGACATGTTAGACTGTTTCCTTTAGAATTTACTGTTCTCCGCCGCGCCAGCACATTGCTCTTATCGAATGTCGTTCTGCTATCCAGTTCATTGTGACAGTTGACTATTTTGTATTAATCTTTGTTTTTAGTTTGTTCCTTTAAATATCTTGACTTGACATTCTTGAGTTTGTCGTTGTTGTCTTTACCGTCATTCGGTAGCAAGGGTTTCTTGTAGAGAGCAGGCAAGTATGAGAAGGTAAATGATCTGAGGAAAAAAGGCGAAAAGAAGTTCATTCTCTCAATGATAAAATTGTAAATGGAAATACTGACTCTTTTCCACATTGTACATTTAAAGTTTTCCTCCTCGTTGTCCTCCCACTCTTTTCCTCCTCTTTCTCCTTCTCATTTCCTCGTCCCTCGACTTTCCTCCTCGTCCACATCCTCTTCCTCCCCCACTCCTCTTTTCGCTCCCGCTCTTCCTCTTCCATATCCTCTTCCTCCCCCACCCCTCTTTTCGCTCCCGCTCTTCCTCTTCCACATCCACATCCACATCCTCTTCCTCCCCCACCCCTCTTTTCGCTCCCGCTCTTTCTCTTCCATTTTCTCTTCCATATCCTCTTCCTCCTCCTCCTCCCTCCTCGTCCCTCGACCTTCCTCCTCTTCCACATCCTCTTCCTCCCCCACCCCTCTTTTCGCTCCTGCTCTTCCTCTTCCATATCCTCTTCCTCCCCAATGCTTTTCTTGCTCTTCCTCCTCCTCCTCCTCCTCCCTCGACCTTCCTCCTCTTCCACATCCTCTTCCTCCCCCACCCCTCTTTTCGCTCCCGCTCTTCCTCTTCCATATCCTCTTCCTCCCAATGCTTTTCTTGCTCTTCCTCCTCCTCCTGTTGCTCCCCTGCTCATCTTTTTTCCTCTCTTTAAAACACACGATAACTATATACAATTATAACTCAAGCGCATCCACATCAGCAGCCAAATCGTTATGAGTCAAATTCAACAAGCTCCTACACAGGTGCTCTTTGAACCTCAGCCACTTCGAGCGATCAAAACATAACCGCCACATCCCTCTATCGAAAAGTTCATCCGCCTACTAATGATCATCACTATCATCATCTTATATTCATTCACACATTCACATCACTGACATCGTTAGTTTTATAGGCCGGCGCAACGTGTCGTCATTAAATATTCGATTTTGATACGTCGATACGTTTTAGGTGGTGGGTGGCTCCAATATGTTTTTGGCGGGGGTGCTCGTCGTACCTTTTAGGGTTTAATATCAGGCCTGTGGTACCTTTTTGGGGGTAAGAATCGAAAACTTGTAATTTTTTCCAGATAGGTACCTGTTGGAGGGTCGTTCTAGCAAATCTAGCAAATCACACTAGTTGGTAGCTCCTGAATTTCAGACGTATTTTCCCTAGTAAAAAGTACGAGAGAAAATTGAGGGAAAAACGTCTTGCTGGTACCTTTTAGGGGTCAAAATCAACTAAGCGACGCCATCTTTTTTACTTATAAAACAATGCGTTACTGGGAGTCACGGTCAAGCAGTTTGGCGGCGTTAGCTTTTGAAAATTGCAAAATACCTGGTTATCTCAGTAGCGAGTACAGACTGAGTGTAGCTCTCCCATAGTTTCATATTATGAGCTCTCTGCTTTATTGCCTCATCCTTTCGTCTTTGTCGCTCAAGCTCCTCTCTAAACGTGGAAAAGCTAATCATTAATGCAAAAAAGAAATCGCAGACCACCCCCTTTCAGAAACCCATTCACAGCTACCCACCCTCGATTTATTTAATTTGAACCAAATAACCTGGAATTCCAGTGATTTCCTCATGAGTACCTTGGAAATTGCGCTTAACCACCCTGGAATTCCAAGCTCTACTTTGACCACCCACCTGGAATTCCGAGCTCCATTTTGACCAAGGTGTTATCTTCATAAATATATTCTATGCTACATCCCCCATCACTGAAAAGTCTTTGCTATACGGCTACCTTATGCAACTATCTGGTTGTGCAATGTGCGTGCAACCTCTGCCCGCAAGACCTTTTCTAGTGAGTAACTCGACGCAATAAACGAAACAAATTTTTAGCGCGCATAATTTCTCTCGATACGGGTGTTTGCCGAACAAGTGGCTTCTAGCCGTCTAAAGTAGCCTGATTCCCCTTTATAAGTAGTATGATTGATGTGATCCCCCTCAGAGCTGTTGAAAGACTTCGTGCCCCCCCTATTTGAACAAGTAGAAAGGATTTTACAGAAACAGATCGCATTTTTCTTTCGTTGCGCATATTTCATCAAGTCCTAGAGAAAAGGTAGATGACCATTACCGCAAATTACGAAAATATTACTATTCATGGTCTGAAGTGCGGCCCAAATGTCGAATTTCTATGCTTGTATCTCACGCTTACCCAAGTGGTATTTTTGGGGGGAGTTTGTTTTTCCTCGCCACGATACACATGTTCTTGTAACGGTATTCGTAGGCATTTTAAACAACGCGAGCGTAGTCTTCGTTTCGTGCGCGCCGGAATTTTTAACGCATCGAAAGAAGTGAACTAGAAAAATGCAAATTGAGATAATAGCTGCTTGAATAACTCCTTTGAAAACTGTCTTGTGGTCCCCTTTTCAGGGCTTCAGGTTTCGAGAGATCCCCCCTTTCGCTTGCCCAAAAATGAAGTGTTCCCCGACCAACAAAAATCCTCCGCGACGAATAATGACCGGTCCCTTATACCTTAAAGGCCCATAAGCAGGCAAGTCGCATTGCAGGCTCACAAGAATAAAACGCAGTTGAAAATTCGATGCAAATTTTCAGTTTCAACTTGTGAAATGTGAAGAACAATAGGAACCCCTTTGGGACTTACAGTACCAGCAAATCACAGCTGTTGAATAACAATAGATCCAATTGAAAACAAAGCTCAAAGGTTCCCAGTTGACTATGGGCCTTTAATTTTCTTAACAAAAAGCAGGAGAAGCATCACACCCGCCCCCGTTGTTACCTTTCTCTCTTCTCGCGCTCCTGTCTTTCGTTCTCTTCAAGTATCCGCTGTCTCTCCTCTTCTCTTTGTCTGGTCTGCTCGTCGTGTTTCTCCTTCCGTTCCATCCCTGCTACGCGTTTGCGTTCTTACAACAGAAACATTAACGAGATATCGAAGGGGTTACCTATGTCACAGTTACTTTAAGTAATCATCCATGCAAGAACAAAGCAAAACGCTTTTGTTCTACGGCATCTAGTCCTAAAGTGATGACGTCAAAGAAACAAATTGTCGATTTAGCAATATTTGTCCCTTGATTTCGAAGGAGCATATCGAATGAAAGCTACACCGAACTGTTTTGGAACTGAGTCCAAAATACAGTGATTAAGTATTCAGCGGGCCATATCTCGGTCGCGTTTCAACCGATTCACCTCATTTTTTGCATGCAACGTTCTTTGGAGTGGGTCTTTCATTGTTTGTGGACAAAAATCTGACATTCGAATTTTTTCAAATTTGGTCTCTATTGAACTTTAGGACTCTATTGAGAGTTCCCACAGAATATGCCTATTTTTTTCAAACAGAAAGTTGTCATGACAAGTAACACTGTAATAGTGAAACATTGATAGATTTAGACTTGCTTTGATAAAATATGGAAATAAAGGTACCTAGACCAATCAGATAAAAGAAGAAGAAAGGGAGCAAGAAGGAGGGGGAATCAGAATTACCACAGGGTATTCATTTCCATTTTTGGAATTTCCAAAAGGGGTCTCAAAGAATGAGAAATTTCCACAGAGTCTGCTTCAAGTTTCCGCAGGAATTTGCACAGGGATAGTAAGGGCAATTTTTAGGGAAATTTGGAGTTCCTCGATGGGATGGGGGGAGGGGTACGTATATGTTTTGCAACAGCCAACTGGGTTTGCTTTAACGCGAGGAACAATGAAACAGGATCTTCTGATTCAATAACCACCACGAAATGTGATGATCACATTACCTTGTCTCAGTTCTTGTCGGAGTTGAGCTTCTGTCTGGTCCTTCTTAACCATGGCTTGTGCCAGATGATTGGCGTACTCGTGCATGTCTAGACATCTCAGCTCGGATATCAGGCATTCTACTTCATACCTGCATGGTTTATAATCACATGTGAGTGTCACATCGAGCGGATTTCAGTTAGTGCAGGAAAAGTATTTCTATTTGCGCTCTACTTTTGGACCTTTGTTTCTGTCAGACAATCAAATGTTGAGCTAAATGCAGCTGTGTATTCGTAATCACGTGCTCACCGCGTGATAGTGTTTTTACTTGGCTTTGCTGACAAAAAAACAGTCACGTGCTCACCGCATGATAGTGGATTTATGTGTCTTATGATTGGCTGACCAGGAAGCCATTGAGCAGTAACCTATATTTCTCTCGTTCACGATTGGCTTGGTATATTAATTTTGTCTTTACTGTAGCAATCTGAAATTCGCTCCACTAGCAATTGTTCTACCTAACGTTGCACATCATGAAGCGCCACAAGACGTCTGGCAAGAATAGTATAATAATCACCAGTCAGCATTAAATACACAGTCCCACTATCATCGCTGTAATAACACTGTGTTCATGGCTATCGTCACCATCATTATCATCATCTTAGTTTCTCGTAATAAAGTGGGCGCGCGATCCGCAATGCTTTCAATGTGAACGTCTCGACCAATCAGCGCGCGGGATGGCTTGAGTAATTATACCAAAGTCAATCATGTATGAATATGACAACCACGTCCACCATCGTTATTATGATTGTTATAACTACATGATAAGAGAACGAACCTTTCTATTCTGTTGGAGTCCTTTCTATGTCTTAGTTTCACTTTTATGTTGGCATCTACCCCACTTTCTTCCTCGGCAAGGTTGTAAGTATTTGATTGCAGTTTCAGTAAAGTCTGGATTCTCTTTGCTTTTGCTCTATCGAGCTCTGATTGGACCTAAGAGAAAACATATAGAAAAAAAAAGAAATGCATGAAGTTTACGGTTGTAAGATCTCTAAGATGTGGTCTACAATTTCATTATACTACAGTTTACAATCGTGAGCGGGATTTATATACCATTGTAGTAAGTTTAACGCCCTCCATTTACAGGCTTGGAATGAGAGAGAAGACCTCAGTTGATTGTCTGAAACACAGAGGAAATGACGAATGGGACTCAAGTCTTAATCACAACTCAAGCAGAAGAACACCTCAGCTAGGTCCGAGTCCGGGTGACAGCGGCGAGAGGCAAGCGCCGACACGCAGTGCCAACCCATGAGATCATCAGCTAATGGCCATGTTACACCAGTTGCTCATCCAACTCAGCATTTGTTGCGATGCCAGTTGCAGTTTTGCATAGGATACCCAAGTAACGCAAACCGGCACTTCCTTTCAAATTGCAGAACTTAAAACTGAAGACAAACACCAAACAGAAGCAGGATTAAAGCCAAAGTTTCGAAACATTTAAATCTGTCCTTCATCAGTGCGGTTTATATCTGGATTCTCCACGTCTTCTGCTGGCACTTCATCCGCCTCTTTAATCCGGTCTTCTAGTCATTTCATTTCCTGGCATCTTGACCAGCAGGTAGTGGAACTCGAATATTGCTCCAGTCGTAATCATCTGCATCACCATCATACATTTACATTGCAGAAACGGTTCCAGTATACAAGAGCGCGCGTAACTCCGTAATGCTGAGCCAGTTGTGTTCCCCGTGACATCTTCCCCATGACCTCATCAGCTAATGGCCATGTTACATCGGTTTCTCATGCAGCTCATCAGAGCGCGCGTAACGCCGTAATGCTGAGCCAGTTGTGTTACCCGTGACATCTTCCCCATGACCTCATCAGCTAATGGCCATGTTACATCGGTTTCTCATGCAGCTCATCAGAGCGCGCGTAACGCCGTAATGCTGAGCCAGTTGTGTTACCCGTGACATCTTCCCCATGACCTCATCAGCTAATGGCCATGTTACATCGGTTTCTCATGCAGCTCATCAGAGCGCGCGTAACGCCGTAATGCTGAGCCAGTTGTGTTACCCGTGACATCTTCCACATGACCTCATCAGCTAATGGCCATGTTACATCGGTTTCTCATGCAGCTCATCAGAGCGCGCGTAACGCCGTAATGCTGAGCCAGTTGTGTTACCCGTGACATCTTCCCCATGACCTCATCAGCTAATGGTCATGTTACATCGGTTTCTCATGCAGCTCATCAGAGCGCGCGTAACGCCGTAATGCTGAGCCAGTTGTGTTACCCGTGACATCTTCCCCATGGCCTCATCAGCTAATGGCCATGTTACATCGGTTTCTCATGCAGCTCATCAGAGCGCGCGTAACGCCGTAATGCTGAGCCAGTTGTGTTACCCGTGACATCTTCCCCATGACCTCATCAGCTAATGGCCATGTTACATCGGTTTCTCATGCAGCTCATCAGAGCGCGCGTAACGCCGTAATGCTGAGCCAGTTGTGTTACCCGTGACATCTTCCCCATGACCTCATCAGCTAATGGCCATGTTACATCGGTTTCTCATGCAGCTCATCATTTGTTGCGATGCCAGTTGCAGCGTTACCCGAGTAACGCAAACTGGTGTACTTCATTTCAAATGGCAGAAAAACGGAGGATGTAGATTCCTCTCTTCGTAAGAAATGCCTTGGGAATGTAACACAACTACCAGAATGCAACTCGCACATAAAAGGCACCCGTAACTCATACGTAGGACCGTGCATCACCCAATGGGTGGTACTGTTACCGGTGATCTGTTTAATATCTGTTAACCCAAATTTGTAAATCACAAACCATACAAAAAGATCACATTTTCACCGGTTTTCCATCGGAAAGAACTGGCAAACATGAACACCTGAACCTGATTCTTGATGAGGCTCGGTTCTTTCATAGAAGTTTTAGAAACACCACATCAAGAAAATTTCACCAAAAACTGTCGTTTTGCCGACGTTGCAAAACTTCCTTATTAGGAAATTCCCCCTTACCTTATTTGGAAGGTCTGTAAGTACTTTTCCTCATATCTGAGCGAAAAAAGCAGGAAATTTTGCCAAAATTTGCAGATACTCGAGAAACATCATTCTCTTGGTCGCCATTTTGTTTTTGCCCCCCGCCGAGGGGTCTGAGACGCGATTTGAACACCACAGGCAGCCCGCGCGGATTTTGCCATAAAAACGACAGTACTTTTTAGAAACACATGCCAACCCATGGAGAAAGGTTTGCAGACAAAGACGGTGTGGACGCGCACCACGGTTCGGTGAAATCCGCAGTAATCTGCCGAATGTCTCGAGTCACCTTACCTTTCTAATCTCCCGTAGTTGCTGACTCTTGTGTTTCTTCATCTCTGTTGTGATGGCGCCATCTTTGAATTTCTTACTTCCTGATTTTCTCCGTGTTCCCGACCCATCTCCCCCGGGGGAGGTCACCTCCTTCGCAGCCTCTTCTCTACGCATGCGTTGTAGAGCACGGTGTTTCTTGGAAGCTTCCTCCAGTCGCTTGGAAGCGGTTTGTTCCTGCGCAAGAATTCGTGCTTCTAGTAGCGTCTTTTTTGCCTCCAAAATACTTGACCGGAATCTCTTCTTTATGTCTTTCTGCTGGTGCAGGTTTTTCCTTTCAAAGTCTTTAAATGCCTTTAATAAAACAAACAGGAAAATTGTGCAGCGATACTTGCCAACTAGGAGACAAGTATTTATATGTTAGTGTTCCAATTGATTTGAGAAATATTGAAAATCATTTTTAAAATATTCAAACAAACAAACTAATCATACATTCAATAATTATTCAAAATAATGTGATAATGGGCTGTTCCCAAAACAATTTGTACCCCCCTATCCCCCCCTATCCCCCCCCCCCCCCCCATCATCGAGGAAGCTGGAAATTCCACAGGTTTGCTGATTTCGACCCTGGAATTTCCACAGGGTCCGTGATTTTGACCCTGGAATTTCCACAGTGCCAGCCATTTTACCCTGGAATTTCCACAGGGTATTCATTTGCAACTGTGGAAATTCCACAGGCCCACAAGAGAATGAGGAATTTCCACAGGGGTTGCTTCAAATTTCCACAGAGGTTGTACAGAAGTCTGGAATTTCCACAGTGGCAGAGTTTTTTTTCTGAAAATTTGGAGTTCCTCGATAGGGGGGGTACAATTTTTTTATGGAACAGCCCAATCTACCTAATGATTATATACTTCATAAACGAGGATCCCGTAAGCTCGTGCGCGTTCCTCGTGTTATAAATAACCCTTAATCCTAGTGCACGATTATTGAATCGTTAAAACTTTTGAACCAGATTTCGGCCGTGAAACGTAGAGGATGATGACACCCACCTCATGCGCAAAAGTACCCAGCGAACTCGTGCTATCAATCGAGCCCCTCCTCAGTGCTTCCGGGGTAAGCACTGCGGAACTTCTCCTTGAGTGACGCACACTTCTTAACCCTCCACCCGATGCGTCTTCTGGAATCTCGTCCAGTGATCTATCTTCTTCGATCTCTGAATTTGCTTTCTCTTTCTGCTGCACTTCGAACTTTATGACCCTTTTCCTCAACTGTGCCTGAAGGCGTACCAGCGATAGCTTATTGTTGACGAATTTCGGCATTTTGTACTGTTCTGCCTCGTCTTTCCTATCCGCATTTTCGGCCTCCGCTTTATCCGCGGAACTATTGCAGCTTGTATTATCGCGGTTTTTACCATCCCCGTGGTTCATGTTGCCACCGTTTTCGTTATCAGCATCGGAGAAAGTGTCAAGTTTTCGTATTTGATCCCGGACGTTAGATTGAAGTCGCACGACAGACGACTTTCTCCTTCTCATGATCCCTTGCCACCTTGAGTTCAGTTGTGGACTCTCGTGCCCTTGATGTACTTCTTGTGCGTGGACTTGTTTAGATGTTTCTCTTTCTCTTTCTCCAATAATGTCTCTCGCTTTCGAAACACCCGTCTCTAATGAGACAGCCCCGTGGTGCTTAACTTGTCTTTGGTACGTCTTCTCTGGTTTTGTTTTATCACTGTCGTTGAACGTTTCTTGTGATTTGTTGCCATGTTTGGGATAAGCTGCTAATAAGAAATAGAATAGGACTTTGCTTACGAATAGCAGCTCATAGATTTCCATATAAGAATTTAGAAAGCAAGGTCCGTCGCAGAACATTGCCTTTATTACATTAGAGCTTAATTGGCTAATGCGAATTAAAACCCATGTAGAAAAGCTACTACTCAAAATGCCGATCGGGATCCGTCAGAAGAACATCTACGAGGGGGTTCAGTAAAATGTGCATTCTTTTTAAGAGTAAAAATGTATCGACAAATGTATTGTGCTTTATGGGTACAATACGCTTCCTCTTTACCTTTTTGTGCTTCAATTCTCGTTTTATCTTCTAATGAAGACATGGCCTTTTTGATGGTTCTTCAGACTTTTTGTCATGCTTGCTACTTTTCCTCTCCATTCCACTTGCTCTAAAGGGCTCTTCAATGCCTGGTATCGAATCGCTCCCGCTGACATTAATGCTAGAAGAACGTATTCCCCGGGAAGCGTTTTCACAATGCACTTTTAAATCTGAAGTGATACTTTTCCCTGACAAGGAAGAAGCGTGAATATCTTCTACAAATGTCTCAGAATTGTTTCTATTATTGATGATAGCTTGTTCTAAATTGAGGCAGCGTGTCTCGCAGCTTAGCAGGGGCTCAGGTAAATCTTGGGTCTTGTTGTAAAAAGCATTCCCATTATTTGACTTGCGGTCGTCTGCGTTTGTATAACTGTTTTAAAATCGACGCTATCACTTTCGTCGCTTGAATCCCAAAGCTGTGTAGGCGGCGAAGTTTCAATTCCAACAACTAAATCATTCATGAGAACTTTGGAGCCTTTATTAAATCTGTCTTCTTCCATGATTGATTGACTGTTGGTGTAAAGTGCAACGCTCGTGCTAATGGCAGATCCTTCTCGCGACAAACTTCTACTGTCGACACTCCGAGAATGTCGACCCTTGTCGCACCATGTCTCCGTTATGCTTGTTTTGTCGGAAAGAACATTGGGGCGATTACTTTCGATTTTTCTTGGTTGATGTTCTCGACTAAGTCCATTATCCTCCCTCAATGCAAAACGTCGATCTTCTAGTAGATCTGAATAATGTAGAACTTCATCTTTCGCAGAATATGCTTCTTCATCAATGCAGTTCATATTCGAGACAGGCGATGTCCTAGTGTTGTTTGCGGCTGGCAACGATAACGATTGATTTCTGGACAATGTTTCCTTCATTAAAAAATGCGCCATCTCAGGATGGTTGATGGTGAAGGAATCCATTTCATCGATTATCTCTGCTGACTTGAGGCAGTCGCTATGATCGGATGCTCCCGATTCATGTGACCCAATAACGTTTGCAACATAATCCATTGATGGTTGGGATGGCTCCCGTTCACGAGACATTTTATCTTCGTTTTTTGATAGAAAGCTGTCAACATGTTGACATGGTTTAGAAATAACCTCGGAAGGCGACAACCCTGCTACCAATTTCCTGGTTTCATTTGCGTCAAAGAATAATGAATAATATTGTTCTCCTTCCGGGCAGTCCTTTTCCTTTGTCAAAGACCAATGTTTTCGCACTGTCTTTTCATTCACCGCGGAATGATTATCCTTCAAGCAATCTCGCCCTTTACCAACAGAATGCAGATCTAGATCTGGATGCGAAGACGCCAGAAGAGTAAACTCGTTAGTCTCTTGAATTTCCACAGCCGATAGCCTCCCCGATCTTCCAGAGGTAGGTCTTCCTTCACCGCGTTGTTTCTCCTGCATCAGACAGGTTGCTTTCCTGTCAGGTATCTCATGAATCGCTGCATTTCTAACTGGTGTTTTATCCAATGGAGAAGCATATATTTTCCCTTGTTTTGACTCCAATAAGATCCGTTTTCTTATGAGTTGTTTAGTTGACTTTTCTGTGATCAAGTTCTTTTGACTTTCTTCAAAGGTTTCCTCCAGACAACGCGACGCTGGAGCTAAGCAAACATCTCTGTCGACGTCTTCCAAGCTTGCCATTCCAGCAGGAATCTAAAAAGCTTCCCCTCCCTTATTTCTGTTCAAATCATAACTCCAAAATGTTGTCTCGCAGTCAAAACATGAAGTGAAAATTTGGCTAAGCAAATTCCTAAGTCATATCCTTACCATCTAGTAAAACTTTTATTACACAGAGGAACAAATATATTTCCAAGGATATTTAAACCTTCAACATTAATTCCACGTAGCTTCCAAGTGCTTATAGAGAGGAAAAAGGTTTTGGTCTTTCATTGACGGTTCCTGCAATGTAGAAAGTTCTCAGTTTCAACTTGTTTTGAGCAATCAATGAAGTCCGTTAAATCAATTGGCACCTCTGCACAACGAGCCCGCGGATTCCGTGAATTATTTGTCAGAACACGTAGGCGCAATTAGCCCCAGTTCTTTCTTTATCATAAACTTCTCAAACTAGTATTATGGCTAGCTTTTAACGACTTCTTTGCGTAAACAAATGGGATAATATTTGTATCAACCTTTGCCTCTTAGGATCACGAAGGCTCAATTGAACTCAAATCGCTAAGATCAGTCGTGTTGGTTAAACCGAAACTGCCAGTCTCTCGCGTCTTCTGGGATTAGGACAATTTTAAGTCACTTTTCAGCGAAGAGCTAACAGCTTTCCCTTGAACAGTATTTCCACTTTCCTGTTTCAACGTCATGAGCCCACTTTTCAACGATTGAAGTCTTGAAATTAGTAACTACAGTTCTTTTAAAATATAGAAACAAAAATTGTGAGCGGATATTGCTGTCTATAAACTTTCACATTCTTTTCCCGTAAAGCTGCGCGGTTTCGCTGTGCGAGGTGACGCCCATGGACCATATCAGGGGAAAAGTAGAGTAGCAATATTAAACATTACTTTCGGCTTTGCAACGATCACCACTACATTTTCAATGTTCTTACTTTTTCTCCAGCTTTCTACTTTTAGTTGCTTTATGTTAGAAAGGCACAACCAATGGCGAGGAGACTTTTAAGCAGGTCAATACGTCGAGAGGCTTTACTTGATCGTGTTTATCCTCGCTCAGTAGCGTTGTTATACTTACGATGCTACCAAACAAATTTGTTTCTCACATTTGAAACTGGACGTTTTTAATTGGACCCTCTGATTTCACTGTGGTCGTCACCTTACACGTTTAACGAAATAGAGCACAAAAGAGCTCACCACAAACTTTCAAAGTTCGTCAATAAATAACAGGTTGTGCAAAGATAACAATGTTATCATGCTAACAATGTTGTAATAATTATCTATGGCCAAGGCAGAGTTTGATACAGAATGTATCATACACAACTTTCAGAATGACCGCCGCTCATTTACATGAGGCATTCAAACTTTAAAGCTATTTGAAATTTTGACATGAAAATTACTAAAAGTTCTAGTGCCTGCTGACTTTCAAAGCATTTGTGGAATTGAGTTGAAGATCGCAAATCTTGGTCGAGATACACCAAAACGAGGTCCAGATTTCCAGTGAAATTCCGTCAAAATTGAGCCAAATTATACTACAATTTTCCGAAACTGTGTATTCTGGTGTAATTTCATGAGCGAAAGGTATTGACTACAGTAAATGTTTCTTTCGTTTTAATTTTTCAGAAGCAAACATTGGTGATACAACAAGTAGTTGAGAGTCAAATAAAGAACTTTCACAATTCAGTTTTTCTTTTTGTGGCTGACACGGGCTCTCTGCTGAAAGATCTACACTGAAACACAGGCCTACGGTTGTTTCCAGTCGAACTTTGTGTTGCTATGATTTGTTTATCTAATTAAATTCAGTTTACATAATTAGTTTCAAGTCTGAGTTTAATATTTTTCTATAATTTAGGCATATGAAAGCGAACATGAAGGCTGGAAAAAAAAACAGGCAAAAAGTTCGTAAAAATGAGGTTTCACTGGCGAGTTTTGTGATGTTTTGTTTACGATAAAGGATAATGCATTCCTCTGTTCTTTATATTAACTATCAAATCTACAAATCTGTTTTTATCCCGATAAGATATAAAGTGGGTGATCATAACTGTGACGTAAGAAACTGTGAATTCCAAAACGACAGCTTTGGATCTATTGTCGATTTAACAGACCATATTATATGGTATCCGAAATCTCGACGCATTGCTCTCAGTTTTCCATTTGCAACTCAAATTAATGTGCGTCATATTTTGTATGACGTATAATAATTCGTCTAGGAGATAAACACCAATCCCAGTTCTAAATTCATTTGACATCGCACAATTCGGTCAAGCTGAACGGGATGAATGGGGCCTCTATTTCCACTTCATTACGTCAATCCGTATAAGAAGACATACCACTGAAAATCAGGGGACATTTGTTTATACCACAACAAAAATGCGAAACATAAAACATCGTCGATGTTTCTTGAGCTTCACGTCGCCACAACACGCCTCTGTGCTCTTTGCAGAAGCGAAGACCGAATTAAGTTGTGTTATTCAACCAAAGAAGAGCTCAGAAGAGCTTCAGCTGTCTCAGTTCAGTCAGTTCCTAGAACTTCTAGGAACTGACTGAAGGCCGATACGATTTTCTTCACTAGTGACAAAAACCGTCGGTGGCCTTTGATTGGTCGGACGATTTTTCCACCAGTGACAAAACCGTCCGACCACTATCAGAAGCCAGCACACGCGCACAGGGACGATATTTATTTCATCAACTTTTGGCGCGCAATAATGTATTTTCCTTTGGAAATTCCAGAGGGGTGGGAGGTCACTTTTCAACACCATTCCGTGGGTTGATGGATATTTTCTGGAACCACACAATAAACTAGAATTAATATATAGATTTAGGCAATGCCTAAAAGCGGAGCTCGAATCATTACTGACATACCAGCATTACTGTCATCGCGGTATCGACTTTTCTAGTTTTGATGACGTCATCGATGACGTAATGCCACGTGATCTTGGTGGTGCATCCCCTTGCCTCCAAAAAACTTAATCCAAGTTTGGTCTCCTAGCAATGTTCCCTTCTCGAGATAATGACTTTGAGAGTTTTGATGCCGTCATCGATGACGTCATACCGCATGACCTTGGTGGTGCTCCCCCTTTCCACCAAATAACTTTACCCAAGTTTGGTCACCTAGCGATGTTACCTTCTTGAGATATTGACTTCTCTAGTTTTGATGACGTCATCGATGACGTCATGCCAAGTGACTTTGGTGGTGCACTCCCCTTGCCTCCAAGATAACTTTACCCAAGTTTGGTCACCTAGCGATGTTACCTTCTTGAAATATTGACTTCTCTAGTTTTGCTGACGTCATCGATGACGTCATCCCACTTGACCTTGGTGGTGTACCCCCCTTACCTCTAAGATAACTTTACCCAAGTTTGGTCACCTAGCGATGTTACCTTCTTGAGATATTGACTTCTCTAGTTTTGATGACGTCATCGATGACGTCATGCCAAGTGACTTTGGTGGTGCACTCCCCTTGCCTCCAAGATAACTTTACCCAAGTTTGGTCACCTAGCGATGTTACCTTCTTGAAATATTGACTTCTCTAGTTTTGCTGACGTCATCGATGACGTCATCCCACTTGACCTTGGTGGTGTACCCCCCTTACCTCTAAGATAACTTTACCCAAGTTTGGTCTTCTAGCGATGTTACCTTCTTGAGATATTGACTTTTCTAGTTTTGATGACGTCATCGATGACGTCATGCCACGTGACTTTGGTGGTGCACCCGCCTTGCCTCCAAGATAACTTTACCCAATTTTGGTCACCTAGCGATGTTACCTTCTTGAGATATTAACATCTCTAGTTTTGATGATGTCATCGATGACGTCATGTCACGTGACCTTGGCGGTGCACCCCCCTTGCCTCCAATATAACTTTACCCAAGTTTGGTCTTCTAGCGATGTTACCTTCTTGAAATATTAACTTCTCTAGCTTTGATGACGTCATCGATGACGTCATCCCACTTGACCTTGGTGGTGCACCCCCCTTACCTCTAAGATAACTTTACCCAAGTTTGGTCAATTAGCGATGTTACTTTCTTGAGATATTGACTTATCTAGTTTTGATGACGTCATCGATGACGTCATGCCATGTGACTTTGGTGGCGCACCCCCCTTGCCTCCAGGATAACTTTACCCAAGTTTGGTCACCTAGCGATGTTACCTTCTTGAAATATTGACTTCTCTAGTTTTGATGACGTCATCCCACTTGACTTTCGTGGTGCACCCCCCTTACCTCTAAGATAACTTTACCCAAGTTTGGTCACCTAACGATGTTGCCTTCTTGAGATATTGACTTTTCTAGTTTTGATGACGTCATCGGTGACGTCATGCCGCGTGACCTTGGTGGTGCACGCCCCTTGCTTCTAACATAACTTTAATTAACCCAATGTTGGTCAACTAGCGCCGGGCGGGAGCTCCGTTAAAACTAAACACGAAGGCGACAAAAATAGTAGCGCGCGCGGTGCCTTCTTGCCTATTTTCCCGCCTGAAATTGGGATGCCTGTGTGCCGGGCGGACACACAAACACACACACGGAATTACACTATACGTTTTATTCAGGAATGAAAAGAAAAAATCATATCTCCAGAAGGAAAGCTCCAATAACGACCAAACTTGGCAAAAGTTGTCTTTAGATTCATACCTGTCGATTTTCAAAGTCACGTGACATGACGTCACTGTTTACGTCATTGAAATTGGCAAAAACCTCTGAAACCACTCAAAAGCGAATTCATGGTTATACGTCTGAATTCTGATACCACTTTTCCTTATGTATGGTGCTCCGCTCAGGAGCTCCGCTATTATGCCATTTAAGTTCAAAGAGCCCCTATAAACTCGTAAAATATGAGGACAGTCATAGTTACCATCCAAAGGGTGTATCCCCCCCAACGGGGTCCAATGGAAGATCCTTACTCTCAGACCCCGTTCACACTAGACCGCCGTACAAAACCGGACCGGGCGATTTTTTTATTTACGCCCACTTCATGGCACTTAGAAATTTTTCAGGCAAGTTATTGAGAAAAAAGGAAAAAGTATTCATGGTGGTGCGAACCCTCAACGCTGTGTAAATTACTTATTCATAACCCAACATCTTACACATGGGCTACGAGAGAGTTCGCAGGACAACATTCTCCTTTTCATTCACTCATAGAACGAGAATATTTGAATCATAATGAATATTTATACTAGCTAGCCGCCATCTTGAAGTGGGCGTAAAAATAAATTCGCCCGGACCGGTACAATTCTGGTACGGGCGCCGCCTGTTCATGCGTACCGGTACAATTCTGGCACGTTTTGAACGGTGTTCACACGGGACCGTGCTCGCCTTACCGTGCCAAAAATCGGTCCGGTACCGCAGGTCCCGTGTGAACGCGCGACGGTACCGTACCAGAATTGTACCGGTCCGATTTTGTACGGCGGTCTCGTGTGAACGAGGTCTCAGTATAAGTGACTCTTGACGGTACTTATAAATTAGACATAACATATCAAATCCCATCGTTTTAAAACCCGATCCCATTTCCCGTTGAAAAAGTAAGAAAAACCTGTATACTCCTCATTCACGCCGTCTTAGCATTATCTCTATTCATATTTCTTAATTATAAGACTGGACTCTATTTGTCCAGATGCCTTTGTTGATACAGTTTCGTTCACTAATTCGCGTTACTAATTTTTTCACCGAAATAAATAATAACATATGCAAAACAAAATTGTTCTAAATATTTTAATTGGAAAATTAACTATGGAGCTATAAAAAGGACGTTCTAAAATTTAATCAATAGATGAGAAAGTTTTAAGGCGCTTGAACTAAAGCGAAAGTTAGGCCCCTTTTTGTTTTTTGTTTTCAGTAAAAAAATATTATATGCCGAGTGATTATAAAATAGCTTGATAGCTTGGTTAACAAGGTAATTTATAAAAGGCATCTCTAAATTAAACTGACTAATACCCCTTTCACACCAAAACACGTTTAGTTAACAAGGTTTTACCATACAATACAATAAAATATAGCTTTATTATGTCCTATGTAATAATTACAAGAAAATTTATACAAAAGGTACAGGCATGTCACCTAGAAATAACAAAAAAAAGCTAATCTGGCCAAGCGGCCTCACAAAATGCCAAGTTTCTTACTGCGATAAACTATTGCTAGCTAAATGATCACTTAGTACAGTACAGTCTATTCAGTTTTGGAGATAAGGATTTAAACGAGTTTAACTATGGTGTAAAAGGGGTATTAACATAGTGAAAACAACTAGACGTAAGCGAGAAGTTATCATGCTAAATATGGTAATAAGTATCCAAGAAAATTCCAGGCAGTAAAATGGCTGATATAAACAATTATAAAGGGTGACTCACCCTAATAAACAAAGGTAATCAAATAGTCTATAACATGAAACAAAGACTTGGTGCTAAACCGTCCTTATTCAAAAACTTCTTTCGAAAACAAGAACTAGAATTCAGCAAATTGGTCTTTGTGGAAGGTGGAGACTTTGTACTAAATCAACTTTGGGCTGTAATTAGGTAGGGGATTTAGTCTCGAAACAACGGGAAAAGCGCTAATAAGATGGTAGATTTAGAATCGAAAGTACGCAGAGCTTCGAAGGACGCTTCGTGGCTTGCTAAAGATTAATTATTCTCCGTCATCGAGGGGATGAAAGAGAAAGGGGTTCTGCAAGAGGAAGGACAAGTCGACGATAGGGCAAAGTCATCTCACTTCAAATCTAGTAGCTCCGAACTACAGTTGGCAACGACAGAGCTTAAAGGGGCTTTGGTGCTGGCAATGCTTCAAGCGGAGAAAGATATGAGTCGAAATAGCATGAAAAATCTCCAGGATATTATCGAGAAAAGAAACGAATCTGATAGACTCGAGGACAATAAGACAGAAATTATTTACGACGACCTTGGGCTTCAGTTTTAACTTTTTGGAGGCAGTGTAGCTGGAAAAGCCAATGAAAAGCCACAAACAAAGCGTAAGATACGGAGTATCGAAAGCGAGTTGAACAGAAGTCGAGTCAGGATTGCATTTGCTAGAAAACTGGCGACAGAGTTTGAGTCAGGTGACACACAATGGAACCCTTTGTTGGCGAAAAATCTCGCATACATCAGGTCGGTTATAAAAGAGCTGGAGAAGCGAAGCATGTGGGACAAGGCAGAAAAAGTACAAACTACACTAGATAGATTAAAACGTTTAAAACGTGAGCGTGATTTGGCGCGAAGACGAGAATAGAAGAGCATAAAATTGCGCTGAAACGTTTAAAGAAAGATCAAGCTGAGCTCCTTCGGTTGCCTAGGTTACAGAGAACGAAATCCAAACGCACTGCTGAAGATGCCATGAAAGTAGCCCACGAAAGAGTCCAAAAGTTATTGAGTCGTTACCATAGCAGCGAACAGTGGAGAGAGATCCAGCAAGTTGCCTTGGCAACGAACTTTACGAGGCCCTACACATTTTCTTAATTCCCGAGTTTGTACGGTAAAAGGGTGGCATGAAACACAAGGACGAGAAAAGACCACACAAGTGAATAATAATAACAACAACAACAATAATAATCAAAGCCGAAACGTATTAAACTTTTAAATTTTTACAACATGGATCTGTGAGGAGTTTTTGAGGTCCTAATACATTTTTATTCTACCTACAAATAACAAGCGCCCTCATTCTGAATCCAACTGCAGGGTCCTCCTTTTCTTAGCTTCTCTATGGGTTGGTCTGAGTAATTCAGACCTTTCTTTTCTGAAGGCTTTATTGAATTTGCCTTGAATAAGGGGTTTGGGGTAGCCCTGATGCTCTAGATAAGCCTGATACTCACGGACGCGCAAATTCCGTTGCTCCTGGGAAGAGCAGTTCCTATTGAGCCTCAGAGCTACCCCATAAGGCACCGCGCGCTTACAATGTATAGGGTGTGAACTATTGAGGGAGGACTCCCAATAAAAATAGATGGGGGTGCTTGTCAGATAAAATGGTTTCAGCCCTAAGAGTGAATTCAGGGTTCGTAAAGCTTCTGGATAATTTTTCATTTTCCAGGAATTTCCAGGAAGTATTTAGTTATTTTTCCAGGAGTTTTTATTGGGTAGAATTTGTTACCGTGCCCTCAAGGAAAAAATAAAGTCTAGTTGTGACGCTAGTTCAGGACATGTGAACGGGTCGGTGCAAGAACAGCCTTTGTGACTATTCGGACTGTTTTTCGATTTTCCGATTTTTGACAAACAAACTGCAGAAACATTGTTAAAATAGCCTAAAACTAGCCTCTCTGCATTTTCCCCCTAAAATCGCCGCGAGATCGCTGTAAAACGGTGTCTTGCCTTTTTCAAGCGCACGGCATTATGGGTAAAACTTTAAAAATTGACAGCACTTCCTCCCTAGCCCCAGGTGCCTAGTCACTCGCACCTGTCAACTGAATATTGCGCCGAATGCATTCTTTTGGATTCAAAACTAACCCAAATTGTCTTGACAGTGCTGAAATCCTGCTACAGAACAACAGAGAAGCTTCATAATACTAGACGAGTCATCACACGGCCTGCCAAATTCTCTGTGACTCGATTTTGCTCGTAAAATTTGCTCCTCACTTGTGACTTCTTCCACAAGTTTGTCTCTACCGACTTTGTTTGCTTTATGATGCAAGTAAAGTGGCTCCTGTAGTAGAAAATGACTTGAAAAAAGCACTTATAAAGCGAATTCATGGCTCGCTCTCTGTTCGACAAGCGAAACCAAGACCTTCACTGAAAAGGGTGAGCCCTTAGTCTTTACAAACAGGCGTTTTTTTTTTTTGGTAGGGGGGGGGGGGGGGACAGGAAGTCTTTTACTTTTTCAAGTGGAAGAACCTTGCAAAATAAGCAAAATTACAGAGATAAATTCGGGCTACAAAGGGTTAACAATGCGCCAGGTAGGATGAAAAGCTCTTTTGAATTCAAACCAATAGACAAATCTTTGCGGCTTTATTGACAAAACCCTTGGCTTAGTGCCACTTCTAGGGTTAGGTTTAGCCTTCGGATTAGATTTAAGTTCGGGTTAGATAGAGTTTAGGGTTAATGGTTAAGGGTTTAAGGCTAAGGTCGTTTTACATCGTCCTCACTGCGATTTTTAGGAACTTAGACTATTTGAACATGATTTGCGCAGAATTTTTAAAAACCGATAAACAGTCTGAATAGTCTCTTTAGGTCGTTGTTGATAAAGCCACTGGTTAGAGGCCGTTTTACAGCGTTCTCGCAGCGATTTTGGGGGGAAAATGCAGAGAGGCTAGTTTTAGGCTATTTTAACAATGTTTCTGCAGATTGTTTGTCAAAAATCGGAAAATCGAAAAACAGTCCGAATAGTCACATAGGCTGTTCTTGCACCGACCCATTCATGTACTTGGTGTACTGAGCTGGGACAGGGTGCAGAGGGGGGGTGGGGGGGAGAGACTCTTTTGGGGGTTAAAATCATGTTGGTTTGGTCTCTTTTAGGGGTGATCTTGATCTTCAATAAATTTTAGGGAGATTGCCATCTTTCAGGGCCGAAGCTGTGTCCAAAATGTTTTTTCTCATGATGGTGCTTCTAAAAATCATGTAAGAAAGAGGGATTATTGAATGAGAAGACGATCTGTGTCCTTCACGGCTACTTGGCACATAAGACCTCATCTTTTAGGGCCATGGCCAACCATGTTTGGTATCGACCATCCCTGACCAAAATATAAGGGAGTCCCCCCCACCTGCCCGGGCTATAGTGGTGCCGTGTTGAAAAGATCTACCACTCGAATTGTGCACCACTGACTCACTGATAAAATTAAAAATGGGATTTCATGAATCATGCTTTCAATGCCAGCTCTCCCACCAGCAAACCTTTAAAACTGTCCACAGGAAACCTGTAAAACAGTACTGTTCAATGTATATTTTTCAATGCCATTGATCTGTTATTTTGGTTATTCCCGGTAAACTTAAATGTATTTGGGGTGATTAGAATTAGACTTGTTTTTTGACAGGTGGTACAAAAATTAAGCATGTATCAGTTTGGGGGAAAATGTTATACCATAGGACCAACACCCCGTTCTTTTTTTATGGGGAGTCCCCACCCCCAGAAAGGGACAAGGGAATTTTTTAAAAAGTCTGTAGGGGGTCTGTAGCATGCTGATTGTTGGTTTTTAGAAGGATGGGGGCAGCTTTTTCCGAGAACTTTTACATACTGCACTAGTAATGTTGTTGATACTTGTCACTATAAGTCAGTCACTTTTTTCACACCAATAAAGTGGTGTTATATATGGTAATGAATACTCTGTCAGTCCCTCCAGGTCTGGATGGCTTGTTAGCACCTTACGAATCTTGTCTTCAACCTCCAACCTCTCACTTTCTGCTAAGCATGTTATAGCATGAAGACATCTATAAACATTCAAAATGTCTTCCATATTTCCTTTGTGTTTGAGCTTGAAAGCATCATCACTTCCTTGTAAAGGCCCAAATAATGAGCTTGATTCAATAACTTTCTTCCATTTATTATCTAGATTATTTGGTGTAGGGTTTCGAAGAGAGCATGGAGTAATGATCTTCCGAATTTGAAAAACCCATGGTTCATTGAAATCTCGAGTATTCCAGATCATGCCAAATGTTCCCCTGGGGACCAGTACACGGGATATTTCTGCCACAGATTCCTTGTTCGCAAACCAATGAAATGCTTGTGCGGAAATGACTACATCAACACTTGAATCAGGAAGCTCAATATTTTCTGCCGCAAATGGCAAGATCTCGACTCCTGGGACAAGCACTCTAAATTTTTGACACATATTCTTCATCGCATCGCTGGCGATAATTTTCGCATTGCAGTTGTGCTCTTTCAAAGTTGCTAGCATTGCTCGTGTGAAAATCCCTGTTCCAGCCCCGAGTTCGAGAATTGTTTTGACTCTAGTTTTATCTGCTGGTAAGATACCTACTTGATTCAGTAGGAACTCCACGCTTTCTTTGCTGAACTGTGGCCTGCCTTTCTCGTAGACATCGATAACTGTTTGAAAAGGTTTGAAGTCTTCTTCGTCCGCCATCGTGAACTGGCTCAAAAGTTTAAAGGTCACGTGAGCAGATTCCTGTGGTGCTAATACACAGGAAGTCCAATCAATTGTTCAAAAAAAGTTGAAATTAATTTTTATTTTATACTCTTGAAAACAGAATAAGTAAAACAGCGGAGATAAAGAAAACCATCATTTTTTTAATGATAACTGTAAACAAAATCTTTGTTACAACGATAAAAAAGGACAATGATTTAATGCGCAAATGCGCGGGTGTCCTGGGGCCTTTCGAAGGGAGACGGGAGCTGGGTCCTAGAGGTCCTCGTAAGATCCATTTGTTGTTGGTTCGAAGTCGTTCACGTTCGACGAAATCTTCCTCAAAATTTATTTTATAAACGATAATCTAGCCTAATTTCATCATGAATCAGATGGACCACAATGTCAAAATCCATGATTACAAAAGATACGAAGAACCACGACCGTTTAACCGAACAAATTACTGGATGAACTACAGCCAAACTTCCCAAACTCCGAACAAACGCGATGCATGGAAGAACGCTTTCGCTACCATCACTGGCCAAGGAATGAAACGTTAAAAGGGCTCAAAGAACACGGAGATCGCCAGAGATTCACAAGAAACCAGCAAATAAGTGTTTTACAAAACCAGCACGAGATACGAGTGGATGTAGAGCGTCACAGACATGATCATTTGAGGCACATACAGACCAACAAAAGGGTTGCTATGGAGGAATTTGACCGGAGTGTTAGGCTTGGAAGACCAGGAGTTGTGGACAAAATGAGAGGACAACCACCTCTTTTCAAGATCTGTAATAATGGCACACTTAGGGGATGAATGGGAGATATTGGGGGATTTATCACAGGGGAAATTTTGCAGAAAGCCTTTCATGTGAATAGCCGAATTGCTAATGACACAAGATCTTGACAAGAATTACATCTAACTTACTTTACTACCATGGTTTCTTGATCTTTGAACTCTGCAAGATTACGAAAACACATCTACACGCCTGAAAAAAGCACCAGAAATTAACAAATTGGACAAGATTCGGAGCGAAAAGTTGTAAAAGTGTTGGAAAAAAGCACTGAGAAGTCATGAATTTGCCAAATGTACTATTTTCTTGGTGCTCTTTTCAGTGGACGTGATTGGATTTTCACTGACTTGCTAGTTTCAAAAGCTCAAAAAATTATGAAGGTCTACTTGGAGCTGTTTGAATTCCCTTTGATATCCATGATGGAATTCCATTCATGGCCATGGGAAACTGATCTAAATTTCTAAAGACAGAATTTTAGTTGGTACATATTCATTGGGAACTTGACAACACATTTGGTTAAGTTCAAAACATGTAAAAACAACTTTGGAAAATCTCTGGACAAAGTTTTATAAAATGTGTAAACTGTAAGCTTTTCACATCAATAGGTTTCTGCAAATCACCCGGTGCACCTGCATGGTACACAATTGCATGGTTCAGGTGAAGTTTATAAGGCAATAACACCAAGGGAAAAGAGGAACTTCATGTATGGAACGCTTAGTAAATCAGATGTTTTGATTGGGAGAGAGTGTCATGAGATATCCATGTACAGATGCATGCTGCTTCTCGTCTAGAAGAAGCCGATTGACAACCATTTGAGTGAGTAGGAAAAACATCATGTTTAGTTGTATAAAACCAAGTACCGGTAGATCTCTTTTGTGTGTTGTCCTTTATAGTCAGGACACTCAAACACCTATACATGTCTTTCACATTTTTTTCTGCAGTTTTGGGATTTTTGTCTGCCGATATCTTGTGAAATAATTGATGAATCATGGTGAAAACCTACCATTGTGCTCTACATGAACAGAACAACCCATTTCTGCAGTAAAATCGGGCATTCCTTATTTGTGCTTTAAACTGATAAAATATCAACTGGATACCTATGGGGGGTGGTATTACCCGATACCGAACTACCTCATTCACCATCCCTGATACTTATTCTACCTATCGAGTACCATTGTTTGCCGGTTGTTTTGGCCCCTTTACTTGAAGACCATAATTATATAGGTAGATGGAGATCTTTTTTCTGGATTTTAACTTATTCCCTTGCAATTTTATGATGTTAGCCTGTTTGTGTGTACAATTAAAAAGTCATCACTTTATGGTTAGCTAAATGTTATTTTATTTGCAAATTTTTTACTATTTAATTTATTAAGCCTCGTACCCAGACGTTATTGTTTTGCATCTGTTGTGGTGATTTCTCCAGTCGATTTCTCTATGATAATTATTTTGGAGGCGTCGGGACTGGGAATGAGTATTACATGGCATGCAACCATAACCCTCTGCTCCCCCTGTTAAAAGTATCCCATAACTCCCTGCGCGCCCTGCTAAAACTAGCGCCCTGAAAAAAAAATAACGGAAAGCGTCTGGGTCGGGGGTAGAACGGGAATATTTTCAAACCAGAATTCGTTATTCAAACTTCAAATATTCAATATTCAAACATCTAAATTCAATATTCAAACTTACACCTCGACTAATATTCAAACTTCCATCTGTCAATATTCAAACTTCTGCTTACCGTTTCAACTATATTATGCAGTGAGGTGCGGTCAAAACAACGACGTACCGATAGGTATCAGGGATGGTAAATAAGGTGGTGGGTATCGGGTATTACCACCCCCATAGGTATATCCAGTAGTTATTTTTTGAAGCACAAATAAGGGATACCCGGTTTTAATGCAGAAATGTGATGTTCTCTTCGTGTAAAGCACAGCGGTGGGTTTTCACCATGATGCATGAATTATTTCACAAGGTATCGGCAGTCGAAAATCCGATTTTTAGGAAAATTGAAAGAGGTGGTGGATTTCGGGTACCCACTTCCCTAAACTGGATACTTATAAAGTAAACTTATAAAGGCTAAGACATTTTTACAAATTTTGATAAACGCATTTTTTTTTTGTGCAGTAGTAAAGAAAACCTTTACGTTTTATTATTTAAGCGTGCAACTGCCTGCAGCAAATGACGAAATTATATTTTCTTTATTTGCGTGAAGTGCGGCCCAAATGACGATTTTCTATGCTTGTAACTTCGAACTCACGCTTACCTAGTAAGGGGTCTTCTTTCGGACATAGTGTGACTGCCCGTCAGGCCTATTACTGCAAGTATTTTTGGGAGAGTTTGTTGTAAACGGCGCGAGGGTAGTGTCTTCGTTGTGCAGGTTCATAAAGACTATATTAGATATCATTCTTTATGCGCGCGTAATCAGTATTAAATGAAGTGAATGTTAAATCAGTTAGGTATCATAGGTCGACAGACAAGGTTAAAAAATATTTTAATTGACTGAAATTTTCCAACCCTCGATTATTCAAATTCAAACTAGCAATATTCTGAATAAACTAAATTTGTAAATATTCAAACTAGCTTCAAAGTCAATATTCAAAATTCCGCTTCTACCACCGAGTCTGGGTGAGACTGGAGTTTTTCCAGTGTCAGATTTTGCCTGCGTGCGAAATTGAACATATTGTGACGTCACGATGCGCTCACCCGAGATATTATACGCGTGCCCACCTATACATATTATACGTTTTGAATCTAATATTTGCTTTAATATTGCTGCATTTCACACGCAGATATCTGCATTGAACGTCGATGCAAATTTGTCATGCATTTTTGCAGAGCCATGACCCCGAGAGGGATTTTCATCTCTTTCTCCATTTACTAGGACTAACGCCCCAGGCCAAACGAAACGCAAGTTCACAAGTTGTGACTTGCACAGACTTTCACAAGTTGTGACTTGCGTTGAGTTGAAAACGAGATGCAAGTTTTGAGGCAAGTTGTGTGCTTTGCTCCTTTGCGCGCGGTGATGACGACAATGATCACCGCCGCTTTCGAACACAGAGCGCACGCTCAAACTAGTGTTTTTCTTGGCAAAAAGGAAAACACAACTATTAAAGAAATCTCACCCACTTTCTTGTAAATAACAGCTCGAAATATAGGTGCAACATTTTCATGACTTGCTTTGGTCATTATGTTTCGTTAAAAAGGAAGAAAATTGGAAACTTGCATCAACTTGCGTACACTTGCGATGTGGTGGCGAAACGAGACGCAAGTTGTGATAATCAAGGTTTATTAATACGGTACTCACTTCATTAAAATGCTCCAGTAAGCCGTTTCAGAATTAATAACTAACTAAGTACATTATAATAATATACAATATTAATATAATATAAATATATGAATAGCTGTGAAGCTGAGCAAAGTTCAAGTCGGCCTATTTTCTTCCTATTTTCTTGTCGCAATTTGCATTAAAATTTGAGCATGTTGAAGATGGCAATTCCATTACGCTTTAGCTTACACATAATGTTAATTCCTTATCTCCTATTCACGAGGCCTGTGAGGCTTGTCTAGCCATTCACATTGCGCTCGACACCATGGTCTAGCTGGATTGCGGAGATGACACTAATCGGTGTACGTGGATAATTAAGGCTAATCGCATCAGTTTCCCGCTAAGAAATCCCAACCCTGATTGATACCTTAACTTTGTACAGTGCCAAATGAATCTCATTTACTGTAACCATAGCAACAACTCGAAGCGTGCCGTCAGGTTTCCTGGGTAACTGAACCACAGCGTGCTCTGACAGAGATACTGTGATAGTTTTATTAACTATTCATTAGTTTAGTGTATGATCATACCTCGAAGTAAATTTGCGGTAGATCTTTTAATAGGCGGTGAAAACGGATGTTGAGATTTAATAACATCATGCTCAATAAGAGGTTTAGTAATTAAGGCGATACTGCAGTGAAATGCTGAGTAAAATAATCAGTATTGTCCCAGGTCACTCAATGTTCTAGTGAACACAGGCAAAGGGAAGCTTTCCTTCGTCGGAGTGGAACATTCGTGGGTAAGAACCGTTCAGATATCAGAATCAAACAAAAAAATTTCTCGTTATCCTACAAGATGTTCAGAAAAACAGCATTTACAATCTGAGGCGCAAAGTGGATAGTTTCAAAATTATCTAAACTTTTTATCAGATTTGGATTATACTAAAGACCAAACATTATTTATTTACACAAAACGTGGAGGAATTTGAAAATAATCATGTGCTATGAATATCTCGCCATTGGTGTATGAATGTTCAGGAAAACTAGAGTGCGAGGCTTAAAGAGTTGGATATCATAACAAGCGAAACAAAGAACCAAAGTCAGCGTAGAATACCAGAACATAACATACACTTTTTGTAAAACAATAGTGCAAGGCAAGGAAGTGCAGGGGAAAGGCGGAAAGGAGAAAAAGGCGCGAAAACACCAAGGAAGTCATTAAGCAACTTTAATAGTTGATGTTTGTGTCAACGTGACCATTGGGAAAAAGGTATTTGAGCTATTAATACGTACGTGAACTTTACATGAGAGCAGAAGCACCTCAGGTGTTAAAAGACGATATTGTTTTATGCAATACAAAGAAACACGACGAGCTCTCAAACCAAAAAATAAAACCTCAACATATATGATACCGTTTTAATGAGAAAGCGAAAGACGTTGTCCGGCAAGCAATCTTCATAAAAATATTGGCAAAAGATATGGAGGGAATAGATATGACGCTTCTTCCGCTACTGGAGAGAGAGGGGACAAACTTAGTTGTGACTCTAGGCCTTACTCTAGGCGAAGTTCTATTATACTTCCTAGCATAAGCGACTCCACAATGTACGGTTCCGAAGGGTTAGATTCGGTGACGAACTACACCGAGAGTGAATATGGGGGATTTTCGGGAGTGTCGTCTGAATTTGACATAGTGGAAGAAGATGAGCGTGACTGGCCAAGAGGAGAGGAAACAGCCGTGACAAGTTTAGAGGAAAGCGAAGAGAAGGAGATCGAGGACAGAGTAAAGCAGGAATTTAAACAAGAGTTCCAGAAAATTAGGGCGCAGGCACAAGAGAAGCAGACTTTCATAAGGAAGAAATTCAAGTCCAAGATAAACAAAGCCAGAGCAGCGTTGTTAACAGCGCGGATAAACGCAGAGAAAGAGACGATAAACAAATTGGAGAAAGATGCTCAGAAAAAGGAAGCAGACGTACTGGCAAAACGATGGAAAAGGAAAGTCCTGACAACAACTGAAAGACCGAAGTTGGTAAACCCCGAGGATTTAACCTGCAATGTTAATGACCTCGCAGCTTTGAGGAAAATTCGATCAGACCTTGACCGCGCACGCGCAAGGCGAAGGTCCACCATTGCCTCAACTATTGTAGCCTCGCGTCATGGTAAAATGAGCTTAAACACGGGCATATGGGAAGCTGAAGTCAAACGACTAGAAAAGGTAGAAGAAATACAGAAATTAATTTATGAGCTGCAGACTTTGGGTCTTCGAGAGAATGCTAATACTCTGATAACTTCGCTCTGCAAAAAGAGAAGCTCGGAAGAGGAATTGAAGGTTTCGTTAATTGATGAGCGGAGGAAGGCAAAGATGAAAGCGTTAGAAAAGAAGGAACAAGAAATAGCGAAACTTCG
The DNA here is from genome assembly GCA_033964015.1 of Scolanthus callimorphus. Classification (NCBI taxonomy): domain Eukaryota; kingdom Metazoa; phylum Cnidaria; class Anthozoa; order Actiniaria; family Edwardsiidae; genus Scolanthus; species Scolanthus callimorphus. The sequence continues at coordinate 20,977,687 of CM066912.1, read as the reverse complement.
CCAGCAAAAACTGGCAGAGAAAGAACTGGAAGAAAAATTAAAGCAGCAAAGAGAAAGAGAGGAAAAAGAAAGGCTAGAGAAAGAAAAACGCGAGAAGATAATGCTGGCGTTAAAAAGGAAAGCATTCAATCAGAGTATGAGGAAAAGTTGGGAGGAATCGAAATTTACGACAAGGCTGTCAAGGCCGTATACATACTCTTATTTTGATGTTCCAAAACAATTCTAAATACGAAGGACTGCATGAAATAAAATATGGAACAAATAATACATGAATGCGATGATGAGTATGACAAAGAGAAGAAGGAAGAAACAGGAGGAGGTAACAGAGGCGGGGAAGGAGCAGAGGAAGTAGAAGTTAAGGACGAGCAAGACGTTGGGAAGAGGAGGAACAAGGGGAAGAGGAGGAAAGGAAACAGGACTGGATCAATATAATAGAGCAGATAATCAAATAAAAGGAGGAGTCGGCCGTAGGTGGTACAGGAAGTGGGGGAGGAGTGGAAGAAGAGGAGGGATACATAAAAATATAAGAAAAAATATATAATGATGGTGACGATGATTATGATTATGATAAGGAGAAGAAAGGGAAAGAAGAAAAGGGGGAAAAGAAGGAAGTGGTGGAGGAGCAGGAGGAGGAGTTCAAGAAAGGGGGCACGAGGTGGAAGGAGTAAAGGAGGGGAGTTGAAGAAAGGGGGACGAAGTGGAAGGAGTAAAGGAGGAGGAGTTGAAGAAAGGGGGACGAAGTGGGAGGAGTAAAGGAGGAGGAGTTGAAGAAAGGGGGACGAAGTGGTAGGAGTAAAGGAGGGGAGTTGAAGAAAGGGGGACGAAGTGGGAAGAGTAAAGGAGGAGGAGTTGAAGAAAGGGGGACGAAGTGGGAGGAGTAAAGGAGGGGAGTTGAAGAAAGGGGGCGAAGTGGTAGGAGTAAAGGAGGGGAGTTGAAGAAAGGGGGACGAAGTGGGAAGAGTAAAGGAGGAGGAGTTGAAGAAAGGGGGACGAAGTGGGAGCAGTAAAGGAGGAGGAGTTGAAGAAAGGGGGGACGAAGTGGAAGGAGTAAAGGAGGAGGAGTTGAAGAAAGGGGGACGAAGTGGGAGGAGTAAAGGAGGGGAGTTGAAGAAAGGGGGACGAAGTGGGAGGAGTAAAGGAGGAGGAGTCGAAGAAAGGGGACGAAGTGGGAGGAGTAAAGGAGAAGGAGTTGAAGAAAGGGGGACGAAGTGGGAGGAGTAAAGGAGGGGAGTTGAAGAAAGGGGGACGATGTGGTAGGAGTAAAGGAGGGGAGTTGAAGAAAGGGGGACGAAGTGGGAAGAGTAAAGGAGGAGGAGTTGAAGAAAGGGGGACGAAGTGGGAGGAGTAAAGGAGGAGGAGTTGAAGAAAGGGGGACGAAGTGGTAGGAGTAAAGGAGGAGGAGTTGAAGAAAGGGGGACGAAGTGGAAGAGTAAAGGAGGAGGAGTTGAAGAAAGGGGGACGAAGTGGGAGGAGTAAAGGAGGGGAGTTGAAGAAAGGGGGGCGAAGTGGGAGGAGTAAAGGAGGAGGAGTTGAAGAAAGGGGGGACGAAGTGGTAGGAGTAAAGGAGGAGGAGTTGAAGAAAGGGGGGACGAAGTGGTAGGAGTAAAGGAGGGGAGTTGAAGAAAGGGGGACGAAGTGGGAGGAGTAAAGGAGAAGGAGTTGAAGAAAGGGGGACGAAGTGGGAGGAGTAAAGGAGGAGGAGTTGAAGAAAGGGGGACGAAGTGGGAGGAGTAAAGGAGAAGGAGTTGAAGAAAGGGGGGACGAAGTGGGAGGAGTAAAGGAGAAGGAGTTGAAGAAAGGGGGGACGAAGTGGGAGGAGTAAAGGAGAAGGAGTTGAAGAAAGGGGGGACGAAGTGGGAGGAGTAAAGGAGGAGGAGTTGAAGAAAGGGGGACGAAGTGGGAAGAGTAAAGGAGAAGGAGTTGAAGAAAGGGGGGACGAAGTGGGAGGAGTAAAGGAGGAGGAGTTGAAGAAAGGGGGGACGAAGTGGGAAGAGTAAAGGAGAAGGAGTTGAAAAAAGGGGGGACGAAGTGGGAGGAGTAAAGGAGAAGGAGTTGAAGAAAGGGGGGACGAAGTGGGAGGAGTAAAGGAGGAGGAGTTGAAGAAAGGGGGGACGAAGTGGGAAGAGTAAAGGAGAAGGAGTTGAAGAAAGGGGGGACGAAGTGGGAGGAGTAAAGGAGGAGGAGTTGAAGAAAGAGGGGACGAAGTGGTAGGAGTAAAGGAGGGGAGTTGAAGAAAGGGGGACGAAGTGGGAGGAGTAAAGGAGAAGGAGTTGAAGAAAGGGGGGACGAAGTGGTAGGAGTAAAGGAGGGTGTTGAAGAAAGGGGGACGAAGTGGGAGGAGTAAAGGAGGAGGAGTTGAAGAAAGGGGGGACGAAGTGGTAGGAGTAAAGGAGGAGGAGTTGAAGAAAGGGGGACGAAGTGGTAGGAGTAAAGGAGGAGGAGTTGAAGAAAGGGGGGACGAAGTGGTAGGAGTAAAGGAGGGGAGTTGAAGTAAGGGGGACGAAGTGGGAGGAGTAAAGGAGGAGGAGTTGAAGAAAGGGGGACGAAGTGGAAGGAGTAAAGGAGGAGGTGTTTAAGAAAGGGGGACGAAGTGGGAGGAGTAAAGGAGGAGGTTCAGGAGAAGTTGGAGCTCAAGATAACGAGGAGATTATTAAGGAGGAGGTAGACTACGACGTGGTGATATTTACTTCCTGGTTCAATAAACGGATTGTCAAAATAAAGTTAATAACATTAACATAACGTTATCTTAAGCGGACTTACTCATAATTAACAATATGATTACTAACAATTAACATGCGCTTTTTGAAAATGGTACTTACCTAATAGCATAAGCTGCAAAATGAACATGTTTTAAACAGGATAATAAAGGATACTTCATAAAATTACGAAGGTTTTTACAGACATGTTTCGATAGTTGCAACTGTCATAATCAGTAAGTTGTCTAGTTGTTCTAAGTGATTTACAAACCGAATAAATAGCTAGAGAGATGAGTAAATTATGTCAACTGTGTAAAGGAGCACATAATAATGTGCTACTTACACCACAAGCTTGAGATTGATATGAAAGATATAATTGATGGAACGTACTAGGAATTAATGGGAACTTATGTTTAATATAATTGCATGACGCGAGGTTTAATTTACAGAAAATGAGTTATTACTGTGAGCAAATAATTAATTAATTAGTCACTTACTTCCAATTAAAGGACTTCCTATAATGCATCGACCGCTATTTAAATATATTGATAGGGAAGCGGTCAAAACATTTGTTTAGTTCAAACATTATGAATTTTAAACATTTTTAGAGCGTGAAAATTCTATAAAATTTGACCTTCGAAATTTAAATGTTTCATAACTTTTGAACTAAGCAAAAAAAAAAACGCTGACACGGTTTTTGAGAAACACTTTAAGCCTTAAAACAATGTGTTTACTTTGGAGTCATGATCAAGCAGTTCGGCGGCGTTAGTTCTTGAAAGTGTTACACCCTAGTTTTTAATAAAACCTTCCAAAAAAAAATTATTGAAAAGTTATTTATTTTTGCCATAGCCCGCTAGTCCAATCTATAAGCTTTCCAACGATATATAGGTTCACATGTTTTGGTTAAACTAAGGACGTGTATCATTTTTTTTCCGAGGAGGTGCGCGAAGGTTCTCAGTAACATTAATTAGTAGATCTGTGAGTCCCGTACAAAATGGCGTTCTCTCCGTAATGTAAAAATGAGACTCACTGATGCGAACTACTTGCTTTTGGAGTAGTTACACAACCCCCTGTTGAAAATGATACATTTAGTGCTCCGGGTTAAATGAGGGAAAAGTATTGCATTAAAAAAAACAATCTAATATATTGTACTGTAGTGTAATGTAAGTAAATGTAAAAATGAGACTCGCCAATGCGAACTATTTGAGTAGTTTACAACTCCCTGCAGTCGAAAAATAAAAATGATAAAATTATTGCTCCGTGTTGTATCAACAAACCATTTGCTTTTCACGCAAGCACTAATACAATTAAGACTTCCCAAATGAGGTAAAATTATTGCATTAAAAAGCAATCTAGTGTACACGACCATCTCGTGCGATTTGCGTTATTTGTTTTGTCTCGCCACAGGATGGCATGATGTAAATTGCTGCCATTGGCTTCTGCAATAGCATTACTTATTTCAAGTTCATGGTTAATCAATGAGAGGGTCCTTAAACCTCTGAGAATCTCGCTTCCCCACTGTGTTAATCAGCAAGACCTACATGAACGTTTTTTCTTGTTTATTGACGATAAAATAACATAACGGGAAAACAATTCGTACAACACGAGAGCTTAGATGTTTTATGACAATTTTTTTAGCGGAGACTTTTGAATTCCCCGTGGGGATATTCCAACTGTTTTCGAAACTTTTACGTATCTTGTATTTCTGGAAGAGAAGCACAGGTTTTATACCTTCCTTTTTAAACGTCGGAAGAATTTTTGTCAGATATCTTTTTACTCAAAATAAGTAATGTTAACTTTTATCGAGTAGTTTTTAACTTATTTTATTCATTTTTTTATATCCTGGAACCGCCAAATTTATTCTAACTATATGTTGGCTTTGTCGAGAGACCAAGAAAGGATCAGATAAGATAAGATACCAAGCGAAACACCAGAAATACGTTAAAAGTGATCCTGAACAAACGCTGGTATTCCAAAAAACAGATTACATCAGAAAGAAAGAAACCATGTTTTACGGGGCAGTCAAGAAACTTCAAAATTCAAATAGAGAGTTGATGGAAAGAGGTGAGGGTTTGCTAGAGCTACCGAAAATTAAAACCAACAAACTCAAGAAGCGGAGCTCTATCTTTGGATCTGATGCGGGATCCATAAGTCCAAGCGTGATATCGGAAGATATCGACATGGATTTGGAGGAATTGTCCATATTTGGTGATGATATTGCGCAAGAGGGATCGTTGGGGAGCGTCGAGAAGACTGGTAAGAACATCATAGATATTTTCCGTCATAGATCTGCTGGTCAGTATTGTCATTTTGACCTTCAACATTGTTATGAACATTCACAGTGATATTATCATTGCAAGTGTTGTTATCATAATCGTTATTATTGTCATTGTTTCGATCATTGTTACTGTTGTGTTCATTGTCATAACTATGACTATAAAATAACTAAGATAGTACGCGCGCTCTCATTGGTCGACAGGTGTGTTTAGATGAGAGTATATAAACACGGTTGTGACGTCACGCCCGGGACGATGTTTGCGCTGCCTTCTTTTTTCATTCTTTATATACATTTTGACAAAAAAATTTCCAAACACTTGAAGCAATGAAATTGTGAAAGCAGTGCTGTTTTCTTTTTAGCTATCATTTGTCGTCCCATCCTTTAACCACAAGTTCAAAGAATTGGCTTCTCTTCGCCTTTTTTAGTCAAACGCGTGTAAATTTTCAGGATTGTCAACATTTTCGTACGATTATATACATGATATTTTTGTCCTCTGACATCCTCTTCCCTCCCTTTATGAAACGATTTCTTTGACTTCTGGGAACTTTTTAAAAGTATACAGCTCGTACTAAGAGGAGAAAAACAACACAAATCAAGTTAAAATTCTGGATTTGGAGACTTTCGGCGAATCGGCTAGCCAAAATGAAAAAGAACAACGACGACCAAATTATTGAATAAATCACAATTTATTTCATTACTTTCCTATTCAATTTTTCAAAATGATGATCTTTCACAAGCCGAGTAGGTAAAAAATCGTTTGCTAGCAAGTTAACAAGACTTGAAGCATTAACAAAACATGAAATTCTTACCGGCGATCGGCGAACACCGACGGCACTGTCGACGAAACTTTGACTTGAGTTGCTTCAAAAATTCAATACGATCGAGTGACAGTTCATGGACATTCGTTCATGCCATCAGCAACAATTGAAGCCTCCATAGTATCATTCCAGTCTGGTATTTAACATTTTGCTTGATTTGAAGATCGAAACAAGACACACGCTATTTTTGCTTTTTCGATGCCGAATTCGCCTTTCCAAAATTCGGCAAAGTCAACACGAAGGCCGTTCTTGTATGGAAAATTCCTTCGGCTTTGCAATTCTTAACCCGTACATCCCTTCATTGACATTCGCTTATGCTTCAATTACCATAAACACCATAGAAGAGGTCAATAAAGTCGTGAAATGTTTCTTAGAAAGCAGTTTTCTCTCGCCTTCCCTTCGCAAAACTTGCAGTCAGCTGAGTGAAAAATTTGAACACACATGCGATATAACACGCCTTCTGATTGGCCCGTTCAGACCGTCGCGCGGTAAGGAGAATTTATATATTCACACAAAATGTTGAAATAAATTAATTTAAATCTTTCGCTTCAAAAAGTTCGACCTTCGGTCTCGTGGCTGCATAACTGTCTCGAATTCTCCCAACCTCCCCTCGTGTTTGCATCAGAGTATGTAGACACGGAAAAAGTTCTCTATTGCTTAATCATAGTCATTGTTATGCCCATTGCCATCATTGTGTTATGTCATTCTTATTGTCATGCATAGTCATTGTTATTGTTGTTGTTATGCAATATGTTCATTGTGATTGTCATAGTCATTGTTATGCCCATTGACATCATTATCATTGTTTTGATCATGTCATTGTTATGTCCATTGCAATTTCTATGTACGTGATTGTTATATTCATTGCCATTGTCAGTGTTATTATCATTCTTGTTGTTCTGTTGATTGCCATTATTGTGATCATTGTCATTGTTACTATAATTGTCATTGTTATGAATCATATGATATCATTGTTATGTCGTTATTATCATTGTCACTGTACGCTCATTGTTTTAATGCAATGACCATTTACTTTATTGCGACCATTTCATTATTGTGATATTTGTCATTAATCATCATTACCATTGTATTATCATTGTGTTATAACAAATGCCATTGTTATGATCATTGTTATCGTTGTCATTACTATCATCATTGACAATGTCATGATTATTTCCTTGTCCCCGTTCTTGTCCTTATATGTCATTTGTCCTGCTATTCTCAACGTCATTTGCTTGTCATGTTTACTGAAGCTTCTTTTCTATTTAATTCCTCGGCTAAGTTTGAAATCCAGCACGCCCTCTATTCCCAACGAAAAAATGCGCCGTATAATTTCGCTGCAGCATCAATCTTCATCATTGCTTTTAAAATACATTACAGAGGAAGAACTAAAGTTTGAAAGAAGGGTTAAAAAAGAGTTAACTGAGGCGGACGAGAAAAGCATACAAAGAAAACTCAAAGAACAACTTGCCAACGAAATACGCCAGATTTATGATGATGCAACGGAAAAACAAAAGGCGCTGAAAAAAGGTAAGACTACCTTGACAAAACCAGTTTATTAACATGTACATTAAATATTTCTAGGAGCTCGCCTAGTATAGGAGTGTCATCTCTCATATTAACATACGACTGTGACAAAACCAGTTTAATATATAGATTTAGCCACTGGCTAAAAGCGGAGCTCCTGGTTATAAAATTTTCTGTGTGAACGAAAGGGATTCCCATGTGTACATGGTTTACATGGTTACTTTAGAGTCTTCCCTTCACGAGATATTAATTTTTCAAGCATAGATGACGTCATCGATGACGTCACATCACGTGACCACTTCATTTCGCTCATCTGGTGACCTGGATTACATTACCCAAGTTTGGTTGGTTTAGAGTCTTCCTTTCATGAGATATTAATTTTTAAAGCGTAGATGACGTCATCGATGACGTCATATCACGTGACCACATCATTTCGCTCATCTGGTGACCTGGATTACATTACCCAAGTTTGGTTGCTTTAGAGTCTTCCCTTCACGAGATATTGATTTTTTAAGCACAGATGACGTCATCGATGACGTCATATCACGTGACCACCTCATTTTGCTCATCTGGTGGCCTAGACTACACTACCCAAGTTTTGTTGTCTTAGAGTCTTCCCTTCACGAGATATTGATTTTTCAAGCATAGATGACGTCATCGATGACGTCACATCACGTGACCACTTCATTTCGCTCATCTGGTGAACTGGATTACATTACCCAAGTTTGGTTGGTTTAGAGTCTTCCTTTCATGAGATATTGATTTTTCAAGCGTAGATGACGTCATCGATGACGTCATATCACGTGACCACTTCATTTCGCTCATCTGGTGACCTGGATTACATTACCCAAGTTTGGTTGCTTTAGAGTCTTCCCTTCACGAGATATTGATTTTTCAAGCATAGATGACGTCATCGATGACGTCACATCACGTGTCCGTGTTACAGCACCCCCCTTGTGGCATAGACAAAATATTCCAAGTATGGTGGTCTTAGCGTGTTCCCTTGAGGAGATATAATTTTTTCTTTGCATACCACAGGGTTCCCATGTGTACACGGACGGACGGACGGACGGACGGACGGACGACGGACGGACGGACGGACGGCGTACGCTATAGGTTTAATACCAGAAAAAATAAAGAAAAAATCATATCTCCCGAAGGGAAGCTTCTATAGAAGCCAAACTTGGACAAAGTTTCAAAGACCATAAGAGGAACTCTACACCAAAGTCACGTGCCCTTACGTCATCAATGACGTCATCAAAATGATCCATAATGCCGTGACGTTCAAAAATCAACTCGATAGTATACTATACGTTTTTCCCTTAGGTATGGTGCTCAGCTTGCGCGGGCCTTTGGCCCGCGCAGGAGCTCCGCTATTAACATGTACATTAAATATTTCTAGGAGCTCGCCTAGTATAGGAGTGTCATCTCTCATATTAACATACGACTGTGACAAAACCAGTTTATTAACATGTACATTAAATATCTCTAGGAGCTCATTACTATAGGAGTGTCCATCTCTCATATTAACATACGACTGTGACAAAACCATTTTATTAACACGTACATTAAACATTTCCAGGAGCCCGTTACTAGGAGTGTCCATCTCTCATATCAACATACGATACTACTGCGACAACAGTTTATTAACATGCACATTAAACATTTTCCAGGAGCTAATTACTATGAGTGTCCATCTCCCATACTACCACAATGTACTACTTACCTGGACAAAATCAATTTGACAAAATCATTAAATTTCATGGATACTTTTTCCAGATTTCGAGAACAAATCAATGAGGCTCGCTCCATATTGCTCGAGGCGCGGGTCGAGGAAGAGGAACAGAGCATCGATCGCATGCAGATGCATGCAGTGCAAGAGCAAACTCAGATTCTGCGCAAGCGCAATGAGAAGAAAAAGGACGGAACATTTATTGTAGCGGGGGACCCTGTGGAGGACGAGAAAGTGAGAACAGGGCTAAATGTTTGGTGAAAAACAGCGCGCAAGCAGTACAGATTGTTATGAATTGACAAACATGAGCCTCTTGTCCCCAGGCTACTCCTTTCTCTCAGCTAATCTGCTCTGTGTTGCTTTGTGTATTCAATATGGCGGCCGCTCAGCAAACACCAATGACGTCATCGCCAGGCAAAGCGTGGCCCGTCGAGTAGCCTGGGAACGAGGCTAACATTACATACGATTTGCGTGCGCGTTTTTTGCGAAACAAAATCATAAAGACGGAGAAAACGTTTCAGTGAATTTATTCAGTATATTTGGCGCTACGCAGAAATGCATTCAGGCCTACTTAGGGATTAGCCATTGTGATTGGCTAATTTGATAGCAAGAAATCAGGTGGTATACTTCATGCAGGATCTTTGGTCAAAATAACACCCTTAAATTTCCATTTTCCTCCTTCCTTCAGTTCTCTAAAGAGCACGCCGAAGAGCTTGCAACGTTACGAAAGATCCAGGCGAACCTCGACCGCACACGCGCAAGACGTAAAAAGAACATTGCCGCTGTGCAGGTTCAGAACGAGATCCGCAGGCTCGAGCAAGCTAAGGAGATCCACAGGATAATCTTAGAACTGCATAAGATTGGTATGCACGATTTGGCCAAGAACTTGACGATTTCATTGGAAAGCAAAGAATGCGCTGAGAAGGCACTGAAGGACAATATTAAAGTTGAAAAGGAGGCAGCCATGATAATGGCGAGGGAGGTATGGATGCTAAGTTCTTGTTTGCAAATAGAGCGGATGTTCAGATGAGTCGAAAACGAAATGCAAACACAACACTCATAGTGAATCAGGAGTGGAAGCCATTCAACAACAAAGCAATTTATAGGAGGCGAAGTAACGCAGATTTGCGTAAGCCAGTGACGTGATCATTGGCGCGTTTCGATTTAGTTCGCATTGATTCGATTTAGTTCGAAAACACAAGCAGCTAATCAGGCTTGTGTTTGCGCTTGCGTCGCTATGTTTCACACTTGCTTTGCGCTTGCGTTCCAGTGAGAACCAGTCTTTAGGGAATGCCAGAACAGATCCTGACACTTTGGATGAGAAAACAAAATGCTACTGAAGATTTTGCTGTAGTTTTACAGTCAACTTGACATACACTTGATAACATAGAAGACGCACCACTTACTTGGTACTTTAGAATGGCGGCTAAACTTCTGTCATGCAAAATACATTAATGTAAACCAGGAGGCCATGAGTTGGAGCTTCCATCTGAGATAAATTCTTCAGGCAGCGTTTTTGACTGACCAAGCTATTTTTAGAAACAGTTTTCTATTGTTCAACGTAGATCAGTTGTGGCAAGCAAGACGTCTGCTTAAAATAACCCACTAAGTAACAGTGTTGCAAACATAATTAACAATATGTTTGTGAAAACAATAGGAAACAATAATAATACTGCCTTCTACAAATAGCCAGGTCAGTCAAAATGCTGCCTCCATAGCTGGTATGAGAGATGAAAGCTCCTGCTCATGGACTCCTGAGTTAACATCGTAGTCTAGGAAACTATTTGTGGTGCGGGATTCCTGTGTCGGAGCGCGCCCGTCACAAAATGGCGGGAAATTTAGGCGGAAACATCAGCCAATCAGAAACCAGCTACAACATTAGGTTACCACGATCACGTCGTTGTCATGGTTTAACTGACCATTATTTATGAAATTACTTTCTAGAGAAAAGACTTGGAAAGCAATAGACTTCGAAAAGAACGTCTTGATGAAAAAGACAAAGAGAAGAAGAAATTGCAAGCGAAAAAGAAACGAGATAGGGAAGAAAAAGAAAAATAAAACGAGAAAAACTCATCGAGAACTTACGACAAAAAGCACGCAATCGTGAAAAGCAAAGGAACTTTGTAGATTCTGTGCTAAACACGAGTGTATCGAGGTCCTGGAGTTATTCGTATTTTCCTCCCATAAAATCCGAGCAGAAACCGAGCAGTGCGAAGGAGAAAAAAGACGAGAAAGAACTGAAAGAATCTGAGAGCCGGAAGTGCTTATCGAAGCAATCAGCCATCACATTGTAATATAATATTCTAAGCTCGAGCTGCCTGTGGTCACAACGCATTGGAATTCATATTCCCCTTACTTTTTGCCCCGCAGGGTTTTGTTTCAGACGGCCAAAAACCGAGGAGGCATCATAGAAGCCCCCGCGTAAAGAGAGTATATAAGGATATACCAGAAAACATCTCGATTCGTAATAGCACGGGCCGCAAAGGAGCTCTGGGTAATAGGCCATTTGCACTAACCCGGTCACGTGACCCCAACTATCTCTTAACGAAATGTTTTGTCGAAATCAATTCCAGAAATACAAAGAACACCATTTGATATGAGTCAGAAACCCAAGTTTCACATTAAAAAACTCTAATCTGGAGCAAATGGCAGTGAGTGGAAATTTCAAGATTTTATTCAGAATGTATGGGATTTGGGTCACGTGACTCAGTTAGTGCAAATGGCATATTTCAGAAGTCCACAAACCATCTCTGGGTAATTTTGCAATCGCTAGCAAATGATTGGCTGAACTTCACAAAAGGTCGAGAATGACGCAAATGGTCGCATATGATTGGCTAAATTCACAAAAGGTCGAGAGTGCTTGGCTGAATGACTCAAATATTGTCTGCCGCGATTGAATCCTTCCTACCGCTAAAGTCAAGTCGTGCGCAAGATTCGGATAAACCCTGGGTAACCCCGAGAATTAAGACCTTGATATCCAAAAGACAAAAGGCGTTCTCTAAATACGGGAAAGCCTCTCCTCAGTTTCGCCACTGGCGTAATGAAGTCCAAATCGCAATCAAGTCGTGCAAGCGTACTTATTACTCTTCCAAGGTCAAGTGCCTCAAGGAAACCCGCATAGGAAAGTGGCGGAAAGATGTCAAGAGTTTATCGGGATCAGCGATTGCTCGGGATCAGTGGTACTATCAACTGATCGACGGATCAACCATCACGTCTGTCCAGCACCTATGCGAGAGCATTAATGAATTCTTTGTCGGCCTGACATCCTCATTTTCCCCACTTACATCAAGCTATGTCAAGAGTATTCCTGTGCGCGAGATCCCGGACTGCCTCCTAGTAACCCCTAGAGAAGCTAACATTGCGCTAAGTGCAATTAAAGTCAAGAAAGCACCAGGCCCAGATGCAATTCCAAATATAATCTGGAAGTTGTTCGCCTTCGAGCTCGCACCGGTGGTGGCCGATTTATACAATGCTTCTCTCCGCGATGGGTTTTTACCATCTTTACTCAAGCGCGCATCAGAATGTCCCATTCCAAAAGTACGACCCCCACCTCTGTTGAAAACGATATACGGCCCATTGCCTTAACTTGCCAATTAGCTAAGGTAATGGAGGGCTTTACACTCAGTAGAGTATACGGCCCCATCATGCGTGTATTAGACCCCCTCCAGTGGGCAGTTAGTGGAAAGTCGACTACGGACGCCTTGGTGTACTTGCTACATGTGCTGCTTGACAGCCTGGATCGAGGCAATTGTGCTGGTTATCTATTTTTTGGCGACTTTAGAAAAGGATTTGATCTCATTGATCACAACATTCTCCTCGTGAAGCTACAACAGTTCAATCTTCATCCTTCTCTTGTGCGCTGGATAGCTGCCTTCCTTGAAGTCGTACCCAGTTTGTAAGGATCGCCGGCTTTACTTCCTCCATCCTCCAGTGCAATGGCGGTATACCTCAGGGGACCAAGATGGGTCCAATCCTTTTTGCTGTCATGGTAGATGACCTGGTGAGATCTTGGCCCCTTCGTGCCAAGTTTGTCGATGACTTGTCCATTTTAGAGATCGTCCCAAGGAACTCCCCTCCAGTAATGAATTTTTTAGTTAATGACGTTTATAGTTATGCCAATGATCACAATATGGTATTAAATCCAACCAAATGTAAATGTATGGCTGTTGACTTTCTTGACTATAACAGTTGCAGTTGGAGTCCCATTTTCATCGGGAACACGGTCGTAGAGCGCGTGCGCACCTTCAAGTTGCTCGGCATCACTATTGCAGACGACCTTAAATGGGACGCCCACTGTGAAGTTATAGTCAAGAAAGCCAACAAACGCCTATATGCTTTACGTCAACTAAAAAAATGTGGAGTGAACGAGCAGGATATTATTGCTGTTTATTGTTCGGTCATAAGATCTGTATTGGAATATGGTTGCGTTGTTTTTAATAACATGCCAAACTATCTGTCACTGTTATTAGAAGGAGTTCAGAAGCGAGCCTTGAACATAATCTTTCCCGGTTCAAGCTATGCGATGGCGCTAGCAAATTCAGGCCTCGATTCTCTCGAGTCCCGTCGCATACAACTATGTGTACGTTATATGTCAAACTTGGATGTAAACCACCCAGTTAGGAGCTTAGCCTGTTCTAGGACTTTGCCAGTCCAACATAGTTATAGCTTGAGGTCTGGCACAACAGCACGCCCACTCAAGATGAAAACAAACAGACTGAAGGATTTTTTGACAACTAAGTATTTATAATTTATGTTCGTCAACTCCCTGTAATTCAGTATTAACTGCGATTGGGTTCAATAAACATACATATTAAATGGTCGCAAATGAAGGGTTTAAAGTAACGTTTATTTACCAATTTAACTCAAATAAACAAGAAATAGTTCTCACTAGAGCTTCCCCAGAAAGTGAACTCTTATACCCCTTCCACACTACTCGAAAACGGATACTTTTTGCTCCGGATACGGCTATCGTTCACACTACGCCGTACGCCGAAAACGATGCGTTGAGCATAAGAGCGTTTTTGTACGGATACGCGTTGAAGTGTGGACGGGCGAAAACGATAAGTGTGGACTCAAATCTTTTTGAAAACAAAGCAAAAAGTGTGGACGGGGTCTTATTCAGGACATTGCGGCAAAACGAATTGGAGACAGCTGAAAAAAAAAGAACCGACAGCGAACGATAAATTTTGACTTAACCATAGTTAGTTATGTTTAATTATGTTTAAACCATAATTTTCGCCTTGGGTGCAAGCCTTAAAATGCGAGGTGGTCAGAGAAATAATGATCGTATTCTAGCTGCTCTGCAATTTGGACGTATTTGGCTTTACGTTTTGTGTCTGCAGCTTTAGTTTTCCAGATTCTGAAAAGACAATTGTTTTAGAAAAAAAAAACATTATTAGAAAGCAGATAAAATAAGGCGGGGGCAGCTCTAGTGAGAACTATTTCTAGTTACAGACATAAACAAAACTAGAGCGGATTTCAGGTGAGTGCCGAGACTAAACACAAAACAAATACACTTGACGACTTTACCAATCAGGAGCGAGACAAATTAAATAACCAACCAATCAGTGGACAAGTTAGTACGACTTGTGTTTAGCCGTCAGTCACGAAAACTGAGACCTCGATTTATTTCAACTCTCATCGACTGTAATCAACTCGACAAGGTCACTCACGTTACATTTTACCACCTCATCAAAGGTTATCTGTACTCTTACTAACTCCAGTCATAGAGAGGCACACGTGCATGGTACATGCGCGCGCATGAGAACAATTTATATTTTTAACAATATAGCGATGCATATTGCGATTAAATGAAAGGGAACACGATTTTGTGATGGATTTTGTAACTCAGTAGCATCACAACATGATGAATAAGTTACGTGCTGCCCGCTTAATTAATAAATTGAGTTTGTTTATTCTCTCGCTGTAGGGGAAAAAGTGATTGTATCGTATTTAGCTGCGTCTGACTAACCATGCGATGCTTATTTTTATGGTAGATCAGTTAACGGGCGATGGGAAAAGATACCTACTTAATAAATGGGTATAACACAGCAAGTGGTACCTTTGTATTGTATTGTGGATTGGTTTACTCGACCCATTTGCGAGTTCACGATTACAGAGTAAGAGACACCACCGACATACTATAGCACCAGTAAAATTTGTGAGTGGCAAAACACAGTGCACGGCATTGTTCAGCTCTGATATCTAAGTTCCAAATATCTCATCCAGAATCGAAGTATCCATTTTGGAGATTGTGTTGGAGCAAGTCGGCGCATTAATCTAAGTTGCAAATATCTGGTCTGGAAGTGCATTGTTGGGCGCATCAGGAAGCGCATATTTACTTTCTCTTTCTTTCTTTCGTCTTCAGAAGCGAATGATTTTCGTTACGTAATATCGCAGGAAGCCGAATTTAAACGGGAAGACGTACATCATTACATGTATTTCTGTCAGAATTTATGAGGTATAAAACAAGTGAAAACAAAATCATTTAATTTGGTGAAGACATCAGAGGAATATTCCATACATTCCAATATAATGTTATGATACATTCCATCAGATCCGGAAACTTCGTAATTTGATCTCGTTGATACCTACTTATCGTTAACCGGT
The DNA here is from genome assembly GCA_033964015.1 of Scolanthus callimorphus. Classification (NCBI taxonomy): domain Eukaryota; kingdom Metazoa; phylum Cnidaria; class Anthozoa; order Actiniaria; family Edwardsiidae; genus Scolanthus; species Scolanthus callimorphus. The sequence goes on along the minus strand of CM066912.1, from coordinate 20,962,027 downwards.
AAAAGTTCAAACCAGCTTCCATTCAATCTTGTTTGTAACACGCTGAAGAAAGGTGGCAAAATGTTCTATCGAGCAGTTAAAAACGTCCAAAAATCGAACAAGGAAATGAAGAACAGGAGAGCCTCGACGATGGGCGCGTTACCAAAAATACAAATGCCGAAACGAAGGGGGACTCCACAGAGCTCCATATTCGGCCCTGATACTGCAACTAGCGGAAGCATGAGCCCAAGTATGCTGGAAGAGCTGGACCAGACTCTCGATGACGTCTGCCATGGTAACGACGATGATACCAGCGAGGAGGAGGTAGTGGAAAAGACACAGGAAGAGGTACGTTTTCACGTTAGCAATTCACCCGTTAAAATCACTGGTCTTGCTCGCTTGATCTGCAATACAGTAAAAACCCGCATAAAAGAACATGTAGTTTAAGAACACTCAGGCTGAAATTTGGTCAAAAAGGTACCTTATACATGCATGTATGCAGCCTGAAAAATGAAAATTGTTCTTGTATAAAAAAATAGCTGCCAGTTAGATTCGAGTACAGTAACCCACTTTGTGGTAGAGTACCCAGGAGATCAATATGATGTGCTAGACTATGCACACACAGTTCTACAGCAGGAATTCCAGGGTAATTTAGCAATTGTTTTTAAACTTGACTAATTGTTGTTACTAATTGCTGTCACCTTTCTAGAAGTGTAGGCACGGTATTTGATGTATGAATCAACTTTAAGAACACCTTAAACAAAATTTCAGGCTGATTTTGCAGAAGACACCCAATGTACAAGAACAAAATCAGCCTGATTCCCCAAAACACCTGTTCTTTATGCGGGTTTTTACTGTACTATTTAAGTGAGATTGGTGTCTTTTAGAGCTTTTACCTCTTTTTAAATACTCCAAGAAAGAGAAAGAGAGAGAGAGTACTTGTTGACTATGAATTAGAAAACCAAGACAGCATTTTATTCAAAGGCGTAAACTTCTGATGTTTTTTTTAGTGTAAAAAAGTTTTTTTTAGCCACGCCCTTTCGGGTATCTTTTAGGGTGAAAATGATTAAATTCCCGAAGATCATCCCCGACGGGACAGCAAGGCACTAGATATTTGGCATGTTTGGGCACTGTGCTTCGATGTACTGAATAAAACCCAGTGTCATAATAAAATGCCAAAGCCAAATTTCAGGCAGTAGGTTCTAAAATCACCATATGCGGGATTTTATATTTGATTCAAAGGTTCAGTTCGAAAGGAGAGTGAGGGAAGAGCTGACAGAATCAGATGAAAGAATCATAAACAGAAAACTTAGAGAATTCTTGGCAGAGGATTTTAAGAAAATGTATAGCGAAGCCGCGGAGAAACAGAGAGCAATCAAGAAAATGTAAGTTGCTCTATATGAGTAATGAAATCTGTTGTCGCCATCTTCAAGGCCCATTCACACCGTGCGATTTCAGTGGCGATCCCAAGGCGGTGCCACATGGTGTGGTGTGAATGGCCGGCAATCTTATGGCGATTTCACTTGCGATGTTGTCGCGACGTCTCAGGCAATATAACTCTTCGGCTTGGGCGCAATGTGTTTTCCCATTTCAGATCACGTGGCCATTCCCATGAGTATTCTTTCTTTGTTTGAAATGCTACTTCCTTATCCATATATCCTTCGGTGCGTAGCAGAAAAAGAAAGATAGAATACCCATGGGAATGCCACTTGATCTGAAATGGTAAAACATTACGCACAATCCGAGGAGCTCTATTGGGAAATGTTCGAATTCCACTGCGATGCGGGTGCGAACTTCATGATCGTCTACCCCTAAGGACAAATATCGCAGAACCCAACGCCGTGCCATTCACACCGCGCGATACTCGACGATCGCCGCCAAAAATCGCAGCTAAAGTCTCGCCTTTGAACATCACCTTCATGCCATTTTTAAGCCACACCATAGCCACACCATCCCCATTTTAGCATTATCAGAAGCTCATTACTTAGGAGCGACCATCTTGGCCGGGTAAGGTACAGCAAATTAGAAAATGAAACAGGTCAGACGTTATTTTTATAATAATAGATTAGTAGAATAACCTCCTCTTTAATTCTCTGGGGGTCTAAAATTGGTAACGTCCCCCCCCCCCCCCGATCCGCTATGTAAAATAACGTTAACCCCGGCCCTCTTAGATAAAATCCCGCTCCCCACTCTTTCTGATTCTTCTGATGACCTGTATTTTCATATGACATGTACATGTTCGCTTGTCCAATATCTTCAGCAGACAATCTACTTGGAAACTCTACTCAACTCAATCTACCCATAGCTCAACTTGTCCATCTCCTGAAAGGGATTCGTTCAATTCGTTCTAAATCTGAAAACCTGCTTGTGTTTGCAGATTGTCACATTACAACACCTCATTACAATGCTTAAAATGTTATGAGATGTAAAAGTGAAAGAGCAAAATAAAAAAAAAAGGGTGAAGAATTTAGAAAAAAAGATGGCTGACCAAGATGATAGTCTATTTTCTAAAAGGAATGGAATTGCTTGCTTGTAAATGATTTATTAGTGAAGATGCGGATCTTGTAAATAACTTGTCTATGAGTTGGGCTTTGACTTGAGCCAATCAGCTTTATGAAATACTTGCACTTTTTCCGTCTAATTTCTTTGTAGTGCAAATTACGTTTGTCATTGCACTGCTCTCGAATAAATCTAGAAAGGCTTGCATCTCTATTATTACTGTTGAAACAACCTGTCAGCGCTCCTACGCGATAAAGATTTTTAAAATTAAATCAAAGAAATAAGGGCATCGAAAATCACAGAAATTAATTAAACTTGTATGTAGGTGTCGTGACCAAATCCACGAGTCCCGCGCCATTTTACTGGAGGCCCGGATGGAGGCCGAGAGAGAAACTATCAACAGACTACAGCTGCGCGCAGTGGAAGAGCAAACCAGCATACTGCGCATGCGCAAACAACGGAAGAAAAGTGAGCAAGATAGAGAGACCCGTGAACAAGTAGAGGAAATAAAGGTAAGCCACTATGGAAACTATCACAGGTAGATTCGACACCGTTATCTGCTATAGATTAGGTTAGGCGCGCGCGTTTTCAGAGTTGCCAGTATACGCGAGCGAACATGAGCATGAACAAAACGTACGCCACGAGATGCAGCCGAGCAGCGTGACTGCTGTTTCATGTCACGCTATGACGCCGGTCCTCTGTGCATCTATAGACAAAATCGACTAAAACGGTGTTTACATCTTGTTGCCATCCAATCAGATCATGTGATGATTCCTTCTGGCTGTAGCGTTTGTCAGATTTTTCTGACTCGACTGAATGCTCGAGTGTTTTAAGAGAGTTGCTGGTACACGCGAGCGAACATGAGCACGAACGTACGCCACGAGATGCAGCCGAGCAGCGTGACTGATGTTCATGTCACGTTATGACGCCGGTCCTCTGTGCATCTGTAGACAAAATCGGTTTAAACGGAGTTTACATTATGTTGCCATCCAATGACTGATGTCGAGATGCTTTATACAACAACAAAGTGTATGAAGTTCCTAATATGTGGATGAAGGGCCCTAACAGCACGCACACTCTAAACACGGCCAGGCTGTAACGTGCGCGCAGTATGCCGTCAGTCGTGCACTGTAATGACACACGGCCTGTAATGGCTTGCGTAACGACGTCATTAGAGTGCATCAATACTAATGTCTGGAGTATGACGTCACGCACTGTGCGCCAACGTTTCGTTGCGTACTATTAGCAGAATCGAGATAGTGGCATGGCTGAATAATAACCGAGGTTGCTATTTTCTATTTTCTTGCATCCTAGGTCTCCAATGACCACGCCGTGGAGCTCGCAACATTACGAAAAATCCAGTCAAATCTCGACCGCGCACGCGCAAGACGCAAAAACAACATCGCCGCTGTGCAGGTAGACAGCAGGGCAAGTACAATATCGAGAAGAAAGTTAAGCTGGTGCAGCGCGAGATTCGTCGTCTTGAGCAGGCGCAGGAGATTCATAAGGTACAGTCCTGCCGGTATGACAGTTGTGTTGTGAATTTACACTATAGGAATCAACCTGTGCAAAGCCAAACAACAGAAGCCTCCATTACGTATTGGTGGGGGTCTGTAGCACAGTACTAGATTAATCTATTTTCGTATTGTAGATTTTGAATGTTTGTTCCGCTTAGTTGCACGGGCACACACGAGCCCCCTGTTAAAATGCGTTTAAATGGCGTATTTGGACATTTCTACGAACGTAGAGCAGATAAGGACGGACCATTAGATATTTGAGGGGGGGGGGGGGGGGGTGGGTTGGGCAATTTTTCTCAGCAAGAATTTTTTTTTCTAGTCAAGACACTGCACGAATTTTTTTTCGGACGCTGTTTGCTTGCTCGAATTTTTTTTTTCGCCACTATTTCATATTCATGTCTTACTGTACTCAATAAAATACATGGCCGTCATTGGCCTTCGATGTATATTGGGAAAACTGTTATGCAGCTACAAGATATGGCCTAATAGGACCAGCATTATTTACACTGGGGGTGGGGGTATCTGAGGATTTTGGGCAATACTTTTTTGTCAAAATGAAGTGATCCCCCACTATAAGTACTATGATTAACGTGATCCCGCTCAGAGCTGTTAAAGTTTTTGTGATTCCCTCTGTCACCTATTTGAGCTAGATGACGACAGTTTACAGAAAGAGAGGATTTTACTTTTCTTTGTTGCGCGCAAAGCGCGCCCTTAATTTGAAAAAGCACATATCAGATACCTCAGAGTAAAGGTAGATCAAGCCTTGTAAGGTTTATTCTTTGTTCACACCGCATTATAGTGACAAAAATATTATTCTTCGTGTGCGTGAAGCATGGCCCGAATGATCAATTTCTATATTGTAACGTCAAACTCACGCTTATTTAAGGGGTTCTTTGCCAAGATACACAAGAAGTCAGGATACATAGAAGTCTTCTCACTTCTTTTTACACTGAGAAAAATATGATAACCTTCGTGATGACTTTCTCAAGAGCATAGGCCTGAATAAAAAACAAATGGCCTGATGCCTGAACCTTAATGAAATCCATTTTACACCAAAAGGTAACAGCTGCCAAATTTGTCTATTGACTGCTTCTCACTCAGGTCCATCCTTTCCCTGACTTCATTTTTTATGGTAATCTTCCATGTATTCAGCAAGTATACGAAGCTGAATAATAAACTCTGAATCTGAATCTACACATATTCTTGGCAATCTATTTAAACGGCACGAACGTATTGTCCTCGTGTTGCGTGAGCTCTCATTTCTTCGCCTCCGTTAGGTTCCAGCTATAGCCGTGGGGTGAAGGGACTTGGGGACACGCCTCCATGGCTCTACTCCATATTGCTGCCTGTGCGAGCGCCACATGAAGGCGCAGTGACGATTGACAGGTGAGAGCGACTCCGGATCAACCTTGCCTCCTTTGATACAGTGTAACTCGTAGCGTATTTTACTGTATTCAGTTAAGTGAACTAGAAAAATGCACTGATATAGAAGCTAGCCGTGCAGGAATTTTTTTTCTTGCCTCGTTGCTTTGCACGATATTTTTTTTCAGGTTCAAAGCTGTGCTCGAATTTTTTTTTTGGTATTTGCCCAACCCCCCCCCCCCCCCCCCCCCCCCCCTCAAATATCTAATGGTCCGTCCCTAAATACATGTTTTAAAAGTTGCTGGCAAACATTTAGCTGTTCCTTTTTGCCAGGAGAGGGACTCATTTTTTTCCAGCCAGCAGCTGCGTGTTAAAAAAATTTTCCCAGCCAGCAGGACAATTTAAAAGTTTTTTCCCAGCCAAGAGAGAAACATTACCACAGGAAGCCCGAAATAGTATAAAAATCGGTATCCTTAAAAACGAGAACTAACTAAGTGCATTTTTAGGTGCTGTCACTTCATTTTTCAACATCCATGAGCAACTTGTGTTTCCCAGCAATAGCGACATGCATACATTTTTGCCAGGAACCGGAGACGACGACTTTTTGCCAGCCAGCGAGAACCGAGATAAATTTTTGCCAGCCAGCAGCGAAAGGGGGTGAGGAACAGTTTTTTTGAGGAACAGCCCCGTTGTGTGCCCGTGTAGTTGTCATGGACAAATAATGTCTCATCTTTTTGAAAGAAGATGGTGGAAATCAGCGTCGCAATGCAATGCACGCGTTGAAAGCCTATTCTCACCCTATATCCCCCTATTTTCCCCATGTAACCATGTTTCCCCTGAAAATTCAAAATCCACAATCTAAAAACAAACTCGTCTACTCCTGTGCATATGGCCAGCTGACCTAGTGGAGTAGATGGAGGCTCTTGTTGATGGGCTCCCTGTGCATATGACTAGACGTAGAGGAGTAAACGAAGGCTCCTGTTGATGGACTCGGTCTGACAAATTGGATTGAGATATGCCTGCCGATTAATAAATGACTATTGCTTTCGTCTTACAAAATTGTGCTCTTACCTTCCCCTTCCCTCCTTCCCCCCTTCCCTTAACTTCCCTTAAAGTATCTTTCTTCTCGATGTTGTACGTTCCCTCCTTCCTTTCAAGTTCGTTCCTTTTTATTCCAAGTTGGCAGCAGAATATTCTATTTCTCATCTCCAGATCATCGTCGAGTTGCATGAGCTCGGTTTGCAACACCACGCCAAGAACCTGACGCACTCGCTAACGAACAAAGAAACCGCAGAGAAATCTCTGCGAGAAAACCTGCGAAAAGAACGAGACGCAGCCAAGAACGCAGCCAAGGAAAGGAGAAACATAGAAATACGGCGGCTAAGGGAAGAGAGACTCAACGAGAAAGACAAAGAAAAGAAAATGAACGAGATGCAAGCGAGGATTGAAGCGGAGAAAAGGGAAAAGGAGAAAAAAGAAAAGATATTACTTGCACTGCATCGCAAGGCGCGCAATCGCGAAATGCAAAGACAATTCGCGTATTCACTATTCAATACTCACATAACCCGGGCCTGGTCCTTTTCCTATTTTCCGCCAATCAAGACTGAGAATTGTAACAAGGAAGGGAGTAATTGGACAGGAAAGGAAGCTGAAGAACGCTAGTCCATGCCACCTGAAGCCGCCACCAACCGCATAAGGGCAGTACACCGGCTTGCTATGCGCTTGTCTTTCAGTCTTTGAACCCGCGCAACAGCAAACACCTGAATTCGAGGGCAAAATATTTAAGCGTTAAGGCACAACTTTATGTGACTTTATCGGCGCAATAGAGCACGTGTGATGTTGGGAGAGACACGAGAACGTTTAAAAAGCACGAGCCGCAGGCCAGGCGAGTGATTTTTAAACGTTTCGAGTGACTCTCTATTTGCCGATAAAGTCATAGAAAAAAGCTGTGCTCTCATCTATACTATTTTATTATTCAGCACATCGATGCACTGCCCAAATATGGTCATTGGAATGCCAATAGCTGTCTTCTGTACATGACAGCTATCCTGCGATATCCGTCTCTGAGGGAAATATGATGTTTTGAGCTCGTAAATAATACACAAAAGTCATGTTTTTCGGGTTTTTTTTGTGCTATCGATGTGCTGAATAATAAAACCATTATCCTGCTCGATTTTGCAGAATATCGTCTGATTTTAGCCAACTCGGGACTTCGTCCCTCGTCGGCTAAGTATCAGACTATATTCTGCGCAATCTCGCAGGATAATGGTTAAATAATCGCCGTTTTCTGTGCAAACGTTTCTGATTGCTAAATCGTCCGCACTCACTCCGCTTAGCCCTGAAGCTGTGCCGCCAAACGAAGTTCACGATCCTGAAGGGAAGGTGGAAAATCTCAACGGTTGGAAAAGATTCACCCTGGACAAAGCTGCCATCGCCGCCATTTTGAACTATCCCACAGAAATAACAAAAAAGAACTCAGTTCGCACAGCCGAAAGCACCATAGTCACCCAAACCTAAATGGTTCTGTCACATGAATGATATTCTGTAAATATTCCTACGATGAACTAAGAAATTTATTAGAATAATGTAACTTTAGCTGCTTCTTCTCTTCCCTTACTGATAAGCATACAAACAATTCCGAAGTCAAATGGTATTTCTGTGAGAGCCGGACTGACTCACCAAGACACACGTGCGTCATTTTCTCCACCAAAACCAGGAGGCATGGTGCAAAACAAACAAACAAAACGGAGGTCATTATTAATGTAAATCAGCAGTTAAGGTATGAGTATACCTTTGAGGGTGTCGCGGGAAAAAAACTCGTATCGCGTCACAATTTACACCAAAAACGTCGTTCATATATCATTTTAAAGCTAAAAGGTTGTCTATCTGATAAATGATTTTGTTTTCATTATATTGTACATGAACATATATTTTCTTAGCTCTAAAGAAAAAAGTACGGACTTTCTTTAAAAAGTTCCAGCTTCTTCGAATTAAATTGCACAGCTTCAAATTTAAGCAAAATGTATTCTTTAGAAGGCCATCTTAAAAAGTGTGGCGGGATTTTGATTTTTCTTTCAAAACAGATTTTATGCTAATTTTTGTGTTGGCATTGCCAAAAATATCGATTTCCAACCTGTTTAACGTGATATTTCCGCAATACGTAAAATATCAATAATCCCGCACACCCTTTTTCAGATCGCCCTCTAAGGAATACATTTTGCGGAAATCTGGAGCTTTTAACATTAACTGGAAGTTGCAGGAGCTCTTAAAAAGCAAAAATTGGCACTTTTCCTTTGAAGCACAAAACGACGAAAACGATCCATCAATGTAACGTTGCATAAAACTATACAACTTAGTAAGTAAGACCGTTCCATAAGCTTTAGAACGATATATAAATGGCCCTTGTAGTGTAAATAATAAGGCGACAGTGATTTTTTTCGCGAAAAATTCACATCCCTCGCGCAAAGGTATAGGACTCATAAGTAATCTGGGACTCAGGAGTCTTCTTGCGTCACGAAGTGACGGGCTGTTTTCTTGTGCTTTTATGATATAGCGGGGGAGAACAATTCCTTTATCGGTGTAATAGAGCACAGAGCATCGTTAGCTATATTATAAATAAAAAGAATCGAGAATAAGGTAGTAAACGTGTGGTTGGCGATGCCCAAAATATTTTTAATTGTTACGTAAGGTATTTACCCATATTATTCTGGGCGCGTACGCGCGCTTTACCGACAACAATAGTCTTAACCTTAACCCTATTCAGACTGGGGGGGGGGGCTTTTTCGAGCCCCCCCCCTCCAGTAAATCCTGATTACTCTAAAACCACTGAAGCTATGATGGTGACAACTTCGTGACTTTTCCTAAAATTTATCTGGGGACATTTTGGTGTCAATGACACTGTCAGTGTCAACCACCCAGTCTCCATGGCAACCACTTTTTTGACATGCATGTTTTGCAAAACTCGAAAAAACGTGAATTTTTCATACTTCAAGCTTAATGTTGGACACATTGCCCAATTTATGACTATCGGAGCTTGTACTCCTTAGTAATTTATGTACAGGCTAATTAATTTTTGACACAAAATCTTCGGGGGAGGGGTAGGGGGATTTTTTTAATTTAACATATGGTCTAAAACTATCTCTGGGATTCACAAATTTCCTTTTAATTCAACTTTTTCAATGTCAACACTTCTTTGATGAGTATTTTGTACATTTTGACCATTTTTTCTCATTGAGTATTTATCTGAAGAGTCAATAGAAATTAAATGAAATCCAAGATGGCGGATCCAAGATGGCGGATCCAAGATGGCGGACAATATTTTCAAAAGTCGTCATTATGACGCAAGTTTAATAAAATTTATGTGATAATGTCACAAATTATTACATTTACATTATCTTGATGTTAATGAGTGGCTTTTAGAGTATTATCTACCAAGTTTTTCGAAGTTAATTAAAATGACTAAAAAATTGATAAAACATTGAGAATGACGTCATTGTGACGTCACATTTTGCTCCCACGTGACAAAAATAGGTGTGGTGATTTGTCTAAGGCTCATGGTCATTGTGTGAAAGTTTGATGATCATAGCCCCAGTGGTTCCAGAATATAGAGGGGGGCCGAATTAGCCCCCCCCCCCCCCCCCCCCCCCAGTCCAGATGGTAAAAAAAAACCCAGTCTGGATAGGGTTAAAATAGCATCCTCGCGCGCCAGGGTCCTTCCTCACCTCCCCCCAGGGACAGAGGAAAAGGACCCTGGAATGGTCTGGTCACGTGTCACCCAGATTTCGGTGATAACAAAAATTCCCAAGCGGGGGTAGGATACGCGCACGTTGCTCCTTGCGTTTTCTAAAAATGGCGGGCTCGTGACTGTGACTAGCAACAGCGACTAAAAAACACTGCGAATTACAAGTAACTTTGAGAAAACAGTTTACTTTTCCTCCAAAGCTAAACAACTTAGTGTTTCTGCTGAGGATTTTCTGGATGGAGAGCTTTTATATCCTGCTATGGAAAAGTACATGAGTGGCTTCAGTTTCGTGTTTCTTTCTGCTGGCAGTCCTTCGAGGGTTCATTGCGTCGGTTGCTCGTCACGAGACAACAAGTTGAAACGTTTTTGCCGTCTAATAAATCAGCTTGTCCGGCAGCAGCTTGAAGACTAAGATGTACCAATAAAGACAATTGATTAACTCGTGAACACACAAAAACAAGTGGAAAAGATGGTTGCAAACCCGAGAACATTCGTCTCTGGCCCAGATTTTCAGTGCAGAGTTGACCGGTTTCGTCTTGATTGTTCTTCGCAAGGTGGAAATGTTTACTTTTGCTGCCCTAGCAAGCTGGGAAAACTACCCTGCTCGTCTGCATGTTGTTCGGCTACAAGCTTGAGTCAAGAGATATTTTCGGTAAAGACAGTAAACTCGCAAACTCTTGAAAGCAAGTGGAAAAAACTAGATAGCAAAAAACCGCTTGTCGCCGAAAGCTGGCAAATACTCACATTTGAGGAAAAGACTCGTTTTCCTGGCGAAACAAACAGTAACACAGTTTCAAATCTGACAAGAAATACTGTATGTAGTAGCTAAAAGTATAGATTGCTTCTTAGGTAAGTTGACTTGAATGAAGTACATCTAGCACGCTAAAATAAACTGCTCAATATCCTTGTCGTTTCTGCTCGTGTTTTGTTGCTTTGACTTAAAGTTTATATTTCTCAACTGGGAAATAATGGGTCAGTCAGCCTGGGAATTAGTTCAAAAGTTCTTGAAAAAACAACGGAAAGTTAATTTTCCATATTTTTTGATTTCGTGACTAATAGTTTTGGGCAAAATGAAGAAATCTGACAAAATGTCTTCAGTCTCTTTTTGTCAGAAATTTTCCGTGGGACCCCACCCCAAGTTTTGATTTTTGTTACCACCCGAAATATGGGTGACACGTGACCAGACCATTCCAGGGTCCTTTCCTCTGTCCCCTGGGGGGAGGTGAGGGAAGGACCCTGGCGCGCGAGGATGTTAAAATAGCTGTATGGCGATCCGATGTCTCCGCTCTTACTTCACTCGTGCAAAGGTGACAAAAAAAAAAACAAGTTTAAACACGTCTTGATTTAATTCCGGAGCTAATGTTTAAATCCGGACTGTCAAAAATATCCACACTGAAACGTTTTTTAGAGAAATCTACTTCTAGCTGGAGATGCAGGCCATTTCTCCAAACAATTTGGAGAACACAACAGCAGCATGTCAGAATTTCCATAAAATATGGAAAAATGCTTTTTAAATCAAGAGCTTTGAAGAAGGTGACACAAATTCCATATAAACTGGAGAACGAAAGCGGTGTCAGATATACGGTCTACACGAGAAGAAAATTATCAACATTTGCAGGAGAGTACAAAAATCGGTTCAAAACAAAAGCCATATCATCGAATTCTCTCTGCCAGGAGACGCTTCATTTCTTAATTCATAAATCGCTTGAGAAATTGCGTCCACGGTTGTTTTCGGCCTGTACTTTCATTAGAACAACTGATGAGGCAATCTGCGACTGTAGTGTGTACACGAAATCAACAGAGACATGAATTAGCAAATACATCTTTGAGACGGCCCCTATAACTCTACAGTGACTCTAGTCACTTTTTTATGAAAATCAAGGTAACCAAAAACTCCATTAAATATGAAATACATATACAGTAATTCCGTAGATTGCTTTCATAAACTAAGTTAGAGTTAATTACCGAGATTCGAGGCAATAACCCCAATACATCCCAAGGCCGTAGGCCCGAGGGATGTATTGGGTTATTGCCGAGAATCGAGGTAATTAACGGACTTAGTTTACAGTTGACAAGGTTTCAGAAAACAGGGACAAATGAAATGCATTCTTCTCATTGAATTAACAGTTTTTGAAAAGGAGTACAGTTTACAATTGAAAAAGATAGCGGATTCCAATAGGAACTATTGTTAGTTATTTAGCTGCTTTCATAGAAGTGGGTTCCCCAGAGAAACTTATTGCAATTAATTTTTACTATGCACAATAAAGTTGTGATGCTGAAGAAAATGAATGACAACTTTTATTCAACTATGATTGACAAAGGTTTCCAAACACGAATTACGTCTTTTGTTTTCGTACAACAGCCAGTCCAATCAATCAAGTGGCCTTTTGTAAAAGCGCAACTCATTAAAGCGCTGTTATTTTGGTCGGTACGTAGCTACTTAAAGCTCCTCTCTGGTTGGATAATACAACAATACCCTACACCTCAACACAAAGAACGAGGATAATAGACTACAGACAAAAGAACTCCTTTGTAGAACGAAAATAATAGAGACAAAAGCAACTACGTCCTTATTGGTTATTTTCATTTGTACCACGCCCTGACAGCTAGGCTACTACAGCTCAATTTGCATAACGTTGTGTCTAGCAAACGGATGGAACTGATTCAAGATGGAGAAACTGAAGGCAAGTTTCAGGTATTTTGCGCTCGTTGGTTGCTCTCTACGATTAGATATGCAATTAACCTGGGCATGATTTTTATCTGTATTTTCAGGTTTACGTCTTAAACACACTCTATGGGCAATGAGACCAAGCAAGTAGACTGGACAAACGCTTCTCAATATGGTTCAAGTGAAGGCGTTCTCGGAAATCGTGTTTTGTGGCGTTCAACGGGATTCGCATAAAGGATATTTAGGAGCAAATATTGGTTATAGACAGACAGTCGGCATAGATGCATAAACTGAGATTATTGGATGTTTTTTTTCTCGGGGTAAGTGTATGGATTTGAATTCACTAGTTAAATGTTTGGGTTGATAATTGAATTAGTCATTGTGAAAGGGGCACTGTCATGGTCTATCATGAATTTGGTCTAACTTGGGGTCATTTTAAGTAGCTTAAATGCAGTCAAACTCCCTACAAATCAACAAAATAATGGTCTACGTTTTTTAACTAACCTTTCAGCTGCTAGATCAATACAAATTTGGAGTATTTTCGTGTATAATCGAGGGGATGGAATTTGATTGCTAATTGGCATTTTTGATTTTCGAACAGGCTGTGAACAAGTTTCTTTTTCTTTTTAAGACTAATTTGAAACAGAATATAGGTTCGGAGTTGTTTCTGTAGAGCACTTGTCTTATTTTAAAACATTTTGATGAAACAAACGTGACAGTGCCCCTTGAAGTCTTGGTAAAAATGGCTTATTGTGTGGTTCCAGAAATTATCCATAGGAAGGATAATAGGAAAGGATATATTTCCATACAAATACTGTATTTTTCTTCGGGAATTCCAGAGAGGTGGGGGGGTCACTTTTCAACACTTCAGGGGGGGGGGATATTTTCTAGAACCACACATTATTGATTTACAGGTAAGTAAATGGCTTATTATGGATTAATAGGTAAATAACTAGATATTTACCCATGAATCCATAATAAGCCATTTATTTACCTAGTAATCCATAATGAGCAATATATTTACCTAGAAATTCAATTCAATTCTATTGATCAACCTTAACCTTCCCTGGAGAATTCAAATCCCTCCCCGACTTTTAGTTTGTTGAGAGCCATTATCCGAGTTAATTCCCTACGAATAACAATGGAAACCGCGTCAACTGTAAACTAAACTGTATTAGCTAGCTGCATGTGTTCATTTAATGTTGCAATTGACATGGCGATTCAGAATCTCCATAAATTATGGAGAAAACACGTCTTTGACAACATTGCTTCAAAAGATTGTTCAAAGCCTATATAGAAACTCGAAAAAAATCAGATAAGATATACAAAGCAAGCTATTTTGTATGTGACCTTAACAGCAGCAGAAGTAGACAGATAATAAACAACCGTGAAAAAATATCGACCATGGTGATCAAACCTCAAATAAAGATATTGATGATATAAACCTAGAGTAGTATTTCTAAGGCTTAGCAAATTGATCAATTCACCAATCCTTAAAACTCCCGATTTTGCACCCTCTACATCAAAGTTCCCCCAAACGTGTGGTAATTTTACATGCTAGGCTCTGAATTTACAGCCCTGGAAGGGCATCCAAGCCAATTCCTATCTAGGGTTTTATTAAAAACCCCGCGAAAAGTTTATTAAAAGTCCGCGCAATTTATTGCTTCAGGGATTCACGTGGCTAGGCAACTCGAGGTAACTCAACTCTGAGCTGAAACTGAGAAACAGGATTACAAACAAACAAATCGACTTTGCAAAATGCCCTCCGTGAAAATGGTCCCGGTAGCTGTCCTACGGCAAACGCCGTGCCAGACTCGCGCCGTTCCATATAATCGAAAGTTTCCATACAGTGAAACCCCGATGTTACGATACCCCACGGGGGCAACGAGCGAAATTGCACCGTAAAATCAGGGCACTGTATCGTTTCGATATAAGGATTTTAAAGGCGAGGTATACTTTTGCCGGGACCCAGAACAGTAATCGTAAAATTATAATGAAGCTGCAGCCCCCGTGGTGACTGGAAAACGCTCAAATAGCGCGCTACAAAGACTTTTACGAATTTATCTGTGTTTACGGTCGTGTGGGAATGTAAGTGGTATATTTTGAAGGCTCACAAATGGCGTATTTTCGATCTTCTAAAGGTCATATCAAAGGCAAAATGTAGAGAACGTCATCTCAGATTTTCCACAAAATGTGGAGAAATGCTTTTTTAATCAAGATCTTGAAGGGGATGTTTGCATTGTCGGATATAAGGTTTTTAAAGCAAATTTATAATTCATCGATTCGTCTAATTTGCGGCAGTGAAATCGAACCAATTCCTATACAACGTTTGATTGAAAATGCAATGGTACACGATGGAACCAACTATCCGAGTTTATAAAAAGCTCAAAGTGAAAGAACAGCAAGAGTCTATTGTTATTCGAGATATGATAAAATATGACCTTGTCAGGTCGTGAGAGCAGCAGTAGTAGAGACATTTCCTATAAAACATGAATGGATGTACTAAGCGGAAAGAACGCTGCTAAGTGTGACAAGAATAGCGAGTGTATAGTCTGCACAGACAACGAAAAGCACCCACATAAAAAGTCATAAATCGAAATCCCTTTTAGAGTCTAAATAAAGCCCGGGCGAGTTTCTTCACATGTCGACCTGATAGGGTGCTCGTCGTATTTTTTAGGGGTCAAAATCGACTCTCAGATATTTTTTAGGGGTTATCGGAGAAACATTCTGGCTTTCACTAATAATTGTATTTTTTAGGGTACGCAAATGAATGACAGGGTCACAAACCAAGCAAAACGTTTTCTTTCTTTCTTTGTTCATTTATAGCTCTAAACTAAGCTTGTTTTGAGATGAAAAACAATAAACAATAACAAAAAAGGTTTATTGTTGGTATTTTTTAGGTGTCTTTTTGTTTTATAAGGTATTTTTAGGGGGTGGATTTTTTATGTCCTGGTATTTTTTAGGGTATATTTTCCGATGTCCCGACGAGCACCCCTATCACTCTTACATGGGAGAACCCCCCCCGGAAATATTGTTTTTTGAGGCTTATTTAAGAAAATTGGAAACTACCGCTCATTTAGTCTATTTAAGACCTTGAGCGGCTACCGCTCATATACCCGCATATAGCCACTTCGTTCTTAAAATAAACCAGGTACTGATGATAGTGTGTAAAATACCTTAAGCACCTTCCTTATCCGGTATGTTGGCGCAAATGCCTTCCAGTGCAAATCCAAACCATCGATAAATCCCCGAGCGAGTTCCCGCATGAAGGATATTGTTAAGTCCATACTATCTAATAGTATGTTGTAGGAATCCCCTCTCAACCGGCCCATGTTTGCATGTGTTGCATGCTAAACTGAATAAGGCATGTTATGATTTGACGGGGATTTGACCTCTGAAACCCACGTAAAGTGGCGTATGCTACGCAACAGACGATCGGAGACAGTTTGACAATTGTTTCCGGTTTTCAGGATTTCGGCGCTGTTCACAGTTCATTCAACATTCCTTTGTTTTTCTAAAAGGGAAATTTTCAGTTTGTCCGAAACATTAGTCAATGGCGTAGCCAGGGAGGATTCCAGGGATTCTGCAGAAACTCTTCTCGCGTCAAGGAAACCCCCTTCCTAGCAACGTTTTTTTTATTTTGCATTTCCAGGCCTTAGTAATTTACTAGGCACTATGAACCCAATTTGGAAGGCCCCTCTATTAGAAATCCTGGCTACGCCCTTGTTGTTTACGAATCGCGTTTGTGAAACTCGCACATCTCCCTAGATCCTTGAATGTTGTCTTTTTCTACATTGAAAAAGGTCACATAAATATGTTTTCTCCATATTTTATGGAGAATCTGAAGTTCTTGCTAATATATTTGAGTACTTCTGGTAGCGATGAAAAACTGCTGTATCTTTGGTCTCTTATTTCCTGAAGAAAAAAGCAAACATTATAGGAAAGAAGTAATCATAATTAATAAATTTGTGCGCAGAAGGAATTCTTTAGGCGCGCGTACGCTGTGTTATGTTTTCGTGTACACTCTGTTTCCTCATCAGTTATGAAAGCCTTATCGGAAAACGGCCTTATCACGGTTTCTGTCGCCAATTTGACGAGTAGAGGAGGTAGCGCAACATTCCACAGAGATGTAAAACAGCGAAAATATTGCAGATATCGACAAAATACTTGGTTTTGTTTTCTTGCTTGGATCTCTTACTTTTATCACTAAGTACTCAAATATATTGTAAGAAAAGGGCGCGGCGTAGCCAGGAATTTATAAGAACGGGCCTTCCACATTGGAAACTAAGGTTTCGGAAGGCAAAAAAAATAAAAAATACAGAGACCAAAATGAAGAGTTATGCTGGGATAAAATCACTAGCATAGAAGAGTAGGAAGGGGCTTCCTTGACCCTCTGGCTACGACACAGACCAAAGGCTTCGGACAAACTGAAAAGTTCCCGCAAAACAAAATAATTTTGAACTGTGAACATATATATTTTCCCCATCGAATCACCGAAAACCGGAAAACCGGAAAAAAAAACTGTCAATCTGTCAGCCATTCGTCAGTTGTATGAGCCTACGTGTTTAACGTGAGTTTCAGAGAGGTCAAATCCCCGTCAAATCATAACATGCTTTTCAGTTTAGCATGCAGCACATGCAAGCATAGAGAGGGGATTCCTACAACAATATTAGATATGTATGGAAGACTGGACAATATCCTCCATGCGGGAACTCTCTAGGGGATTTATCGATGGTTTTGGATTTGCACTGGAAGGCATTGCCCCCCAAACCGATAAGGAAGATGCTTAAGGTATTTTACACACTAACATCCAGTATTTTAGAATATTTAGATTGCTTGCAGGCCCTTCTACTTTTATCGTCCAGCGATTCGATGCCCTTCAGTGCCGCAAAATAGACGAATCCATAAATGCATAAATTTGCTTAAGAAACCTTATACAATCTTATATCTGACATTCTCTGTGTAAACACAGAGAAAAGTCGCAAAAGCTTTTTGAGCGCCTTTCCAGTCACCACGCGGGATGCTGGTTACCCTCGAGCGGTGATGTTTTCGAGTTTTCGATCCTTCGATTTAACTTTACTTTTCTGGGTCCCGGCAACAGCACCTCGCCTTTAAAATCCTTATATCGAGAGTTCGTTTACAGCTACCCCGATTTACGACGTAATTTCGTTGCCCCCTTGGGGTATCATAAAATCGGGGTTTCACTATAATAGAAACTTTCGATTGTTTTAGAATGGAAAAGCGCGAGGTCGGCACGGCGTTTTCTGTAGGACACCTACGGGTGCGGGATCCATAATAATTTCCCCTCGGCAGCTCGTGGTTGACCTTGTCGGTCTGGATTCTGTTATAAATAATACCGCGATCACCCTGTACATAGAGCGAAAAGAGGTTTATTTTTATCCGAGCCCTTTCATCGTCAGAGTAAGCCATTTTCACGGAGGGCATTTTGCACAGTCGATTTGTTTGGTTTTAATCCTGTTTCTCAGTGCCAGCCACGAGAAGGACTGAAGCACTCCTGCAATTTGCGCGGACTTCTCATCAACGTTTTGCGAGATTTTTTTTTATAAAACGCTAGATTTGGCTGAATAAAACACATTGGTTAATTGATCAATTTGGTAATTCTTAGAAACACTACACAAGGTTTGTGTCTGTTACGAATATCAGAAAGATCTCCACTGTACTAACATGGGCATCGGTCGAAATTTTTCACGGTTTCAATCTGTCTACTTCTGCTGCTGTTAAGGTCACATACAAAATAGCTTGCTTTGTATATCCTATCTGATTTTTCGAGTTTAACTATATAGGCTTTTGAACAATCTTTTCAAGCAATGCTGTCAAATACGTGTTTTCTCCATAATGTACGGAGATTCTGAATCGCCATGTCAATTGCAACATCAAATGAACACAGCAGCTAGCTAATGAGGATACCTATCTTTCGAGTTGGGATTCGAGTTAGGATTCGAGTTAGGATTCGAGTTAGGATTCGAGTTGGGATTCAAGTTAAGATTCCACTGGGATTCGAGTCTGAGTAGCCGCTCGCCTGTTTTTTGTTTTCCGTTTTTTTTTAGGAGGGCTCAAGATATGCCTACCACAGCCAAACCTAACTCGAATCCTAACTTGACTGTTAGTTTATCTCAAATAAACATGCCAGTACCCAGACGGTGCGCGGGTATCTACGTAATCATACTGTTGCATCTTGGGAAAAGTGAAAAAACGGACCCCCCCCTTCTTGAAAAATCCTGGATCCGCCACTGTATATATGTATATATTTGCGAATACAACTATTTCAAAGGTTGCTCTCGCGCGGTGTTCGGCAATGCGATTATTATGGCCTCATTTTCCGTTTCCCCTCTCTTGGAAACTGTTATTAGGTAAATTGGTGTGGTTAAACTTGGTTCGATTGTGCTTTTTCCGGCGAGCCCTTTTATGGTTTAAGATCATATATAAAGGTCATTTCAGCCGACAGTTTCCGATAATTTTCCCCATTTATTAAGATGTCACCCTTGGGACTAAGCAAACTGAGGTAATGAAATGAAATTAGGTTATTCCGTCTTTGAAAAACGTAGCCTGTGTACATCCGCTACTAACCTACAAGAGGATTTGTAGCGGATGTACACAGGCTATGAAAAACGCGACTGTAACTGCAATCCAACAGCTGGAATCCTAACTCAAATCCTAACTCAAATCCTAACTCGAATCTTAACTCGAATCCTAACTCGAATCCTAACTCGATTCCTAACTCGAATCCTAACTCGAATCCTATCTCGAATCCTAACTTGACTGTTAGTTTATCTCCTAGCTATACAGTCTAGTTTACGAAAGCAATCTACGGAATTATTGCTAGAGTTATAGGGGCTTGCTTGCCCGAAGATGTAGATAGTTAATCATTGCTAATTGTGTCTCTGTGTCGCAAAAGGAATTACAGCAGTCGTCTACCTATAACTGGCAGAGAGAATCGGTGATGATATTTTCTTTTGTACCAATTTTGTACTCTCCAGCCTTGATAATTTTCTTCGCGTGTATATCGTATATCCGACACCGCACTCGGTCCAGTTTATATGGAATTTTTGTCACCTTCTTCAAACATATTGATTTAAAAAGCATTTCTCATATTTTATGGAAATTCTGACATGCTGCTGTTGTGTTCTCCAAATTTTTGGAGAAATGGCCTGCATCTCCATCTAGCTGTAGATTTCTCCTAAAAAACGTTTCGGTGTGGATATTTTGACAGTCCGGATTTAAACATTAGCTCCGGAATTAAATCAATACGTGTTTTTACTTTTTATAACTTATTAATGTAAACTTCAACATCAAGGTCCCTTTTTGTCGACCGAAATTGCTTGACTTTGTGTCAAGTTGTACACTTTCGAATAGTTCCCGAACAAGTCCAGTGTATGAATCTCAGGGTCCGTCAGGCCTATCGAAACTCACTTTGCAGGGACATCCGCAAACTTGGCAATTTCAAATTGGATCCAGAATCAAGCGAGAAAGCTTGAGAGTATGATGTCCTCCATAGCGATGTAAATTTCTCAAAATGGTCACATACTCGGTCATACAAATGACCGAGAAGACCCTGGAACGAGGCTGACGTCGCTGCCTGATGGAAAGCGCACTTCTCCCTTCTTGATTTTTAGCGGAGCTCCCGCGGGCGCCGAAGGCGCCCGCGAGCGGAGCCCCATAGCTACATGCAGGAGAAAAGGAACAAAAAAAGTGTATATGCATCCAACGATTCTGTCATGGACTTCCGGTTTGTGCGTTCGTTCGTTCGTTCGTTCGTTCGTTCGTCCGGAATGACGTCATCAAATCTAGAAAAGTCAATATCTCAAGAAGGCAACATCGATACGTGACCAAACTTGGGTAAAGTTATTCTGGAGGCAAGGGGGGTGAACTACCAAGATCACGTGACATGACGTCATCGATGACGTCATCAAAACTAGAAAAATAATATCTCAAGAAGACAACATCGCTAGGTGGCCAAACTTGGGTAAAGTTATTCTGGAGGTAAGGGGGTGCACCACCAAGGTCACGTGACATGACGTCATCGATGACGTCATCGAAACTAGAAAAGTCAATATCTCAAGAAGGCAACATCGATAGGTGACCAAACTTGGGTAAAGTTATTCTGGAGGCAAGGGGGGTGCACTACCAAGGTCACGTGACATGACGTCATCGATGACGTCATGAAAACTAGAAAAAATAATATCTCAAGAAGGCAACATCGCTAGGTGACCAAACTTGGGTAAAGTTATTTTGGAGGTAAGAGGGTGCACCACCAAGGTCACGTGACATGACGTCATCGATGACGTCATCGAAACTAGAAAAGTCAATATCTCAAGAAGGCACTAGGTGACCAAACTTGGGCAAAGTTATTTGGAGGCAAGGGGAGTTCACTTCCAAGGTCACGTGACATGACGTCATCGATGACGTCATCAAAACTAGAAAAGTCAATATCTCAAGAAGGCAACATCGCTAGGTGACCAAACTTGGGTAAAGTTATTTTGGAGGCAAGGGGAGTGCACCTCCAAGGTCACGTGACATGACGTCATCGATGACGTCATCAAAACAAAAAAAGTCAATATCTCAAGAAGGCAACATCGTTAGGTGACCAAACTGGATAAAGTTATTTGGAGGCAAGGGGAGTTCACTTCCAAGGTCACGTGACATGACGTCATCGATGACGTCATCAAAACTAGAAAAGTCTATATCTCGAGAACGCAACATTGCTAGGTATTTTGGACGCAAGGGGGTGCACTACCAAGGTCACGTGACATGACGTCATCGATGACGTCACCAAAACTAGAAATGTCAATATCTCAAGAAGGTAACATCGCTAGTTGACCGAACTTGGGTAAAGTTATTTTGAAGGCAAGGGGGTGCACAGTCAAGGTCACGTGACATGACGTCATCAAAACTAGAAAAGTGAATATCTCAGGAAGGCAACATCGCTAGGTGACCAAACTTGGGTAAACTTGGGAGAACAAGATTGTTTTCTGTAGCAAGTGATGTCGCGACACGTCACATTATTAATCTTTTGCAAGACTTATAATTTTCCCTAGCAACGGCCCAACAAGATAGGTAAACGCACCTTTTATAAAAATAGGTAACCGGGAGCTCCGCTTTTAGCCAGTGGCTAAATCTATATATTAAAATGTGTGTACACGTGTTAAAAGTATACCAAAGATCATCGTATCGCATTGTGATGGAAAGCGTAATTCTCCCTTCTTGATTTGTAAAAATGTGCAACTTGACACAAAATCAATCAATTTTGGTCGACTAAAAGGGTCCTTGATGTGAAAGTCTTCAAATTTAATATTAAAAAAGAGAGCTTTTTTTTTGTCTCCTTCGGACTAGCATACAGACGTGGAATGGCATCTATTTTCCCATATAACTCGTGGGCTCCTTGTAGACATATCAGTTCCTGATGGAGTGTATTATATGGCCGAGACTTATTTGAGTTTCCGCACGAACAATCTAAGGCGTCTTGTTTATAGTAAAACTCAAACCTTGGCTGAATATCTTATTACGGGATTCCCTCATTAAAACGAAACTTTGTAAACATCACATGAATGTGGCGTGATATCGTCTATCCAACCAGAATCTACAGGGGATTTCCCTTGAAACTTGAAAACATCACATGACGGCGGCTTGATTTTCGTCCGTCTAAATAGAATCTACAGTCTGTACGAAGGTACTGGAAGTTAAACGTTTCGAAACTACTTTTCCTTCCTTCATCAGTGTAAATCTCAATATTTGGTATGACCAAAGCTCTGAAATAATACTCGTTTTTTGGAAGAGGATCCAGAGACAAAGATATTATACAAAGATCGTCTCATCGCAACTGAAAGGTAGGCATAACCGGCTTCACCCAATATCTTAATTAAGGGCCCACAAATATGGTCCTTGGCGAGGAACAAACTTGTCGAGCACTGTCTTCTTTTTTTTTGCGGGAGACCGAGCGTTTTCATTTTGAAGAAACTGCTAGCCCCGAGCACTTAGAAAACTCTTTTGGATCACTTTTTGCGAGCACACCAACCATCATTGTTCATTATTGGCGAGCAAACGAGCACCGAATAATACTCCGCGAGCAAAGTGAGCACCGCTAAAATCATCGTTGCGCGAGCTGCGAGCAGCAGTAGATTTTTCAGAGACCATTCGGGGGATTCTAGGACTTCCTGTCTGAGAGAAGCTCGTTAATTCCTATACCTACAAATATATCAATGGCATTCGTGGAATATTATAGTACTTTAGGAGTTTTCGTTTAGAGGGCAGGACGTACACACTACAACACGAAAACAAACGGGTTTTCGAAAACACTGAGAGGAAAACACTGAGCATATCTTTCGGTCCAACGGAGGTTTTGAATCTATTAGTATTGAATACCTTAGTTTCTGAATAATTTGTGAGGGGATTCCCCCTTTCTTGAGTGGCTGCGCTTACTCATCTCTGTAAACAGCAGGCAGTTTGTGTTTGGCGTGAAAATCCCCGATACGTATTTCTCATCTCGACATCTGGAATTTTAAATTACTATTAAACAAGCTAGGGCATCCTCGTTCTATGAACTGCCACAATTTTATACTGAAGGTTTCGGTCCGTGCAATGGGATCCTCATAAGTTTTGATCCCGTCCAGGATCCCATGCTCTGGATCGGATCCCTCACTCTGGATCCCGCATCCCATAACTCTGGATCCCGGAACCCTTACTCCTGGATCCCGGATTGAATCCGTGATCAAAACTGGCAATTCTGCTTTCGGCTTTTTTGCGCTTTCGATTTCCGATTTTCACCTGTTTATTGAATTTCTTGTGCCGTTTCTGTTATCTGAAAGCGGAAGTACGGGGACTTATTTTAAGGAAGAAAGAGATTTTCAGGAAAAAAAAGGGATAGAAAAAGGGATAGCGGGTGCAGGTCAAACACCTCATCACGATGATTTGGGACGCCGTGCCTCGCAAACTCGGTAATCTCTGCGCTATTATAGTGCCTGTTGAGCGAGCTGGGATCAGAGTTGCTTGTCATTGAGAGGTGGAAGTATACGTGAGGATCTGGCCAATGCGTCATCTCTTGTTTCTCCGCTCCTCCTACCCTGTCAGTACAAACGTTGGGGAGATCGGAGTTAGTAGCGGAGCTCCCGCGGGCGCCGAAGGCGCCCACGAGCGAACCCATAGCTACATGCAGGAGAAAAAAGGAACAAAAAAAAAAGTGTATATGATGCATCATCCAACGATTCTGTCATGGACTTCCGGTTTGTGCGTTCGTTCGTTCGTTCGTCCGGAATGACGTCATCGAAGCAAAAGAAATCAATATCTCAAGAATAGTGCAGGAATATCGTGCAGAAAAGTAGTAAATTGTTCATTTTGATGGAAAAAGCATGAAACTTGGCAGGATGATAGAGCGTCCATGCTGAGCAATTCTGGATGTAGACCCACCCTCGATAACGTATACTTCCAGTTGTATAGCAGTGGAATAATTATCCTTTAAACTGATAAAATGACGTGTTGTCTTTGAGTTCGGACACGAAATTTTGTATCGTGACAGAGTATTCAATACCCTACAATTCTACTATACGGGACACCACCCTGATATGTACTTCCAGAGTTCCAAGATGGAATTCATTATCACATAAAATCAGTAACAGAGGGCGTTGCGTTCAAGATACACGCATGTACATTCGTGTGAAAATGGACCATGGTGCAATGGGCAAATTCGCATGTAGACCCACGCCCTAACTCATGCACTTCCAGTTTTATCGAAATGGAATAAATAATTATCCTTTAAACTATAAGAAAAGACGTGTTGCCTTTTGAGTTCAGACACATGTTATAAATATTGCCGACAGCCCACTAGCTACATTTGTAAATAGAACTGCTAAGAATTCTAAGTGGCATTGCTTTCAGATTGTTCGGAATAGGTTGTAAGCGCGAGAAAGTATGACGTCAGGAACAAACTCGAGAGGAATGACCTCTCAACCAAAACAAACACGGAGCCGCGGTGTCGGTGTCAGTCCAGGTTCAGGAAACATTTCCTTCAGTAAGTTCAAGGTGTCCATAGTCAAAGTCTTAAGGTGTTTCACTAAGTCAAAGGCCACGGTATAGACGTTAATAAAACGCTTTCGTTGTGGCCCTGTTGTGAGAAACACGATTGGACTTTAAGACCATTGAATCGGCGCTTACAAAAAGCGAACGTTTTGCATATTTTCAGCAGGCGCAGCATTTCCAGGCGAGTCTCTTTAGAAACCTTTACTATTAAGAATAGACAGGCTATATCCGATAAGATGACTCAGATGTTTGGGCTGCACGGCTTAGGTTGCTAGAAGTTCATATGCTCGCATTTTTGGATTGGATCTTATGGACAAAACATATAAAATGTAGTGTGCGTGAAAGATCCATAGTAAGAGGCGAGTCCGTTGACGGTTTTCCTGAAAACCGCTCTTAGATAGCTAAAGTATTTGGAAGACCGGTTTCGGTATCCTGAAAAGGGTACCTTCGTCAGTTCCGTATAGCTAAGTCTGAGATCGTCGGTGCGCTCGTATTCACAAGCAGTAGGGGACAATCTCGCTAGTCGGAGACAAACAACAGCATATATATGCAAGTCGAAAGCAACTCATTGCGCATGAGCGACTTGGAAGTTACTGGCAGCTGATTGGTTTATCCAATCAGAACACACAACAAAGAGCTATTGTTAGTTCCCGCGTCTTGTCATTTGTGATGTTTCACAAAATGCAAATAGACGGAGAGATTTAGTTGCTCAAATGTGTGAAAATTTTGCCAGTAGACGTTGAATTCTGTTTAACAGTTCTATTATTGGCAAAAGGTGGACTGGTAAAAAAAGCCCGGTTGCCTGGCTCAAATGTAGGTTTACGAATAGCGTAAGGGTTACAGGGGCTAGTGGAGTTTAAGACCGAAGTCTAAGTCAAGTACATGTTATAAATATTGCCGACAGCCCACTAGCTACATTTGTAAATAGAACTGCTAAGAATTCTAAGTGGCATTGCTTTCAGATTGTTCGGAATAGGTTGTAAGCGCGAGAAAGTATGACGTCAGGAACAAACTCGAGAGGAATGACCTCTCAACCAAAACAAACACGGAGCCGCGGTGTCGGTGTCAGTCCAGGTTCAGGAAACATTTCCTTCAGTAAGTTCAAGGTGTCCATAGTCAAAGTCTTAAGGTGTTTCACTAAGTCAAAGGCCACGGTATAGACGTTAATAAAACGCTTTCGTTGTGGCCCTGTTGTGAGAAACACGATTGGACTTTAAGACCATTGAATCGGCGCTTACAAAAAGCGAACGTTTTGCATATTTTCAGCAGGCGCAGCATTTCCAGGCGAGTCTCTTTAGAAACCTTTACTATTAAGAATAGACAGGCTATATCCGATAAGATGACTCAGATGTTTGGGCTGCACGGCTTAGGTTGCTAGAAGTTCATATGCTCGCATTTTTTGGATTGGATCTTATGGACAAAACATATAAAATGTAGTGTGCGTGAAAGATCCATAGTAAGAGGCGAGTCCGTTGACGGTTTTCCTGAAAACCGCTCTTAGATAGCTAAAGTATTTGGAAGACCGGTTTCGGTATCCTGAAAAGGGTACCTTCGTCAGTTCCGTATAGCTAAGTCTGAGATCGTCGGTGCGCTCGTATTCACAAGCAGTAGGGGACAATCTCGCTAGTCGGAGACAAACAACAGCATATATATGCAAGTCGAAAGCAACTCATTGCGCATGAGCGACTTGGAAGTTACTGGCAGCTGATTGGTTTATCCAATCAGAACACACAACAAAGAGCTATTGTTAGTTCCCGCGTCTTGTCATTTGTGATGTTTCACAAAATGCAAATAGACGGAGAGATTTAGTTGCTCAAATGTGTGAAAATTTTGCCAGTAGACGTTGAATTCTGTTTAACAGTTCTATTATTGGCAAAAGGTGGACTGGTAAAAAAAGCCCGGTTGCCTGGCTCAAATGTAGGTTTACGAATAGCGTAAGGGTTACAGGGGCTAGTGGAGTTTAAGACCGAAGTCTAAGTCAAGTACATGTTATAAATATTGCCGACAGCCCACTAGCTACATTTGTAAATAGAACTGCTAAGAATTCTAAGTGGCATTGCTTTCAGATTGTTCGGAATAGGTTGTAAGCGCGAGAAAGTATGACGTCAGGAACAAACTCGAGAGGAATGACCTCTCAACCAAAACAAACACGGAGCCGCGGTGTCGGTGTCAGTCCAGGTTCAGGAAACATTTCCTTCAGTAAGTTCAAGGTGTCCATAGTCAAAGTCTTAAGGTGTTTCACTAAGTCAAAGGCCACGGTATAGACGTTAATAAAACGCTTTCGTTGTGGCCCTGTTGTGAGAAACACGATTGGACTTTAAGACCATTGAATCGGCGCTTACAAAAAGCGAACGTTTTGCATATTTTCAGCAGGCGCAGCATTTCCAGGCGAGTCTCTTTAGAAACCTTTACTATTAAGAATAGACAGGCTATATCCGATAAGATGACTCAGATGTTTGGGCTGCACGGCTTAGGTTGCTAGAAGTTCATATGCTCGCATTTTTTGGATTGGATCTTATGGACAAAACATATAAAATGTAGTGTGCGTGAAAGATCCATAGTAAGAGGCGAGTCCGTTGACGGTTTTCCTGAAAACCGCTCTTAGATAGCTAAAGTATTTGGAAGACCGGTTTCGGTATCCTGAAAAGGGTACCTTCGTCAGTTCCGTATAGCTAAGTCTGAGATCGTCGGTGCGCTCGTATTCACAAGCAGTAGGGGACAATCTCGCTAGTCGGAGACAAACAACAGCATATATATGCAAGTCGAAAGCAACTCATTGCGCATGAGCGACTTGGAAGTTACTGGCAGCTGATTGGTTTATCCAATCAGAACACACAACAAAGAGCTATTGTTAGTTCCCGCGTCTTGTCATTTGTGATGTTTCACAAAATGCAAATAGACGGAGAGATTTAGTTGCTCAAATGTGTGAAAATTTTGCCAGTAGACGTTGAATTCTGTTTAACAGTTCTATTATTGGCAAAAGGTGGACTGGTAAAAAAAGCCCGGTTGCCTGGCTCAAATGTAGGTTTACGAATAGCGTAAGGGTTACAGGGGCTAGTGGAGTTTAAGACCGAAGTCTAAGTCAAGTACATGTTATAAATATTGCCGACAGCCCACTAGCTACATTTGTAAATAGAACTGCTAAGAATTCTAAGTGGCATTGCTTTCAGATTGTTCGGAATAGGTTGTAAGCGCGAGAAAGTATGACGTCAGGAACAAACTCGAGAGGAATGACCTCTCAACCAAAACAAACACGGAGCCGCGGTGTCGGTGTCAGTCCAGGTTCAGGAAACATTTCCTTCAGTAAGTTCAAGGTGTCCATAGTCAAAGTCTTAAGGTGTTTCACTAAGTCAAAGGCCACGGTATAGACGTTAATAAAACGCTTTCGTTGTGGCCCTGTTGTGAGAAACACGATTGGACTTTAAGACCATTGAATCGGCGCTTACAAAAAGCGAACGTTTTGCATATTTTCAGCAGGCGCAGCATTTCCAGGCGAGTCTCTTTAGAAACCTTTACTATTAAGAATAGACAGGCTATATCCGATAAGATGACTCAGATGTTTGGGCTGCACGGCTTAGGTTGCTAGAAGTTCATATGCTCGCATTTTTTGGATTGGATCTTATGGACAAAACATATAAAATGTAGTGTGCGTGAAAGATCCATAGTAAGAGGCGAGTCCGTTGACGGTTTTCCTGAAAACCGCTCTTAGATAGCTAAAGTATTTGGAAGACCGGTTTCGGTATCCTGAAAAGGGTACCTTCGTCAGTTCCGTATAGCTAAGTCTGAGATCGTCGGTGCGCTCGTATTCACAAGCAGTAGGGGACAATCTCGCTAGTCGGAGACAAACAACAGCATATATATGCAAGTCGAAAGCAACTCATTGCGCATGAGCGACTTGGAAGTTACTGGCAGCTGATTGGTTTATCCAATCAGAACACACAACAAAGAGCTATTGTTAGTTCCCGCGTCTTGTCATTTGTGATGTTTCACAAAATGCAAATAGACGGAGAGATTTAGTTGCTCAAATGTGTGAAAATTTTGCCAGTAGACGTTGAATTCTGTTTAACAGTTCTATTATTGGCAAAAGGTGGACTGGTAAAAAAAG
Organism: Scolanthus callimorphus; assembly: GCA_033964015.1. Lineage (NCBI taxonomy): Eukaryota > Metazoa > Cnidaria > Anthozoa > Actiniaria > Edwardsiidae > Scolanthus > Scolanthus callimorphus. The sequence continues at coordinate 20,933,126 of CM066912.1, read as the reverse complement.
CCCGGTTGCCTGGCTCAAATGTAGGTTTACGAATAGCGTAAGGGTTACAGGGGCTAGTGGAGTTTAAGACCGAAGTCTAAGTCAAGTACATGTTATAAATATTGCCGACAGCCCACTAGCTACATTTGTAAATAGAACTGCTAAGAATTCTAAGTGGCATTGCTTTCAGATTGTTCGGAATAGGTTGTAAGCGCGAGAAAGTATGACGTCAGGAACAAACTCGAGAGGAATGACCTCTCAACCAAAACAAACACGGAGCCGCGGTGTCGGTGTCAGTCCAGGTTCAGGAAACATTTCCTTCAGTAAGTTCAAGGTGTCCATAGTCAAAGTCTTAAGGTGTTTCACTAAGTCAAAGGCCACGGTATAGACGTTAATAAAACGCTTTCGTTGTGGCCCTGTTGTGAGAAACACGATTGGACTTTAAGACCATTGAATCGGCGCTTACAAAAAGCGAACGTTTTGCATATTTTCAGCAGGCGCAGCATTTCCAGGCGAGTCTCTTTAGAAACCTTTACTATTAAGAATAGACAGGCTATATCCGATAAGATGACTCAGATGTTTGGGCTGCACGGCTTAGGTTGCTAGAAGTTCATATGCTCGCATTTTTTGGATTGGATCTTATGGACAAAACATATAAAATGTAGTGTGCGTGAAAGATCCATAGTAAGAGGCGAGTCCGTTGACGGTTTTCCTGAAAACCGCTCTTAGATAGCTAAAGTATTTGGAAGACCGGTTTCGGTATCCTGAAAAGGGTACCTTCGTCAGTTCCGTATAGCTAAGTCTGAGATCGTCGGTGCGCTCGTATTCACAAGCAGTAGGGGACAATCTCGCTAGTCGGAGACAAACAACAGCATATATATGCAAGTCGAAAGCAACTCATTGCGCATGAGCGACTTGGAAGTTACTGGCAGCTGATTGGTTTATCCAATCAGAACACACAACAAAGAGCTATTGTTAGTTCCCGCGTCTTGTCATTTGTGATGTTTCACAAAATGCAAATAGACGGAGAGATTTAGTTGCTCAAATGTGTGAAAATTTTGCCAGTAGACGTTGAATTCTGTTTAACAGTTCTATTATTGGCAAAAGGTGGACTGGTAAAAAAAGCCCGGTTGCCTGGCTCAAATGTAGGTTTACGAATAGCGTAAGGGTTACAGGGGCTAGTGGAGTTTAAGACCGAAGTCTAAGTCAAGTACATGTTATAAATATTGCCGACAGCCCACTAGCTACATTTGTAAATAGAACTGCTAAGAATTCTAAGTGGCATTGCTTTCAGATTGTTCGGAATAGGTTGTAAGCGCGAGAAAGTATGACGTCAGGAACAAACTCGAGAGGAATGACCTCTCAACCAAAACAAACACGGAGCCGCGGTGTCGGTGTCAGTCCAGGTTCAGGAAACATTTCCTTCAGTAAGTTCAAGGTGTCCATAGTCAAAGTCTTAAGGTGTTTCACTAAGTCAAAGGCCACGGTATAGACGTTAATAAAACGCTTTCGTTGTGGCCCTGTTGTGAGAAACACGATTGGACTTTAAGACCATTGAATCGGCGCTTACAAAAAGCGAACGTTTTGCATATTTTCAGCAGGCGCAGCATTTCCAGGCGAGTCTCTTTAGAAACCTTTACTATTAAGAATAGACAGGCTATATCCGATAAGATGACTCAGATGTTTGGGCTGCACGGCTTAGGTTGCTAGAAGTTCATATGCTCGCATTTTTTGGATTGGATCTTATGGACAAAACATATAAAATGTAGTGTGCGTGAAAGATCCATAGTAAGAGGCGAGTCCGTTGACGGTTTTCCTGAAAACCGCTCTTAGATAGCTAAAGTATTTGGAAGACCGGTTTCGGTATCCTGAAAAGGGTACCTTCGTCAGTTCCGTATAGCTAAGTCTGAGATCGTCGGTGCGCTCGTATTCACAAGCAGTAGGGGACAATCTCGCTAGTCGGAGACAAACAACAGCATATATATGCAAGTCGAAAGCAACTCATTGCGCATGAGCGACTTGGAAGTTACTGGCAGCTGATTGGTTTATCCAATCAGAACACACAACAAAGAGCTATTGTTAGTTCCCGCGTCTTGTCATTTGTGATGTTTCACAAAATGCAAATAGACGGAGAGATTTAGTTGCTCAAATGTGTGAAAATTTTGCCAGTAGACGTTGAATTCTGTTTAACAGTTCTATTATTGGCAAAAGGTGGACTGGTAAAAAAAAGCCCGGTTGCCTGGCTCAAATGTAGGTTTACGAATAGCGTAAGGGTTACAGGGGCTAGTGGAGTTTAAGACCGAAGTCTAAGTCAAGTACATGTTATAAATATTGCCGACAGCCCACTAGCTACATTTGTAAATAGAACTGCTAAGAATTCTAAGTGGCATTGCTTTCAGATTGTTCGGAATAGGTTGTAAGCGCGAGAAAGTATGACGTCAGGAACAAACTCGAGAGGAATGACCTCTCAACCAAAACAAACACGGAGCCGCGGTGTCGGTGTCAGTCCAGGTTCAGGAAACATTTCCTTCAGTAAGTTCAAGGTGTCCATAGTCAAAGTCTTAAGGTGTTTCACTAAGTCAAAGGCCACGGTATAGACGTTAATAAAACGCTTTCGTTGTGGCCCTGTTGTGAGAAACACGATTGGACTTTAAGACCATTGAATCGGCGCTTACAAAAAGCGAACGTTTTGCATATTTTCAGCAGGCGCAGCATTTCCAGGCGAGTCTCTTTAGAAACCTTTACTATTAAGAATAGACAGGCTATATCCGATAAGATGACTCAGATGTTTGGGCTGCACGGCTTAGGTTGCTAGAAGTTCATATGCTCGCATTTTTTGGATTGGATCTTATGGACAAAACATATAAAATGTAGTGTGCGTGAAAGATCCATAGTAAGAGGCGAGTCCGTTGACGGTTTTCCTGAAAACCGCTCTTAGATAGCTAAAGTATTTGGAAGACCGGTTTCGGTATCCTGAAAAGGGTACCTTCGTCAGTTCCGTATAGCTAAGTCTGAGATCGTCGGTGCGCTCGTATTCACAAGCAGTAGGGGACAATCTCGCTAGTCGGAGACAAACAACAGCATATATATGCAAGTCGAAAGCAACTCATTGCGCATGAGCGACTTGGAAGTTACTGGCAGCTGATTGGTTTATCCAATCAGAACACACAACAAAGAGCTATTGTTAGTTCCCGCGTCTTGTCATTTGTGATGTTTCACAAAATGCAAATAGACGGAGAGATTTAGTTGCTCAAATGTGTGAAAATTTTGCCAGTAGACGTTGAATTCTGTTTAACAGTTCTATTATTGGCAAAAGGTGGACTGGTAAAAAAAGCCCGGTTGCCTGGCTCAAATGTAGGTTTACGAATAGCGTAAGGGTTACAGGGGCTAGTGGAGTTTAAGACCGAAGTCTAAGTCAAGTACATGTTATAAATATTGCCGACAGCCCACTAGCTACATTTGTAAATAGAACTGCTAAGAATTCTAAGTGGCATTGCTTTCAGATTGTTCGGAATAGGTTGTAAGCGCGAGAAAGTATGACGTCAGGAACAAACTCGAGAGGAATGACCTCTCAACCAAAACAAACACGGAGCCGCGGTGTCGGTGTCAGTCCAGGTTCAGGAAACATTTCCTTCAGTAAGTTCAAGGTGTCCATAGTCAAAGTCTTAAGGTGTTTCACTAAGTCAAAGGCCACGGTATAGACGTTAATAAAACGCTTTCGTTGTGGCCCTGTTGTGAGAAACACGATTGGACTTTAAGACCATTGAATCGGCGCTTACAAAAAGCGAACGTTTTGCATATTTTCAGCAGGCGCAGCATTTCCAGGCGAGTCTCTTTAGAAACCTTTACTATTAAGAATAGACAGGCTATATCCGATAAGATGACTCAGATGTTTGGGCTGCACGGCTTAGGTTGCTAGAAGTTCATATGCTCGCATTTTTTGGATTGGATCTTATGGACAAAACATATAAAATGTAGTGTGCGTGAAAGATCCATAGTAAGAGGCGAGTCCGTTGACGGTTTTCCTGAAAACCGCTCTTAGATAGCTAAAGTATTGGAAGACCGGTTTCGGTATCCTGAAAAGGGTACCTTCGTCAGTTCCGTATAGCTAAGTCTGAGATCGTCGGTGCGCTCGTATTCACAAGCAGTAGGGGACAATCTCGCTAGTCGGAGACAAACAACAGCATATATATGCAAGTCGAAAGCAACTCATTGCGCATGAGCGACTTGGAAGTTACTGGCAGCTGATTGGTTTATCCAATCAGAACACACAACAAAGAGCTATTGTTAGTTCCCGCGTCTTGTCATTTGTGATGTTTCACAAAATGCAAATAGACGGAGAGATTTAGTTGCTCAAATGTGTGAAAATTTTGCCAGTAGACGTTGAATTCTGTTTAACAGTTCTATTATTGGCAAAAGGTGGACTGGTAAAAAAAGCCCGGTTGCCTGGCTCAAATGTAGGTTTACGAATAGCGTAAGGGTTACAGGGGCTAGTGGAGTTTAAGACCGAAGTCTAAGTCAAGTACATGTTATAAATATTGCCGACAGCCCACTAGCTACATTTGTAAATAGAACTGCTAAGAATTCTAAGTGGCATTGCTTTCAGATTGTTCGGAATAGGTTGTAAGCGCGAGAAAGTATGACGTCAGGAACAAACTCGAGAGGAATGACCTCTCAACCAAAACAAACACGGAGCCGCGGTGTCGGTGTCAGTCCAGGTTCAGGAAACATTTCCTTCAGTAAGTTCAAGGTGTCCATAGTCAAAGTCTTAAGGTGTTTCACTAAGTCAAAGGCCACGGTATAGACGTTAATAAAACGCTTTCGTTGTGGCCCTGTTGTGAGAAACACGATTGGACTTTAAGACCATTGAATCGGCGCTTACAAAAAGCGAACGTTTTGCATATTTTCAGCAGGCGCAGCATTTCCAGGCGAGTCTCTTTAGAAACCTTTACTATTAAGAATAGACAGGCTATATCCGATAAGATGACTCAGATGTTGGGCTGCACGGCTTAGGTTGCTAGAAGTTCATATGCTCGCATTTTTTGGATTGGATCTTATGGACAAAACATATAAAATGTAGTGTGCGTGAAAGATCCATAGTAAGAGGCGAGTCCGTTGACGGTTTTCCTGAAAACCGCTCTTAGATAGCTAAAGTATTTGGAAGACCGGTTTCGGTATCCTGAAAAGGGTACCTTCGTCAGTTCCGTATAGCTAAGTCTGAGATCGTCGGTGCGCTCGTATTCACAAGCAGTAGGGGACAATCTCGCTAGTCGGAGACAAACAACAGCATATATATGCAAGTCGAAAGCAACTCATTGCGCATGAGCGACTTGGAAGTTACTGGCAGCTGATTGGTTTATCCAATCAGAACACACAACAAAGAGCTATTGTTAGTTCCCGCGTCTTGTCATTTGTGATGTTTCACAAAATGCAAATAGACGGAGAGATTTAGTTGCTCAAATGTGTGAAAATTTTGCCAGTAGACGTTGAATTCTGTTTAACAGTTCTATTATTGGCAAAAGGTGGACTGGTAAAAAAAGCCCGGTTGCCTGGCTCAAATGTAGGTTTACGAATAGCGTAAGGGTTACAGGGGCTAGTGGAGTTTAAGACCGAAGTCTAAGTCAAGTACATGTTATAAATATTGCCGACAGCCCACTAGCTACATTTGTAAATAGAACTGCTAAGAATTCTAAGTGGCATTGCTTTCAGATTGTTCGGAATAGGTTGTAAGCGCGAGAAAGTATGACGTCAGGAACAAACTCGAGAGGAATGACCTCTCAACCAAAACAAACACGGAGCCGCGGTGTCGGTGTCAGTCCAGGTTCAGGAAACATTTCCTTCAGTAAGTTCAAGGTGTCCATAGTCAAAGTCTTAAGGTGTTTCACTAAGTCAAAGGCCACGGTATAGACGTTAATAAAACGCTTTCGTTGTGGCCCTGTTGTGAGAAACACGATTGGACTTTAAGACCATTGAATCGGCGCTTACAAAAAGCGAACGTTTTGCATATTTTCAGCAGGCGCAGCATTTCCAGGCGAGTCTCTTTAGAAACCTTTACTATTAAGAATAGACAGGCTATATCCGATAAGATGACTCAGATGTTTGGGCTGCACGGCTTAGGTTGCTAGAAGTTCATATGCTCGCATTTTTTGGATTGGATCTTATGGACAAAACATATAAAATGTAGTGTGCGTGAAAGATCCATAGTAAGAGGCGAGTCCGTTGACGGTTTTCCTGAAAACCGCTCTTAGATAGCTAAAGTATTTGGAAGACCGGTTTCGGTATCCTGAAAAGGGTACCTTCGTCAGTTCCGTATAGCTAAGTCTGAGATCGTCGGTGCGCTCGTATTCACAAGCAGTAGGGGACAATCTCGCTAGTCGGAGACAAACAACAGCATATATATGCAAGTCGAAAGCAACTCATTGCGCATGAGCGACTTGGAAGTTACTGGCAGCTGATTGGTTTATCCAATCAGAACACACAACAAAGAGCTATTGTTAGTTCCCGCGTCTTGTCATTTGTGATGTTTCACAAAATGCAAATAGACGGAGAGATTTAGTTGCTCAAATGTGTGAAAATTTTGCCAGTAGACGTTGAATTCTGTTTAACAGTTCTATTATTGGCAAAAGGTGGACTGGTAAAAAAAGCCCGGTTGCCTGGCTCAAATGTAGGTTTACGAATAGCGTAAGGGTTACAGGGGCTAGTGGAGTTTAAGACCGAAGTCTAAGTCAAGTACATGTTATAAATATTGCCGACAGCCCACTAGCTACATTTGTAAATAGAACTGCTAAGAATTCTAAGTGGCATTGCTTTCAGATTGTTCGGAATAGGTTGTAAGCGCGAGAAAGTATGACGTCAGGAACAAACTCGAGAGGAATGACCTCTCAACCAAAACAAACACGGAGCCGCGGTGTCGGTGTCAGTCCAGGTTCAGGAAACATTTCCTTCAGTAAGTTCAAGGTGTCCATAGTCAAAGTCTTAAGGTGTTTCACTAAGTCAAAGGCCACGGTATAGACGTTAATAAAACGCTTTCGTTGTGGCCCTGTTGTGAGAAACACGATTGGACTTTAAGACCATTGAATCGGCGCTTACAAAAAGCGAACGTTTTGCATATTTTCAGCAGGCGCAGCATTTCCAGGCGAGTCTCTTTAGAAACCTTTACTATTAAGAATAGACAGGCTATATCCGATAAGATGACTCAGATGTTTGGGCTGCACGGCTTAGGTTGCTAGAAGTTCATATGCTCGCATTTTTTGGATTGGATCTTATGGACAAAACATATAAAATGTAGTGTGCGTGAAAGATCCATAGTAAGAGGCGAGTCCGTTGACGGTTTTCCTGAAAACCGCTCTTAGATAGCTAAAGTATTTGGAAGACCGGTTTCGGTATCCTGAAAAGGGTACCTTCGTCAGTTCCGTATAGCTAAGTCTGAGATCGTCGGTGCGCTCGTATTCACAAGCAGTAGGGGACAATCTCGCTAGTCGGAGACAAACAACAGCATATATATGCAAGTCGAAAGCAACTCATTGCGCATGAGCGACTTGGAAGTTACTGGCAGCTGATTGGTTTATCCAATCAGAACACACAACAAAGAGCTATTGTTAGTTCCCGCGTCTTGTCATTTGTGATGTTTCACAAAATGCAAATAGACGGAGAGATTTAGTTGCTCAAATGTGTGAAAATTTTGCCAGTAGACGTTGAATTCTGTTTAACAGTTCTATTATTGGCAAAAGGTGGACTGGTAAAAAAAGCCCGGTTGCCTGGCTCAAATGTAGGTTTACGAATAGCGTAAGGGTTACAGGGGCTAGTGGAGTTTAAGACCGAAGTCTAAGTCAAGTACATGTTATAAATATTGCCGACAGCCCACTAGCTACATTTGTAAATAGAACTGCTAAGAATTCTAAGTGGCATTGCTTTCAGATTGTTCGGAATAGGTTGTAAGCGCGAGAAAGTATGACGTCAGGAACAAACTCGAGAGGAATGACCTCTCAACCAAAACAAACACGGAGCCGCGGTGTCGGTGTCAGTCCAGGTTCAGGAAACATTCCTTCAGTAAGTTCAAGGTGTCCATAGTCAAAGTCTTAAGGTGTTTCACTAAGTCAAAGGCCACGGTATAGACGTGTTATAAATATTGCCGACAGCCCACTAGCTACATTTGTAAATAGAACTAAGTTCATTGCTTTCAGATTGTTCGGAATAGGTTGTAAGCGCGAGAAACTATGACGTCAGGAACAAACTAGAGAGGAATGACCTCTCAACCAAAACAAACAAGGAGCCGCGGTCTCGGTGTCAGTCCAGGTTCAGGAAACATTTCCTTCAGTAAGTTCAAGGTGTCCATAGTCAAAGCCTTAAGATGTTTCACTAAGTCAAAAGCCACGGTATAGACGTTAATAAAACGCTTTCGTTGCGGCCCTGTTGTGAGAAACACGATTGGACTTTAAGACCATTGAATCAGCGCTTACAAAAACGCGAACGTTTTGCATATGTTAAGCAGACGCAGCATTTCCAGGCGAGTCTCTTTAGAAACCTTTACTATTAAAATAGACAGGTTATATCCGATAAGATGACTCAGATGTTTGAGCTGCACGGCTTTGGTTGCTAGAAGTTCATATGCTCGCATTTTTAGATTGGATCTTATGGACAAAACATATAAAATGTAGTGTGCGTGAAAGATCCATAGTAAGAGGCGAGTCCGTTGACGGTTTTCCTGAAAACCGCTCTTAGATAGCTAAAGTATTTGGAAGACCGGTTTCGGTATCCTGAAAAGGGTACCTTCGTCAGTTCCGTATAGCTAAGTCTGAGATCGTCGGTGCGCTCGTATTCACAAGCAGTAGGGGACAATCTCGCTAGTCGGAAACAAACAACAGCATATATATGCAAGTCGAAAGCAATTCATTGCGCATGAGCGACTTAGAAGTTACTGGCAGCTGATTGGTTTATCCATCAGAACACACAACAAAGAGCTATTGTTAGTTCCCGCGTCTTGTCATTTGTGATGTTTCACAAAATGCAAATAGACGGAGAGATTTAGTTGCTCAAATGTGTGAAAATTTTGCCAGTAGACGTTGAATTCTGTTTAACAGTTCTATTATTGGCAAAAGGTGGACTGGTAAAAAAAGCCCGGTTGCCTGGCTCAAATGTAGGTTTACGAATAGCGTAAGGGTTACAGGGGCTAGTGGAGTTTAAGACCGAAGTCTAAGTCAAGTACATGTTATAAATATTGCCGACAGCCCACTAGCTACATTTGTAAATAGAACTGCTAAGAATTCTAAGTGGCATTGCTTTCAGATTGTTCGGAATAGGTTGTAAGCGCGAGAAACTATGACGTCAGGAACAAACTAGAGAGGAATGACCTCTCAACCAAAACAAACACGGAGCCGCGGTCTCGGTGTCAGTCCAGGTTCAGGAAACATTTCCTTCAGTAAGTTCAAGGTGTCCATAGTCAAAGCCTTAAGATGTTTCACTAAGTCAAAAGCCACGGTATAGACGTTAATAAAACGCTTTCGTTGCGGCCCTGTTGTGAGAAACACGATTGGACTTTAAGACCATTGAATCAGCGCTTACAAAACGCGAACGTTTTGCATATGTTAAGCAGACGCAGCATTTCCAGGCGAGTCTCTTTAGAAACCTTTACTATTAAAAATAGACAGGTTATATCCGATAAGATGACTCAGATGTTTGAGCTGCACGGCTTTGGTTGCTAGAAGTTCATATGCTCGCATTTTTAGATTGGATCTTATGGACAAAACATATAAAATGTAGTGTGCGTGAAAGATCCATAGTAAGAGGCGAGTCCGTTGACGGTTTTCCTGAAAACCGCTCTTAGATAGCTAAAGTATTTGGAAGACCGGTTTCGGTATCCTGAAAAGGGTACCTTCGTCAGTTCCGTATAGCTAAGTCTGAGATCGTCGGTGCGCTCGTATTCACAAGCAGTAGGGGACAATCTCGCTAGTCGGAAACAAACAACAGCATATATATGCAAGTCGAAAGCAATTCATTGCGCATGAGCGACTTAGAAGTTACTGGCAGCTGATTGGTTTATCCCATCAGAACACACAACAAAGAGCTATTGTTAGTTCCCGCGTCTTGTCATTTGTGATGTTTCACAAAATGCAAATAGACGGAGAGATTTAGTTGCTCAATGTGTGAAAATTTTGCCAGTAGACGTTGAATTCTGTTTATGTTATAAATATTGCCGACAGCCCACTAGCTACATTTGTAAATAGAACTGCTAAGAATTCTAAGTGGCATTGCTTTCAGATTGTTCGGAATAGGTTGTAAGCGCGAGAAACTATGACGTCAGGAACAAACTAGAGAGGAATGACCTCTCAACCAAAACAAACAAGGAGCCGCGGTCTCGGTGTCAGTCCAGGTTCAGGAAACATTTCCTTCAGTAAGTTCAAGGTGTCCATAGTCAAAGCCTTAAGATGTTTCACTAAGTCAAAAGCCACGGTATAGACGTTAATAAAACGCTTTCGTTGCGGCCCTGTTGTGAGAAACACGATTGGACTTTAAGACCATTGAATCAGCGCTTACAAAACGCGAACGTTTTGCATATGTTAAGCAGACGCAGCATTTCCAGGCGAGTCTCTTTAGAAACCTTTACTATTAAAAATAGACAGGTTATATCCGATAAGATGACTCAGATGTTTGAGCTGCACGGCTTTGGTTGCTAGAAGTTCATATGCTCGCATTTTTAGATTGGATCTTATGGACAAAACATATAAAATGTAGTGTGCGTGAAAGATCCATAGTAAGAGGCGAGTCCGTTGACGGTTTTCCTGAAAACCGCTCTTAGATAGCTAAAGTATTTGGAAGACCGGTTTCGGTATCCTGAAAAGGGTACCTTCGTCAGTTCCGTATAGCTAAGTCTGAGATCGTCGGTGCGCTCGTATTCACAAGCAGTAGGGGACAATCTCGCTAGTCGGAAACAAACAACAGCATATATATGCAAGTCGAAAGCAATTCATTGCGCATGAGCGACTTAGAAGTTACTGGCAGCTGATTGGTTTATCCCATCAGAACACACAACAAAGAGCTATTGTTAGTTCCCGCGTCTTGTCATTTGTGATGTTTCACAAAATGCAAATAGACGGAGAGATTTAGTTGCTCAAATGTGTGAAAATTTTGCCAGTAGACGTTGAATTCTGTTTAACAGTTCTATATTGGCAAAAGGTGGACTGGTAAAAAAAGCCCGGTTGCCTGGCTCAAATGTAGGTTTACGAATAGCGTAAGGGTTACAGGGGCTAGTGGAGTTTAAGACCGAAGTCTAAGTCAAGTACATGTTATAAATATTGCCGACAGCCCACTAGCTACATTTGTAAATAGAACTGCTAAGAATTCTAAGTGGCATTGCTTTCAGATTGTTCGGAATAGGTTGTAAGCGCGAGAAACTATGACGTCAGGAACAAACTAGAGAGGAATGACCTCTCAACCAAAACAAACAAGGAGCCGCGGTCTCGGTGTCAGTCCAGGTTCAGGAAACATTTCCTTCAGTAAGTTCAAGGTGTCCATAGTCAAAGCCTTAAGATGTTTCACTAAGTCAAAAGCCACGGTATAGACGTTAATAAAACGCTTTCGTTGCGGCCCTGTTGTGAGAAACACGATTGGACTTTAAGACCATTGAATCAGCGCTTACAAAACGCGAACGTTTTGCATATGTTAAGCAGACGCAGCATTTCCAGGCGAGTCTCTTTAGAAACCTTTACTATTAAAAATAGACAGGTTATATCCGATAAGATGACTCAGATGTTTGAGCTGCACGGCTTTGGTTGCTAGAAGTTCATATGCTCGCATTTTTAGATTGGATCTTATGGACAAAAACATATAAAATGTAGTGTGCGTGAAAGATCCATAGTAAGAGGCGAGTCCGTTGACGGTTTTCCTGAAAACCGCTCTTAGATAGCTAAAGTATTTGGAAGACCGGTTTCGGTATCCTGAAAAGGGTACCTTCGTCAGTTCCGTATAGCTAAGTCTGAGATCGTCGGTGCGCTCGTATTCACAAGCAGTAGGGGACAATCTCGCTAGTCGGAAACAAACAACAGCATATATATGCAAGTCGAAAGCAATTCATTGCGCATGAGCGACTTAGAAGTTACTGGCAGCTGATTGGTTTATCCCATCAGAACACACAACAAAGAGCTATTGTTAGTTCCCGCGTCTTGTCATTTGTGATGTTTCACAAAATGCAAATAGACGGAGAGATTTAGTTGCTCAAATGTGTGAAAATTTTGCCAGTAGACGTTGAATTCTGTTTAACAGTTCTATTATTGGCAAAAGGTGGACTGGTAAAAAAAGCCCGGTTGCCTGGCTCAAATGTAGGTTTACGAATAGCGTAAGGGTTACAGGGGCTAGTGGAGTTTAAGACCGAAGTCTAAGTCAAGTACATGTTATAAATATTGCCGACAGCCCACTAGCTACATTTGTAAATAGAACTGCTAAGAATTCTAAGTGGCATTGCTTTCAGATTGTTCGGAATAGGTTGTAAGCGCGAGAAACTATGACGTCAGGAACAAACTAGAGAGGAATGACCTCTCAACCAAAACAAACAAGGAGCCGCGGTCTCGGTGTCAGTCCAGGTTCAGGAAACATTTCCTTCAGTAAGTTCAAGGTGTCCATAGTCAAAGCCTTAAGATGTTTCACTAAGTCAAAAGCCACGGTATAGACGTTAATAAAACGCTTTCGTTGCACACTACATTTATATGTTTTGTCCATAAGATCCAATCCAAAAAATGCGAGCATATGAACTTCTAGCAACCTAAGCCGTGCAGCCCAAACATCTGAGTCATCTTATCGGATATAGCCTGTCTATTCTTAATAGTAAAGGTTTCTAAAGAGACTCGCCTGGAAATGCTGCGCCTGCTGAAAATATGCAAAACGTTCGCTTTTTGTAAGCGCCGATTCAATGGTCTTAAAGTCCAATCGTGTTTCTCACAACAGGGCCACAACGAAAGCGTTTTATTAACGTCTATACCGTGGCCTTTGACTTAGTGAAACACCTTAAGACTTTGACTATGGACACCTTGAACTTACTGAAGGAAATGTTTCCTGAACCTGGACTGACACCGACACCGCGGCTCCGTGTTTGTTTTGGTTGAGAGGTCATTCCTCTCGAGTTTGTTCCTGACGTCATACTTTCTCGCGCTTACAACCTATTCCGAACAATCTGAAAGCAATGCCACTTAGAATTCTTAGCAGTTCTTTACAAATGTAGCTAGTGGGCTGTCGGCAATATTTATACATGTACTTGACTTAGACTTCGGTCTTAAACTCCACTAGCCCCTGTAACCCTTACGCTATTCGTAAACCTACATTTGAGCCAGGCAACCGGGCTTTTTTTACCAGTCCACCTTTTGCCAATAATAGAACTGTTAAACAGAATTCAACGTCTACTGGCAAAATTTTCACACATTTGAGCAACTAAATCTCTCCGTCTATTTGCATTTTGTGAAACATCACAAATGACAAGACGCGGGAACTAACAATAGCTCTTTGTTGTGTGTTCTGATTGGATAAACCAATCAGCTGCCAGTAACTTCCAAGTCGCTCATGCGCAATGAGTTGCTTTCGACTTGCATATATATGCTGTTGTTTGTCTCCGACTAGCGAGATTGTCCCCTACTGCTTGTGAATACGAGCGCACCGACGATCTCAGACTTAGCTATACGGAACTGACGAAGGTACCCTTTTCAGGATACCGAAACCGGTCTTCCAAATACTTTAGCTATCTAAGAGCGGTTTTCAGGAAAACCGTCAACGGACTCGCCTCTTACTATGGATCTTTCACGCACACTACATTTTATATGTTTTGTCCATAAGATCCAATCCAAAAAATGCGAGCATATGAACTTCTAGCAACCTAAGCCGTGCAGCCCAAACATCTGAGTCATCTTATCGGATATAGCCTGTCTATTCTTAATAGTAAAGGTTTCTAAAGAGACTCGCCTGGAAATGCTGCGCCTGCTGAAAATATGCAAAACGTTCGCTTTTTGTAAGCGCCGATTCAATGGTCTTAAAGTCCAATCGTGTTTCTCACAACAGGGCCACAACGAAAGCGTTTTATTAACGTCTATACCGTGGCCTTTGACTTAGTGAAACACCTTAAGACTTTGACTATGGACACCTTGAACTTACTGAAGGAAATGTTTCCTGAACCTGGACTGACACCGAGACCGCGGCTCCGTGTTTGTTTTGGTTGAGAGGTCATTCCTCTCGAGTTTGTTCCTGACGTCATACTTTCTCGCGCTTACAACCTATTCCGAACAATCTGAAAGCAATGCCACTTAGAATTCTTAGCAGTTCTATTTACAAATGTAGCTAGTGGGCTGTCGGCAATATTTATAACATGTACTTGACTTAGACTTCGGTCTTAAACTCCACTAGCCCCTGTAACCTTACGCTATTCGTAAACCTACATTTGAGCCAGGCAACCGGGCTTTTTTTACCAGTCCACCTTTTGCCAATAATAGAACTGTTAAACAGAATTCAACGTCTACTGGCAAAATTTTCACACATTTGAGCAACTAAATCTCTCCGTCTATTTGCATTTTGTGAAACATCACAAATGACAAGACGCGGGAACTAACAATAGCTCTTTGTTGTGTGTTCTGATTGGATAAACCAATCAGCTGCCAGTAACTTCCAAGTCGCTCATGCGCAATGAGTTGCTTTCGACTTGCATATATATGCTGTTGTTTGTCTCCGACTAGCGAGATTGTCCCCTACTGCTTGTGAATACGAGCGCACCGACGATCTCAGACTTAGCTATACGGAACTGACGAAGGTACCCTTTTCAGGATACCGAAACCGGTCTTCCAAATACTTTAGCTATCTAAGAGCGGTTTTCAGGAAAACCGTCAACGGACTCGCCTCTTACTATGGATCTTTCACGCACACTACATTTTATATGTTTTGTCCATAAGATCCAATCCAAAAAATGCGAGCATATGAACTTCTAGCAACCTAAGCCGTGCAGCCCAAACATCTGAGTCATCTTATCGGATATAGCCTGTCTATTCTTAATAGTAAAGGTTTCTAAAGAGACTCGCCTGGAAATGCTGCGCCTGCTGAAAATATGCAAAACGTTCGCTTTTTGTAAGCGCCGATTCAATGGTCTTAAAGTCCAATCGTGTTTCTCACAACAGGGCCACAACGAAAGCGTTTTATTAACGTCTATACCGTGGCCTTTGACTTAGTGAAACACCTTAAGACTTTGACTATGGACACCTTGAACTTACTGAAGGAAATGTTTCCTGAACCTGGACTGACACCGACACCGCGGCTCCGTGTTTGTTTTGGTTGAGAGGTCATTCCTCTCGAGTTTGTTCCTGACGTCATACTTTCTCGCGCTTACAACCTATTCCGAACAATCTGAAAGCAATGCCACTTAGAATTCTTAGCAGTTCTATTTACAAATGTAGCTAGTGGGCTGTCGGCAATATTTATAACATGTACTTGACTTAGACTTCGGTCTTAAACTCCACTAGCCCCTGTAACCCTTACGCTATTCGTAAACCTACATTTGAGCCAGGCAACCGGGCTTTTTTTACCAGTCCACCTTTTGCCAATAATAGAACTGTTAAACAGAATTCAACGTCTACTGGCAAAATTTTCACACATTTGAGCAACTAAATCTCTCCGTCTATTTGCATTTTGTGAAACATCACAAATGACAAGACGCGGGAACTAACAATAGCTCTTTGTTGTGTGTTCTGATTGGATAAACCAATCAGCTGCCAGTAACTTCCAAGTCGCTCATGCGCAATGAGTTGCTTTCGACTTGCATATATATGCTGTTGTTTGTCTCCGACTAGCGAGATTGTCCCCTACTGCTTGTGAATACGAGCGCACCGACGATCTCAGACTTAGCTATACGGAACTGACGAAGGTACCCTTTTCAGGATACCGAAACCGGTCTTCCAAATACTTTAGCTATCTAAGAGCGGTTTTCAGGAAAACCGTCAACGGACTCGCCTCTTACTATGGATCTTTCACGCACACTACATTTTATATGTTTTGTCCATAAGATCCAATCCAAAAAATGCGAGCATATGAACTTCTAGCAACCTAAGCCGTGCAGCCCAAACATCTGAGTCATCTTATCGGATATAGCCTGTCTATTCTTAATAGTAAAGGTTTCTAAAGAGACTCGCCTGGAAATGCTGCGCCTGCTGAAAATATGCAAAACGTTCGCTTTTTGTAAGCGCCGATTCAATGGTCTTAAAGTCCAATCGTGTTTCTCACAACAGGGCCACAACGAAAGCGTTTTATTAACGTCTATACCGTGGCCTTTGACTTAGTGAAACACCTTAAGACTTTGACTATGGACACCTTGAACTTACTGAAGGAAATGTTTCCTGAACCTGGACTGACACCGAGACCGCGGCTCCGTGTTTGTTTTGGTTGAGAGGTCATTCCTCTCGACTTTGTTCCTGACGTCATACTTTCTCGCGCTTACAACCTATTCCGAACAATCTGAAAGCAATGCCACTTAGAATTCTTAGCAGTTCTATTTACAAATGTAGCTAGTGGGCTGTCGGCAATATTTATAACATGTACTTGACTTAGACTTCGGTCTTAAACTCCACTAGCCCCTGTAACCCTTACGCTATTCGTAAACCTACATTTGAGCCAGGCAACCGGGCTTTTTTTACCAGTCCACCTTTTGCCAATAATAGAACTGTTAAACAGAATTCAACGTCTACTGGCAAAATTTTCACACATTTGAGCAACTAAATCTCTCCGTCTATTTGCATTTTGTGAAACATCACAAATGACAAGACGCGGGAACTAACAATAGCTCTTTGTTGTGTGTTCTGATTGGATAAACCAATCAGCTGCCAGTAACTTCCAAGTCGCTCATGCGCAATGAGTTGCTTTCGACTTGCATATATATGCTGTTGTTTGTCTCCGACTAGCGAGATTGTCCCCTACTGCTTGTGAATACGAGCGCACCGACGATCTCAGACTTAGCTATACGGAACTGACGAAGGTACCCTTTTCAGGATACCGAAACCGGTCTTCCAAATACTTTAGCTATCTAAGAGCGGTTTTCAGGAAAACCGTCAACGGACTCGCCTCTTACTATGGATCTTTCACGCACACTACATTTTATATGTTTTGTCCATAAGATCCAATCCAAAAAATGCGAGCATATGAACTTCTAGCAACCTAAGCCGTGCAGCCCAAACATCTGAGTCATCTTATCGGATATAGCCTGTCTATTCTTAATAGTAAAGGTTTCTAAAGAGACTCGCCTGGAAATGCTGCGCCTGCTGAAAATATGCAAAACGTTCGCTTTTTGTAAGCGCCGATTCAATGGTCTTAAAGTCCAATCGTGTTTCTCACAACAGGGCCACAACGAAAGCGTTTTATTAACGTCTATACCGTGGCCTTTGACTTAGTGAAACACCTTAAGACTTTGACTATGGACACCTTGAACTTACTGAAGGAAATGTTTCCTGAACCTGGACTGACACCGACACCGCGGCTCCGTGTTTGTTTTGGTTGAGAGGTCATTCCTCTCGAGTTTGTTCCTGACGTCATACTTTCTCGCGCTTACAACCTATTCCGAACAATCTGAAAGCAATGCCACTTAGAATTCTTAGCAGTTCTATTTACAAATGTAGCTAGTGGGCTGTCGGCAATATTTATAACATGTACTTGACTTAGACTTCGGTCTTAAACTCCACTAGCCCCTGTAACCCTTACGCTATTCGTAAACCTACATTTGAGCCAGGCAACCGGGCTTTTTTTACCAGTCCACCTTTTGCCAATAATAGAACTGTTAAACAGAATTCAACGTCTACTGGCAAAATTTTCACACATTTGAGCAACTAAATCTCTCCGTCTATTTGCATTTTGTGAAACATCACAAATGACAAGACGCGGGAACTAACAATAGCTCTTTGTTGTGTGTTCTGATTGGATAAACCAATCAGCTGCCAGTAACTTCCAAGTCGCTCATGCGCAATGAGTTGCTTTCGACTTGCATATATATGCTGTTGTTTGTCTCCGACTAGCGAGATTGTCCCCTACTGCTTGTGAATACGAGCGCACCGACGATCTCAGACTTAGCTATACGGAACTGACGAAGGTACCCTTTTCAGGATACCGAAACCGGTCTTCCAAATACTTTAGCTATCTAAGAGCGGTTTTCAGGAAAACCGTCAACGGACTCGCCTCTTACTATGGATCTTTCACGCACACTACATTTTATATGTTTTGTCCATAAGATCCAATCCAAAAAATGCGAGCATATGAACTTCTAGCAACCTAAGCCGTGCAGCCCAAACATCTGAGTCATCTTATCGGATATAGCCTGTCTATTCTTAATAGTAAAGGTTTCTAAAGAGACTCGCCTGGAAATGCTGCGCCTGCTGAAAATATGCAAAACGTTCGCTTTTTGTAAGCGCCGATTCAATGGTCTTAAAGTCCAATCGTGTTTCTCACAACAGGGCCACAACGAAAGCGTTTTATTAACGTCTATACCGTGGCCTTTGACTTAGTGAAACACCTTAAGACTTTGACTATGGACACCTTGAACTTACTGAAGGAAATGTTTCCTGAACCTGGACTGACACCGAGACCGCGGCTCCGTGTTTGTTTTGGTTGAGAGGTCATTCCTCTCGAGTTTGTTCCTGACGTCATACTTTCTCGCGCTTACAACCTATTCCGAACAATCTGAAAGCAATGCCACTTAGAATTCTTAGCAGTTCTATTTACAAATGTAGCTAGTGGGCTGTCGGCAATATTTATAACATGTACTTGACTTAGACTTCGGTCTTAAACTCCACTAGCCCCTGTAACCCTTACGCTATTCGTAAACCTACATTTGAGCCAGGCAACCGGGCTTTTTTTACCAGTCCACCTTTTGCCAATAATAGAACTGTTAAACAGAATTCAACGTCTACTGGCAAAATTTTCACACATTTGAGCAACTAAATCTCTCCGTCTATTTGCATTTTGTGAAACATCACAAATGACAAGACGCGGGAACTAACAATAGCTCTTTGTTGTGTGTTCTGATTGGATAAACCAATCAGCTGCCAGTAACTTCCAAGTCGCTCATGCGCAATGAGTTGCTTTCGACTTGCATATATATGCTGTTGTTTGTCTCCGACTAGCGAGATTGTCCCCTACTGCTTGTGAATACGAGCGCACCGACGATCTCAGACTTAGCTATACGGAACTGACGAAGGTACCCTTTTCAGGATACCGAAACCGGTCTTCCAAATACTTTAGCTATCTAAGAGCGGTTTTCAGGAAAACCGTCAACGGACTCGCCTCTTACTATGGATCTTTCACGCACACTACATTTTATATGTTTTGTCCATAAGATCCAATCCAAAAAATGCGAGCATATGAACTTCTAGCAACCTAAGCCGTGCAGCCCAAACATCTGAGTCATCTTATCGGATATAGCCTGTCTATTCTTAATAGTAAAGGTTTCTAAAGAGACTCGCCTGGAAATGCTGCGCCTGCTGAAAATATGCAAAACGTTCGCTTTTTGTAAGCGCCGATTCAATGGTCTTAAAGTCCAATCGTGTTTCTCACAACAGGGCCACAACGAAAGCGTTTTATTAACGTCTATACCGTGGCCTTTGACTTAGTGAAACACCTTAAGACTTTGACTATGGACACCTTGAACTTACTGAAGGAAATGTTTCCTGAACCTGGACTGACACCGACACCGCGGCTCCGTGTTTGTTTTGGTTGAGAGGTCATTCCTCTCGAGTTTGTTCCTGACGTCATACTTTCTCGCGCTTACAACCTATTCCGAACAATCTGAAAGCAATGCCACTTAGAATTCTTAGCAGTTCTATTTACAAATGTAGCTAGTGGACTGTCGGCAATATTTATAACATGTACTTGACTTAGACTTCGGTCTTAAACTCCACTAGCCCCTGTAACCCTTACGCTATTCGTAAACCTACATTTGAGCCAGGCAACCGGGCTTTTTTTACCAGTCCACCTTTTGCCAATAATAGAACTGTTAAACAGAATTCAACGTCTACTGGCAAAATTTTCACACATTTGAGCAACTAAATCTCTCCGTCTATTTGCATTTTGTGAAACATCACAAATGACAAGACGCGGGAACTAACAATAGCTCTTTGTTGTGTGTTCTGATTGGATAAACCAATCAGCTGCCAGTAACTTCCAAGTCGCTCATGCGCAATGAGTTGCTTTCGACTTGCATATATATGCTGTTGTTTGTCTCCGACTAGCGAGATTGTCCCCTACTGCTTGTGAATACGAGCGCACCGACGATCTCAGACTTAGCTATACGGAACTGACGAAGGTACCCTTTTCAGGATACCGAAACCGGTCTTCCAAATACTTTAGCTATCTAAGAGCGGTTTTCAGGAAAACCGTCAACGGACTCGCCTCTTACTATGGATCTTTCACGCACACTACATTTATATGTTTTGTCCATAAGATCCAATCCAAAAATTCGAGCATATGAACTTCTAGCAACCTAAGCCGTGCAGCCCAAACATCTGAGTCATCTTATCGGATATAGCCTGTCTATTCTTAATAGTAAAGGTTTCTAAAGAGACTCGCCTGGAAATGCTGCGCCTGCTGAAAATATGCAAAACGTTCGCTTTTTGTAAGCGCCGATTCAATGGTCTTAAAGTCCAATCGTGTTTCTCACAACAGGGCCACAACGAAAGCGTTTTATTAACGTCTATACCGTGGCCTTTGACTTAGTGAAACACCTTAAGACTTTGACTATGGACACCTTGAACTTACTGAAGGAAATGTTTCCTGAACCTGGACTGACACCGACACCGCGGCTCCGTGTTTGTTTTGGTTGAGAGGTCATTCCTCTCGAGTTTGTTCCTGACGTCATACTTTCTCGCGCTTACAACCTATTCCGAACAATCTGAAAGCAATGCCACTTAGAATTCTTAGCAGTTCTATTTACAAATGTAGCTAGTGGACTGTCGGCAATATTTATAACATGTACTTGACTTAGACTTCGGTCTTAAACTCCACTAGCCCCTGTAACCCTTACGCTATTCGTAAACCTACATTTGAGCCAGGCAACCGGGCTTTTTTTACCAGTCCACCTTTTGCCAATAATAGAACTGTTAAACAGAATTCAACGTCTACTGGCAAAATTTTCACACATTTGAGCAACTAAATCTCTCCGTCTATTTGCATTTTGTGAAACATCACAAATGACAAGACGCGGGAACTAACAATAGCTCTTTGTTGTGTGTTCTGATTGGATAAACCAATCAGCTGCCAGTAACTTCCAAGTCGCTCATGCGCAATGAGTTGCTTTCGACTTGCATATATATGCTGTTGTTTGTCTCCGACTAGCGAGATTGTCCCCTACTGCTTGTGAATACGAGCGCACCGACGATCTCAGACTTAGCTATACGGAACTGACGAAGGTACCCTTTTCAGGATACCGAAACCGGTCTTCCAAATACTTTAGCTATCTAAGAGCGGTTTTCAGGAAAACCGTCAACGGACTCGCCTCTTACTATGGATCTTTCACGCACACTACATTTTATATGTTTTGTCCATAAGATCCAATCCAAAAAATGCGAGCATATGAACTTCTAGCAACCTAAGCCGTGCAGCCCAAACATCTGAGTCATCTTATCGGATATAGCCTGTCTATTCTTAATAGTAAAGGTTTCTAAAGAGACTCGCCTGGAAATGCTGCGCCTGCTGAAAATATGCAAAACGTTCGCTTTTTGTAAGCGCCGATTCAATGGTCTTAAAGTCCAATCGTGTTTCTCACAACAGGGCCACAACGAAAGCGTTTTATTAACGTCTATACCGTGGCCTTTGACTTAGTGAAACACCTTAAGACTTTGACTATGGACACCTTGAACTTACTGAAGGAAATGTTTCCTGAACCTGGACTGACACCGAGACCGCGGCTCCGTGTTTGTTTTGGTTGAGAGGTCATTCCTCTCGAGTTTGTTCCTGACGTCATACTTTCTCGCGCTTACAACCTATTCCGAACAATCTGAAAGCAATGCCACTTAGAATTCTTAGCAGTTCTATTTACAAATGTAGCTAGTGGGCTGTCGGCAATATTTATAACATGGGTAAAGTTATTTTGGAGGCAAGGGGAGTGCACCTCCAAGGTCACGTGACATGACGTCATCGATGACGTCATCAAAACAAAAAAGTCAATATCTCAAGAAGGCAACATCGTTAGGTGACCAAACTTGGATAAAGTTATTTTGGAGGCAAGGGGAGTTCACTTCCAGGTCACGTGACATGACGTCATCGATGACGTCATCAAAACTAGAAAAGTCTATATCTCGAGAACGCAACATTGCTAGGTATTTTGGACGCAGGGGGTGCACTACCAGGTCACGTGACATGACGTCATCGATGACGTCACCAAAACTAGAAATGTCAATATCTCAAGAAGTAACATCGCTAGTTGACCGAACTTGGGTAAAGTTATTTTGAAGGCAAGGGGTGCACAGTCAAGGTCACGTGACATGACGTCATCAAAACTAGAAAAGTGAATATCTCAGGAAGGCAACATCGCTAGGTGACCAAACTTGGGTAAACTTGGGAGAACAAGATTGTTTTCTGTAGCAAGTGATGTCGCGACACGTCACATTATTAATCTTTTGCAAGACTTATAATTTTCCCTAGCAACGGCCCAACAAGATAGGTAAACGCACCTTTTATAAAAATAGGTAACCGGGAGCTCCGCTTTTAGCCAGTGGCTAAATCTATATATTAAAAATGTGTGTACACGTGTTAAAAGTATACCAAAGATCATCGTATCGCATTGTGATGGAAAGCGTAATTCTCCCTTCTTGATTTGTAAAAATGTGCAACTTGACACAAATCAATCAATTTTGGTCGACTAAAAGGGTCCTTGATGTGAAAGTCTTCAAATTTAATATTAAAAAAGAGAGCTTTTTTTTTGTCTCCTTCGGACTAGCATACAGACGTGGAATGGCATCTATTTTTCCCATATAACTCGTGGGCTCCTTGTAGACATATCAGTTCCTGATGGAGTGTATTATATGGCCGAGACTTATTTGAGTTTCCGCACGAACAATCTAAGGCGTCTTGTTTATAGTAAAACTCAAACCTTGGCTGAATATCTTATTACGGGATTCCCCTCATTAAAACGAAACTTTGTAAACATCACATGAATGTGGCGTGATATCGTCTATCCAACCAGAATCTACAGGGGATTTCCCTTGAAACTTGAAAACATCACATGACGGCGGCTTGATTTTCGTCCGTCTAAATAGAATCTACAGTCTGTACGAAGGTACTGGAAGTTAAACGTTTCGAAACTACTTTTCCTTCCTTCATCAGTGTAAATCTCAATATTTGGTATGACCAAAGCTCTGAAATAATACTCGTTTTTTGGAAGAGGATCCAGAGACAAAGATATTATACAAAGATCGTCTCATCGCAACTGAAAGGTAGGCATAACCGGCTTCACCCAATATCTTAATTAGGGCCCACAAATATGGTCCTTGGCGAGGAACAAACTTGTCGAGCACTGTCTTCTTTTTTTTTGCGGGAGACCGAGCGTTTTCATTTTGAAGAAACTGCTAGCCCCGAGCACTTAGAAAACTCTTTTGGATCACTTTTTGCGAGCACACCAACCATCATTGTTCATTATTGGCGAGCAAACGAGCACCGAATAATACTCCGCGAGCAAAGTGAGCACCGCTAAAATCATCGTTGCGCGAGCTGCGAGCAGCAGTAGATTTTTCAGAGACCATTCGGGGGATTCTAGGACTTCCTGTCTGAGAGAAGCTCGTTAATTCCTATACCTACAAATATATCAATGGCATTCGTGGAATATTATAGTACTTTAGGAGTTTTCGTTTAGAGGGCAGGACGTACACACTACAACACACGAAAACAAACGGGTTTTCGAAAACACTGAGAGGAAAACACTGAGCATATCTTTTCGGTCCAACGGAGGTTTTGAATCTATTAGTATTGAATACCTTAGTTTCTGAATAATTTGTGAGGGGATTCCCCCTTTCTTGAGTGGCTGCGCTTACTCATCTCTGTAAACAGCAGGCAGTTTGTGTTTGGCGTGAAAATCCCCGATACGTATTTCTCATCTCGACATCTTGGAATTTTAAATTACTATTAAACAAGCTAGGGCATCCTCGTTCTATGAACTGCCACAATTTTATACTGAAGGTTTCGGTCCGTGCAATGGGATCCTCATAAGTTTTTGATCCCGTCCCAGGGATCCCATGCTCTGGATCGGATCCCTCACTCTGGATCCCGCATCCCATAACTCTGGATCCCGGAACCCTTACTCCTGGATCCCGGATTGAATCCGTGATCAAAACTGGCAATTCTGCTTTCGGCTTTTTTGCGCTTTCGATTTCCGATTTTCACCTGTTTATTTGAATTTCTTGTGCCGTTTCTGTTATCTGAAAGCGGAAGTACCGGGGACTTATTTTAAGGAAGAAAGAGATTTTCAGGAAAAAAAGGGATAGAAAAAGGGATAGCGGGTGCAGGTCAAACACCTCATCACGATGATTTGGGACGCCGTGCCTCGCAAACTCGGTAATCTCTGCGCTATTATAGTGCCTGTTGAGCGAGCTGGGATCAGAGTTGCTTGTCATTGAGAGGTGGAAGTATACGTGAGGATCTGGCCAATGCGTCATCTCTTGTTTCTCCGCTCCTCCTACCCTGTCAGTACAAACGTTGGGGAGATCGGAGTTAGTAGCGGAGCTCCCGCGGCGCCGAAGGCGCCCACGAGCGGAACCCCATAGCTACATGCAGGAGAAAAGGAACAAAAAAAAAGTGTATATGATGCATCATCCAACGATTCTGTCATGGACTTCCGGTTTGTGCGTTCGTTCGTTCGTTCGTCCGGAATGACGTCATCGAAGCAAAAGAAATCAATATCTCAAGAATAGTGCAGGAATATCGTGCAGAAAAAGTAGTAAATTGTTCATTTTGATGGAAAAAGCATGAAACTTGGCAGGATGATAGAGCGTCCCATGCTGAGCAATTCTGGATGTAGACCCACCCTCGATAACGTATACTTCCAGTTGTATAGCAGTGGAATTAATTATCCTTTAAACTGATAAAATGACGTGTTGTCTTTTGAGTTCGGACACGAAATTTTGTATCGTGACAGAGTATTCAATACCCTACAATTCTACTATACGGGACACCACCCTGATTATGTACTTCCAGAGTTCCAAGATGGAATTCATTATCACATAAAATCAGTAACAGAGGGCGTTGCGTTCAAGATACACGCATGTACATTCGTGTGAAAATGGACCATGGTGCAATGGGCAAATTCGCATGTAGACCCACGCCCTAACTCATGCACTTCCAGTTTTATCGAAATGGAATAAATAATTATCCTTTAAACTATAAGAAATGACGTGTTGCCTTTTGAGTTCAGACACGAATTTTTGTATCGTGAGAGTATTTGATATCCTACAATTCTACAAGACTTGACACCCCCTGATCATGTACTTCAAGTGAACCAAGATGGAATTCATTATCACATAAAATCAGTAACTAAGGGTGGTGCCTTCGAAATACACGCATTGAAATGCACGTGAAAATGGACCATGGGCAAATTCGCATTTAGACCCTAACCCCGACCCATGCACTTCTAGTTTTATCCAAGTGGAATTAAAATTAGTCTTTAAAGTGGTCGGTCAGGCTTTCGAAGACCAGGGTGGAATTCTGTGTGTTAAGAGTGTATTATTTATTGCATGTTTTGCTATTCATGATAAGCAACTCCCCCCCCCCCCCCGTCATATACTTACAGTACCAGGCGGATGGAATAAATCACAGTTACAGCAACAATAAAAATCGTGACATATAGAGACATTATATTTTTGTATAAAAACATGATAAGCTGGTAATCTTTGAAAGAAGACTTTGAAAGAGGCCTGCGCTTTGTTTGCTCAATTTTTGTCAAGTGCGTGGAGGGGATTCGACGAATGTATCCGGCATGAGAACAACGCTTCCCCCCCCCCCCCCTGATTTGTCCAAAGTCAGATCTCTGTGCTGCAATCATGCTGGATTTATTCCATCCGCCTGGTACTGTAAGTATATGACGAGAGGGGTTCTTGATCATGAATAGCAAACATGCATGCAACTGACTTAACATACCGAATTTCACCCTGACACCGCTTTAAAGACTTATTAATTCCACTTCGATAAAACTGGAAGTGCATGAGTCAGGGCGTGGGTCTACATGCAAAATTGCAAATTGCACCATGGTACATCTTCACGTGAATTTGCATGCGTGTAGGTGACCAAACTTGGGTAAAGTTATTTTGGAGGTAAGGGGATGTACCACCAAGGTCACGTGACATGACGTCATCGATGACGTCATCAAAACTAGAAAAGTCAATATCTCTCAAGCAGGCAACACTCGCTAGGTGACCAAACTTGGGTAAAGTTATTTTGGAGGCAAGGGGAGTTCACTTCCAAGGTCACGTGACATGACGTCATCAATGGCGTCATCAAACTAGCCTCAAGAAGGTAACATCGTTGGGTGACCAAATTGGGTAAAGTTATTTTGGAGGCAAGGGGGGTGCACAATCAAGGTCAGGTGACATGACGTCATCAAAACTAGAAAAGAGGAAGGCAACATCGCTATATGCTAGTCCAAAGGTGACAAAAAAACAAGTTTACTTTTTTACAACTAATTTTGAGACTTTCACATCAAATTTCCCTTTTTGTCGACCAAAATTGCTTGATTTTGTGTCAAGTTGCACACAATTTTACAAATCAAGAAGGGAGAAGCGCTTTGTTCATCACAAATGTGACACGATGTTCTGTGGTATACTTTTATACAACAAGTGCTCACATTTTTACAAATCAAGAAGGGAGAATTACACTTCGTCACAATGCGATACGATGTTCTGTTCTATACTTTTATAGAACAAGTGTACACATTTTTACAAATCAAGAAGGGAGAATTGCGCTTTAAATCAGGCAGCAACTTCAGCCTCGTTCCAGGGTCCTATCGGTCATTTCCAAAATGGAGGCTGACTCTGGACCGTCCAGCCTTCGACGACTTCAGCCGCCGAATATGTCACCTTATTATTCAGCACATCGATGCACTGCCCAAATATGGTCATTGGAACGCCAATAGCTGTCTACTGTACATGACAGCTATCCTGCGATATCCGTCTCTGAGGAAAATATGATGTTTTGAGCTCGTAAATAATACACAAAAGTCATTTTTTTTCGGGGGTTTTTGTGCTATCGATGTGCTGAATAATAAAACCATTATCCTGCTCGATTTTGCAGAATATCGTTTGATTTTAGTCAACTCGGGACTTCGTCCCTCGTCGGCTAAGTATCAGACGATATTCTGCGCAATCTCGCAGGATAATGGTTAAATATTTTGAAAACTTTACGTCGCTACGGAGGACATCATACTCTCAAGCTTTTCTCGCTTGATTCTGTATCCAAAGAATGGCAGTTGAGCAGATTCCGAGCATTCAATTTCAATTGGAAACAGAACGGACAGAGGCCAAGTTTGCGAATGTCCAGTAAAGTGAGTTTCGATGCCGAAATGTATTATTAAAGGGAAATAAACAATTTGATTTGGCCTGACGGACCCTGAGACTCATACACTCTAGGTCCCTCTTCTAATTTCTGCCTATAAGCAGCCGGCTGGTACATTGCTAAGAAGATACAAAAGAGCTCTTTGGCTCTGAAATCAGTCAACTAGATGGACGGTCGACTGTCCAGCAGAGTCAGCCTCCATTTTGGAAATGACCGAGAAGACCCTGGAACGAGGCTTAAGTTGCTGCCTGATGGAATTAGCAATTCTCCCTTCTTGATTTGTAAGAATGTGTACACTTGTTCTATAAAAGTATAGAACAGAACATCGTATCGCATTGTGACGAAAAGCGTAATTCTCCCTTCTTGATTTGTAAAAATGTGTACACTTGTTGTATAAAAGTATACCACAGAACATCGTGTCAAATTTGTGATGTAAAAAACACTTTCGCCCTTCTTGATTTGTAAAAATTTGTGCAACTTGACACAAAATCAATCAATTTTGGTCGACAAAAGGAACTTGATGTGAAAGTGTTCAAATTAGTTATAAAAAAGGAAACTTGTTTTTTTGTCACCTTTGGACTAGCATATCGCTAGGTGACCAAACTTGGGTAAACTTATTTTAGAGGCAAGGGGGGTGCACTACCAAGATCTCATGACATGACGTCATCGATGACGTTATTAAATCTAGAAAAGTCTATATCTCGATGAGGCATCATCGTTAGGCGAACAAACTTGAGTAGTCGAGAAAACATTCGGAGTATGTGGGTATGGAGCTTTTTGAAATGCAACATAAAAAAATTTGAATTTGAGTATTGCAATGGAGAACAAGAATGTTTTCTGTAGCAATTGACGTCGCGACACGTCTTATTAATTTTTTGCAGGACTTAGAGTTTTCCCTAGCAACGGCCCAACAAGATAGGTAAACGCACCCTTTTATAAAAATATGTAACCGGGAGCTCCGCTTTAAAAAACGCAGACACGGTTTTTGAAAACAATGTGTTACTTGGGAGTCAAGGTAAAGTAGTTCGGCAGCGATAGCTCTTGAAAGTGTCACGCCCTCATTTTTAATAAAACCTTCAAAAAAAAAAATTTATTAAAAAGTTCTTTCTTTTTGTCATAGCCCGCTAGTCCATTCTACAAGCTTTCCAACGATATATAGGATTTGGTTAAACTAAGGAGTTGTATGAATTTTTTTTCCGAGGAGGTGCGCGAAGGTTCTCAGTAACCTTAACACACCTGAGATCGATAAACATTGGATGTATTTCTGTAGTTTTACGTAGTTTCTGCTCTAATTTGCTATTGAAGTTCCCGGTTCGGCACAAAATCGAATTCCAATGAAGCGCACGTGGGCTTGTCCTTTCTTGCCTACTCTCCGATGTATGATAATTGTCTTAGGTCTACGGCAAACGCCGAACTTCAGTCGCTCTTTACGAGCCGAACCAAGAAAGTTCGACTGAAGTGCATGTGTAGCACGGCGTTTGCCGCGCACCTAATTGATTCAGTCGACCCAGAATTCTGGATCGACGAGCCGTTCCGGGAATCATGACTCTGGTACGGCGTGGCGGCAAACGGCGTTCTAGAGTCGCACCAAATCTACTTGTAATTTATGTGAATAAGCAAATAATCAATGCAAATTGCACTTTGTTGTGTCAAAACCTGAAAATCGACCCCCCCCCCCCCCCCTCATCGAAAAAGTCGGTGTCCCCCCGACAGAACATGCGTACTCGCAAATACATAGTGGCGCCACATGAACTGGAAATTATTTCAACCTATACTATACTCCATAAAGGTGCCTTTTTATTTGAGAGTTAAATTATTTTCGAATGGAACTGGTATACATAATATTAGATCAAAGACCGTCTTGAATTCATGGACTGTAAATGCAGATCAGATAATTTGTACTTGACACTTCGCAAGGTTTATAAAAAGCAGACAGCTGACTACAATCCGAACTTTTTTAGGATTTTGCTAAAGTTTCAAATTGCTTTACGCGCAGAAGAGCTCATTTTATTCAGTAAATACCGACTGAAACGGTCTCATTAAAATGCATCATTGAAGCTGGTTGAGGCAATGGCGCATAACACGTTTAACACGTGATCAGTCCGTGTGATTTAATTAGAACCGGAGGGAAAAAAGTTCGACTCAGGTTCGACGTTTGCCGCCACCAGTCGATCTATTGTCGAACCAACGTTTCCTTGGTGCGGCGCGACTGAGAGTAGGGGTTGTCGTACGACTACCATATAAGGATGTCCAAATACGATGCTCTCATGTCCACATAGGATGCTCTCATGTCCACATAGGATGCTCTCATGTCCACATAGGATGCTCTCATGTCCACATAGGATGCTCTCATGTCCTAATACATTTATACACATTGCTTCGTTCTATTATTGAACATGTATTCCAAATTATCTTTTTGGTTCTACCTTGTACTGCAATTTTCGCTCGTACAATTTTCTTCAAACTTGAATGACAATAAAACGAAGGTCGAATGACCCAAATCCAATCACAAGCCTGCCCTCTTGTCTGCGCCCGCATTCATTTGTCAGCGGCGACAAATTTCCCACCTGCTCTGCGAGCCCAGTGTAAGAAATATCAAAAAGTTACATACATCAATTAACTTCCAAGTCTAAAGATATCTATCAACGTTTCACTTATGACAATATTTCCTGTAACTTGGAATATCCGAGGTTAGTTTTTACTCAAGTGATTTTAAGAAATTCCGCGCGCTGATTGATTATAGCTATGAAAGCACTGGCAATTTGTGGGTGAGTTCTGTTAAATAAAACCGTTAAAAAAGGAAACACTTCAGCTGTTTAGCTATTATACAAAACAATAAGTAACCTTAGGCCTCATAGAAACGCGATCCTAATTCTAGTGTCGCGCCAATTTATTTTACTGTTTTTATGTTACAGTAAAAACCCGCATATAAGAACCTGGATTTTAAGAACCTGTTAGGCTAGAATTATCCATGTGAATCCCATGTTTCCTTGTATTTTCAATTTAAATAAGAACCTGTTTTAGGCTAAAATTCCAGGTTCTTATACGCGGGTTTTTACTGTATTTGGTGTACAAAAGTCAATAATTTCGAAGGATATATAATCATGCAGCGCATGATGCATGCATAATATGGGAAGTTCAGGACAGATATATAAGGAATGGTGTTTAAGAAGATAGGAGAGACCGAGACGAAGTCGAGGTGACTATTTGCCGATGAATCATGACGGAGTCTTAGGCGACTTGTTTTTAGTATACTTTCTCGTGATTCATAAGGGTTTAGACATAAAATCTTGTGTTTTTTTTTGGGGGGGGGGGGGGGGGGGGGATTTTTTGACGGTCTCAACAAAACTTATGTGCGCGCACTCCCAATCCATCCTTTCAATGTAACAGATTAGAGCGGATTTCACATGACTGTCAAGACTCACATTAGTTACGAACCGAGTTAATGAGCTAATTAAGTGCGCGTCTGCGCACTACGTCCAAGCACCAATTTAATTGATTCAAGAGACAAATTAGTATTCAACTTTAGAAGACGGACTAAAACGGAGCATAGCAACAGGAGTGAGAGCATTTGTTTTTTTCCTTATATTTCCCTGCACCAGAAATAATGGCGCCTTATAATCATCAGACATTATGAAGAAAGATGACAATATCCCATGCAGTGGACAGTTTAAAGATCGAGAATTCGTAGGATGAATAATTTTGCTCAAAGCGTTGCTATGCAATCAGTGTTATCTGAAAACTTCAGAGCGCGTGCAAACTTCTTCCGCAATTTATTACTTACTCTCGGCATTTTCCCAACGAAATGAAACCTCACACAATTTTTATCAATGTTTCCTTGAGATATTGTGCTAAAAGGAATTTTAATCCGGTACGGTTTTAACATATTATTTCACAAGGTTTGATACCCACTTCATCTCAAGGTTCCACATGAATAGGCTCGTTGTCATATTGTTGCTCCATAATATTGCTTGATAAATTTGAAACATTAATTTGTTTGCCTCTTAAATTCATTTCACTAGCTGGAAATTTAATCAGAAAGTAACCTGGTTATTTGTGCTCGCGATTTGGGGTTTCTTTAGTAATGTATAGACTGCAAATGCCCTCTCGTTCAAGAATGCTACACACGATACACAGTGACTCGCGCCGGATTCAATTGAAAATCAAACGCAACACTCAAAATTCGCGTTCTAAATCAATAAATTCAACTCCATAAGAATAAGTTATTTGTGCTTGCGATTTGGGTTTCTTTTTTGTAATATATAGACTTCAAAGTCACTGTAGAGAATCCTATACGCGAGCCTTGATTCAATTGAACATGTAAACAATTGAACCTAAACCTCAAAATTCGCGCTCAAGTAAATAACTACAATTATTACATGATCTAAGGTGATTTTACTATCGGGTGGTCGAGCGCATTTCAATTAAAAAATCGAAAATACTTCATCAAATAAGCGATTTTTAACCATACAAATCAACCAGGGATCTTTATTTTTTTCCAGTAGAGGTATATCCCTTGAGGTTTAAGTCGTATCGGAACAAAAGGATGAAAAATGTTTTGAAAGCTATTGTCGTCAGTGTTGGCTGGGAAATCTGTGATGCCTTGAATGTCTTTTTTCTTTTCAACTTCTCATTAACAACGTGTATTTTGCGTGGCAATTTCACTGCAGAGAAGGTGCCTTTCACAATAGATTATTTGCATTCTAAAGCCCCCGTTTCATCAAATAAGAATATATCCCTAGAGTGGTTGGGAGACTACAAACAGAAGTGGGGGCTATTGTTCCTTTAGCTTTCATGCATTCATTTTTAAACGACCAATGGAAGTACTTCTTTTTGTACCAAACAACAAAAGAAATCAAAACACCTGTTTTTTCGCGATTTTAGGTCGTCATTTTGTAGGAGTCAGTGTTTGAGTGCTGAACTAGTAGTTCTAGGTTGGCGACTGAGAACGAGTTTCGGAGGAAAAAACAACGCTTGAGGTCTCAAGACTAAAAGGGTGCATTATGCGCGCGAAGAACTCGGCACTCACTGTGTGGTTTTAAGCTGTTCAAGAGATAATACATTTCAAAGTGTCCTGTAGTTGGCGATTGAGAACGACATGGTAAGTTTAACTAAAGTTCTTATTTATAGTAAATTGTTTTATTATAACAGTTGAAATAGACCGGTCTGGTGAATTTAAATTGCATGACTAACTTGAACGTATTAGACCTGTGTGCCGTTGATGCTGCGACGTACGAGGTCCATCCTAAATTTGACAAACTGGTAAAATGTATTGACGAAAGAAATTTAAAATGTGTTGTGCAAATGTATTGTTATGCGCTCAATGTTCTAAATTATTTTTATTTCTATTTCTTTCACAGTTTGTTTGATGAGCGTGAAGCAGAAATGGAACCGGCTAGCAAAGGTTACCTATAACATCTACTTATTCCTTATAAGTAGAAAGAATCGCCAATTTGCAATTTAGAGACACACTATTCAGTTAAAGCTAGTAATTACATTTTCTTTGTTCAAATATATATATATTTTCAATTTAACCTAGCAAACAATTTTGTAGTATTTATCATTTAGCTGTAAATGTGTTTCAGCATCGGAAGGGTGGGGCTTTATTTGTCTAATTAGTCATAATTGCTCCTCATTATAAATGCGCCGGGTCAATTATGAGAATCAATTGTTCCATAAAGACCCGCGCATTTATAATGCGGGTCATTTATGACTAATTATTCAATAATAGCCCCAATCTTCCCTGCTGAAACTTCAAACCCTCCCCGTTCATTAAGAATGTAATTAATTCATAGGGATTTAAGTAAAATAAAGGGTCTTGAATAACAATAGAAAAGGTGTCAATCATGTAATAAGTCAGTTAAATACCTCGGTCTTCGGCAATATGGCATATATGCCATATTGCCTCAGCCCTCGGTATTTAACTCTTACATATGGACAAATTGTTAAGATCAGAGCATTATTTCATTTGTTTACCACAGTAATTGGCCTGGTAAACTAAACATTGACGCAGTCAACGGTATCATATGGGAACAGCTGCTAGCGGCGACAATTCATCACTCGAAGAAACGTTTTCCTTTCAGTAAGTTTGCAGTTAAGAAAATATCCGAAATCCGATATTTCTGTAAATTAGAAATATGGATTCAAAACTGTCGTATCTAGGAAAACACCGACGTTCCTCTTGAGTGGCGGAGCCCCCTTGGAGTTGAGTTGGCTCACCAACTCAATAAAGTCTCCCATCTCTTGCGTTGCTAGTTTGGCCTGTTCCGCCGGATAAGGTTGGAAGCGGTGTATTTCAAGAGTCCTGGTTAGGGCTCAAAGGGCTCAAAGTCAATAAAAACGTGCTCACTCGTCGAAATGTGTGCGTATCTGTGAGCTTTCATGGATATACCACACGAGAAAGCTTTACATAGAGAAAGAATCTTAAACGTGTGCCAATCAGCATTCAAGTTACCTGGCATCATACGGGGGATTAAAATTCGGGTTCCAGGTATCTTTTAGGGTATAAGACGAAAAAAGGCCAATTTTCCCCAAAAATGGTACACAATTCTGTAAACTAGCACTTGGAGTAAGCAAGAAAGCAACAAATAAAGCATGTAGGGCCGAGCTCGGAAGATACCCTCTATCAGTCGATGCCAAATACATGGCGTTTAATTTCCTAAGGCAAACTCAAAGAGCCCAGAAGTGGCTTACATATCGATCACGTGTTTCTCGACTGCCTAGAACTAAATAATAAAACAGACTGGCTAGTGAAAATAAAAGACATGATTTATACGCTGGGTCTCGGTGAGCTTTGGATAAACATGACCTAGACACATCGTATCAATCTACAACACGCGAATTTCAAAATTGGCTAAGCGAAGTGTCGGATGACTACAAAAAAAGGGACATAAAAACAAACTCCGTATTGAACCTTCAAACTCACGCGCCTGAGGATTAGTGCACATAGTTGAATCGCCCTGAACTTTCCTGTCCCTGCAGATGAGCTGCACATCAGCGTAGGAGCTTTGTCAGATCAAGTGTATAGCTCGAGCAAAATATACAGGGTTGATCTGATGCCAGGTAACTTCTGATTGCTGAGTGGCGCACGTTAGGTACAGTGTTTTAAATGCTCTGTTACGTTAGGTAACAGTATTTTAAATGCAAATTCCTAAGATAGCGCCATCTACCAACTATATTCTTTCTCGATGTAGGCTTTCTTGTGTGGCATATCCATGAAAGCTCACAGATACGCACACATTTCGACGGGTGAGCACGTTTCTATTGACTTTTGAGTCCTAACCCAGCGGCGTAGCCAGGAATTTCTGAAGGGAGAGGGGGGGGGGGGGGGGGGGGGCGGAGAGTGAAAACATGGGACGAAAATGCTCATATTCTGTAGTTACTTATTTGAGCGCGAAGTTCAATTGTTCATATGTTCAATTGGATCAAGGCTCTCTACAGTGACTTTGAAGTCTATATATTACAAAAAAAAGAAACCCAAAATCGCAAGCACAAATAACTTATTATTATGGAGTTGAATTTATTTATTAATAGAACGCGAATTTTGAGTGTTGCGTTTGGTGTTCAATTGAATCCGGGCGCGCGTCACTGTGTATCGTGTGTAGCATTCTTGAACGGGAGGGCATTTGCAGTCTATACATTACTAAAGAAACCCCAAATCGCGAGCACAAATAACCAGGTTACTTTCTGATTAAATTTCCAGCTAGTGAAATGAATTTAAGAGGCAAACAAATTAATGTTTCAAATTTATCAAGCAATATTATGGAGCAACAATATGACAACGAGCGTATTCATGTGGAATTTTGAGATGAAGTGGGTATCAAACCTTGTGAAATAATATGTTAAAAGCGTACCGGATTAAAATTTAAGTTTAGCACAATATCTCAAGGAAACATTGATAAAAATTGTGTGAGGTTTCATTTCGTTGGGAAAATGCCGAGTAAATAATAAATTGCGGAAGAAGCTTGCACGCGCTTTGAAGTTTTTCCAGATAACACTGATTTGCATAGCAACGCTTTGAGCAAAATTGTTCATCCTACGAATTCTCGATCTTTAAACTGTAAACTGCATGGGATATTGTCTTCTTTCTTCATTAATGTCTGATTGATTATAGGGCGCCATTATTTCTGGTGCAGGGAAATATAAAGGAAAAACCAAATGCTCGCACTCCTGTTGCTATGCTCCGTTTTAGTCCGTCTTCTAAAGTTGAATACTAATTTGTCTCTTGAATCAATTAAATTGGTGCTTGGACGTAGTGCGCAGAAGCGCACTTAATCAGCTCATTAACTCGGTTCGTAACTAATGTGAGGCTTGTTATGTAATTGCGATTGCTTTGCTACACGTTTTTCTCAGCCAATCAAATTCTGCCGTAAATACAATTGGGTAATTACTTAGTAATTGGTTCGGCTTGCAATTGGCTGAGAAAAAAGCCATTTAGGAGCAAGTTGTGATTTCTCTAGATTCTGATTGGCTAGTGATTGCTCAATTGTAATTGTTTTCACGACAGTCATGTGAAAACCGCTCTAATGTAAGAGAAAACAAACCTCTCGACTAATCAGCACTGGGAAATTGTTATGATCGCTTGAGTAATATACTAATGACTCATTTTAAACTCAAACTCGTCACTTTTATAATCCTTCGACTTTTACCCCTTAGCGCTTCTATGGAAAATAAAGCATCTACAGACGTCTCTCGATTCACTCTTCAACTGAACCGGGCTGCGAAAGAAGGTGACAAACAAAGTGAGGCTACTGCGTGTGATGGCCTGGGACGAGCTTACCAGGCACTTGGAGACTATAAAACAGCCATAGAGTACTATACAAAGTGCTTGAAAATTGCCATGGAGATTGATGACACGAAAAACGAGGGGCGTGCACTTAGAGCTCTTGGGAAGTTCACGAGGTACTAGGAGACTACCAAACAGCTATTGAATACTACACAAAGCACTTGAATATTGCGTTAGAGGATGGTGACAGGAAAGATGAGACTTTAGCCTATAATGGCCTCGGAAATGTTTATCAATCATTAGCAGACTATAAACAAGCCATCGTGCATCATGAAAAGAGCTTGGATATCGCAATAGAGATCGGTAACAAGAGATGCAAGCAAGCCATCGAGTACCATACAAAGGACCTGAACAAAGCCATAGAAATAAGTGACAAGAAAGGTGAGGGCGCTGCGTATGGGAACTTGGAAATGCGTTCAAATCACTAGGAGATTACAAGCAAGCCATCGAATACCATACAAAGCACCTGAATATAGCCATAGAAATAAGTGACAAGGGAGGTGAGGGGGTGCGTATGGGAATCTTGGAATTGCGTTCCAAGCACTAGGAGATTACAGCAAGCCATCGAGTACCATACAAAGTCCCTGAATATAGCCATAGAAATAAGTGACAAGGGAGGTGAGGGCAACGCGTATGGGAACCTTGGGATTGCGTTCCGATCACTAGGAGATTACAAGCAAGCCATCGAGTACCATACAAAGGATCTGAATATAGCCAGAGAAATAAGTGACATGAGAGGTGAGGGCAATGCGTATGGGAACCTTGGAAATGCGTTCGATTCACTAGGAGATTACAAGCAAGCCATCGAGTACCATACAAAGTGCCTGAATATAGCCATAGCAATAAGTGACAAGGGAGGTGAGGGGGTTGCGTATGGGAATCTTGGAATTGCGTTCCAATCACTAGGAGATTACAAGCAAGCCATCGAGTACCATACAAAGTGCCTGAATATAGCCATAGCAATAAGTGACAAGGAAGGTGAGGGGGCTGCGTATGGGAACCTTGGAAATGCGTTCCAATTACTAGGAGATTACAAGCAAGCCATCGAGTACCATACAAAGTCCCTGAATATAGCCGTAGAAATAAGTGACAATGGAGGTGAGGGTAAAGCGTATGGGAACCTTGGAAATGCGTTCCAATCACTAGGAGATTACAAGCAAGCCATCGAGTACCTTACAAAGTGCCTGAATATAGCCATAGAAATAAGTGACAAGGGAGGTGAGGGTAAAACGTATGGGAACCTTGGAAATGCGTTCCGAGCACTAGGAGATTACAAGCAAGCCATCGAGTACCATACAAAGTCCCTGAATATAGCCATAGAAATAAGTGACAAGGGAGGTGAGGGCAACGCGTATGGGAACCTTGGAAATGCGTTCCAATCACTAGGAGATTACAAGCAAGCCATCGAGTACCTTACAAAGTGCCTGAATATAGCCATAGAAATAAGTGACAAGGGAGGTGAGGGTAAAACGTATGGGAACCTTGGAAATGCGTTCGATTCACTAGGAGATTACAAGCAAGCCATCGAGTACCATACAAAGCACCTGAATATAGCCATAGAAATAAGTAACAAGGGAGGTGAGGGCAAGGCGTATGGGAACCTTGGAAATGCGTTCGAATCACTAGGAGATTACAAGCAAGCCATCGAGTACCATACAAAGGATCTGAATATAGCCAGAGAAATAAGTGACATGAGAGGTGAGGGCAATGCGTATGGGAACCTTGGAAATGCGTTCCAATCTTTAGGAGATTGCAAGCGAGCCATAGAGTACCATACAAAGCACCTGAATATAGCCATAGAATAAGTGACAAGAGAGGTGAGGGCAACGCGTATGGAAGCCTCGGAAATGCGTTCCAATCTTTAGGAGATTACAAGCAAGCCATCGAGTACCATACAAAGCACCTGAATATAGCCATAGAAATAAGTAACAAGGGAGGTGAGGGCAAGGCGTATGGGAACCTTGGAAATGCGTTCCAATCACTAGGAGATTACAAGCAAGCCATCGAGTACCATACAAAGCACCTGAATATAGCCATAGAAATAAGTGACAAGTGTGGTGAGGGCAACGCGTATGGAAGCCTCGGAATTGCGTTCCAATCACTAGGAGGTTACAAGCAAGCCATCGAGTACCATACAAAGCACCTGAATATAGCCATAGAAATAAGCCACAAGGGTGGTGAGGGCTATGCGTATGGAAGCCTGGGAAATGCGTTCCTATCACTAGGAGATTACAAGCAAGCCATCGAATACCATACAAAGTGCCTAAATATAGCCATAGAAATAAGTGACAAGGGATGTGAGGGTAAAGCGTATGGGAACCTTGGAAATGCGTTCCAATCACTAGGAGATTACAAGCGAGCCATCGAATTTTTCTACAAGGCGCTTGATTGTTGGCAAGTCCTCTTTGACAATTTAGTAAACAATGACAAGTTCAAAATATCAATCGCTGAAAATTTTAAAAACACATACAAATTACTTGCTAGAGCTCTTGTTATATCTGGTAGAGTTGAAGAAGCTTTAATCGTCTGCGAGCGTAGTCGGGCACGAGCCATTGCCGATGTACTGCACAGCAAGTACAAACTCGGGACGCCAACTGTTTCGACCACGGCCACTATCAGTATATCTGAATTTCAGATGGGATTGGCATTCTGTAACTTTCCTGTTTATTTCTTTCACGAAGATAAAGTAGACCACGCTTTTGGTTGGGTATTGAACGAGGGTAATGCCATATTTAACGATATCGATATTAGTGGATTGCAGACTACGATAGAGGAAGTTGTGAACACTGCGTTTAATGCAATGGGAGTGAGGCAGGGAGTGCAATGCGAAGACAGATCTGTGGACAACTTCAGAGATGCAGAAGAAATCCAGGACACCAGTTGTCAGGCCATCTCAACACGTTTAAGTGAGAAAAATAAAATGCCAGCTAATGTTACAGATCTTAAGTCATTTGAGTTGCTCTACACGGTCTTGTTAGCGCCTGTGGAACACGCGCTCAAGAAAGAAGAGGTGGTATTTATTCCTGACGGAGATTTGCATAAAATGCCATTCGCGGCTTTGCGCGATCCCGCTACAGGCCAATTCTTAGTGGAGAGAAAACGTGTAAGGGTCGCACCCTCCATCACCGCCCTGGAGCTGCTACAGGAATGTGCTGAAGACTACCACTGTCAGCATGGTGCACTGGTGGTGGGCAACCCTAACGTAGGTGTTGTGTGGTATCGAGATCGTTTGAAGAGGGTCCCTGAGCTTCCTTTTGCGGAAGACGAAGCAAAGGCTGTCGGTAAGATTCTGGGTATAGAGCCAATAACAGCCTGGAGGCGAGTAAAGATATGATCATGGACAAGCTCAAGCAAGACGTGGGTGTCATCCATATTGCCGCACACGGTGACGACAAAAACGGCGATATCATTCTTGCTCCAGCAGAGGAGGCCCGAATGGGTGGGATTCCTGTGGAAAAAGACTACATTCTTACTATGGACGAGGTGCAGCAGATTGGCGTGCGCGCGCAGCTTGTAGTGCTGAGCTGTTGTTATAGCGGGCGGGGAGAGATCAAAGCAGAAGGAGTGGTTGGCATGGCACGCGCGTTTTTGGCCGCAGGGGCTCGATCTGCACTTGTCACTCTGTGGGCTATTGACGACGAGGCCACCATGGCTTTTATGAAGAGATTTTACGGTCATCTGAAGGCGGGTTTGAGCGCCTCTGCCAGCTTGCAAAAGGCGATGCTTGAACTCATGAGACTAGACGGATATAGAGACCCCAAGCACTGGGCACCATTTGTTCTTATCGGAGATGACGTACAACTCGATTTGTGATTCCACGCCCGAGCAATCCGAAATGTAGCATGCAATTTCGGCTTGGGCGTAATGGTTTCCCATATGCCATTCGTTGAGCCCTTTTTTAAATTTCTTCGGCACGAAAGAATGAATATATGGAAGCATTCAAAACATTCAAATGTATGCTACGCCAAATGTATGCTACGCTGGGACAAAAACTACGCAAAATTCGAGGCGGTGTGAAAGAGTATCTTTGAGCCACCATTTTGTCAGCCTAGCCGAATGTTATGTTAGAGAAACAAATGCCATCACCTGACTTAAACAATGTAGAGCAGGCCCGTAGCCAGGGATTTTTGTGGGGTTGTGCTTATCTAGAAAAAGCGGACCAACGTGGTATGAATTTATTAACCGCTACTCAACATTCACTAGAAAAAGCAAATATACGAAACTGGCTGTATGCCAAAGTGACTGCAGTCTTCCGTCTGACCCATTTAGTCATTAACATAGTGTTTTCAAACCCTTAAAGTTGGGCCTTTCTGTCGCATGGGGGGTGCTTGCGCACCCCCGGAACCCCCCTGGCTACGCGCCTGTAGAGACCACGTGTCGATCAATATGAAGCGTACTTTGTAGATGGTTAAAATTTCCAGATTTCTACAAGGAATTCGTGCTGTACTGATATGAAATGAAAACAATATAAAGTTAAGTTCGATCTCATAGATATGGAATTTTGTATCATAGTTAGATAATGCGAAATGATTATGTTTTGGCTAGTGATTGATGAGTTGCTGTATTATTTCTGATTTTGTTTTGTTAGTTATTTCGAGAAGTTTTCAAGTTGCTATTTACATAACTGTAGCGTTGTAAGATTTTATATAAGAGTCAAAGCGCACAAATAAATCTGGGCCAAATCTTGTAGAGCATGCTTATCAACTAAAAGTACAACAGAAGGTTATAGAGCAGATTATATAGAGGATATTACATGGCCGCGCGGAGATACGAATTTTATCTTCGAGTGTTGAAAATTTACCTCATGAGTGAGCGTAGCGAACGAGTGAGATAAATTTTTAACACGAGAAGATAAAATTCGTATCTCCAAGCGGTCATGTAATGTTCTGTTATTATATTAACATCAATGAAATACCAAATTCAAAAATTTGAGTTAAGCCTAAAAATCGAGCATTGAGCAAAGGCAAGTGTGATATTTTCACGTGTGAAAATAACATGATATTTTCACGTGTGAAGATATCAAGTTTTCACGCGGGAGATCACCCGGCATTTCACTGGTGTTTATATAATAAACGATTTTATTCCATAGCTACAGTAGGCCAGGTTCCGTGACGTTACAGCACTTTTCAGTCATACCAGAAACATATATCTTAGTTAAAACATGTAACGGCGGACCAAGCTGTGGAATATTCGTGGTGAGTTTATGACCGTATTTGGTCAATAATGAACTCGACTGCCAACCCAAAAAGGTTTCTCTTCATAACATTTCATTTTTCGCTCAAATAAAGTAGAGCAACAGTGGTAAGTGATAATAAGCTAACATTTAACACCTTGAAGTCTTGCAACAACATTATTTTCAAAATCTGTTCAATTGTTTATTCTGCGAATATTCCGCAGCTTGGCACTAACGCAATGTATGTTCGTTGCACGTTTCAACTCACTTATATGTTTCTGGTCATACGAAATCTGCTCTCTTTACAAAGAAACGTTTACCACACCTTTGAAACCTTTTTGCGATGCCTAATCATCAGCAGCATAATGGCCATATGAATGAGATTACAAACTGGAACAGCGGCGTAGCCAGGAATTTCTGATTTCTGAAGGAGGGGGGGGGGGGGGGGGGGGAGATAGTGAAAACATGTGACGAAAATGTTCAAATTTCCTCCAGCAAATACAGTAAATGTATGTGAAAATCTCCCGAGAAAGCCCCCCCCCCCCCCCCCCCCCCCCCCCCCCCCGCCTACGCCCCTGTCAAAGCTCACGTAATGCGACCAGGTCAACGACACATGTTTAAATTCCCGCAACGCTCTAAATTTTAATAGTTCTTAAAAGAACTATAAACGTAACTTCAGCTTTGCAACAACATTTAGGTGTAATGGACGATTCCAGCATTAAGCGCGCGCGCCTTCTTTATTCATAAATGACCAAGCTGTGTCTCACAACTACCAGAATGCAGCGCGCGCTTTTAACAGTTTGTTCACAGTATATTTACGATAAGGACCAGTTATCTTTCCCCAGGAAGACGCTTGCGAGAGTTTCGACTTGATCAGGTTATAGATATGTCCAGAATGACGGTTTGCTCCCAGTCAGCAGTCACAATGCAATTGAAAACGTACATACTTATGTACAAAGCTGAGCCTTTTATTTTCTATGATCATTATATTATTTCTTTATAACCTACTTTCCACGTATTTCGTTTCACGAATTAAAAAAAAATATACCGAAATATTGTTAAATGTTTGATGAATCGTATACATTCGCCTTTGGCACACATGGCCATCTTGAGCATAGAGACGAGGCCAAATGAGCCAATCGGTTTTTGTCCTGTCACGCTCGAAATTTTCGGAACGGGCAGCATCCGTGTTTATCTTGCTTATCTCGTGTCACATCACGCTTCCTGCTTAGCCTCGATTACATTCCAGTACGAAAATCAAGATGGCGCACGCGTGACAAGGGCGAATGATTTATAAATTCAACAGTTGTCACGCATCAGAAACATATAACGGATATGTTTCTGCACGCATTCTATAGACTATTCGCGTTACAAAGAAATGCGCGCGAGGCAGAAAAAAAGACACATTTTCAAATATTTTTCGTACCACTAAACACTGTGATTCACACTTCTAGTGACATGACAACATAAGCAGGGCGTCACGTGTTCAGGTGCATCATGGGTTATCATGGCAAGACGACAGATATCCAGAATGGAAGCTCAAACTCATCACTAAAACTCATCACTTCACTTGCAATATTGTTGCATTTGTCGTGACGATTTTTCTCGCGCGTTTTGCAATTCGAGCACTCTAGAATAAACGAGATGCAGATTCAGTGCGATTTCTGCGTTCTCTTTTCTTTTATAAATCTATTATAAAAATCTTTATAAATCTTTTATAAATCTATAAATTTTATAATTCTTTTATAAATCTTTTATAAATTTATTATTAAATCGCATCAAGTTGCAAAGAGGTTCGGACATCTTTGAAATCTTCGTGACATCACGCGATAAAAATTGCAGTCGGTCGCGCCAAGTTGCACTTAGTTTATATTAGTGATTTTGTGTTGACGCGTACATAAGAGAAAATTCCGCCACGACTCGCGCGACAGAAATTGCAGTAAAAATTGCAAGTGTGTATTAACGGGCCTTAATCTTAGATCTTCTCCAATCTTTTCCAATCCAGACATGGCTTACA
The DNA here is from genome assembly GCA_033964015.1 of Scolanthus callimorphus. Lineage (NCBI taxonomy): Eukaryota > Metazoa > Cnidaria > Anthozoa > Actiniaria > Edwardsiidae > Scolanthus > Scolanthus callimorphus. The sequence continues at coordinate 20,889,644 of CM066912.1, read as the reverse complement.
ATGTCAAGAAACATTACAAATCGGTTTCAAGTCTATAGCTGTTACGGTGAATTTTATCTGCAATATTTTTGCACCAAGCAAATTAACAAGGATTGTGTGAAAAATGTCTTCTTTGAAAACAAATGTCAATAAGCAGCGATGGATGGATTTGAAATTGATAGAGTCACCTAGTTACACCTTTCTGATAATACTGGAAAGAAAAGCGACAGGCATTTACGACTTTTAATGGGGATTTTAGGCTTGCCTTTCGCCTGCGAGGTATCATAGACGATTCCAGCTGTAACCGCGCGCGCTCTTCTTTATTCAGAAATGCGAAAGCCTTATACCACAACTACCAGCATGCAGTGCGCGCTTTTTAACAGTTTGTTTGACAAATGTCCCATATCTACCGACATGCAGCGCGCGCTTGTGTTATAACTGGATTCGCCCACTGTTTGCACCATCTTGCCCTGATTACCCATGATGCAACTGAGGGCGCGAAATCGTTTTTTCTCCAACTTGAAAGCGACATTTAATAAACAAGGGGACACGGTACTGTAGAAATAAAGCGATGTTAAAACATGCTGCTCGTGAGCATTATTGAGCGTTATTGAGCGGTACGGTCTGAGTTTACATGCGTGAGTGAAACTGTTTTTGTGCAACTGCCCTGAAGAAGAGCTAAAGTAAAAGCTTGAAACGTTGGCAAAATCCTCTGTTTTGTCATTTCTGACATCCTATTCCTGAGCGTTACTATCAAAACAGGTAGAGTTTCAGTACACCAGACACTCACAAACTATTAGTATTGATATGTAGCAGCAAACCTCTGTTGCAAGTAGTGCCCCCCCCCCCCCCCCCCCCCTAAGACAGAGCGTACTTGTTAGAGCCATCCAGACACTTACAAACCGTTAGTATTGATATGTAGCAGCAAACCTCTGTTGCAAGTAGTCCCCCCCCCCCCCCCCCTATGACAGAGCGTACTTGTTAGAGCCATCCAGACACTTACAAACCGTTAGTATTGATATGTAGCAGCAAACCTCTGTTGTAAGTAGTCCCCTCCTGTGACAGGGGGTACTTATTAGAGCCATCCAGACACTCAACGAGAACATCGTCATCTGGGTGGACGAAAAACGCAATGGACCGTCGTGCTTTGCGCCGTCTGAACTCTTCTTCTGGCACGAGAACCCGATGTTTCTGCGATTACAGACAGTGCAAGGGTCAGCAAAAATAGAATGTAAAACGAAGAATGAAATATTAGCACTTGTTTACCGCAAATTGACATCCGGTTTACGGTTGTGAGATGTCAAATATCCCAGTCGTACTGCAGTTTAATCGTGAGCGGGATTGGGCAGTCACAAAAAAAAATCGCATCCCCCCTGTTGAGGACCTCTGGATTTCCGGGGTGGGTGGTCAAAATGGAGCTCGGAATTCCAGGGTGGGTGGTCAAAGTAGAGCTTGGAATACCAGGGTGGGCACCCTTAAAATACGAAATTCCAGGGTGGGTAAGCGCAATTTCCAGGGTGGTCATGAGGAAATCACTGGAATTCCAGGGTGGGTGGTTCAAATTTAAAAAATCCAGGGTGGGTAGCTGTGACTCGGGTCCTCAACAGGGGGGTGCGGATTTTTTTTTTGCGACTGCCCATTATACAGCTATTTCAAAAAACGTTGTCTGAAGCCGCACGCGCCCAGACAAAAGTTTTAAACCAGAGTGACATCGACTTCATCCAAATTGTACAAAGACTCAACTTTGACAGAACTTATCAGCAAACAGAGTAAAGCCCTGGCTAAACTAGGACACATGTGGCGCGCAACATTGAAGCCGGACACATGTTTCCTTCATGTTTCCCTGTTTAGCCACGCGAGAAACAGTTGCGCGACAAATTTTGAGATGTTTCCATTGTAGTTTAGCCACTCGCGGAAACATGCAGGACACAAATGTTGCGCGCTACATGTGTCCTAGTTTAGCCGTAGCTTAATGAGAGAGCTCAGGTCGATCTTATTGTTCAATCATAATGATAAAAAAAACGTGAGCCCTTACCGTGGATACAAGTCGGTCAGCAGTCCATCGTTGCATCAGATCACCAATATTGACAATCACACATCCGGGGATTGATGGAGCTGAGATATAGTCACTTCCTATTGGCAGAACCTGAGGGATGGTTGATATCAGCGGTACTCAAAAAAATAGATTTTATAGATTCACATGCCTGTAACAGGGCCGTAGCTAGCGATGGGGGGGTGGGGGGGGGGGGGGGCAGTTGCCCCCCCAGCGAAGTAAAATGTTTAGTGTCAACATGTGGGGAAAAACCTGCTTGCCCCCCCAGCAAATACAAAGAATGACCAAGGCTTGCCCCCCCCCCCCCCACCCCCCACCCCCCAGACAAAATTTCTAGCTACGGCGTTGAAAAGTGCAGCGACAAAGATGTGCCGCGACGCGACCGTGAGCGTGCTTTCATCCCGTATCTACAGCAGGCCAGGTTTAGTGACGGCACTTTCCACAGTCATACGAAATCTGCTCTATCACTAAACTGTGAAAAGACGCAGAATACGGCACACGATCACAAACACGGCACAGAGTCTCGCCTTTTCGTGGACATTCAGCCAATCACATCACGAGAAATAACGGATTAACCAATCAAAATGCTTAGACCCGGTACGGTACAATACATGTACCTTTTACACGATGATATCCGCGAAATCAGCGGTAGCATTGGAAAGATATTATATCATGAAAGTCCTGTTGTTTTTTACGAATCCCCGCGGGCTGCCCGTGGTATTTTTTAAATCTCGATCCAGGCCCTTTAGCTTAGTATAAACAAAATGGCGACAATAAGAATGATGTTTCTCGAGTATCTGCAAGTTTTGGTGAATTGTCCTGTTCATTTAGGTTGCTAAAATGTAATGAAATGCAAGCGACATGAGCAAAATAATCGTCTAGGTTTGTTAAATAACCTTTCAACTGCTAGATGAGCACAAATATGGAGTACTTTCGTGTGTTATCGAGCGGATGGAATTGGATTACGAAATTACATTTGTTATTTCTGTTCAGGCTGAACAGTTTTCAAACTTGGAAATTTCATAGCGAAAGCTATTTTAAAATCTTGAATGCCTATATAATGCAAGTTTCAGTTCCTTTGTCTTTATAACACTAAATAATAGTATAATGTAGGAATCTGAGATGTTTATGTAGATCACTGGTCTTATTTTATAAAATTTTGTTGAAACAATCGTGAGACAGACCCTTTAAGACATGAGGAAAACACTTACAGACGTTCCAAATAAGGTAAGGGGATTTCCGAAAAAGGAAGTTTTGCAACGTCGGACATTCGAAAGTTTCCAGGTCCGTATTTTACTTAATTCTCCCCAAACGAGTGTTGGAGTGTGTACGGAAAAAAGACGACTTAAAACATAGGTGGAAAATATACAAACAGCGTGATTAAACAGGGTTTGCCGGCTGTACTAGAAAGTCCTGCATTTCATCTACTACATCGTTTGAGTTTGGAACAAACTCCTGAAGAGGAAGGACGGACGAAAAAAGAAATTTTTAACGCTTTGTTGTCTCCAGAGCGTCTCGTACATGCTTACTCTATGAGAATCGGTAGCAGGCTGAACCGCAAAGCACTAGATTCTACGACAACCATATCCATATTATGGCCATATACGCTCATTCATTACTTTAGATTTCAAAATGGCGGACGAACATATTAGCCAATCAGAACTGCCCCTGATTGTCCACCGCCAGAATCTTCTTTCGATTGGCAACACAGAAGAGGCGTTGGAAAGATGGGGTGGCGGATGGTCGTTCTGAAAATACAGAATCCCGCGAAATTCTAAAGTGGTCCTCGAATTTCGGATTTTTAGAGAGCTGCCTCGCATTCTCGTTTTTATGGTAAAACATGTATGCGGGACAATCTTTTGGACATCTCGCTCTCGTACTTTTAAACATTGACCTCACTGTCGCGGAAAATCTCGCATTTTCCACTCACCGCACGTGAAAGAGAAAATGGGTAAATGGGAAACGTGCAAGAGAACAAAATCAGGTTGCTTTTGCTATAGCTATAATCAAGTTATTCTACACGAGCTAACAAAGCCACAAGGAGTGGCGAATTTGTCGGTTTTACGTCAGGGAATCACTGCAGAAACTCATCCATGGGAAAAGCTGAATTTCCCATGGTAGAAGAATGTGAGTTGTTTGGACTTCCCATGGATACCCGTGTGAATTTCCCATGCGGGCCCTGGAAAAAAAAAATCAGCTTTTCCCAATTTTTCTTCTTCACAAATTCCCTGTGTAGCCCTTGATAAGAAATGACATGACTTTTGAACCAAGCGAAGGTGTAAATACAGGAAAAGAGAATGGAATAAACAAACAAAACAACAAATCTGACCTGCAATCCACCCAATTCATCTTGAAATAGCAGTGTTATTGTACCGTAGTCACTGTGCTCGCCACATCGTACTTGACCTGGCTTGATAACCGAATCATCAGGGAGGGGAGGGTAGTACAAAATTCGCATGGTAGTGGAGTTAGAGGAGGTCCGATACGATTGTGGCATTCAGACAACCAGTCATGATCCTGAAATAATATCATTTAATATTGTTAACAGTTTTAGCGTACAGAGTTATTTTTCAGGTGAGAGAAGTACCTGTACTTACAGCTGAAACCGTTGCATCGCGATCCACGTTTTCAAAAACACTAAATTATTTTTGGATTTTTGACTTTGCTTTTCCTCCAATCAAACTCTTGCCCTGTTTCGCCTAGTGCAGTCAACTGGCTTCCCTCTGAACCAAAACCAGACAACGTCGCGACGGAAAGCCAGGCGACTGCACTATGTGAAACATTGCAAGAATCTGATTGGCTCATAAGATTTGACGGGCGGAACAGAAAAGCCAAACACAAAACGATGTTTTGAAAACGCGGGTCGCGATGCAACGATTTTAGCTGTAAGACACGTTATCTTACAACTTGAAGCAAATAACAAGAAGTGGTCTTGTTACACAAAAGTAAGAAACCTTTTGATTTGGTTTTGGTGTGCATTTGATAAGTATGCATATATTTAACCATTATCCTGCGAGATTGCGTAGAATATCGTCCGATACTTAGCAGACGAGGGACACAGTCTCGAGTTGGCTAAATCAGACGATATTCTGCAAACATCGAGCAGGATAATGGTTTTATTATTCAGCACAACGATGGCACAAAAACCCCTGAAAAACATTACTTTTGTGTATTATTTACGAGCTCAACACATCATATTTCCCTCAGACGACGGATATCGCAAAGGATCTGTCATCTGTCATGTACAGAAGACAGCTATTGGCGTTCCAATGACCATATTTGGGCAGTGCATCGATGTGCTTAATAATAAAAAAGTGATAAGCTGTGGGGGAAGGAGATGCATGAAATTGCAGGCTATTGGATCTGTGTGAGCAGGGGATGGGGTGGGTACGGAGGACTTTGCAAAAATGTAAATGTAAAAAAACTGTAATTTATTTAAGAATCAAATAAAATGCAGAATAAATAAATCTATACAATTTTTTGGCGAGCTATGTATTGCAGAATCATTTGACATAAGCCTCAAAAACCAGCCAATCAGAATGCATCGAGCCAAATTCTGTCGTAATTTGGTTATTTTAGTGTTAGTTCGTTTTGCCTCGGTGATTCTTGTCTTGCTCTGTTTCTTTCTGAAGCTTCACCCTGGAAACACTTTAGAAATTTCAGTCAGTCTATCAATCAAAAACGTCAGTCACAAAGGCGGAGTTTCGGGGGCCTCGTTTCATTGGATGATTTATTTTAGAGCCTTCTCAATGGCAGCAGGATTAGTTGCGGAACGAGATCGTGTTAATCGTCTCCCCTTGAATAATACGATTCCGATCCGGAACTAAGTCCTGATGCCAATGAGAAGGCGCTCCTGAAGCTTGGAATAATCCTATAAAACACGTACTCTTGGATGCGCAATACCTTCAATTTAAGCTTTCTAACCTCATGGCTGCGGTAAATTTGTCTGTTGTATATTTCTGGCATAGGGCTTTCACATTCACACAAAAATGTGGCATACGCGTCAAAGCCTGAGAATCACGCTTACGAAATGCGTCTTCCCTTTTTTGTGCAACGTCAACTTCATTTAACCAAAAACTACATTTGGATTACCTTAACAATTTGTTAGGAAGTAGGAAGGAATTTACCGTATTTGTCAAATAAGCGCCGCCTTCGAATAAGCGCCGCCTTCGAATAAGCGCCGCATTTCGAGCAATAAAGTTAATAAGCGCCGCCCTCGAATAAGCGCCGCATTTCGAGCAATAAAGTTAATAAGCGCCGCCCTCGAATAAGCGCCGCATTTCGAGCAATAAAGTTAATAAGCGCCGCCCTCGAATTAGCGCCGCATTTCGAGCAATAAAGTTAATAAGCGCCGCCCTCGAATAAGCGCCGCATTTCGAGCAATAAAGTTAATAAGCGCCGCCCTCGAATAAGCGCCGCATTTCGAGCAATAAAGTTAATAAGCGCCGCCCTCGAATAAGCGCCGCATTTCGAGCAATAAAGTTAATAAGCGCCGCCTTCCAATAAGCGCCGCCTTCGAATAAGCGCCGCATTTCGAGCAATAAAGTTAATAAGCGCTGCCCTCGAATAAGCGCCGCATTTCGAGCAATAAAGTTAATAAGCGCCGCCCTCGAATAAGCGCCGGATTTCGAGCAATAAAGTTAATAAGCGCCGCCTTCGAAGAAGCGCCGCATTTCGAGCAATAAAGTTAATAAGCGCCGCCCTCGAATAAGCGCCGCATTTCAAGCATAAAGTTAATAAGCGCCGCCCTCGAATAAGCGCCGCATTTCGAGCAATAAAGTTAATATATAGATTTAGCCACTGGCTAAAAGCGGAGCTCCTGGTTATAACATTTTCTGTGTGAATGAAAGGAATTCCCATGTGTACATGGTTTACATGGTTGCTTTAGAGTCTTCCCTTCACGAGATATTAATTTTTCAAGCATAGATAACGTCATCAATGATGTCACATCACGTGACCACTTCATTTCGCTCATCTGGTTAGACTACACTACCAAAGTTGGTTGTTATAGAGTCTTCCCTTCACGAGATATGATTTTCAAGCATAGATGACGTCATCGATGACGTCACATCACGTGACCACTTCATTTCGTTCATCTGGTGACCTGGACTACACATATCAAGATAGTTCCCTTGAAAAAGTGTCGACATTCTCCAACTTCCTTATAAGGAAATATATGCATACCATATTTGGAATCCCAGTAAGTTTTTCACTATTTCTGTTGACTTAGAAAGCTTAAAACTCGACCAAAACTCAAATATACTCGAGGAAACATGCTATGTGCATTTTCCACTGTGTTGTTCACGGTCAAGAGCCTGGCAACAAGGTAGACAAGATACCACAGGAAGCCCGGTCAATCTCTAGAAAGGCGACACTACTATCTTGATATGTTACCCAAGTTTGGTTGGTTTAGAGTCTTCCTTTCATGAGATACTCATTTTTCAAGCATAGATGACGTCATCGATGACGTCATATCACATGACCAGCTCATTTCGCTCATCTGGTGACCTAGACTACACTACCCAAGTTTGGTTGTTTTAGAGTCTTCCCTTCACGAGATATCGATTTTTCAAGCATAGATGACGTCATAGATGACGTCACATCACGTGACCACTTCATTTCGCTCATCTGGTGACCTAGACTACACTACCAAAGTTTGGTTGTTATAGATTCACGAGATATTGATTTTTCAAGCATAGATGATGTCATCGATGACGTCATATCACGTGACCACTTCATTTCACTCACCTGGTGACCTAGACTTCACTACCAAAGTTTGTTTGTTTTAGAGTCTTCCCTTCACGAGATATCGATTTTTCAATCATTGATGACGTCATCGATGACGTCACATCACGTGACCGTGTTACAGCACCCCCCTTGTGACAAAATATACCAAGTATGATTGTCTTGGCATGTTCCCTTGAGGAGATATAATTTTTTCTTTGCATACCAAAAAATCATATCTCCCGAAGGGTAGCTTCTATAGAAGCCAAACTTGGACAAACTTTCAAGGGACGCGGTCAAAACATTCGTACTTCCTTGGGACCCGATTTAAGGGGGTAGGGTATGACCCGGAACCACCTACCTAATGAAGGAGTAGAGGGCGGAGGTGGTACCCGGTATCTACCACCAGGTCTTGCAGATCAAGGGTGGTGGTACCGCCGCGACCTACCACCAGATCTTGCGGATCAAAGGGAGGTGGTACCACCCGGTATCTACCACCAGGTCTTGCGGATCAAGGGTGGTGGTACCACCCGGGACATACAACCAGATCTTGAGGGTCAAAGCTGAAAGCGATGTGGTACCACCCCAGTCTACATCGTAGGGCTGCGTGACCGACACAAAGAACGGGCTGCGAGGGAGACTAGCCATGCTAGCTGCCCCTTTGCCATATCGTTATATCGAGGTTTCACTGTATATGTAGAATCTCTGGCATGCTTGCATTCCTGAATGCCTCGGGTCGATCGAGGAATTATTTTTCATGCGTTCAGGTCCAATCGAATTGACGGCCCTGTTCTTCTCTAGAACTATTTCTCGGGTTCAGTATCCTGAAGCATTCAGAAATGCTAGCATGCCAGAGCTTCTACCTGGATAAACCAGCTAAGGCAGGGGTCGCGTTCAAAAAGATATATTATGTCGCTACCAAAAATGGATCGCGGATCGAATCCTGACCTCCTTGGCCTCCTTGCGGTCGCGCTCGCACGAATGAAAACTGTATCGGATTTCGCCCTTCATGTGCACAAGAGTGAGATCTTTGTTTTCATCATGTTTGGAATATTGCTCTTGATCGCAGTCTGTACTGTTTGTATGCTTGCAGTTGACTATTCACAATGCTACTACTCATGGTCTTGATTTTGGCGCCTGCCTAGACATGAATTCGTAGTTTGAAAATAAATCCCCGTTCTTGACCACTTTGACTCACGAACATTCATACCAAAGAACAAATTTCGGATGAGGAAATACGGGTGCAAATCAAAACAACCACGCGACATACCAGACACGCGACTGCTTAATGCTAGCTATAATAAAAGAGACGGACGGAAAAAAACCTCTGCTAGCAGGGTAATGAGGAAAGCAATCGGTTAGGAAATATTATATTATACAATCTGGATTCTTATTTTGCGGGCAAGGTACAGCTATGTACGAGTGTTGTTACGGACGGTGTGCAGGGTGCAGGGCGCAAGGTATGCAGGGTGCAGGTTATAAGTTGCAGGGTGCATAGCCTGCGTAGCAAACGCAAATGTTCGGCAAAGGCTTTGAGAAACGCTCTATCCCGGTAAAGTTTCCCTGTTTTCTGTGTTTTGAATGCGAATGTCCGACATTTCCGCTTTGACAGAAGATGAAATCAGAGACGGGCACTTTTCTGACTTTTCAACTGGTCAATCAAGAGTGACATATCTGACATATGGAATCGAAGCTCAGAAGCAAGGATTTTATAAAACAGACATGACAAATACTGCACGAGCCAAAAAATAAATCCCGAACGTAACAAAATAAAATCATTGCTTCTGAGTTTGCTTCTGGGCTTCGATGCCATATGTCAAAGCGGAAATGTCGGACATTCGTATTCAAAACAGGGAAACTTTACCGGGAGAGAGCGTTTCTCAAAACATTTGCGTTTGTCTGTCTGTCTGTCTGTGTATGCACCCTGCAACGTCCGAGTGCGAGTTTTGTTATTGCAAAACCCGGTTCCTGGAAATCTGCTTGTTGTCAAACATGGCAGTCGACAGATTTTTTGACAGCAGTCCATTGTTTCTCTGGCCTGCCTGATATGACACCGCTCGAGGCAGGACCACGGCTCTTTTGATCTTATGCCCTGCGGTCAGACTTTCGTTAGAGATGCCGTGCTTAGCTGTTGCCGGGCATAAACACAGCGCGCTAGATTCGTGCTTGAAGTCTGCGGATAGTCAGAATTCGTGCTAGATTTGCTAATTCATCAAAGGGGCGGCAGCGCGTTTGAAGCCCGCAAATTAAAAATTAGACTTGAGTCGTGCTAAGCAAACAAAATTTGACAGTTGTCATTCAAAGTGAGCTGAAACATTCACTGCAACATTAGCCTCAGCACTTTTTCGAACTGTATCAGATACAAACGCTAAAGCTCGGTTCCCAGCAGTGGGGGTTCTGTGTGCCCTTTTGCTGCCGCCAGATAATTAGTAGAAAATAAAGTATTCCATTTGCCGAACATTTGCGCTTGCTACGCATGTGAATTTCATATCAAGTTAGGCCTACGGCAAACGCCGAACTTCAGCCGCTCTTCTTCTGTTGAACCTTTCCTTTTTCAAAGGATGCCGCTTCATTATACTTTATAACCAAGAAATTTCTATTGTTTTGTATTGGAACGGCGCGACTCTGGCACGGCGTTTGCCGTAGGCCTTTAGGCCTTATAGAGCTATGTAAACATGTAAACACCTTTGATTTATTTAATTAGCTAGTTTCACAACAGCTTGTATAATTCCTTCAAATCATAGTCTTTTTACCAAATTTAAAAATCCAATCGATCTACAGTAAATTCCAGGATCATCAGAATAGTGTGGTTTATACGCCTACGGGTCAGCGACCGGGTCAGGGAAGCGGAACAACGCAGGCTATGCACCCTGCAACTTACACCGTCCGAGTGTTGTTTTTATATTACAAAACCTAGACTGCTTGCAGTCCCTTGCTCGGGGAACGTCCGTAATATTAGAGATAAAAGTCTTACTTTGCGCGCGCCTAGTACTGTGTATTTATGCCGAGGACACGTCACGATAAGCGCGCACCACAGGGGGATTCACAAATGCACAGTACTAGGCGCGTGCAAAGTAAGACTTTTAACCTCTTATTACGCGCGCAAAGTAATACTTTTACCTCTAATATTACGGACATTCCCCGAGCAAGGGACTGCAAGCAGTCTAGCAAAACCCGGTTCCAGGAAATCTGCTTGTTGTCAAACATGGCCGTCGACAGATTTTTTGACAGCAGTCCATTGTTTCTCTGGCCTGCCTGATATGACCCCGCTCGAGGCAGGACCACGGCTCTTTTGATCTTATGCCCTGCGGTCAGACTTTCGTTAGAGATGCCGTGCTTAGCTGTTGCCGGGCATAAACACAGCGCGCTAGATTCGTGCTTGAAGTCTGCGGATAGTCAGAATTCGTGCTAGATTTGCTAATTCATCAAAGGGGCGGCAGCGCGTTTGAAGCCCGCAAATTAAAATTAGACTTGAGTCGTGCTAAGCAAACAAATTTGACAGTTGTCATTCAAAGTGAGCTGAAACATTCACTGCAACATTAGCCTCAGCACTTTTTCGAACTGTTTCAGATACAAACGCTAAAGCTCGGTTCCAAGCAGTGGGGGGTTCTGTGTGCCCTTTTGCTGCCGCCAGATAATTAGCCCATTGTTTCCTGGACTCGAGGCAGGACCACGGCTCTTTTGATCTGCCCTGCGGTCAGACTTTCGATGTTGCCATTGCACAGCGCGCTAGTGGTTTATCCAAGTAGAAGCTCTGTTGGCATACTAGCATTCCTGCGAATGCTTTGATTGCAATAAGTTTCTCTAGGGAACGTCCATATGTAGGAAGACAACCAAAATAACTAACAATAGTTTCTTTCGGAATGCGTATATGTATATGCAGCGTATATGGCTTATTGCCTCCAATCTTACTCGGTAATTAACTCTAACTTCTCTCTGAAAAGGTCAGGGAGAACCCATTCATGTGTTAGTGGATCTATTTCAGCCAAACACAAGCGCTCCCCCGACAGACGCTTATAGGATTCATAATACTTGACAAATGTGCTCTGATTTCACGTAGTATGTCATATTATCCACGACGTCAACATGGTCAATGGATATCTAATTCCGCACGCTCTCTAATTGGCTCTGAATTCAAAGGATATTTGTTTTAGGGGCAGACCATTTGACTTCTGAGGGGGGAGGGGGGTGGATGATTTTGAAAATAAATATCCTGCCCAGCATTTCCTGCACAACATATTTGTTATAATCCTCAACTAATTTACGAAATAAATATCCTACAATATCTTAGAACATACCACAAAAGACGGCAAAAATAAACAACACTGTTTGGTTGCACACGCTTCCACTCCTCGATTAAATGGTTGCGCGAGTATAGATAGATAGATAAGATGAAGTTTTAAAGGTTTTACTTTTCGCTCCTTCCTTTTTCTTTGACAAAAAACCAGCGCACCGTATGCAGGTATTTGTGTTGTAAGCCTCTGCTGCTATTATCCTTTTTGACCTTTTTGATTTTTCGATGGGCCGGTACCTACTCCAAATTTAGTGAAATATAGGGTCCCATAGGGGTATGGGCCGGTACCTACCACCCAATTTAATGAAATATAGGGTCCCATAGGGGTATGTACCGGTGCCAACCATCTACTTTTGCAATAATCGGGTCTCAAGGAGGTATAGACCGGCACCTACCATCTCACAGCAATAACGGGTACCATAAGCGTCGCGGACAGGGGTGGGTATCACCCGGTACCTACCACATCTTTGTGAAAAATCGGGTCCCGTTCGAGTACATATGTTTTGACCGTGTCCCCAAAGACCATAAGAGGAACTCTACACCAAAGTCACGTACCCTTACGTCATCAATGACGTCATCAAAATGATCCATAATGTCCGTGACGTTCAAAAATCAACTCGATAGTATACTATACGTTTTTTCCTTAGGTATGGTGCTCCGCTATAACCAATAGGAAAACACATTAGAATGAGCTAGACCAAGCTTGGAAAGCCTAGTTGTTACTTTTTGCGGATCTTCGAATATTTGAGGCTTAGGAAAAACCCATATAGAAACTCGAAAAAGGAGCAAAAGAAAAACATATTATTCAATGCATATTACATGTACCATTTTTGAGAAACGTTTATTAAAGTATACCGTTTTGTTCCGGGATTTCATTAGATATGTTAGGGAAAATTGCGGCGGATTCCCAGGGGGGGACTCCAATATTTTTTTTGTCGGGGATGATCGTCGGAAATTTTCAATTTCACCCCTAAAAGATACCACACATGGCGGGCCATGACGCGGCTCAAAACATTTATTACCCTAAAAGATGAGGTCTTATGTACCAAGTAGGCGCGAAGGACACAAGTAACGGGTAAAAGATACCCAGCAAGAAATTTCCGTGTTTGTTTCTAATTATCGTCTTCTCATGATCGAATAATCTCTCTTCTTACACGGTTTTTAGAAGCACCATCATCAGAAAAAACAATTTCGACACAGTTTCGGCCCTAAAAGATACCAATCTGCCTAAAATTTAAGAAGATCAAGATCACCCCTAAAATAAAAGAGACCAAACCACCGTGATTTTAACCCTAAGAGATGCGACGATCATCCCCGACCAAAATATATGGGAGTCTTTCCTTCCCCCCCCCCCCCCCCCCCCCCCCCCTCCCTATATTTGAATGCTAGGAATGACCGTGGTATTTTTTTAGGAGTTGAAATCGGCGATCCTGGTATTTTTTTAGGGGTTCGAAAATAAAAAAAAACGGTATGGAAAGAAAAATAGGAATTTCTTAGGAGGTTCTCACGCAAATAAGTAGTGTATTGAAAGTCAGAATAAAATTTAAAATTGTTGGTATTTTTTAGGGTATTTTCAGACTGAGGGGTATTTTTATTAGGGTGGAATTCTTTTACGACCAGGTATTTTTTGATAAGTAATGATTTACCAAAGCAAAAACTAGCAAACAAGATTGAGATTAAAGCCGACGTTTCGACGCTAACATTGCGCCATTCTCAAGAGTGAATGGTAGAGTTTGGTAGAGTTAAACAAAGCGTGGATTTAAAGGCTAAAACTTATTACATGCATACTGAAATTAACTAAATAACACTCTAGCGCGAATGGAGTCGCTTTGGACGTTAAGCTCTGGCTTCAACGTGCGAATGTACAGCATTTCTTTGATTAAGCAATCAGATTTCGTACAGCACTTAGCAAGCACGTGAAACTGATCTAATAGAGCTTTAGGTAATTGACTATTGTGCTTCTGTTGGTAATGCCTATACACGGAGGACGACTTGCCACGAGTGTAACCCACATACCCTACATCGCACCGGTTACATTTAAATTGATAAACAAGTATATTTTTTAGGGTCAAAATTCCAGTTTCCCGACGGTCACCCCTAGCATTTTAACATTAGAGTCCCCCCCCCCCCCGGGCAGGTAAGGACCTTGAAGCTTAGGGCTTGTGCGTGGAGACCCCCATCATTGTAACAAATTTCTAGAGATGGAGCATGAGCCAGGCAACACAGATTTGGAATATCTAGTGGCAAATACTCAGGTGAATATCTAGTGGGAAATACTCAGGTGAATATCTACTGGCAAATACTCAGGTGAATATCTAGTGGGAAATACTCAGGTGAATATCTAGTGGGGAATACTCAGGTGAATATCTAGTGGGAAATACTCAGGTGAATATCTAGTGGGAAATACTCAGGTGAATATCTAGTGGGAAATACTCAGGTGAATATCTAGTGGGAAATACTCAGGTGAATATCTAGTGGGGAATACTCAGGTGAATATCTAGTGGGAATACTCAGGTGAATATCTAGTGGGGAATACTCAGGTGAATATCTAGTGGGAAATACTCAGGTGAATATCTAGTGGGGAATACTCAGGTGAATATCTAGTGGGAAATACTCAGGTGAATATCTAGTGGGAAATACTCAGGTGAATATCTAGTGGGGAATACTCAGGTGAATATCTAGTGGGGAATACTCAGGTGAATATCTAGTGGGAAATACTCAGGTGAATATCTAGTGGGGAATACTCAGGTGAATATCTAGTGGGAAATACTCAGGTGAATATCTAGTGGGAAATACTCAGGTGAATATCTAGTGGGGAATACTCAGGTGAATATCTAGCATCTCGTACTCTCAGAGCTCCCCGGCTGAGGGGCAGGCTCAGGTGACAGCCAGACTGACACATGCACAAGAGTTGATACAGAGACGACGACAAAACGATCTTTCTGCGCCAACGTTTACAGTCAATCAGCAAATGTATTTTTAAAAATGGCTGTCTTCAGAGCCTCCCCTGCCTGCGAGCTGGGGAGCTCTGGGTACGAAAATGATAACAAAAATTCCTACGAAGCTCTGGGTACCTATCTATTACCTTTTTTTATGGCATCGAGCAGAAGAAAAGAATCAAGTACAGTAAAACCCCGCTATAAGAACCTGCTGACAAACATTTGCAATTTTAATACTCCAAAATTAAGAACCTGTTTTGCCAAGCTTATTCAAACAGGTTCTTATACGTGGGGTTACAATGCACTTCCAATGGCGATGTCAAAGATTGAATAACTACAAAACACATTGTATATGTAATGCGCTATTTTTCTTGCATTTCTGTCTTCCTATTCCTTTCATTTTTCGTTGCGTATATTAATAATGAAGAAAACACACGTTATATTTTTTTCTGGTAATCGATCCTATATTTGAATGCTATGAATGACCGTGGTATTTTTTAGGGGTTGAAATCGGCGATCTGGTATTTTTTTGGGGGTTCAAAAATAAAAAAAAATTGTATGGTAAGAAAAATAGGAATTTCTTAGGGGTTCTCTCGCAAATAAGTAGTGTATTTGAAAGTCGAGAGGATACATTTGAATGTATATAAAAAAGGCCAGAATACAATTTAATCTGTCAAAATGTTGGTATTTTTTAGGGTATTTTCAGACGGAGGGGCATTTTTTAGGGTGGACATTTTTTACGACCAGGTATTTTTTGATAAGTAATGATTTACCAAAGCAAAAACTAGCAAACAAGATTGAGATTAAAGAAATATTATTAACCCGACGTTTCGACGCTAACATTGCGCCATTATCAAGAGTGAATGGTAGAGCTAATTACATGCATACTGAAATTAACTAAATAACACTCTAGCGCGAATGGGGTCGCTTTGAACGTTAAGCTCTGGCTTCAACGTGCGAATGTACAGCATTTCTTTGATTAAGCAATCAAATTTCGTACAGCATTTAGCAAGCACACGTGAAACTAATCTAATAGAGCTTTAGGTAATTGACTATTGCGCTTCCTGTTGGTAATGCCTATACACGGAGGACGACAGTGTGTTTCTGCCCTTCGACGCGATAATGCAAATGGCCGCGAGTGTAACCCACATACCCTGCATCGCACATTGTATATGTAATGCGCTATTTTTCTTGCATTTCTGTCTTTTCCTATTCCTTTCATTTTTCGTTGAATATATTAATAATGAAGGAAACACACGTTATATTTTTTTTCTGGTAATCAATCATAATGTCTCCTCCGTAGAAACTAAGAACCTAAGCAACCCTTTGACTACCAAACCAGCCATTGCTACATGCAGGAATTTGGAAGGCTCTACCATCAAACGCACTGCAAACTGACACTAAATCTCCTGAATCTCTGGTAAATTGCGTAGAAGAGTGATTTTTTCTACTGACCAGAGAAGCTGAGGGAATCAGAGGTTCGGATTTCTAACAGAAACAACCACTTGATTTCGCAAAATTACACGCGATTTTGGCATGCAAAAACACACGGTCAACTGAACACTGAGGAGGCATTTTTTCGCATAAATCAAACAAAGTCAGCAAGGTGCAGGTTTTTCCCTTAGCTTTGACCTAAAGTGCCGCGCTTTGAACTTTGAATCGACTGCCCACAACAACAAACACAAAACTCTATAGCTCGGGATACCTGTGGTAAACGAATGACAGTTGACAGTATTCCTCCCTATACTGGCTGATTCCATTTTTAAACCACACCGGGGGGATAGAGGTCCTATGGAAAATTTTCCAGTGGAAAACTCCAGGGGACTCGGGAATTTCCACGGGAGGGTGTGAGTCTGGCGCTTGGAAATTCCAAGGGGGAGGGGTTAACTTTCCAGGGACATTTTATCCCAAAATAGTTTTTCCAGGGGTATTTTGCCAGAATGGAAATTCCAGGTAGGGAGACATGTATTAGGCAGGGGAGGGTATCTGATTCACAAATGGAAATTCCAGTAGGGGGTCTTTTTAAAGAAGATCAGCCATTTCAGCTGACTTGGCCTGACTTGAAAGGAGGTGAGGTTTATACGCGGATTCTCAAGGCAAAAGGCAGTTTTAACTACATTAGCATTAGCGTTGCGGTTTAAAAATGTAATCAGCCATTAGACATGTTAGACTGTTTCCTTTAGAATTTACTGTTCTCCGCCGCGCCAGCACATTGCTCTTATCGAATGTCGTTCTGCTATCCTGTTCATAGTGACAGTTGACTATTTTGTATTAATCTTTGTTTTTAGTTTGTTCCTTTAAATATCTTGACTTGACATTCTTGAGTTTGTCGTTGTTGTCTTACTGTCATTCGGTAGCAAGGGTTTCTTGTAGAGAGCAGGCAAGTATGAGAAGGTAAATGATCTGAGGAAAAAAGGCGAAAAGAAGTTTGATAAAAAATCAATGATAAAATTGTAAATGGAAATACTGACTCTTTTCCAAATTGTACATTTAAAGTTTCCTCCTCCTCGTCCTCCCACTCTTTTCCTCCTCTTTCTCCTCCTCATTTCCTCGTCCCTCGACCTTCCTCCTCTTCCACATCCTCTTCCTCCCCAATGCTTTTCTTGCTCTTCCTCCTCCTCCACCTCCTCCTCCTCCTCCTCCTCCTCCCTCCTCGTCCCTCGACCTTCCTCCTCGTCCACATCCTCTTCCTCCCCCACCCCTCTTTTCGCTCCCGCTCTTCCTCTTCCACATCCTCTTCCTCCCCCACCCCTCTTTTTAGACTAGACGAACTTTCGGAAAATCGTACTTCATGAGGCATTTTTAGTAAAAGCTGGCAACAAGTGCCATCTTATGCGAAATTTTACGCTGAATCCGGATTTTTTTGTTGGCAAGGCATATTTTGCATTTTAAGAGGTGAAATGACGTCATGATTGACAGCTGTCACACAAAACTCTACAATGAATTTTTCGCCGATTTTTCTTTTCAAATTTTAACGGCCAGTGAAATTCAAATGTATAAGTGGCAATGTGATATTCCAAAAAATGTATCTATATTATGGGATAGGGTGACTGATGGGCGTAGAACGTCATCCAAAATGGCGGATCCAAGATGGCCGCCGTGCCGCCATTTTGGATATCTGTTGATTGTTTGAGGCCATCACGTTCAAAGGCTAAACTTAAAAAAATATAAAAGACAAAACTTAAAAGATTTTGTAATACATAAAACGTAGCAACTGACGATTATGGTGGAAAGAAAATAATATATAGGCAAATATATGATGTTGTTAGTGAATTTAGGTAGGAAGCGCAATCCACAAAATTATAGCAACTTATAGTCGTCCCTACTGTAAAAGTTCTCATATGTTTATTGATTTCAAAGCCTATCACTGAGTCAAATACAACTACAACTATTGCTTTAAATGCATGCAGAATTTCCTCTTACACACACAGGAATAATAATGAAAAGAAAAAAGCAGGGATAAAGGGGGAAATCATTCTATGGCAATTTAGGCGTTGCTCCAGCCTTTTCCGAATTCTTTTTATAGCCTGGTGGTAGCAACTTTGAACTTATAAACAAAAGTAGCGAATGTTAGACTTTAATTTGTCCTCGGAGTAGCTTTCCTCTCTATGCTTGAAAGCCCTTATCCTATTCCAACCCCTTTCTTGTCTGAGGTTTCCTTTTGAGGTTTTCTGCTGGTCCTGAGGTTTCCGCTGTTTTCCGATTATGCCACGGGGTCAGCAGATTGCATGATCGTTGTGAGGGAACTTTTGATATAAGGACTTCAAAGGACACAGTTTGTTGCCGATATCAAGGATGATCATCGAAAAATGGTGATATCGTTTAGATCGTAAAATCATGCGGCGGTGAATCTGATTCACCTTTTCATATGATTTGCCTTTTATATATTTCATATGGCTTCATTCGACCAGCAGCACTGCATTTCATACTGTGATACCTTAAATTCATTTTCAGGTATTTATTTCAATGTCTTTTTGACTACCAGACTGATAGTCTCTAAAAATCAAATTTGACGATATGGCGGCCATCTTGGATCCGCCATTTTGAATATCAGAGCAGCGCCATATCCGAATAATACGACAACCATTCGTATAGAACATTCTAGACTATCCTGTTCAAGTTAAATATTCGTTCGAATTTGAAATATAGCGACAAAACTATTTTAAGGGGTTCGCGAACAGCTGTCAATCATGATGACGTCATTTTCACTCATTAAAATGCTAAATCAGGGATGGCAACAAGAAAATTCGGATTCAGCGTGAAAAATTACATAAGAAAACTCTTGTTGCCAGCTTTTACTAAAAAATGCCTCATGCGCCTTAAATATTGCAATTTTCTGATATTTCGTCTAGTCTATTTCCCTCCCGCTCTTCCTCTTCGATATCCTCTTCCTCCCCCACCCCTTTTTTCGCTCCCGCTCTTCCTCTTCCACATCCTCTTCCTCCCAAAACTTTCTTGCTCTTCCTCCTCCTCCTCCTCCTCCCTCCTCGTCCCTCGACCTTCCTCCTCTTCCACATCCTCTTCCTCCCCCACCCCTCTTTTCGCTCCCGCTCTTCCTCTTCCATATCCTCTTCCTCCCCAAAACGTTTCTTGCTCTTCCTCCTCCTCCTCCTCCTGTTGCTCCACTGCTCATCTTTTTTTCCTCTTTTAAAACACACGATACCAATATACAATTTAATTTTTTTCCTAGAGGGCACGGTAACGAATCCTGCATTCTGATTGGTTCTTAGAGCGCGCGCGGGGGCAATATTCTCCTATCTCTGACCTAGGTCACAGTTACCATTTTCGCGCGCTTGTTTTCATCGAAAAAATCAAATTTTTGAGTTGGGAAAAAATAAATAAGTTATTCACCGGCTTTAGGTCGGTCCGCATAGGGAAAAAACAGTGACCTCGGCCTGGAAAATGTTGACCTCGGCCTCCGGCCTCGGTCAACATTTTCCAGCCTTCGGTCACAGTTTTTCCCTATACGGACCTCCCAGCCGGTAAATAACATATATGTAACTCAGGCGCATCCACATCAGCGGCCAAATCGTTGAGTCAAATTCAACAAGCTCCTGCACAGGCGCTCTTTGAACCTCAGCCACTTCGAGCGATCAAAACATAACCACCACATCCCTCTATCGAAAAGTTCATCCGCCTACTAATGATCATCACTATCATCATCTTATATTCATTCACACATTCACATCACTGACATCGTTAGTTTTATAGGCCGGCGCAACGTGTCGTCATTAAATATTCGACTTTTGATACGTCGATACGTTTTAGGTGGTGGGTGGCTCCAATATGTTTTTGGCGGGGGTGCTCGTCGTACCTTTTAGGGTTTAATATCAGGCCTGTGGTACCTTTTTGGGGGTAAGAATCGAAAACTTGTAATTTTTTCCAGATAGGTACCTGTTGGAGGGTCGTTCTAGCAAATCTAGCAAATCACACTAGTTGGTAGCTCCTGAATTTCAGACGTATTTTCCCTAGTAAAAAGTACGAGAGAAAATTGAGGGAAAAACGTCTTGCTGGTACCTTTTAGGGGTCAAAATCAACTAAGCGACGCCATCTTTTTACTTATAAAACAATGCGTTACTGGGAGTCACGGTCAAGCAGTTTGGCGGCGTTAGCTCTTGAAAATTGCAAAATACCTGGTTATCTCAGTAGCGAGTACAGACTGAGTGTAGCTCTCCCATAGTTTCATATTATGAGCTCTCTGCTTTATTGCCTCATCCTTTCGTCTTTGTCGCTCAAGCTCCTCTCTAAACGTGGAAAAGCTAATCATTAATGCAAAAAAGAAATCGCAGACCACCCCCTTTCAGAAACCCATTCACAGCTACCCACCCTCGATTTATTTAATTTGAACCAAATAACCTGGAATTCCAGTGATTTCCTCATGAGTACCTTGGAAATTGCGCTTAACCACCCTGGAATTCCAAGCTCTACTTTGACCACCCACCTGGAATTCCGAGCTCCATTTTGACCAAGGTGTTATCTTCATAAATATATTCTATGCTACATCCCCCATCACTGAAAAGTCTTTGCTATACGGCTACCTTATGCAACTATCTGGTTGTGCAATGTGCGTGCAACCTCTGCCCGCAAGACCTTTTCTAGTGAGTAACTCGACACAATAAACGAAACAAATTTTAGCGCGCATAATTTCTCTCGATACGGGTGTTTGCCGAACAAGTGGCTTCTAGCCGTCTAAAGTAGCCTGATTCCCCTTTATAAGTAGTATGATTGATGTGATCCCCCTCAGAGCTGTTGAAAGACTTCGTGCCCCCCCTATTTGAACAAGTAGAAAAGATTTTACAGAAACAGATCGCATTTTTCTTTCGTTGCGCATATTTCATCAAGTCCTAGAGAAAAGGTAGATGACCATTACCGCAAATTACGAAAATATTACTATTCATGGTCTGAAGTGCGGCCCAAATGTCGAATTTCTATGCTTGTATCTCACGCTTACCCAAGTGGTATTTTTGGGGGGAGTTTGTTTTTCCTCGCCACGATACACATGTTCTTGTAACGGTATTCGTAGGCATTTTAAACAACGCGAGCGTAGTCTTCGTTTCGTGCGCGCCGGAATTTTTAACGCATTGAAAGAAGTGAACTAGAAAAATGCAAATTGAGATAATAGTTGCTTGAATAACTCCCTTGAAAACTGTCTTGTGGTCCCCTTTTCAGGGCTTCAGGTTTCGAGAGATCCCCCCTTTCGCTTGCCCAAAAATGAAGTGTTCCCCGACCAACAAAAATCCTCCGCGACGAATAATGACCGGTCCCTTATACCAAAGGTCCATAAGCACGCAAGCCGCATTGCAGGCTCACAAGAATAAAACGCAGTTGAAAATTCGATGCAAATTTTCAGTTTCAACTTATGAAATGTGAAGAACAATAGGAACCCCTTTGGGACTTACAGTATCAGCCAATCACAGCTGTTGAATAACAATAGATTCAATTGAAAACAAAGCTCAAAGGTTCCCAGTTGACTATGGGCCTTTAATTTTTTTAACAAAAAGCAGAAGCATCACACCCACCCCCGTTGTTACCTTTCTATCTTCTCGCGCTCCTGTCTTTCGTTCTCTTCAAGTCTCCGCTGTCTCTCCTCTTCTCTTTGTCTGGTCTGCTGGTCGTGTTTCTCCTTCCGTTCCATCTCTGCTACGCGTTTGCGTTCTTACAACAGCAACATTAACGAGATATTTAAGGGGTTACCTATGTCACAGTTGCTTTAAGTAAATCATCCATGCAAAAACTAGGCAAAACACTTTTGTTCTACGGCATCTAGTCCTAAGGTGATGACGTCACAAAAAACAAATTGTCGATTTAGCAATATTTGTCCCTTGATTTCGAAGGAGCATATCGAATGAAAGCTACACACCAAACTGTTTGGAACAGTCCAAAATACAGTGATTTCAAAATACAGTCCAAAATACAGTGATTTCTTAAAGAAATTATGTATTCAGCGGGCCATATCTCGGTCGCGTTTCAACCGATTCACCTCATTTTTTGCATGCAACGTTCTTTGGAGTGGGTCTTTCATTGTTCGTGGACAAAAATCTGACATTCGACTTTTTGCAAATTTGGTCTCTATTGGACTTTAGGACTCTATTGAGAGTTCCCACAGAATATGCCCATTTTTTCCCACAGAAAGTTGTCATGACAAGTAACACTGTAATAGTAAAAAATTGATAGATTTAGACTTGCTTTGATAAAATATGGAAATAAAGGTACCTAGACCAATCAAATAAAAGAAGAAGAAAGAGAGCAAGAAGGAGGGGGAATCAGAATTACCACAGGGTATTCATTTCCATTTTTGGAATTTCCAAAAGGGTCTCAAAGATAATGAGAAATTTCCACAGAGTCTGCTTCAAATTTCCGCAGGAATTTGCACAGGGATAGTAAGGGCAATGTTTAGGGAAATTTGGAGTTCCTCGATGGGATGGGGGGAGGGGTACGTATATGTTTTGCAACAGCCAACTGGGTTTGCTTTAACGCGAGGAACAATGAAACAGGATCTTCTGATTCAATAACCACCACGAAATGTGATGATCACATACCTTGTCTCAGTTCTTGTCGGAGTTGAGCTTCTGTCTGGTCCTTCTTAACCATGGCTTGTGCCAGATGATTGGCGTACTCGTGCATGTCTAGACATCTCAGCTCGGATATCAGGCATTCTACTTCATACCTGAATGGTTTATAATCACATGTGAGGGTCACATCGAGCGGATTTCAGTTAGTGCAGGAAAAGTATTTCTATTTGCGCTCTACTTTTGGACCTTTGTTTCTGTCAGACAATCAAATGTTGAGCTAAATGGAGCTGTGTATTCGTAATCACATGCTCACGCGTGATAGTGCTTTTACTTGGCTTTGCTGACAAAAAACAGTCACGTGCTCACCGCGTGATAGTGGATTTATGTGTCTTATGATTGGCTCACCAGGAAGCCATTGAGCAGTAACTTATATTTCTCTCGTTCACGATTGGCTTGGTATATTAATCTTGTCTTACTGTAGTAATCTGAAATTCGCTCCACTAGCAATTGTTCTACCTAACGTTGCACATGATGAAGCGCCACAAGACGTCTGGCAAGAATAGTATAATAATCACCAGTCAGCATTATATACACAGCCCACTATCGTCGCTGTAATAACACTGTGTTCATGGCTATCATCACCATCATTATCATCATCTTAGTTTCTCGTAATAAAGTGGGCGCGCGATCCGCAATGCTTTCAATGTGAACGTCTCGACCAATCAGCGCGCGGAATGGCTTGAGTAATTATACCAAAGTCAATCATGTATGAATATGACAACCACGTCCACCATCGTTATTATGATTGTTATAACTACATGATAAGAGAACGAACCTTTCTATTCTGTTGGAGTCCTTTCTATGTCTTAGTTTCACTTTTATGTTGGCATCTACCCCACTTTCTCCCTCGGCAAGGTTGTAAGTATTTGATTGCAGTTTCAGTAAAGTCTGGAGTCTCTTTGCTTTTGCTCTATCGAGCTCTGATTGGACCTAAGAGAAAACATATAGAATAGAAAGAAATGCATGAAGTTTACAGTTGTGAGATCTCTAAGATGTGGTCTACAATTTCATTATACTACAGTTTACAATCGTGAGTGGGATTTATATACCATTGTAGTAAGTTTAACGCCCTCCATTAACAGGTTATGGAATGAGAGAGAAGACCTCAGTTGATTTTCTGAAACACAGAGGAAATGACGAATGGGATCACTCCCACAATGACTCAGGTCTTAATCACAACTCAAGCAGAAGAACGCCTCAGCTAGGTCCGAGTCCGGGTGACAGCGGCGTGAGGCAAGCGCCGACACGCTGTGCCAACCTATGAGATCATCAGCTAATGGCCATGTTACACCAGTTGCTCATCCAACTCAGCATTTGTTGCGATGCCAGTTGCAGTTTTGCATAGGATACCCAAGTAACGCAAACCGGCACTTCCTTTCAAATTGCAGAACTTGAAACTGAAGACAAACACCAACAGAAGCAGGATTAAAGCCAAAGTTTCGAAACATTTAATTCTGTCCTTCATCAGGGCGGTTATACATCTGGATTCTCCACGTCTTCTGCTGGCACTTCATCCGCCTCTTTAATCCGGTCTTCTAGTCATTTCATTTCCTGGCATCTTGACCAGCAGGTAGTGGAACTCGAATATTGCTCCAGTCGTAATCATCTCCATCACCATCATACTTTCAAATTGCAGAAACGGTTCCAGTATACAAGAGCGCGCGTAACGCCGTAATGCTGAGCCACTGTTGTGTTACCCGTGACATCTTCCCCATGACCTCATCAGCTAATGGCCATGTTACATCGGTTTCTCATGCAGCTCATCAGAGCGCGCGTAACGCCGTAATGCTAAGTCAGTTGTGTTACCCGTGACATCTTCCCCATGACCTCATCAGCTAATGGCCATGTTACATCGGTTTCTCATGCAGCTCATCAGAGCGCGCGTAACGCCGTAATGCTAAGTCAGTTGTGTTACCCGTGACATCTTCCCCATGACCTCATCAGCTAATGGCCATGTTACATCGGTTTCTCATGCAGCTCATCAGAGCGCGCGTAACGCCGTAATGTTGAGCCAGTTGTGTTACCCGTGACATCTTCCCCATGACCTCATCAGCTAATGGCCATGTTACATCGGTTTCTCATGCAGCTCATCAGAGCGCGCGTAACGCCGTAATGCTGAGCCAGTTGTGTTCCCCGTGACATCTTCCCCATGACCTCATCAGCTAATGGCCATGTTACATCGGTTTCTCATGCAGCTCATCAGAGCGCGCGTAACGCCGTAATGCTGAGCCAGTTGTGTTACCCGTGACATCTTCCCCATGACCTCATCAGCTAATGGCCATGTTACATCGGTTTCTCATGCAGCTCATCAGAGCGCGCGTAACGCCGTAATGCTGAGCCAGTTGTGTTCCCCGTGACATCTTCCCATGACCTCATCAGCTAATGGCCATGTTACATCGGTTTCTCATGCAGCTCATCAGAGCGCGCGTAACGCCGTAATGCTGAGCCAGTTGTGTTACCCGTGACATCTTCCCCATGACCTCATCAGCTAATGGCCATGTTACATCGGTTTCTCATGCAGCTCATCAGAGCGCGCGTAACGCCGTAATGCTGAGCCAGTTGTGTTCCCCGTGACATCTTCCCCATGACCTCATCAGCTAATGGCCATGTTACATCGGTTTCTCATGCAGCTCATCAGAGCGCGCGTAACGCCGTAATGCTGAGCCAGTTGTGTTACCCGTGACATCTTCCCCATGACCTCATCAGCTAATGGCCATGTTACATCGGTTTCTCATGCAGCTCCTCAGAGCGCGCGTAACGCCGTAATGCTGAGCCACTGTTGTGTTCCCCGTGACATCTTCCCCATGACCTCATCAGCTAATGGCCATGTTACATCGGTTTCTCATGCAGCTCATCAGAGCGCGCGTAACGCCGTAATGCTGAGCCAGTTGTGTTACCCGTGACATCTTCCCCATGACCTCATCAGCTAATGGCCATGTTACATCGGTTTCTCATGCAGCTCATCAGAGCGCGCGTAACGCCGTAATGCTGAGCCACTGTTGTGTTACCCGTGACATCTTCCCCATGACCTCATCAGCTAATGGCCATGTTACATCGGTTTCTCGTGCAGCTCATCAGAGCGCGCGTAACGCCGTAATGCTCAGCCAGTTGTGTTACCCGTGACATCTTCCCCATGACCTCATCAGCTAATGGCCATGTTACATCGGTTTCTCATGCAGCTCATCAGAGCGCGCGTAACGCCGTAATGCTGAGCCACTGTTGTGTTACCCGTGACATCTTCCCCATGACCTCATCAGCTAATGGCCATGTTACATCGGTTTCTCATGCAGCTCATCAGAGCGCGCGTAACGCCGTAATGCTGAGCCACTGTTGTGTTACCCGTGACATCTTCCCCATGACCTCATCAGCTAATGGCCATGTTACATCGGTTTCTCATGCAGCTCATCAGAGCGCGCGTAACGCCGTAATGCTGAGCCAGTTGTGTTCCCCGTGACATCTTCCCCATGACCTCATCAGCTAATGGCCATGTTACATCGGTTTCTCATGCAGCTCATCAGAGCGCGCGTAACGCCGTAATGCTGAGCCACTGTTGTGTTACCCGTGACATCTTCCCCATGACCTCATCAGCTAATGGCCATGTTACATCGGTTTCTCATGCAGCTCATCAGAGCGCGCGTAACGCCGTAATGCTAAGCCAGTTGTGTTACCCGTGACATCTTCCCCATGACCTCATCAGCTAATGGCCATGTTACATCGGTTTCTCATGCAGCTCATCAGAGCGCGCGTAACGCCGTAATGCTGAGCCAGTGTGTTACCCGTGACATCTTCCCCATGACCTCATCAGCTAATGGCCATGTTACATCGGTTTCTCATGCAGCTCCTCAGAGCGCGCGTAACGCCGTAATGCTGAGCCACTGTTGTGTTACCCGTGACATCTTCCCCATGACCTCATCAGCTAATGGCCATGTTACATCGGTTTCTCATGCAGCTCATCAGAGCGCGCGTAACGCCGTAATGCTGAGCCACTGTTGTGTTACCCGTGACATCTTCCCCATGACCTCATCAGCTAATGGCCATGTTACATCGGTTTCTCATGCAGCTCATCAGAGCGCGCGTAACGCCGTAATGCTGAGCCACTGTTGTGTTACCCGTGACATCTTCCCCATGACCTCATCAGCTAATGGCCATGTTACATCGGTTTCTCATGCAGCTCATCAGAGCGCGCGTAACGCCGTAATGCTAAGCCAGTTGTGTTACCCGTGACATCTTCCCCATGACCTCATCAGCTAATGGCCATGTTACATCGGTTTCTCATGCAGCTCATCAGAGCGCGCGTAACGCCGTAATGCTGAGCCAGTTGTGTTACCCGTGACATCTTCCCCATGACCTCATCAGCTAATGGCCATGTTACATCGGTTTCTCATGCAGCTCATCAGAGCGCGCGTAACGCCGTAATGCTGAGCCAGTTGTGTTACCCGTGACATCTTCCCCATGACCTCATCAGCTAATGGCCATGTTACATCGGTTTCTCATGCAGCTCATCAGAGCGCGCGTAACGCCGTAATGCTGAGCCAGTTGTGTTACCCGTGACATCTTCCCCATGACCTCATCAGCTAATGGCCATGTTACATCGGTTTCTCATGCAGCTCATCAGAGCGCGCGTAACGCCGTAATGCTGAGCCAGTTGTGTTACCCGTGACATCTTCCCCATGACCTCATCAGCTAATGGCCATGTTACATCGGTTTCTCATGCAGCTCATCAGAGCGCGCGTAACGCCGTAATGCTGAGCCAGTTGTGTTACCCGTGACATCTTCCCCATGACCTCATCAGCTAATGGCCATGTTACATCGGTTTCTCATGCAGCTCATCAGAGCGCGCGTAACGCCGTAATGCTGAGCCACTGTTGTGTTACCCGTGACATCTTCCCCATGACCTCATCAGCTAATGGCCATGTTACATCGGTTTCTCATGCAGCTCATCAGAGCGCGCGTAACGCCGTAATGCTGAGCCACTGTTGTGTTACCCGTGACATCTTCCCCATGACCTCATCAGCTAATGGCCATGTTACATCGGTTTCTCATGCAGCTCATCAGAGCGCGCGTAACGCCGTAATGCTGAGCCACTGTTGTGTTACCCGTGACATCTTCCCCATGACCTCATCAGCTAATGGCCATGTTACATCGGTTTCTCATGCAGCTCATCAGAGCGCGCGTAACGCCGTAATGCTGAGCCACTGTTGTGTTACCCGTGACATCTTCCCCATGACCTCATCAGCTAATGGCCATGTTACATCGGTTTCTCATGCAGCTCATCAGAGCGCGCGTAACGCCGTAATGCTGAGCCACTGTTGTGTTACCCGTGACATCTTCCCCATGACCTCATCAGCTAATGGCCATGTTACATCGGTTTCTCATGCAGCTCATCAGAGCGCGCGTAACGCCGTAATGCTAAGCCAGTTGTGTTACCCGTGACATCTTCCCCATGACCTCATCAGCTAATGGCCATGTTACATCGGTTTCTCATGCAGCTCATCAGAGCGCGCGTAACGCCGTAATGCTGAGCCAGTTGTGTTACCCGTGACATCTTCCCCATGACCTCATCAGCTAATGGCCATGTTACATCGGTTTCTCATGCAGCTCATCAGAGCGCGCGTAACGCCGTAATGCTGAGCCAGTTGTGTTACCCGTGACATCTTCCCCATGACCTCATCAGCTAATGGCCATGTTACATCGGTTTCTCATGCAGCTCATCAGAGCGCGCGTAACGCCGTAATGCTGAGCCAGTTGTGTTACCCGTGACATCTTCCCCATGACCTCATCAGCTAATGGCCATGTTACATCGGTTTCTCATGCAGCTCATCAGAGCGCGCGTAACGCCGTAATGCTGAGCCAGTTGTGTTACCGTGACATCTTCCCCATGACCTCATCAGCTAATGGCCATGTTACATCGGTTTCTCATGCAGCTCATCAGAGCGCGCGTAACGCCGTAATGCTGAGCCACTGTTGTGTTACCCGTGACATCTTCCCCATGACCTCATCAGCTAATGGCCATGTTACATCGGTTTCTCATGCAGCTCATCAGAGCGCGCGTAACGCCGTAATGCTGAGCCACTGTTGTGTTACCCGTGACATCTTCCCCATGACCTCATCAGCTAATGGCCATGTTACATCGGTTTCTCATGCAGCTCATCAGAGCGCGCGTAACGCCGTAATGCTGAGCCACTGTTGTGTTACCCGTGACATCTTCCCCATGACCTCATCAGCTAATGGCCATGTTACATCGGTTTCTCATGCAGCTCATCAGAGCGCGCGTAACGCCGTAATGCTGAGCCACTGTTGTGTTACCCGTGACATCTTCCCCATGACCTCATCAGCTAATGGCCATGTTACATCGGTTTCTCATGCAGCTCATCAGAGCGCGCGTAACGCCGTAATGCTGAGCCACTGTTGTGTTACCCGTGACATCTTCCCCATGACCTCATCAGCTAATGGCCATGTTACATCGGTTTCTCATGCAGCTCATCAGAGCGCGCGTAACGCCGTAATGCTAAGCCAGTTGTGTTACCCGTGACATCTTCCCCATGACCTCATCAGCTAATGGCCATGTTACATCGGTTTCTCATGCAGCTCATCAGAGCGCGCGTAACGCCGTAATGCTGAGCCAGTTGTGTTACCCGTGACATCTTCCCCATGACCTCATCAGCTAATGGCCATGTTACATCGGTTTCTCATGCAGCTCATCAGAGCGCGCGTAACGCCGTAATGCTGAGCCAGTTGTGTTACCCGTGACATCTTCCCCATGACCTCATCAGCTAATGGCCATGTTACATCGGTTTCTCATGCAGCTCATCAGAGCGCGCGTAACGCCGTAATGCTGAGCCAGTTGTGTTACCCGTGACATCTTCCCCATGACCTCATCAGCTAATGGCCATGTTACATCGGTTTCTCATGCAGCTCATCAGAGCGCGCGTAACGCCGTAATGCTGAGCCAGTTGTGTTACCCGTGACATCTTCCCCATGACCTCATCAGCTAATGGCCATGTTACATCGGTTTCTCATGCAGCTCATCAGAGCGCGCGTAACGCCGTAATGCTGAGCCAGTTGTGTTACCCGTGACATCTTCCCATGACCTCATCAGCTAATGGCCATGTTACATCGGTTTCTCATGCAGCTCATCAGAGCGCGCGTAACGCCGTAATGCTGAGCCACTGTTGTGTTACCCGTGACATCTTCCCCATGACCTCATCAGCTAATGGCCATGTTACATCGGTTTCTCATGCAGCTCATCAGAGCGCGCGTAACGCCGTAATGCTGAGCCACTGTTGTGTTACCCGTGACATCTTCCCCATGACCTCATCAGCTAATGGCCATGTTACATCGGTTTCTCATGCAGCTCATCAGAGCGCGCGTAACGCCGTAATGCTGAGCCACTGTTGTGTTACCCGTGACATCTTCCCCATGACCTCATCAGCTAATGGCCATGTTACATCGGTTTCTCATGCAGCTCATCAGAGCGCGCGTAACGCCGTAATGCTAAGCCAGTTGTGTTACCCGTGACATCTTCCCCATGACCTCATCAGCTAATGGCCATGTTACATCGGTTTCTCATGCAGCTCATCAGAGCGCGCGTAACGCCGTAATGCTGAGCCAGTTGTGTTACCCGTGACATCTTCCCCATGACCTCATCAGCTAATGGCCATGTTACATCGGTTTCTCATGCAGCTCCTCAGAGCGCGCGTAACGCCGTAATGCTGAGCCACTGTTGTGTTACCCGTGACATCTTCCCCATGACCTCATCAGCTAATGGCCATGTTACATCGGTTTCTCATGCAGCTCATCATTTGTTGCGATGCCAGTTGCAGCGTTGCCCGAGTAACGCAAACTGGTGTACTTCCTTTCAAGTCGCATAAAAACGGAGGATGTAGATTCCAACTAAAAGAGTACACGCTCTCTCTTCGTAAGAAATGCCTTTGGAATGTAACACAACTACCAGAATGCAACTCGCACATAAAAGGCACCCGTAACTCATTACGTAGGACCCTGCATCACCCAATGAGTGGTACTGTTACCGGTGATCTGTTTAATATCTGTTTACTCGAATTTGTACAAACCATACAAAAAGAGTTTCACCGGTTTTCCATCGGAAAGAACTGGCAAGCATGAACACCTGAATCTGAATTCTTGATGAGGTTCGGTTCTTTCATAGAAGTTTTAGAAACACCATATCAAGAAAATTTAACCAAAAACTGTCCTTTTTTCGACGTTGCAAAACTTCCTTATTAGGAAATTCCCCCTTACCTTATTTGGAAGGTCTGTAAGTACTTTTCCTCATATCTCAGCGAAAAAAGCAGGAAATTTTGCCAAAATTTGCAGATACTCGAGAAACATCATTCTCTTGGTCGCCATTTTGTATTTGCCCCCCGCCGAAGGGCCTGAGACGTGATTTGAACACCACAGGCAGCCCGCGCGGATTCTGCCATAAAAACGACAGCACTTTTAGAAACACATGCCAACCCGTGGAGAAACGTTTGCAGACAAAGACGGGCCCGAGAGGGCAGAAGTTTTTTTTTTTGTGGACGCGCACCACGGTTCGGTGAAATCCATAGTAATCTGCGAATGTCTCGAGTCACCTTACCTTTCTAATCTCCCGTAGCTGCTGATTCTTGTGTTTCTTCATCTCTGTTGTGATGGCGCCATCTTTGAATTTCTTACTTCCTGATTTTCTCCGTGTTCCCGACCCTTCTCCCCCGGGGAGGTCACCTCCTTCGCAGCCTCTTCTCTACGCATGCGTTGTAGAGCACGGTGTTTCTTGGAAGCTTCCTCCAGTCGCTTGGAAGCGGTTTGTTCCTGCGCAAGAATTCGTGCTTCTAGTAGCGTCTTTTTTGCCTCCAAAATACTTGACCGGAATCTCTTCTTTATGTCTTTCTGCTGATGCAGGTTTTTCCTTTCAAAGTCTTTAAATGCCTTTAATAAAACAAACAGGAAAGTTGTGCAGCGATACTTGCCAACTAGGAGACAAGTATTTATATGTTAGTGTTCCAATTGATTTGAGAAATATTGAAAATCATTTTAAAAAAAATCATACATTCAATATTCAAATTAATGTGATATTGGGCTGTTCCCAAAACAATTTGTACAACCCATCCCCCCCCCCCCATCGAGGAAGCTGGAAATTCCACAGGGTTGCTGTGCTTTGCCCTGGAATTTCCACAGGGTTTGATTTCGACCCTGGAATTTCCACGGGGTCCGCGATTTGAACCCTGGAATTTCCACAGTGCCAGCCATTTTACCCTGGAATTTCCACAAGGTATTCATTATTTGTAACTGTGGAATTTCCACAAGCACACAAGAGAATGAGGGATTTCCACAGGGGTTGCTTCAAATTTCCACAGGAGTTGTACAGAAATCTGGAATTTCCACAGGGGGAGATTTTTTCTGAAAATTCCTCGATAGGGGGGTTACAAGTTTTTTATGGAACAGCCCAATCTACCTAATGATTATTTAACAATTATTCCTCGAGCCCGAATGCCGAATGGGCTATTGATTCAGAGGCCATGAGGGCGAGAGGAATATAATTGTTTTAGTCAAATCACACTAGTAGGTCAATTTGTATTGCCAAAAAAATGTTTTTGTTCTGGTCATTTGCCATTTTCTGGCTTTCAAATCCGACACTTTTCACTACTAGTAGGCTATAACTTATAGCCTACTAGTAGATCAACCAATCAGAATGCAGCATTGATAATAGACCACTAGTGTGATTTGACTAAATACTTGATACTCGAAGATCCCGTAAGCTCGTGCGCGTTCCTCGTGTTATAAATAACCCTTAATCCTAGTGCACGATTATTGAATCGTTAAAACTATTGAACCAGATAACTTCCCAAAAACATTTCGGCCATGAAACGTAGAGGATGATGACACCCACCTCATGTGCAAAAGTGCCCAGCGAACTCGTGCTATCAATCGAGCCCCTCCTCAGTGCTTCCGGGGTAAGCAGTGCGGAACTTCTCCTTGAGTGAAGCACACTTCTTAACCCTCCGCCCGATGCGTCTTCTGGAATCTCGTCCAGTGTTCTATCTTCTTCGATCTCTGAACTTGCTTTCTCTTTCTGCTGCGCTTCGAACTTTATGACCCTTTTCCTCAACTGTGCTTGAAGGCGTACCAGCGATAGCTTATTGTGGACGAATTTCGGCATTTTGTACTCCTCTGTCTCGTCTTTCCTATCCGCATTTTCGGCCTCCGCTTTATCCGCAGAACTATTGCAGCTTGTATTATCGCGGTTTTTAGCATCCCCGTGGTTCATGTTGCCGCCGTTTTCGTTATCAGCATCGGAGAAAGAGTCAAGTTTTCGTATTTGATCCCGGACGTTAGATTGAAGTCGCACGACAGACGACTTTCTCCTTCTCATGATCCCTTGCCACCTTGAGTTCAGTTGTGGACTCTCGTGCCCTTGATGTACTTCTTGTGCGTGGACTTGTTTAGATGTTTCTCTTTCTCTTTCTCCAATAATGTTTCTCGCTTTCGAAACACCCGTCTCTAATGAGACAGCCCCGTGGTGCTTAACTTGTCTTTGGTACGTCTTCTCTGGTTTTGTTTTATCACTGTCGTTGAACGTTTCTTGTGATTTGTTGCCATGTTTGGGATAAGCTGCTAATAAGAAAAAGAATAGGACTTTGCTTACGAATAGCAGCTCATAGATTTCCATATGAGAATTTAGAAAGCAAGGTCCGTCGCAGAACATTGCCTTTATTACATTAGATGCCGATCGGGATCCATCAGAAGAACATCTACGAAGTAAAATGTGCATTCTTTTTAAGAGTAAAAATCTATCGACAAATGTATTGTGCTTTATGGGTACAATATGCTTCCTGTATAAATATTGTACATACATACATACATACATACATACATACAAATTCTCGTTTTATCTTCTAATGAAGGCATGGCCTTTTTTAAAGGTTCTTCAGACTTTTTGTCATGCTTGCTACTTTTCCTCTCCATTCCACTTATTCTAAAGGGCTCTTCAATGTCTGGTATCGAATCGCTCCCGCTGACATTAATGCTAGAACGTATTCCCCGGGAAGCGTTTTCACAATGCACTTTTAAATCTGAAGTGATATTTTTCCCTGACAAGGAAGAAGCGTGAATACCTTCTACAAATGTCTCAGAATTGTTTCTATTATTGATGATAGCTTGTTCTAAATTGAGGCAGCGTGTCTCGCAGCTTAGCAGGGGCTCAGGTAAATCTTGGGTCTTGTTGTAAAAAGCATTCCCATTATTTGACTTGCGGTCGTCTGCGTTTGTATAACTGTTTTTAAAATCGACGCTATCACTTTCGTCGCTTGAATCCCCAAGCTGTGTAGGCGGCGAAGTTTCAATTCCAACAACTAAATCATTCATGAGAACTTTGGAGCCTTTATTAAATCTGTCTTCTTCCATGATTGATTGACTGTTGGTGTAAAGTGCAACGCTCGTGCTAATGGCAGATCCTTCTCGCGACAAACATCTACTGTCGACACTCGGAGAATGTCGACCCTTGTCGCACCATGTCTCCGTTATGCTTGTTTTGTCGGAAAGAACATTGGGGCGATTACTTTCGATTTTTCTAGGTTGATGTTCTCGACTAAGTCCATTATCCTCCCTCAATGCAAAACGTCGACCTTCTAGATCTGAATAATGTAGAACTTCATCTTTCGCAGAATATGCTTCTTCATCAATGCAGTTCATACTCGAGACAGGCGATGTCCTAGTGTTGTTTGCGGCTGGCAACGATAACGATCGACTTCTGGACAATGTTTCCTTCATTGAAAAATGCGCCATCTCAGGATGGGTGATGGTCAAGGAATCCATTTCATCGATTATCTCTGCTGACTTGAGGCAGTCGCTATGACCGGATGCTCCCCATCCATGTGACCCAAGAACGTTGGCGACATAATCCACTGGTGGTTGGTATGTCTCCCGTTCACGAGAAATTTCATCATCGTGATTATCCTTCAAGCAATCTCGCCCTTTACCAACAGAATGTAGATCTAGATCTGGATGCGAGGACTTCAGAAGAGTAAACTCGTTAGTCTCTTGAATTTCCACAGCCGATAGCCTCCCCGATCTTCCAGAGGTAGGTCTTCCTTCACAGCGTTGTTTCTCCGGCATCAGACAGGTTGCTTTCCTATCAGGTATCTGAATTACTGCATTTCTAACTGGCGTTTTATCCAATGGAGAAGCATATATTTTCCCTTGTTTTGACTCCAATAAGGTCCGTTTTCTTATGAGTGGTTTAGTCGACTTTTCTGTGATCAAGTTCCTTGGACCTTCTTCAAAGTTTTGCTCAAGATAACGCGACCCTGGAGCTAAGTAAACGTCTCTCTCGTCGTCTTCAAAGCTTGCCATTCCAGCAGGAATCTAAAAAGCTTCCCCTCCTTTATTTCTGTTCAAATCATAACTCTTCAAATCATTGTCTCGCAGTCAAAACATGAAGTGAAAATTTGGCCAAGCAAATTCCTAAGGCATATCCTTACCAGCCAATATATTTTTATTACACAGAGGAACAATGAAGAAATATATTTCTAAGGATCTTCAAATCTTCAACATTAAATTCCACGCAGCTTCCAAGTGCTTATAGAGAGGAAAAGGTTTTGGTCTTTCATTGACGGTTCCTGCAAATTAGAGAATTCTCAGTTTCAACTTGAGCAATCAATGAAGTCCGTTAAACCAATTGGCAACTCTGCGCACAGGGAGCCCGCAGATTCCGTGAATTCTTTATTTTTGTCAGAACACGTAGGCGCAATTAGCCCCAGTTTCTTTATCATAAACTTCTCAAACTAGTAATATGGCTAGCTTTTAGCGACTTCTTTGCGCAAACAAACGGGATAATATTTGTGTCAACCTTTGCCTCTTAGGATCACGAAGGCTCAATTGAGCTCAAATCGCTAAGATCAGTCGTGTTGGTTAAACCGAAACTGCCAGTCTCTCGCGTCTTCTGGGATTAGGACAATTTTTAAGTCACTTTTTATCGAAGAGTAACAGCTTTCCCTTTAACAACATTTCCACTTTCCAGGTTTCAACGTCATAGGCCCACTTTGAACGATTGAGCGGGTCTTGAAATTAGTAACTAGAGCTCTTTTCAAATATAGAATCCCAAATTGTAAGTGAATATTGCTGTGTATAAACCTTAGCTTCACATTCTTTTTTCCGTAAAGCAGTGTGGTTTTGCCATGCGAGGTGACGCCCATGGACCATATCAGGGGAAAAGTAGAGTAGCAGTATTAAACATTACTTTCAGCATAATCTTTGCAACGATAAGCGCTACCATATTCAATGTTCTTACTTTTTGTCCAGCTTTCTACTTTAGTTGCATTATGTTAGAAAGGCACAGCCAATGAGGAGATTTTTAAACAGGTCAATACGTCGAGGAGCTTAACTTGATCTTGTTTATCCTCGCTGAGCAGCGCTGTTATACGTACGGTGCTCCCAAATAAATTTGTTTGCCACATTTGAAACTGTAAACATAGATGATATCTTGGACGTTTTTTAATTGGACCCTCTGAATTCACTGTGGTTGTCACCTTACACGTTTAATGAAATAGATCACAAAAGAGCCCACCACAAACTTTCAAAGTTCGTCAATAAATAAGGTTGTGCAAAGATAACAATGTTATCATGCTAACAATGTTGTAATAATTATCTATGGCCAAGGCAGAGTTTGATACAGAATGTATCACACGACTTTCAGAATGACCGCCGCTCATTTACATGAGGCATTCAAACTTTAAAGCTATTTGAAATTTTGACATCAAAATTACTAAAAGTTCTAGTGCCTGCTGACTTTCATAGCATTCGTGGAGTTTATTTGAAGATCGCAAATCTTGGTCGAGATACACCAAAACGAGGTCCAGAAAGGCTTCCAGTGAAATTCCGTCTAAATTTAGCCAAATTATACTACAATTTTCCGAAACTGTGTATTCTGGTGTAATTTCATGAGCGAAAGGTATGACTACAGTAAATGTTTCTTACGTTTTAATTTTTCAGAAGCAAACGAACGTTGGTGATACAACAAGTAGTTGAGAGTCAAATAAATAACTTTCACAATTCAGTTTTTCTTTTTGTGGCTGACACGGGCTCTCTGCTGAAAGATCTATACACTGAAACAGGCGTACGGTTGTTTCCAGTCGAACTTTGTGTTGCTATGATTTGTTTATCTAATTAATTTCAGTTTAACATAATTAGTTTCAAGTCTGAGTTTAATATTTTTCTATAATTTAGGCATATGAAAGCGAACATGAAGGCTGAAAAAAAAACAGGCAAAAAGTTCGTAGAAATGAGGTTTGTGATATTTTGTTTACGATAAAGGATATAATGCACTCCTCTGTTCTTTATATTAACTATCAAATATACAAATCTGTTTTTATCCCGATAAGATATAAAGTGGGTGATCATAACTGTGACGTAAGAAACTGTGAATTTCAAAACGACAGCTTTGAATCTATTGTTGATGTAACAGACCATATTATATGGTATCCGAAATCTCGACGCATTGCTCTCAGTTTTCCATTTGCAACTCAAAATTAATGTGCGTCATATTTTGTATGACGTATAATAATTCGTCTAGGAGATAAACACCAATCCCAGTTCTAAATTCATTTGACATCGCACAATTCGGTCAAGCTGAACGGGATGAATGGGGCCTCTATTTCCACTTTATTACGTCATTCCGTATAAGAAGACATACCACGGAAAATCAGGGGACATTTTTTTATACCACAACAAAAATGCAAAAAATAAAAACATCCTCGATGTGTCTTGAGCTTCACGTCGCCACAACACGTCTCTGTGCTCTTTGCAGAAGCGAATACCGAATTAAGTTGTGTTATTCAACCAGAGAAGAGCTCAGAAGAGCTTCAGGTGTCTCAGTTCAGTCAGTTCCTAGAACTTCTTTCTCGTAGAGAACTTTTTTGTCGTCTTCACTAATGCGACAGACGCATGCGGTCTATTGTCTTTTCCTTTGCGCTTCAAACCTTTCTGCTTGGACGACAAAGCTTTCTTGTTTGCTCGAATTATTTTTCTTTTTGAGATGTCTCTCTCAAAGCTTGCAATGAAACCTCGAACAGAGTTTCGTTCGTATTCCTCTTTGTCTTTGGTGCGGACGGTTGTGATGAATTCGCTTAAAAATTCATTGAGCTCCTCTGGAGGGATCAAGGGCAGATCTAGGGGGGGCCGTTGTTTGCCGGCGTCGAGAAAAGGCCGATACGATTTTCTTCACCAGTGACAAAAACCGTCGATGGCCTTTGATTGTCGGACGATTTTTCCACTAGTGACAAAAACCGTCCGACCAATCAGAAGCCAGGACACGCGCACAGCGACGATATTTATTTCATCAATTTTTGGCGCGAAATAATGTATTTTCCTTTGGAAATTCCAGAGGGGTGGGAGGTCACTTTTCAACGCCATTCCGTGGGTTGATGGATATTTTCTGGAACCACACAATAAACTATATCTTTTATGCCATTTAAGTTCAAAGAGCCCCTATAAACTCGTAAAATATGAGGACAGTCATAGTTACCATCAAAAGGGTGTATCCCCCCCCCCAACGGGGTCCAATGGAAGATCCTTACTCTCAGACCCCGTTCACACGAGACAGGTACAAAACCGGACCGGTACAATTCTGGTACGGGTGCCGCCTGTTCATACGGTACCGGTACAATTGAATTCTTGCTCGTTTTGAACGGTATTTACACGGGACCGTGCACGCCTTACCGTGCCAAAAATCGGTCCGGTACCGCAGGTCCCGTGTGAACGCGCAACGGTACCGTACGAGAATTGTACCGGTCCGGTTTTGTACGGCGGTCTCGTGTGAACGAGGTCTCAGTAATGGACTCTTGACGGTACTTATAAATTAGACATAACTTATCAAATCCCAAGTATCGTTTTAAAACCCGATCCCATTTCCCGTTGAAAAAGTAAGAAAAACCTGTATACTCCTCATTCACGCCGTATCTTAGCATTATCTCTATTCATATTTCTTAATTATAAGACTGGACTCTATGAGTCCAGAAGACTTTGTTGATACAGTTTTTCACATGTCCGCGTTACTAAATTTTTCATCGAAGTAAATATAATATATGAGATATGCAAAACAAAATTGCTCTAAATATTTTAATTGGAAAATTAACTATGGCTTTAAAAAGGACCTTCGAAAATTTCATCAATAGATATTAACGCGAAAGTTAGGCCCCTTTTTTCAGTATAGATTTTAAGTGAGCTTGATCGCTCGGTTAACAAGGCATCTCTGAAGAAAACTGATTAATACCCCTTTCACACCAAACACGTTTAAACAAGGTTTTACAATACAATACAATATAGCTTTATTATGTCCTCTGAAATAATTACAAGAAATAAAAATTCATACAAAAAAAGCTAATCTGGCCAGGCTCACAAAACGCCAAGTTTCCGTTACTGCGATAAACTCTTACTAGCTAAATGATCACTTAGTATAGTACAGTTTGGTGTAAAAGGGGTATTAACATAGTGAAAACAACTAGACGTAAGCGAGAAGTTATCATGCTAAAGATATTAACATAAGTATCCAAGAAAATTCCAGGCAGTAAAATGGCTGATATAAACAATTATAAAGGGTGACTCACCCTTATAAACAAGGCAATTAAACGGTCTATAACATGAAACAAAGACTTGGGGCTAAACGATCCTTAATCAAAAACAACTTTCGAAAACAAGAAAGAGAATTCAGTAAATTCGTCTTTGTGAAAGCTGGAGACTTTGTACTAAATCTACTTTGGGCTGTCATTAGGTACGGGATTTGGTCTCGAAAGTTTTGTTTTTGGTGTCAAAACAACGGGAAAAGCGCTAATAGGATGGTAGATTTAGAATCGAAAGTACGCAGAGCTTCGAATGACGCTTCGTCGCTTGCTAAAGATTTATTCTCCGTCATCGAGGGGATGGAAGAGAAAGGGGTTCTGCAAGAGGAAGGACAGGTCGACGATATGGCAAAGTCATCTGACTTCAAATCTAGCTCCGAACTACAGTTGGCAATGACAGAGCTTAAAGGGGCTTTGGTGCTGACAATGCTTCAAGAGGAGAAAGCTATGAGTCGAAATAGCATGAAAAATCTCCAGGATATTATCGAGAAAAGAACCGAATCTGATAGACTAGAGGATAAAAAGACAGAAGGTATTATTTACGACGAACTTGAGCTTCAGTTTCAACTTTTTGGAGGCAGCGCAGCCAATGAAAAGCCACAAACAAAGCATAAGATACGGAGTATCGAAAGCAAATTGAACAGAAGTCGAGTCAGGATTGCATTTGCTAGAAAACTAGCGACGGAGTTTGAGTCAGGTGACAAACGATGGAACCCGTTGTTGGCGAAAAATCTCGCATACCTCAGGTCGGTTATAAAAGAGCTCGAGAAGCGTAGCATGTGGGACAAGGCAGAAAAAGTACAAACTACACTAGAAGATTAAAACTTTTAAAACGCGAGTATGATTTGGCAAGAAGACGAGAATGGAAGAGCATAAAATTGCGATGAAACGTTTAGGGAAAGATCAAGCTGAGCTCATTCGGTTGCCTAGGTTACAGAGAACGAAATCCAAACGCACTACTGAAGATGCTATGAAAGTAGCCCACGAAAGAGTCCAGAAGTTACTGAGTCGTTACCATAGCAGCGAACAGTGGAGAGAGATCCAGCAAGTTGCCTTGGCAACGAACTTTACGAGGCCCTACACATTTTCTTATTTCCCGAGTTTGTACGATAAAAAAGGGAGCATGAAACACAAGGACGAGAAAAGACCACCCAAGTGAATAATAATAATAACAACAATAATAATCAATTTAATATGTATATATATATATAGAGAGAGAGAGATTTGAATTAAAAAATTTGACAGAAACTTCCAACGCATAACTGTAAAAAACTTTATTGGAAGTTTCGGCTATTCAGCCTTCTTCAGCTAAAATCAAATTTGTAAAAATTTAAAAACTAATACATGGTTCGGCCAGTTTAACCGAACCATGTATTAGTGCTCATGATGGTGCTCTAAAAATCATGTAAGAGAGATTATTGAATGAGAAGATGATCTGTGTCCTTCACACCTACTTGGCACATAAGACCTCATCTTTTAGGGCCATGGCCCACCATGTTTGGTATCTTTTAGGGGTGAAACTGAAAATTTCTGACGACCATCCCTGACCAAAAAATAAGGGAGGTCCCCCCCTCCCCCCCAACCTGCCCGGGCTATAGTGGTGCCGTGTTGAAAGATCTACCACCCGAATTGTGCACCACTACTCACTGATAAAATTAAAAATGGGATTTCACGGAACATGCTTTCAATGCCAGCTCTCCCACCAGCAAACCTTTAAAACAGTACTGTCCACAGCAAACCTGTAAAACAGTACTGTTCAATGTATATTTTTCAATGCCATCTGTTATTTTGGTTATTCCCGGTAAACTTAAATGTATTTGGGGTGATTAGTATTAGACTTGTTTTTTGACAGGTTGTACAAAAATTAAGCATGCGAGTGTCCCTTTAAAGGGGGAGCAGTTTGGGGAAAATGTTATACCATAGGACCAACACCCCATGCTTGTTTTATGGGGAGTCCCCACCCCCAGAAAGGGACAAGGGAAATTTTTAAAAAGTCTGTAGGGGGTCTGTAGCATGCTGATTGTTGGTTTTTAGAAGGATAGGGGCAGCTTTTTCCGAGAACTTTTACATACTGTACTAGTAATGTTGTTGACACTTGTCATTATAAGTCAGTCACTTTTTTCACACCAATAAAGTGGTGTTATATATGGTAGTGGATACTCTGTCAGTCCCTCCAGGTCTGGGTGGCTTGTCAAAACCTTACGAATCTTGTCTTCAACCTCCAACCTCTCACTTTCTGCTAAGCATGTTATAGCATGAAGACATCTATAAACATTCAAAATGTCTTCCACATTTCCTTTGTGTTTGAGCTTGAAAGCATCATCACTTCCTTGTAAAGGCCCAAACAATGAACTTGATTCAATAACTTTCTTCCATTTATTATCTAGATTATTTGGTGTAGGGTTTCGAAGAGAGCATGGCGTAATTATCTTCCGAATTTCAAAAACCCATGGTTCATTGAAATCTCGAGTATTCCAGATCATGCCAAATTTTCCCCTGGGGACCAGTACACGGGATATTTCTGCCACAGACTCCTTGTTTGCAAACCAATGAAATGCTTGTGCCGAAATGACTGCATCAACACTTGAATCAGGAAGCTCAATATTTTCTGCCGCAAATGGCAAGATCTCGACTCCTGGGACAAGCACTCTAAATTTTTGACACATATTCTTCATCGGATCGCTGGCGATAATTTTCGCATTGCAGTTGTGCTCTTTCAAAGTCGCTAGCATTGCTCGTGTGAAAATCCCTGTTCCAGCCCCGAGTTCGAGAATTGTTTTGACTCTAGTTTCATCTGCTGGTAAGATACCTACTTGATTCAGTAGGAACTCCACGCTTTCTTTGCTGAATTGTGGCCTGCCTTTCTCGTAGACATCGATAACTGTTTGAAAAGGTTTGAAGTCTTCTTCGTCCGCCATTTCGTGAACTGGCTCAAAAGTTTAAAGGTCACGTGAGCAGATTCCTGTGGTGCTAATACACAGGAGGTCCAATCAATTGTCCAAAAAAAGTTGAAATTAATTTTTATTTTATACTCTTGAAAACAGAATAAGTAAAACAGCGGAGATAAAGAAAACCAGCATTATTTCTAATGATAACTGTAAACAAAATCTTTGTTACAACGATAAAAAAAGGACAATGATTTAATGCGCAAATGCGCGGGTGTCCTGTGGCCTTTCGAAGGGAGACGGGAGTGGGTCCTACAATGTAGGTCCTCGTAAGATCCATTTGTTGTCGGTTCGAAGTGGTTCATGTTCGACGAAATCTTCCTCAAAATTTATTTTATAAACGATAATCTAGCCTAATTTCATCATGAATCAGATGGACCACAATGTCAAAATCCATGATTACAAAAGATACGAAGAACCACGACCGTTTAACCGAACAAATTACTGGATGAACTACAGCCAAACTTTCCCAAACTCCGAACAAACGCGATGCATGGAAGAACGCTTTCGCTACCATCACTGGCCAAGGAATGAAACGTTAAAAGGGCTCAAAGAACACGGAGATCGCCAGAGATTCACAAGAAACCAGCAAATAAGTGTTTTACAAAACCAGCACGAGATACGAGTGGATGTAGAGCGACACAGACATGAACACTTGAGGCACATACAGACCAACAAAAGGGTTGCTATGGAGGAATTTGACCGGAGTGTTAGGCTTGGAAGACCAGGAGTTGTGGACAAAATGAGAGGACAACCACCTCTTTTCAAGATCTGTAATAATGGCACACTTAGAGGATGAATGGGAGATATTGGGGATTTATCACAGGGGAAATTTTGCAGAAAGCCTTTCATGTGAATAGCCGAATTCCTAATGACACAAGATCTTGACAAGAATTACATCTAACTTACTTTACTACAATGGTTTCTTGATCTTTGAACTCTGCAAGATTACGAAAACACATCTACACACCTGAAAAAAGCACCAGAAATTAACAAATTGGCCAAGATTCTGAGCGAAAAGTTGTAAAAGTGTTGGAAAAAAAGCACTGAGAAGTCATGAATTTGCCAAATGTACTATTTTCTTGGTGCTCTTTTCAGTGGACGTGATTGGATTTTCACTGACTTGCTAGTTTCAAAAGCTCAAAAAATTATGAAGGTCTACTTGGAGCTGTTTGAATTCTAAATTTCTAAAGACAGAATTTTAGTTGGTACATATTCATTTGGTACATATTCATTTGGTTAAGTTCAAAACATGTAAAAACAACTTTGGAAAATCTCTGGACAAAGTTTTATAAAATGTGTAAACTGTAAGCTTTTCACATCAATAGGTTTCTGCAAATCACCCGGTGCACCTGCATGGTACACAATTGCATGGTTCAGGTGAAGTTTATAAGGCAATAACACCAAGGGAAAAGAGGAACTTCATGTATGGAACGCTTAGTAAATCAGATGTTTTGATTGGGAGAGAGTGTCATGAGATATCCATGTACAGATGCATGCTGCTTCTCGTCTAGAAGAAGCCGATTGACAACCATTTGAGTGAGTAGGAAAAACATCATGTTTAGTTGTATAAAACCAAGTACCGGTAGATCTCTTTTGTGTGTTGTCCTTTATAGTCAGGACACTCAAACACCTATACATGTCTTTCACATTTTTTTCTGCAGTTTTGGGATTCTTGTCTGC
The DNA here is from genome assembly GCA_033964015.1 of Scolanthus callimorphus. Classification (NCBI taxonomy): domain Eukaryota; kingdom Metazoa; phylum Cnidaria; class Anthozoa; order Actiniaria; family Edwardsiidae; genus Scolanthus; species Scolanthus callimorphus. The sequence goes on along the minus strand of CM066912.1, from coordinate 20,845,345 downwards.
CGATATCTTGTGAAATAATTGATGAATCATGGTGAAAACCTACCATTGTGCTCTACATGAACAGAACAACCCATTCTGCAGTAAAATCGGGCATTCCTTATTTGTGCTTTAAACTGATAAAATATCAACTGGATACCTATGGGGGGTGGTATTACCCGATACCGAACTACCTCATTCACCATCCCTGATACTTATTCTACCTATCGAGTACCATTGTTTGCCGGTTGTTTTGGCCCCTTTACTTGAAGACCATAATTATATAGGTAGATGGAGATCTTTTTCTGGATTTTAACTTATTCCCTTGCAATTTTATGATGTTAGCCTGTGTGTGTACAATTAAAAAGTCATCACTTTATGGTTAGCTAAATGTTATTTTATTTTTCAAATTTTTTACTATTTAATTTTTTTCCCCAAAACTTATAAGCAGAGTCACAAATTCTAAGTAGGATTTTCCCAGTCTCGTACCCAGACGTTATTTTTCTGCGTCTCTTGCGGTGATTTCTCCAGTCGATTTCTCTATGATAATTATTTTGGAGGCGTCGGGACTGGGAATGAGTATTACATGGCACGCAACCATAACCCTCTGCGCCCCTGTTAAAAGTATCCCATAACTCCCTGCACGCCCTACTAAAACTAGCGCCCTGGAAAAAAAAACGGAAAGCGTCTAGGTCGGGGGTAGAAGCGGAATATTTTCAAACCAAAATTCATTATTCAAACCTCAAATATTCAATATTCAAACATCTAAATTCAATATTCAAACTTACACCTCGACTAATATTCAAACTTCCATCTGCTAATTTTCAAACTTCTGCTTACCGTTTGGGCCCCAAGGATGTCGGATCTGGCAAAACTTGAAAGGAATGAGAGGGCCATGTTGAGGTGGATGTGCAACCTGAAGCCTGACGATGATACAAACCTTATCACTATCCGAGACAGGCTTGGTATTACCAGTATTGAGACGGCACTTCGCAGTGCTCGTCTGCGATGGTTTGGCCATGTCGAGAGAGCTCAGAGTTCAAGCCCCATCTCAACGATCAGGAACTTTGAAGTTGTGGGGCGCAGACGAAGGGGCCGACCAAGAAAACTTGGACCGAGGTCACCTCAAATGATCTTGCTGTGTCGGGAATAGCACCTGCCCTAGCAACCGATCGCAAGGGTTGGAAGAGGGCTGTGAAGAGCCATGCAACGTCTAACCTGCCCGGCGGTGGAAGATGACGTTAAACGGATAGTGAGTGAGTGAGTGAGTTTCAACTATATTATGCAGTGAGGTGAGGTCAAAACAACGACGTACCGATAGGTATCAGGGATGGTGAATAAGGTGGTGGGTATCGGGTATTACCACCCCCATAGGTATATCCAGTAGTTATTTTTTGAAGCACAAATAAGGGATACCCGGTTTTAATGCAGAAATGTGATGTTTTCTTTGTGTAAAGCACAGCGGTGGGTTTTCACCATGATGCATGAATTATTTCACAAGGTATCGGCAGTCGAAAATCCGATTTTTAGGAAAATTGAAAGAGGTGGTGGATTTCGGGTACCCACTTCCCTAAACTGGATACATACTTATAAAGTAAACTTATAAAGGCTAAGACATTTTTACAAATTTGATAAACGCATTTTTTTTTTTTTTGTGCAGTAGTAAAGAAAACCTTTACGTTTTATTATTTAAGCGTGCAACTGCCTGCAGCAAATGACGAAATTATATTTTCTTTATTTGCGTGAAGTGCGGCCCAAATGACGATTTTCTATGCTTGTAACTTCGAACTCACGCTTACCTAAGGGGTCTTCTTTCGGACATAGTGTGACTGCCCGTCAGGCCTATTACTGCAAGTATTTTTGGGAGAGTTTGTTGTAAACGGCGCGAGGGTAGTGTCTTCGTTGTGCAGGTTCATAAAGACTATATTAGATATCATTCTTTATGCGCGCGTAATCAGTATTAAATGAAGTGAATGTTAAATCAGTTAGGTATCATAGGTCGACAGACAAGGTTAAAAAATATTTTAATTGACTGAAATTTTCCAACCCTCGATTATTCAAATTCAAACTAGCAATATTCTGAATAAACTAAATTTGTAAATATTCAAACTAGCTTCAAAGTCAATATTCAAAATTCCGCTTCTACCACCGAGTCTGGGTGAGACTGGAGTTTTTCCTGTGTCAGATTTTGCCTGCGTGCGAAATTGAACATATTGTGACGTCACGATGCGCTCACCCGAGATATTATACGCGTGCCCACCTATACATATTATACGTTTTGAATCTAATATTTGCTTTAATATTGCTGCATTTCACACGCAGATATCTGCATTGAACGTCGATGCAAATTTGTCATGCATTTTTGCAGAGCCATGACCCCGAGAGGGATTTTCATCTCTTTCTCCAGTTACTAGGACTAACGCCCCAGGCCAAACGAAACGCAAGTTCACAAGTTGTGACTTGCACATACTTTCACAAGTTGTGACTTGCGTTGAGTTGAAAACGAGATGCAAGTTTTGAGGCAAGTTGTGTGCTTCGCTCCTTTGCGCGCGGTGATGACGACAATGATCACCGCCGCATTCCAAAACAGAGCGCACGCTCAAACTAGTGTTTTTCTTGGCAAAAAGGAAAACACAACTTTTAAAGAAATCTCACCCACTTTCTTGTAAATAACAGCTCGAAATATAGGTGCAACATTTTCATGACTTGTTTTGGTCATTATGTTTCGTTAAAAAGGAAGAAAATTGGAAACTTGCATCAACTTGCGTACACTTGCGATGTGGTGGCGAAACGAGACGCAAGTTGTGATAATCAAGGTTTATTAATACGGTACTCACTTCATTAAAATTAATATAATATAAATATATGAATAGCTGTGAAGCTGAGCAAAGTTCAAGTCGGCCTATTTTCTTCCTATTTTCTTGTCGCAATTTGCATTAAATTTGAGCATGTTGAAGATGGCAATTCCATTACGCTTTAGCTTACACATAATGTTAATTCCTTATCTCCTATTCACGAGGCCTGTGAGGCTTGTCTAGCCATTCACATTGCGCTCGACACCATGGTCTAGCTGGATTGCGGAGATGACACTAATCGGTGTACGTGGATAATTAAGGCTAATCGCATCAGTTTCCCGCTAAGAAATCCCAACCCTGATTGATACCTTAACTTTGTACAGTGCCAAATGAATCTCATTTACTGTAACCATAGCAACAACTCGAAGCGTGCCGTCAGGTTTCCTGGGTAACTGAACCACAGCTTGCTCTGACAGAGATACTGTGATAGTTTTATTAACTATTCATTAGTTTAGTGTATGATCATACCTCGAAGTAAATTTGCGGTAGATCTTTTTAATAGACGGTGAAAACGGATGTTGAGATTTAATAACATCATGCTCAATAAGAGGTTTAGTAATTAAGGCGATACTGCAGTGAAATGCTGAGTAAAATAATCAGTATTGTCCCAGGTCACTCAATGTTCTAGTGAACACAGACAAAGGGAAGCTTTCCTACGTCGGAGTGGAACATTCGTGGGTAAGAACCGTTCAGATATCAGAATCAAACAAAACAATTACTCGTTATCCTACAAGATGTTCAGAAAAACATCACACAATCTGAGGCGCAAAGTGGATAGTTTCAAAATTATCTAAACTTTTTATCAGATTTGGATTATACTAATGACCAATCATTATTTATGTACACAAAACGTGGAGGAATTTGAAAATAATCATGTGCTATGAATAACTCGCCATTGGTGTATGAATGTTCAGGAAAACTAGAGTGCGAGGCTTAAAGAGTTGGATATCATAACAAGCGAAACAAAGAACCAAAAGTCAGCGTAGAATACCAGAACATAACATACACTTTTTGTAAAACAATAGTGCAAGGCAAGGAAGTGGGGAAAGGCGGAAAGGAGAAAAAGGCGCGAAAACACCAAGGAAGTCATTAAGCAACTTTAATAGTTGATGTTTGTGTCAACGTGACCATTGGGAAAAAGGTATTTGAGCTATTAATATGTACGTGAACTTTACATGGGAGCAGAAGCACCTCAGGTGTTAAACAACAATATTGTTTTATATGCAATACAAAGAAACACGACGAGCTCTCAACCAAAAATTAAAACCTCAACATATGATACCGTTTTAATGAGAAAGCGAAAGACGTTGTCGGGCAAGCAATCTTCATAAAAAATCTAGGCAAAAGATATGGAGGGAATAGATATGACGCTTCTTCCGCTACTGGAGAGAGAGGGGACAAAACTTAGTTGTGACTCTAGGCCTTACTCTAGGCGAAGTTCTATTGTACTTCCTAGCATAAGCAACTCCACAATGTACGGTTCCGAAGGGTTAGATTCGGTGACGAACTACACCGAGAGTGAATATGGGGGATTTTCGGGAGTGTCGTCTGAATTTGACATAGTGGAAGAAGATGAGCGTAACTGGCCAAGAGGAGAGGAAACAGCCGTGACAAGTTTAGAGGAAAGCGAAGAGAAGGAGATCGAGGACAGAGTAAAGCAGGAATTTAAACAAGAGTTCCAGAAACTTAGGGCGCAGGCACAAGAGAAGCAGACTTTCATAAGGAAGAAATTCAAGTCCAAGATAACAAAGCCAGAGCAGCGTTGTTAACAGCGCGGATAAACGCAGAGAAAGAGACGATAAACAAATTGGAGAAAGATGCTCAGAAAAAGGAAGCAGACGTACTGGCAAAACGATGGAAAAGGAAAGTCCTGACAACAAATGAAAGGCCGAAGTTGGTAAACCCCGAGGATTTAACCTGCAATGTTAATGACCTCGCAGCTTTGAGGAAAATTCGATCAGACCTTGACCGCGCACGCGCAAGGCGAAGGTCCACCATTGCTTCAACTATTGTAGCCTCGCGTCATGGTAAAATGAGCTTAAACACGGGCATATGGGAAGCTGAAGTCAAACGACTAGAAAAGGTAGAAGAAATACAGAAATTAATTTATGAGCTGCAGACTTTGGGTCTTCGAGAGAATGCTAATACTTTGATAACTTCGCTCTGCAAAAAGAGAAGCTCGGAAGAGGAATTGAAGGTTTCGTTAATTGATGAGCGGAGGAAGGCGAAGATGAAAGCGTTAGAAAAGAAGGAGCAAGAAATAGCGAAACTTCGCCAGCAAAAACTGGCAGAGAAAGAGCTGGAAGAAAAATTAAAGCAGCAAAGAGAAAGAGAGGAAAAAGAAAGGCTAGAGAAAGAAAAACGTGAGAAAATAATGCTGGCGTTAAAAAGGAAAGCATTCAATCAGAGTCTGAGGAAAAGTTGGGAGGAATCGAAATTTACGACAAGGCTGTCAAGGCCGTATACATACTCTTATTTTGATGTTCCAAAACAATTCTAAATACGAAGGACTGCATGAAATACAATATGGAACAAATAATACATGAATGCGATGATGAGTATGACAAAGAGAAGAAGGAAGAAACAGGAGGAGGTATCAGAGGCGGGGAAGGAGCAGAGGAAGTAGGAGTTAAGGACGAGCAAGAAGTTGGGAAGAGGAGGAGGAAGAGGGGGAAAGGAAACAGGACTGGATCAATATAATAGAGCAGATAATCAAATAAAAGGAGGAGTCGGCCGTAGGTGGTACAGGAAGTCGGGGAGGAGTGGAAGAAGAGGAGGGATACATAAAAATATAAGAAAAAATATATAATGATGGTGACGATGATTATGATAAGGAGAAGAAAGGGAAAGAAGAAAAGGGGGACGAAGTAGGTAGGAGATGGAGAAGAAGGAAGTGGTGGAGGAGCAGGAAGAGGAGTTGAAGGAAGGGGGACGGAGTGGGAGGAGTAAAGGAGGAGGAGTTGGAGAAAGGGGGGACTAAGTGGGAGGAGTAAAGGAGGAGGAGTTGAAGAAAGGGGGACTAAGTGGGAGGAGTAAAGGAGGAGGAGTTGAAGAAAGGGGGACGAAGTGGGAGGAGTAAAGGAGGAGGAGTTGGAGAAAGGGGGACTTTAGTTGGAGGAGTAAAGGAAGAGGAGTTGAAGAAAGGGGGGACGAAGTGGTAGGAGTAAAGGAGGAGGAGTTGAAGAAAGGGGGACTAAGTGGGAGGAGTAAAGGAGGAGGAGTTGAAGAAAGGGGGACGAAGTGGGAGGAGTAAAGGAGGAGGAGTTGGAGAAAGGGGGACTTTAGGTGGGAGGAGTAAAGGAAGAGGAGTTGAAGAAAGGGGGACGAAGTGGTAGGAGTAAAGGAGGAGGAGTTGAAGAAAGGGGGGACGAAGTGGTAGGAGTAAAAGAGGAGGAGTTGAAGAAAGGGGGACTAAGTGGGAGGAGTAAAGGAGGAGGAGTTGAAGAAAGGGGGACGAAGTGGGAGGAGTAAAGGAGGAGGAGTTGGAGAAAGGGGGACTTTAGGTGGGAGGAGTAAAGGAAGAGGAGTTGAAGAAAGGGGGACTAAGTGGGAGGAGTAAAGGAGGAGGAGTTGAAGAAAGGGGGGACGAAGTGGGAGGAGTAAAGGAGGAGGAGTTGGAGAAAGGGGGACTTTAGGTGGGAGGAGTAAAGGAAGAGGAGTTGAAGAAAGGGGGACTAAGTGGGAGGAGTAAAGGAGGAGGAGTTGAAGAAAGGGGGGACGAAGTGGGAGGAGTAAAGGAGGAGGAGTTGGAGAAAGGGGACTTTAGGTGGGAGGAGTAAAGGAAGAGGAGTTGAAGAAAGGGGGGACTAAGTGGGAGGAGTAAAGGAGGAGGAGTTGAAGAAAGGGGGGACGAAGTGGAGGAGTAAAGGAGGAGGAGTTGGAGAAAGGGGACTTTAGGTGGGAGGAGTAAGGGAAGAGGAGTTGAAGAAAGGGGGGACGAAGTGGTAGGAGTAAAGGAGGAGGAGTTGAAGAAAGGGGGACTAAGTGGGAGGAGTAAATGAGGAGGAGTTGAAGAAAGGGGGGACGAAGTGGGAGGAGTAAAGGAGGAGGAGTTGGAGAAAGGGGGACTTTAGGTGGGAGGAGTAAGGAAGAGGAGTTGAAGAAAGGGGGGACGAAGTGGTAGGAGTAAAGGAGGAGGAGTTGAAGAAAGGGGGACGAAGTGGGAGGAGTAAAGGAGGAGGAGTTGAAGAAAGGGGGACGAAGTGGGAAGAGTAAAGGAGGAGGAGTTGGAGAAAGGGGGACTTTAGGTGGGAGGAGTAAAGGAAGAGGAGTTGAAGAAAGGGGGGACGAAGTGGTAGGAGTAAAGGAGGAGGAGTTGAAGAAAGGGGGACGAAGTGGGTGGAGTAAAGGAGGAGGAGTTGGAGAAAGGGGGACTTTAGCTGGGAGGAGTAAAGGAAGAGGAGTTGAAGAAAGGGGGGACGAAGTGGTAGGAGTAAGGAGGAGGAGTTGAAGAAAGGGGACGAAGTGGGAGGAGTAAAGGAGGAGGAGTTGAAGAAAGGGTGACGAAGTGGTAGGAGTAAAGGAGGAGGAGTTGAAGAAAGGGGGACGAAGTGGGAGGAGTAAAGGAGGGGAGTTGAAGAAAGGGGGGACGAAGTGGGAAGAGTAAAGGAGGAGGAGTTGAAGAAAGGGGACGAAGTGGGAAGAGTAAAGGAGGAGGAGTTGAAGAAAGGGGGACGAAGTGGGAAGGAATAGATTCAGGAGAAGTTGGAGTTCATGATAAAGAGGAGATTGTTAAGGAGGAGGTAGACTACGACGTGGTGATATTTACTTCCTTGTTCGATAAACGGATTGTTAAAATAAAGTTAATAACATTAACATAACGTTATCTTAAGGCGGACTTAATCATAATTAACAATATGATTACTAACAATTAGCATGCGCTTTTTGAAAATGGTACTTACCTCATAGCATAAGCTGCAAAATGAATATGTTTTAAACAAGATAATAAAGGATACTTCATAAAAATTACGAAGGTTTTTACAGACATGTTTCGACAGTTGTAACTGTCATAATCAATAAGTTGTCTAGTTGTTCTAAGTGATTTACAAACCGAATAAATAGCTAAAGAAATGAGTAAATTATGTCAACTGTGTAAAGGAGCACATAATAATGTGCTACTTACACCACAAGCTTGAGATTGATATAAAAGATATAACTGATGAAACGCACTAAGAAATAATGGGAACTTCATATGCGTGACGCGAAGTTTAATTTACAGAAATGAGTTATTATTACTGTGAGCAAATAATTATTAGCTACTTACTTAATTAAAGGACTTCCTATAATGCATCGACCGCTATTTAAATATATTGATAGGGAAGCGGTCCAAACATTTGTAATCGAACGGAACCCGATTTTATCACGTGTGAGGTTGTAGGTCCGGGGTTTGTACCACCGGTTCTCAAAAACTGTGACTGCGTGCGTTGTTTAGAATTTTGTTTAGTTCAAAAATTATGAATTTTAAACATTTTTAGAGCGTGAAAATTCTATAAAATTTGACCCTCGAAATTTAAATGTTTCATAACTTTTGAACTAAGCAAAATTAAAAAAAACGCAGACATGGTTATTGAGAAACACTTTAAGGATTAAAACAATTTGTTACTTTGGAGTCATGGTCAAGCAGTTCGGCGGCGTTAGCTCTTGAAAGTGTCACACCCAAGTTTTTAATAAAACCTTCCAAAAAAGAACTATTTATTAAAAAAATTATTTATTAAAAAATTAAAAATGTCTTTTTGCCATAGCCCGCTAATCCATTCTATAAGCTTTCCAACGATATATAGGTTCACATGTTTTGGTTAAACTAAGGGACCGGTCATTATTTATCGCCTAGGGTGGGCGGATAAAGAATCATCTAATATAGTTGAGTTTGGCAACTCGCGCAACGAAGACGCTACCTTTGCACCGTTCACAAGAACAACTGTATCTTGGCGAGGAAAAACAAACTCTAACAAAAATGCCCTGCAGTGATAGTCCTGGCGGGCAGTCACTTTGTTCGAAAGAAGAGTAAGCGTGTGTTCGACGTTACAGGCATAGAAATTCGTCATTTGGGCCGCGCTTCACGCAAATGAATAATAATAATTTCGGCGCGCATGAATAATAAAACCTACAGGATTTGTTTACTATACATAAAAAAACGGAATGTTCATCTACACTTTCATGGTGAAAGTGCTTTTATCAATGAAATGGCTTGATGAAATGCGTTTATCAAAATTCGGGCGCGCTTCGCGCACAACGAAAGAAAAATGCAATCCTCTCTATCTGTAAATTGTCTTCTACTAGCTCAAATAGGGGGCAGGGGTCTTCTACTAGCTCTAATAGGGGGCAGGGGAGGGGGGGAGTCACGAAAACGTTTAACTGCTCTGAGGGGGGATCACGTTAATCATTGTACTTATAGAGGGAGGATCACTGCATTTTGACCTTGTATTACCCAAAATCCTCTGTATTCTGACGTCTATCATTTTTTTTCCGAGAAGGTGCGCGAAGGTTCTCAGTAACCTTAATAAGTAGATCTGTGAGTCCCGTACAAAATGGCGTTCTCTCCGTAATGTAAAAATGATACTCGCTGATGCGAACTACTTGCTCTTGGAGTAGTTACACAACTCCCTGTTGAAAAATGATACATTAGTGCTCCAGGTTAAATGAGGGAAAAGTATTGCATTAAAAAAACAATCTAATATAATGTACTGTAGTGTAATGTACGTAATGTAAAAATGAGACTCGCCAATGCGAACTATTTGAGTAGTTTACAACTCCCTGCAGTTGAAAAATGATACAATTATTGCTCCGTGTTGTATCAACAAACCATTCGCTTTTCACGCAAGCACTAATACAGAGACTTCCCAAATGAGGTAAAATTATTGTATTAAAAAGCAATCTAGTGTACACGACCATCTCGTGCGATTTGCGTTATTTGTTTTGTCTCGCCACAGGATGGCATGATGTAAATTGCTGCCATTGGCTTCTACAATAGCATTACTTATACTCAAGTTCATGGTTAATCAATGAGATGGTCCTTAAACCTCTGAGAATCTCGCTTCCCCACTGTGTTAATCAGCAAGACCTACATGAACGTTTTTTCTTGTTTATTGACGATAAAATAACATAAAGGGAAAACAATTCGTACAACACGAGAGCTTAGATGTTTTATGACATTTTTTTTACCGGAGAGGACTTTTGAATTCCCCGTGGGGATATTCCAACTGTTTTCGAAACTTTTACGTATCTTGTATTTCTGGAAGAGAAGCACAGGTTTTATACCTTTCTTTTTGAACGTTGGAAGAATTTTTGTCAGATATCTTTTTACTCAAAATAAGTAATGTTAACTTTTATCGAGTAGTTTTTAAACTTATTTTATTCATTTTTTTATATCCTGGAACCGCCAAATTTATTCTAACTATATGTGGCTTTGTCGAGAAAAGGTATACTTTTCACAACTTTGAAACAAAGAAAGGATCAGATAAGATAAGATGCCAAGCGAAACACCAGAAATAAGTTAAAAGTGATCCTGAACAAACGCTGGTATTCCAAAAAAAAACAGATTACATCAGAAAGAAAGAAACCATGTTTTACGGGGCAGTCAAGAAACTTCAAAATTCAAATAGAGAGTTCATGGAAAGAGGTGAGGGTTTGCTAGAGTTACCGAAGATTAAAACCAACAAACTCAAGAAGCGGAGCTCTATCTTTGGATCTGATGCGGGATCCATAAGTCCAAGCGTGATATCGGAAGATATCGACATGGATTTGGAGGAATTGTCCATATTTGGTGATGATATTGCGCAAGAGGATCATGGGGGAGAGTCGAGATGACTGGTAAGAATATCTTAGATCTTTTCCGTCATAGATGTGCTGGTCAGTATTGTCATTATGACCTTCAACATTGTTATGAACATTCACAGTGATATTCTCGGTTTTCATGTGACGTCATCAAAAGCTAACTTCTAAACCAAGAGACCTACAGAGATGTTCTTTCTGTGATAAATATGACTATTTTCAAGGATTTGTCACACAAAATTTTGGCACCTTCTGCCACGTAGTTCTCGAGATATCGCCAAAGCTATTTATGTCACGCAACACCAGTCATGTATTTTTAACTTGCCGTATTTCACACCGTTCTTACTTTTTTGGTACGTCTGTATGTTATAAAAGTTCATATCTTACCATTCTGATACCATTCTTATAATTTGGATTGAAAATAACGTCGTTTTGGAGACCCGATTAATTGGCCGCCATTATGGAGCCCCTCTGCTGGGGCTCCAACATGGCGGCTCCATACAATTACTTTACAAAATGGCGCACATTCACTTGCTAATATCTTGCTGGGAAGTGACCAATCGGCCTAAAATTGAGCCAGGAAACGTAATTTTGTATATATTCTTTATAATTCTATTAGGCATCCAATGTTTAGAAGTCAATTTTATAGAGAAATAAATTTCGTTACGTGACAAGTGAAAACCAAGAATTATCATTGCAAGTGTTGTTATCATAATCGTTATTATTGTCATTGTTTCGATCATTGTCACTGTTATGTTCATTGTCATAACTATGATCATAGTCATTGTTATGCCCATTGCCATCATTGTGTTATGTCATTCTTATTGTCATGCATAGTCATTGTTATTGTTATTGTTATGCAATATGTTCATTGTGATTGTTATATGCATTGTCATAGTCATTGTTATGCCCATTGACATCATTCTCATTGTTTTGATCATGTCATTATGTCCTATGCAATTTCCATGTACGTGATTGTTATATTCATTACCATTGTCAGTGTTATTATCATTCTTGTTGTTCTGTTGATTGCCATATTGTGATCATTGTCGTTGTTACTATAATTGTCATTGTTATATCGTTATTATCATTGTCACTGTAAAAGCTCATTGTCAATGATATGATCATTGATTTTATTGCGAACATTTTTATTACTGTGATAATTGTCATTGTTATCATCATTACCATTGTATTATAATTGTTCGTTATGATCGTTGTCATTACTTTCATCATTGACAATGTCATGATTATTTCCTTTGTCCCCGTTCCTGTCCTTATATACCATTTGTACTTGCTATTCTTAACGTCATTTGCTTGTCATGTTTATGAAACTTCTTTTCTATTTCCTCGGGTATGTATGAAATCCAGCACGCCCTCTTCCAAACGAAAAATTACGCCGTATAATTTCGATGCAGCATCTCAATTCTTCATCCTGCCTTTTAAAATACTTTACAGAGGAAGAACTACAGTTTGAAAGAAGAGTTAAGAAAGAGTTAACTGAGGCGGACGAGAAAACTGTACAAAGAAAACTCAAAGAACAACTTGCCAACGAAATACGCCAGATTTATGACGATGCAACGGAAAAACAAAAGGCGCTGAAGAAAAGGTAAGACTACCTGGACAAAACCAGTTTGTATTAACATGTACAATTTATTAAATATTTCTAGGAGCTCACTATTATAGGTGTATCCATCTCTCATATCAACATACTACTGTGACAAAACCAGTTTATTAACATGTACATTAAATATTACTAGGAGGCAGCTCATTACTATAGGAGTGTCCATCTCTTATATCAACATACCATGAGGAGCTTTACGCGAGTCCTATGACGTAAGCAATTAACGCGATTATGGCTGAGGCGCCTGTTAATGATATTTCAGTTACATCATTAAAGTGTCATGGCTTAAGTGGTTTCTGTCGACCACTCGTCAAGTGATTTAATACTTTACATCTTTGTTAATAACAGTCAGATAGTTTTGTTGTTTCGGCGGCAAACTCGAGGGCATGTATACAAGACCAGTACGACCTATCTAGATGTGTCCGTCGAGGAAAACACACAGCTAACCTAAAGGGAAACGCTTGTATGCGTTTTCTAGTGCCGTTTGCACCGCAAAAGTTTCGTAAACAGTAAGTATTTAAAAGAACGTTGCAGATATGAAGAAGTGTGCTTTGGTTAATAACATAGGTAGAAAGGCTGATACTACGCAAAAAGTTAAAATTTAGTTACAGGGAAGCGGCGAGAGTGTTGAAAAACTACTGTGCATCCTGGAGCGTTATTCCTTCTTGAACTGTTCGATTATGAAGTACCATGAAATGATAAAGAGAGGATTGATCTTCATGAAGCCTAGCGCCGCTTGAGACACCATACCAGATAACATATTCCTGGCTGAATCGTGGCTGAAATGGCCGCCGAACGAAAACTATGGCTGGTTGAAAATCCCTGTCAAGGCGACGGCAATGAAAGCCGTGAGCGATGTTTGCAAGCGATTAGTGCATGGATAAGGCTCGCTTGAGAATCCTTAGAATGCGATCCTTTCGGCGCGGGACTAGAGAACAACAGGAGGCGAAGGAAATCATTTACCACACAACAAAAGTAGTACTTAACAGTGAAGAGAACGCAGAAATTCGGTAAGATCATTCTATGGCAATACAGAAAACCAGAAACGTTTAGTCATACGAAAAGCACAAAACTGCCACAAACGGATAGTTTCTAGTTTCAATTCAAGTAAAATTTTGTTACAATTTAATGATCATTTTTTCACATTACAAATTACATTTCGATGTTTCTGTTTATAGTGTACAGTGGTTTTCACATTGCAGGGCCCACCTGGGTATTTATTTACCTGTCGGGTTCTGTCCTAGTTTTTCACATACAAGAGTCATAGTTTTCACATTTCACGCTGATCACAGGCCGACCTGGGTATTCTTACCTGTCGGGTTCTGTCCTAGTTTTTCACACACAAGAGTCATAGTTTTCACATTTCACGCCAATATTACAGGGCCCACCTGGGTATTCATTTACCTGTCGGGTTCTGTCCTAGATTTTCACATATAAGAGTCATAGTTTTTACATTACAAGCTGATCACAGGGCCCACCCGGGTATTTAGTTTACCTGTCGGGTTCTGTCCTAGTTTTCACATATAAGAGTCATTATAGTTTTCACATTTCACGCTAATTACAGGGCCCACCTGGGTATTCATTTACCTGTCGGGTTCTGTCCTAGATTTTCACATTACACTGAGTCATAGTTTCACATTTCACGCTGATCACAGGGCCCACCAGGGTATTCATTTACCTGTCGGGTTCTGTCCTAGTTTTTCACATACAAGAGTCATAGTTTTCACATTTCACGCTAATATTACAGGGCCCACCTGGGTATTCATTTACCTGTCGGGTTCTGTCCTAGATTTTCACATATAAGAGTCATAGTTTTTACATTTCACGCCATATTACAGGGCCCACCTGGGTATTCATTTACCTGTCGGGTTCTGTCCTAGTTTTCACATATAAGAGTCATAGTTTTTACATTACACGCTGATCACAGGGCCCACCTGGTATTCATTTACCTGTCGGGTTCTGTCCTAGTTTTTCACACACAAGAGTCATAGTTTTCACATTTCACGCTAATTACAGGGCCCACCTGGGTATTCATTTACCTGTCGGGTTCTGTCCTAGTTTTTCACATACAAGAGTCATAATTTTCACATTTCACCTAATTACAGGGCCCATCTGGGTATTCATTTACCTGTCGGGTTCTGTCCTAGTTTTCACATATAAGAGTCGATAGTTTTTACATTTCACGCTAATTACAGGGCCGACCTGGGTATTTATTTACCTGTCGGGTTCTGTCCTAGTTTTCACATATTTGAGTCATATAGTTTTCACATTTCATGCCAATTACAGGGCCGACCTGGGTATTTATTTACCTGTCGGGTTCTGTCCTAGTTTTCACATATTTGAGTCATATAGTTTTCACATTTCATGCCAATTACAGGGCCGACCTGGGTATTCATTTACCTGTCGGGATCTGTCCTAGTTTTCACTTGGTCCTAGTTTATATTACAGGGCCTACAAGGGTATTTTATTTACATGGTAATACTAAATTTCCGATAACTATATAACTTAGTGACCATTCTTTACTTCCATAGAATTATAGAGGGATGCAGGTTATAGTGGATATGGAACCTCAATCTTATTCTGTAGTTGTCAATTTTGTTACTCATGATTTCGTTTGTTTTCACACTAACCGGGAGGCACAAAAGTTGAAACAGGAAGTTTTGCTTGTTTCATACTAGTAGCTGAGCGCATACACTGTTGGCTGCACGGCCTGTTTATTTATCATTACTTTGCGCCGTTATAGGAAATATTATACTTGAACCAAAGAGGAATAGTTACAATTGTAGGATGTTTTTTCTGTAGAACTCGTAAACGGGGCTCAAAAAATGTAAACAAAGTATATAATGAATTCCGCGCTATTTCATATTGGACTGGGAATTAATGTTTCTATGAATCTATAACGGTATTCGATTTCCAAAGTGCGCTTTTTATCATGAAATTAATCGGTTAGCAAGGTATTTTGTTGCTTGGTCATGGTGTTCTGAGCGCGGTATTTTGGTTCACGTAGCAATAGCTAACCTAAAGCGGGTTTCGAAACTGCCGAGGTATTTTATTGGATTAAGTCGGCGTTCTGACAGAATCTGCTCACACGCAGTAGTGTGATCTCCCGCAGGTTAGGGCAAAATATTTTCCCTAACCTGTGGGGTGCCACTTTTTCGAGTCGCGTTAAGCTCCTCATGACTGTGACAAAACCAGTTTATTAACATGTCCATTAAATATTTCTAGGAGCTCATTACTATAGGAGTGTCCATCTCTTATATCAACATACTACTGTGACAAAACCAGTTTATTAACATGTACATTAAATATTTCTAGGAGCTCATTACTATAGGAGTGTCCATCTCTTATAATTAACATACTTCTACTGTGACAAAACCAGTTTATTAACATGTACATTAAATACTTCTAGGAGCTCATTACTATAGGAGTGTCCATCTCTCATATTAACATACTACTGTGACAAAACCAGTTTATTAACATGTACATTAAATATTTCTAGGAGCTCATTACTATAGGAGTGTCCATCTCTTATATTAACATACTACTGTGACAAAACCAGTTTATTAACATGTACATTAAATATTACTAGGAGCTCATTACTATAGGAGTGTCCATCTCTTATAGCGGAGCTCCTGCGCGGGCCGAAGGCCCGCTCAAGCGGAGCACCATACCTAAGGAAAAAACGTATAGTATACTATCGAGTTGATTTTTGAACGTCACGGGCATTATGGATCATTTTGATGACGTCATTGATGACGTTAGGGCATGTGACCTTGGTGTAGAGTTCCTCTTATGGTCTTTGAAAGTTTGTCCAAGTTTGGCTTCTATAGAAGCTACCCTTCGGGAGATATGATTTTTTCTTTATTTTTCTGGTATTAAACCTATAGCGTACGCCGTCCGTCCGTCCGTCGTCCGTCGTCCGTCGTCCGTCCGTGTACACATGGGAACCCTGTGGTATGCAAGAAAATATTATATCTCCTCAAGGAACATGCTAAGACAACCATACTTGGGATATTTTGTCTATGCCACAAGGGGGGGCTGTAACACGGACACGTGATGTACGTCATCGATGACGTCATCAGTGATGGTGAGATATTCATGAGATATTCATTTTTTACATGTAAATTAAATATTTCTAGGAGCTCATTACTATAGGAGTGTCCATCTCTCATATTAACATACTACTGTGACAAAACCAGTTTATTAACGTGTAACATTAAATATTTCTAGGAGCTCACCTACTATAGGAGTATCCATCTCTCATCATATCAACATACTATACTACTGTGTGACAACAGTTTATTACATGAAATGAAACATTTCCAGGAGCTCATTACTACGAGTGTCAATCTCCCATATTACCACAGTGTACTACTGTGACACAATGAGTTTGACAAAATCATTCAATTCCATTGATTAATCCTTTTTCCAGATTTCGAGAACAAATCAACGAGGCTCGCTCCGTATTGCTGGAGGCGCGGGTCGAGGATGAGAAACAGTGCATCGACCGCATGCAGATGCATGCAGTGCAAGAGCAAACTCAGATTCTGCGCAAGCGCAATGAGAAGAAAAAGGACGGAACGTTCATTGTAGCGGGAGACCCTGTGGAGGACGAGAAGGTGAGGACTGGCTGAATGTTTGGTAAAAACCAAGGCGCGCAAGCAGTACTGTTTGTTAGGAATATGACATTTTCATTAATGACGTTTTTTTCAGTACGACTAGCAGAAACGTTTTCGTTGTCCCTTTTGTTCGCGTCATTACGCCTATTGTTTCTGATCATTGTTTTTATTGTTTCTGATCATAGCAGCTTATCTGTATAAGAATAGATAACTGAAAAGGGTTCTGGTAGTGGTAGTCAAATGACGCAATATAAGTGCAAGTTTCCTATTGTGACAGACGTGAGCCTCTTGTCCCCGGTGGGTTACATTATATATTAGCCTCGTTTCTAGGCTACCCCGTTTCTCTCCGCTAATCCGCTTTGTGTATTGAATAAGGCGGCCGCTAAGCAAAATCCATGACGCCATAGCCAGGCAAAGCGTGGCCTGTCGAGTAGTCCGGGAATGAGGCTAACATATATGATTTATGTGCGCGTTTTTTTGCGAAACAAAATCATTAAGACGGAGAATACTTTTCAGTGAATTTATTGAGTATATTTGGCGCTACGCAGAAATTCATTCACGCCTACTTAGGGATTAGCCATTGTGATTGGACTCCATGCAGGATCTTTGGTCAAAATAACACCCTTAAATTTCTGTTTTACTCCTTCCTTCAGTTCTCTAAAGAGCACGCGGAAGAGCTTGCAACGTTACGAAAGATCCAGGCGAACCTCGACCGCGCACGCGCAAGACGTAAAAAGAACATTGCCGCTGTGCAGGTTCAGAACGAGATCCGCAGGCTCGAGCAAGCTAAGGAGATCCACAGGATAATCTTAGAACTCCATCAGATTGGTATGCACCATTTGGCCAAGAACTTGACGATTTCATTGGAAAGCAAAGAATGCGCCGAGAAGGCACTGAAGGACAATATTAAAGTTGAAAAGGAAGCAGCCATGATAATGGCGAGGGAGATATGGATGCTGAGTTCTTGTTTGCAAATAGAGCGGATAGTTCAGATGAGTCGAAAACTATACGCAAATACAACACTCATAGTGAATCAGGAGTGGAAGCCAGCCATTCAACAACAAAGCAATTTATAGGAGGCGAAGTAACGTAGATTTGCGTAAGCCAGTGACGTGATCATTGGCGCGTTTCGATTTAGTTCGCATTGATTCGATTTAGTTTGCAAACACAAGCAACTAATCAGGCTTGTGTTTGCGCTTGCGTCGCTATGTTTCACACTTGCTTTGCGCTTGCGTTCCAGTGAGAAGTCTTCCAGTCTTTAGGGGATGCCAAAACTGATCCTGACACTTTGGATGAGAAACAAAATGCTACTGAAGATTTTGCTGTAGTTTTACAGTCAACTTGACATACACTTGATAACATAGAAGACGCACCACTTACTTGGTACTTTTAGAATGGCGGCTAAACTTCTGTCATGCAAAATACATTATGTAAACCAGGAGGCCATGAGTTGGAGCTTCCATCTGAGATACATTCTTCAGGCAGCGTTTTTGACTGACCAAGCTATTTTTAGAAACAGTTTTCTATTCAACGTAGATCAGTTGTGGCAAGCAAGACGTCTGCTTAAAATAACCCACTAAGTAACAGTGTTGCAAACATAATTAACAATATGTTTGTGAAAACAATAGGAAACAATAATAATACTGCCTTCTACAAATAACTAGGTCAGTCAAATGCTGCCTCCATAGCCTGGTATGAGAGATGAAAGCTCCTGCTCATGGACTCCTGAGTAAACATCGTAGTCTAGGAAACTATTTGTGGTGCGGACTCCTGTGTCGGAGCGCGTCCGTCACAAAATGGCGGGATTTTAGGCGGAAACATCAGCCATATCAAAACCAGCTACAATATTAGGTTAGCACGATCACTGTCGTTGTCATGGTTTAACTGACCATTATTTATGAAATTACTTTCTAGAGAAAAGACTTGGAAAGCAATAGACTTCGAAAAGAACGTCTTGATGAAAAGGACAAAGAGAAGAAGAAATTGCAAGCGAAAAAGAAACAAGAGGGGAACAAAAAGAAAAAATAAAGCGAGAAAAACTCATCGAGACCTTACGACAAAAAGCGCGCAATCGTGAAAAGCAAAAGAACTTTGTAGATTCTGTACTAAACACGAGTGTATCGAGGTCCTGGAGTTATTCGTATTTTCCTCCCATTAAAGGCGAGCAGAAACCGAGCAGTGCGAAGCAAAAAGACGAGAAAGAACTGAAAGAATCTGATAGCCGAAGTGCTTATCGAAGCAATCAGCCATCACATTGTAAAATAATATTCCAAGCTCGAGCTGCCTGTGGTCACAACGCATTGGAATTCATATTCCCCTTTTGCCCCTGCAGGGTTTTGGTTCAGACGGCCAAAACCCGAGGAGGCATTATAGAAGCCCCGCGCGTAAAGAGAGTATATAACGATATACCAGAAAAAAATCTCGATTCGTAGGAGCACGGCCGCAAAGGAGCTCTGGGTAATAGGCCATTTGCACTTACCCGGTCACGTGACCCCAACTACCTCTTAACGAAATGTTTTTGTCAAACAATTCCAGAAATACAAAGAACCATTTGATATGAGTCAGAAACCCAAGTTTCACATTAAATCTCTAACCTGGAGCAAATGGCAGTGAGTGGAAATTTCAAGATTTTATTCAGAATGTATGGGATTTGGGTCACGTGACCCAGTTAGTGCAAATGGCCTATTGCAGAAGTCCACAATCCATCTCTGGGTAATTTTGCAATCGCTAGCAAATGATTGACTGAACTTCACAAAAGGTCGAGAATGACGCAAATGGTCGCATTGATTGGCTAAATTCACAAAAGGTCGAGAGTGTTTGGCTGAATGACTCAAATGGTCGCAAAAAGGGTTTAAAAGTAACGTTTTATTTACCAATTTACTCAAATAAACTAGAAATAATTCTCACTAGAGCTTCCCCCGAAAGTGAACTCTGACCCCGTCCACACTACTCCGTTTTCAAACGAAAACGGATACTTTTTGCTCCGGATACGGCTATCGTCCACACTACGCCGAAAACGATGCTTTGAGCATAAGAGCGTTTTCGTACGGATACGCGTTGAAGTGTTTACGGGCAAAAAACGATAAGTGTGGACTCAAATCTTTTTGAAAACAAAGCAAAAAGTTCGTTTGAAAACGGTGTAGTGTGGACGGGGTCTTATTCAGGACATTGCGGCAAAACGAATTGAAGACAGCTGAAAAAAAAACGACAGCGAACGATAAATTTTGAATTAACCATAGTTAGTAGAGAGACGATGTGGTCAGAGAAATAATGATCGTATTCTAGGTGCTCAGTGCAATTTGGACGTATTTGGCTTTACGTTTTTGTGTCTGCAGCTTTAGTTTTCCAGATTCTGAAAAGACAATTGTTTTAGAAAAAAAAACATTATAAGAAAGCAGATAAAATAAGGTGGGGGCAGCTCTAGTGTGAGAACTATTTCTAGTTACAGACATAAACAAATCTAGTGCGGATTTCAGGTGAGTGTCAAGACTAAACACAAAACAAATACACTTAACGACTTTACCAATCAGGAGCGAGACAAATTAAATAACCAACCAATCAGTGGACAAGTTAGTACGACTTGTGTTTAGCCGTCAGTCACGAAAACTGAGACCTCGATTTATTTCAACTGTCATCGACTGTAATCAACTCGACAAGGTCACTCACGTTACATTTTATCAACTCATCAAGGTTATCAATACACTTTACCAACTCCAGTCATAGAGAGGCATGGCACATGCGCGCGCATGAGAAAACAACATTTTTTTAACACTATATAGCGACGCATATTGCGATTAAAAGAAAGGGAACACGAATTTGGGGGGATTTTGTAACTTAGTAGCAACATGAATAAGTTACGTGCTGCCCGCTTAATTAATAAATTGAGTTTGTTTATTCTCTCGCTGTAGGGAAAAAGTGATTGTATCGTATTTAGCTGCGTCTGACTAACCATGCGATGCTTATTTTTCTGGTAGATCAGTTAACGGGCGATGGGAAAAGATACCTACTTAATAAATGGGTATAACACAGCAAGTGGTACCTGTGTATTGTATTGTGGATTGGTTTACTCGACCCATTTGCGAGTTCACGATTACAGAGTAAGAGACCACCACCGACATACTATAGCACCAGTAAAATTTGTGAGTGGCAAAACACAGTGCACGGCATTGTTCAGCTCTGATATCTAAGTTCCAAATATCTCATCCAGAATCGAAGTATCCATTTTTGGGGATTGTGTTGGAGCAAATCGGCGTATTAATCTAAGTTGCAAATATCTGGTCTGGATGCATTCATTTCTTGGATTTTCTTTAGGAAAATCGACACTTTTCTAGGCCAACTACTAGTGCAGGACAGATCGAAAACCCTCTTTAGCTTATGAATACGTCAAACAGACTTCAGTCAAGAACAGTTCTGGAATCCAAATAATTTCTCGTTCAACAAAGAAAGACCAGTGTGATTGTTGGGCGCATCAGGAAGCGCATATTTACTTTCTCTTTCTTTCTTTCGTCTTCAGAAGCGAATGATTTTCGTTACGTATATCGCAGGAAACCGAATTTGAACGGGAAGACGTACATCATTACATGTATTTCTGGCAGAATTTATGAGGTATAAAACAAGTGAAAACAAAATCATTTAATTTGGTGAAGACATCAGAGGAATATCCCATACATTCCAATATAATGTTATGATAATTCCATAAGATCTTGAAACTTCGTAATTTGATCTCGTTGATGCCTACTTATCGTTTACCGTAAAAATTCAAACCAGCTTCCATTTAATCTTGTTTGTGACACGCTGAAGAAAGGTGGCAAAATGTTCTATCGAGCAGTTAAAACGTCCAAAAATCGAACAAGGAAATGAAGAACAGGAGAGCCTCCACGATGGGCGCGTTACCAAAAATACAAATGCCGAAACGTAGGGGGACTCCACAGAGCTCCATATTCGGCCCTGATACTGCAACTAGCGGAAGCATGAGCCCAGCATGCTGGAAGAGCTGGACCAGACTCTCGATGACGTCTGCCATGGTAACGACGATGATGCCAGCGAGGAGGAGGTAGTGGAAAAGACACAAGAAGAGGTATGTTAGGAATTTCACGTTAGCAATTCACCCGTTAAGGGGAGGCTGTCATGATACGCGCATGCTCCAGGAGCGATAACTGAGCAAAACTATTTAGATCATCCTATCAGAAACTATTAAAGAATATGTAAAACGTAAACATTTGGTCGGATGGATCGAGAAATAGCGAGATTAAAACGGATTGCATGTTTTCATGGTTTTCAGCCTTCGCTGGCCATCGTTGCGTTACAATACTTCTTTGTTTTGAGATGCGCAGAACAGCTGCGCAGACAGCCTCCCTTTAATCACGGGTCTTGGTCTCTTTTGAGGTGATCTTGATCTGCAATAAAATTTAAGTGAGATTGGTATCTTTTAGGGTTCTAATTGCGGAAAGCCTCCAAGAGAGAGAGAGAGATAGAGCGAGTACTTGTTGACGATAAATTAGAAAACCAAGACAGCATTTTATTCAAAGTCCTCAACTTCTTGATGGGTATTTTTTAGTTTACAAAGCGTTTTTGGGCCGCGTATTTTTTGGTATCTTTTAGGCTTAAAATGAAAATTCCCAAACATCATCTTCGACCAAAAAGTATGGGATCCTCAGGATAATATTCCATGTACACAAGACAGCTATTTGCACTCCAGTGACCATGTTTGGGCACTGTGCACTTCGATGTACTGAATGAAGCCCAGTGTCACAATAAAATGCCAAATTTCAGGCAGTAGGTTCTTAGATCACCAGGTCCTTATATGCGAGATTCTCCTATATTTGATTCAAAGGTTCAGTTCGAAAGGAGAGTGAGGGAAGAGCTGACGGAATCAGACGAAAGAATCATAAACAGAAAACTTAGAGAATTCTTGGCAGAGGATTTTAAGAAAATTTATAGCGAAGCCGCGGAGAAACAGAGAGCTATCAAGAAAATGTAAGCTGTAACTTTGAGTAATAGAGTCTGTTGTCGCCATCTTCAAGGCCCATTCACACGCCGCGCTATTTGGACTGCGATTTCTGTTGCGATCCCATGACGAGGCTACATCGCGTGGTGGTGTGAACGGCTGGTGATGTTGCCGCGACAGTTCGCAGGCAATTGGATATGTTCGAATTCCGCTGCGATGCGGGTGCGATTTCTTCAGGATCGCCTACAAAACTGACAAATATCGCAGAGCACTAAACGCCAGCTGTTCACACTGCACCGCGCGATATGACGTCGACGATCGCCGCCAAAAATCGCAGCTAAAATGTTGCCGTGTGAACGGGCCTTCTTCATATCACATCACCTTCATGCCATGCTTAAGCCACACCATCCCCTTAGACATTTTAGTATTATGAGCCCATTCCTAGGAGTTTCCACCTATAGTGCAGGAATATCGTGCAGAAAAAGTAGTAATTGTTCATTTTGATGGAAAAAGCATGAAACTTGGCAGGATGATAGAGCGTCCCATGCTGAGCAATTTTGGATGTAGACCCACCCTCGATAACGTATACTTCCAGTTTTATAGCAATGGAATTAATTATCCTTTAAACTAATAAAATGACGTGTTGCCTTTTGAGTTCGGACACAAAATTTTGTATCGTGACAGAGTATTCAATACCCTACAATTCTACTATACGGGACACCCCCCTGATCATGTACTTCCAGAGTTCCAAGATGGAATTCATTATCACATAAAATCAGTAACAGAGGGCGTTGCCTTCAAGATACACGCATGGAAATTAGTGTGAAAATGGACCATGGTTCAATGGGCAAATTCGCATGTAGACCCACGCCCTAAGTCATGCACTTCCAGTTTTATCGAAATGGAATAAATAATTATCCTTTAAACTATAAGAAATGACGTGTTGCCTTTTGAGTTCAGACACGAATCTGTATCGTGACAGAGTATTTGATACCCTACAATTCTACAAGACTTGACACCCCCCCTGATCATGTAATTCAAGTGAACCAAGATGGAATTCATTATCACATAAATTAGTAACTAAGGGCGGTGCCTTCAAGATACACGCATTGAAATGCACGTGAAAATGGACCATGGGCAAATTCGCATGTAGATCCTGACCCATGCACTTCCAGTTTTATCAAAGTGGAATTAAATTAGTCTTTAAAGTGGTCGGTCAGGCTTTCGAAGACCAAGGGTGAAATTCTGTGTATTAAGAGTGTATTATTTATTGCATGTTTTGCTATTCATGATCAAGCAACTCCCCCCACCCCCCCCCCCCCCCCCCCCCGTCATATACTTACAGTACCAGGCGGATGGAATAAATCACAGTTACAGCAACAAAAGTCGTGACATATAAGACATTATATTTTTGTAACAGCACTTGACCAAATAGACATGATAAGCTGGTAATGTTTGAAAGAAGACTTTGAAAGAGGACTGCGCTTTGTTTGCTCAATTTTTGTCAAAGTGCGTGGAGGGGATTTCGACGAATTTATCCGGCATGAGAACAACGCGTCCCCCCCCCCCCCCCCCCCCCCTGATTTGTCCAAGCATGGGATCTTCACCCAAGTCAGATCTCCTTCTTTGCATTGAAAGGGAATGCCCTCCAAAGCAAGATAATCTATCCCTGGTCGTCGATGCTGTGGTGCTAAATGCTCCCGCCTGGTAAAACCAGGTACAATAAAACCTTTCAGAACTATGGGACACTAGTTTTTCTTCCGTACATCATAAGGCATTTACAAAGAGTTGACGTTGTATGGGACTGGTATCCACCAGACACCCTCAAGGCAACAGGTAGAGAGCATCGAGGAAGAGGGCAGCGACGACAAGTCGAATCCACAACTCTTATTCCTAGACAGGATTCCCACGTTTTCAGGTATTCAAAATTCCTGGACATTCAAGGACCTTTTCAGGTTCCCTTATTTTTATTATTCATTATATACACTTAACATCTCGCAAATCTTTCTTCTGTAAAATATTCCATGGCTTTTAATGGCTTTGATGGGTTTTTGTGAAAATTCCATGACTTTCTAGGCCTGGAAAGAGCTTTTCAGGTTTCTTGGCAAACTTTGTGATCCATGTCTACTCTAGAAAGCAAGCAGGTGATATCTATGTATGTGGATTATGTGGATGCACGCAAGAGGCTGACATCGATCGATGTCAATGGATCTATTTGGTAGTCTATTTGGTCTAGTGTTGTTGCAAAAATATTATGCGTCTCTATATGTTACGATTTCTGTGCTGCAATCATGCTGGATTTATTCCATCCGCCTGGTACTGTAAGTATATGACGAGAGGGGGTTCTTGATCATGAATAGCAAAACATGCAATAAAGAATACACTAACTTAACACCCCGAATTTCACCCTGACACCGCTTTAAAGACTTATTAATTCCACTTCGATAAAACTGGAAGTGCATGAGTCAGGGCGTGGTCTACATGCAAATTGCCCATTGCACCATGGTACATCTTCACGTGAATTTGCATGCGTGTATATTGAAGGCAACGCCCTCTGTTACTGATTTTGTGATAATAATCCCATCTTGGTAAACTGGAAGTACATGATCAGGGGGGTCACGTATTGTAGAATTGTAGGGTATTAAATACTCTGTCACGATACAAATCCTGTGTCTGAAGACAAAAGGCAACACGTCATATTGTTAAGTTTAAAGGATAATTATTCCTCTTCGATAAAACTGGAAGTGCATGAGTTAGGGCGTGGGTCTACATGCGAATTTACCCATTGCACCATGGCCCATTTTCACACTAATTTCCATGCGTGTATCTTGAAGGCACTGCCCTATGTTACTGATTCTATGTGATAATGAATTCCATCTTGGAACTCTGGAAGTACATGATCAGGGGGGTGTTACGTATTGTAGAATTGTAGGGTATTAAATACTCTGTCACGATACAATTTTCGTGTCTGTAGGCAAAAGGCAACACGTCATTTTACTAGTTTAAATGATAATTAATTCCACTGCTAGAAAACTGGCAGTATTCGTTATCAAGGGTGGGTCTACATCCAGAATTGCTCAGCATGGGACACTCTATCACTCTGCCAAGTTTCATGCTTTTTCCATCAAAATGAACAATTTTTCACCAAATTCCTGCACTACTAGTCCGGGCAAGAATGTGTAACAGCAAATTGGAAAATGAAACAAGTCAGACGTTTTTGGAACAATAGAATAACCTTCTGCGTAATTGATCTCTGGCCGGGTTCTAAATTTGTAACGTAGGGCCATAAAAGAGGTCAAGCCCCCCATCCCCCCGCTAAAATGTACAATATCGTTACCCTTCCACCCTTCCCTTCTAAGATAACATCCCGCCCCCACTCTTTCTAGGGCACCTACCGGTACTTTCACATAACATTTTTTTTGCCGTTTTAGTTATTTCGTTGCTATTTCAATACGTTTTATATTTTATTCTTTCTTATTCACTTCTCCAATTGTACTCACCATTTAACCTTATTATTTTATTTATTTATTTCTATATATTTATTGCTATTATTTTTTTTTCTTTAATTCCCCTTGTCTTCTGTTTAACCCCACTAATGTTTGCATGATGGGTAACCCCCGTTTGCAGCCCCCCCCCCCCCCCCGATCTGTAGATGTAGATAATATGACTACATGTTCGCTTGCCCCTATTTGTAGATGTTAATATACTACATGTTCGCTTGCCCAATATCTTCTCAGAAGACAAACTTTGGACTGCTCAACTCGATCTGCCCAGAAAGCACTTATCCATCGCCTGCAATGGATTCGTTCAATTCGTTATCTGAAAACCTACTTGTGTTGGCAGATTATTACATTGCAAACCTCATTACAATGCTTAAAATGTTATGAGATGTAAAGTGAAGGCAGCAAACAAAACAAAGCGCGAAGAATTAAAAAAAAGATGACTGACCAATGATAGTCTATTCTCTAAAATAACTGGAACTGCTTGCTTGCAATGCTTTATCTGTGAAGATGCGGATCTTGTAAAAATCTTGTCCACGAGATACTGGGCTTTGAATAGCCAACCAGCTTCATGGAATACTTGCACTTTTTCAGTGCAATTTCTTTTTTGTAGTGGGAAAATTACGCTTGTAATTGCACTGCTCTCGACCAATCAAAATCGAGAAATCTTTGCATCTCTGTTATTATTACTGTAATTAAACAACCGCGACAGAGCTCCTACGCGATAAAGATTTAATAAATTAATCAAAAGAAATAAGGGCATCGAAAATCACAGAAATTAATTGAACTTGTATGTAGGTGTCGTGACCAAATCCACGAGTCCCGTGCCATTTTACTGGAGGCCCGGATGGAGCTGAGAGAGAAACTATCAACAGACTACAGTTGCGTGCAGTGGAAGAGCAAACCAGCATACTGCGTATGCGCAAACAACGGAAAAAAGTGAGCAAGATAGAGAGACCCGTGAACAAGTAGTGGAAATAAAGGTAAGCCATACGGAAGCTATAACAGGTAAGTTCGACATTAGCCTGCTCTCCAGTGGGTTTCGTCGGATATGTGATTTTTTTGGCGCGCGGGATTCCCGTAAACCTACCCCCCGCAACACAGGAATCCCGCACGCCAAAAAATCACATATCCGAAAAAAAAAGCACTTGAGAGCCGGTTAGCATTGTCTATAAGAGATACAGCCGAGCAGCGTCACTGCTGTTCATGTCACGCTATGATATCCTTTGTACATCTATAAACAAAATCGACTAAAACGGTGTTTACATCTTATTGCAACCCAATTCAGATCATGTGATGATTCCTTCTGGTTTTAACAATTGTCAGATTTCTCTGACTCGACTGAGTGCACGTGTTCTGAACTTTAACAAAAGTATGCACCCAAAGAAGTCATCACATGATTTGAATTAGGTGCAACAAGATGTTTCCAGAGCTTCTTAAATGGCACTGTATTAGCTATGATTGATGAGATGCTTTATAGAACATTAAAGTGTGGATGAAGGGCCCTAACCGCGCGCACATTCTAAACACGGCCAGGCTAAATCACGGCCTGCCGACCAATCAGAGCGCGCGTTTTACTAGTATTGTTGTAGAACCCGGTCTGCCGACCAATCAGAGCGCGCGTTTCACTGGTATTGCTGTACAACACGGCCTGCCGACCAATCAGAGCGCGCGTTTTATTAGTATTGTTGTACAACACGGCCTGTCACTCAATCATAGCGCGCGTTTTTACTATTATGTTTTACAACACGGCCTGACAACCATTCAGAGCGCGCGTTTTCCTAGTGTTGTTGCACAACACGGCCTGTCAACAAATCAGCGTGCGCGTTGTACTAGTATTGTATAGCGCGATCTGCCAACCAATCAGAGCGTGCGTCTTACTAGTATTGTTGTACAAACAGAGCTCCTACGTCATCAGAATGGAATGTTTCAGCTCGTTGCTCAATTCTAACATAGGGAACCCAGGGACCGGCGCGAGAAACCAAGACATTTCTGCAGAAACCCATCCATGTGAAAGCTGAATTTCCCATGGTAGAAGATTGGGAAGTGTTCGGATTTCCCATGGCTATCCATGTGAATTCCGAACACTTCCCATGCGTTTACCTTGGGAAGTTAAGATTTTCCCATGGATGGGTTTCTGCAGAAATGTCCTATGAAAGATCGGCTGTTTAATACTCAGGCTAACTCCGGTTTGTATGTATTTTCTCGCATCCTAGGTCTCCAGTGACCACGCCGTGGAGCTCGCAACATTACGAAAATCCAGTCAAATCTGGACCGCGCACGCGCCAGACGCAAAAACAACATTGCCGCTGTGCAGGTAGACAGCAGGGGCAAGTACAATATCGAGAAGAAAGTCAAGCTTGTGCAGCGCGAGATTCGTCGTCTTGAGCAGGCGCAGGAGATTCATAAGGTAAAGTCTTTGTCGGTATGACAGTTGTCGAGACTTTCAACTAAGAATCAACCTGTACTGCAGGATCCTAACAACAGAAGCCTCCATTACTTATTGGTGAGGTCTGTAGCACAGTACTAGATGAATCTATTTTGGTATTGTATATTTTGAATGTTCCGCTAAAGGTAGTTGTCATGGACAACTAATGCCCCCTCTATTAAAAGAAAGATGGTGGAAATCGGCGTCGCAAATGCAATGCACGCGTTGAACCCCCTATTATCAAAAGGCTCCCTTTGATGATTCGGCCCGAGAACTGGATTCACATATGGCTGCCGATTAATAAATCCAAAGCTATCCCCTTCCCCTTCCCCTTCCCCTTCCCCTTCCCCTTCCCCTTCCCCTTCCCCTTCCCCTTCCCCTTCCCTTCCCCTTCCCCTTCCCCTTTCCCCTTCCCCTTCCCCTTCCCCTTCCCCTTCCCCTTCCCCTTCCCCTTCCCCTTCCCCTTCCCTTCCCCTTCCCCTTCCCCTTCCCCTTCCCCTTCCCCTTCCCCCCCTTCCCCTTCCCCCTTCAAGTTCGTTCCTTTTTATTCCAAGTTGGCAGCAGATAATTATGTTTTCTCATCTCCAGATCATCGTCGAGTTGCATGAGCTCGGTTTGCAACACCACGCCAAGAACCTGACGCACTCGCTAACGAACAAAGAAACCGCCGAGAAATCCCTGCGAGAAAACCTGCGACAAGAGAGAGACGCAGCCAAGAACGCAGCCAAGGAAAGGAGAAACATAGAAATACGGCGGCTAAGGGAAGAGAGACTCAAAGAGAAAGACAAAGAAAAGAAAATGAACGAGATGCAAGCGAGGATTGAAGCGGAGAAAAGGGAAAGGAGAAAAAAGAAAAGATTTTACTTGCACTGCATCGCAAGGCGCGAATCGCGAATGCAAAGACAATTCGCGTATTCACTCTTCAATACTCACATAACCCGGGCTGGTCCTTTTCCTATTTTCCGCCAATCAAGACTGAGAATTGTAACAAGGAAGGGAGTATTTGGACAGGAAAGGAAGCCTGAAGAACGCTAGTCCATGCCACCTGAAGCCGCCACCAACCGCATAAGGGCAGTACACCGGCTTGCTATGCGCTTGTCTTTCAGTCTTTGAACCCGCGCAACAGCAAACACACCCTGAATTCGAGGGGCAAAAATATTTAAGCGTTAAGGCACAACTTTCTGTGACTTTATCGGCGCAATAGAGCACGTGTGATGTTGGGAGAGACACGAGAACGTTTTAAAACACGAGCCGCAGGCCAGGCGAGTGATTTCAAACATTTCGAGTGTCTCTCTATTTGCCGATAAAGTCATAGAACGCTGTGCTCAAACAAACAAACGGAGGTCATTATTAATGTAAATCAGCAGTTAAAGAAAGGAAGGACTCAAAAGTAATCTGGGACTCAGGTCGAGTCTTCTTGCGTCACGAAGTGACGGGCTGTTTTCTTGTGCTTTTATGATATAGCGTGGGAGAACCATTCCTTTATCGGTGTAATAGAGCACAGATGCACAGAGCATCGTTAGCTATATTATAATAAAAAAGAATCGAGAATAAGGTAGTAAACGTGTTGTTCGCGATGCCCAAATATTTTTAATTGTTACGTAAGGTATTTACCCATATTCTGGGTGCGTACGCGCGCTTTACCGACAACGTTAGTCTTAAAATAGCTGTATGGCGATCCGATGTCTCCGCTCTTACTTCACTCGTGCAAAGGTGACAAAAAAAAAACAAGTTTACTTTTTTATAACTTACTTTGAAACTTCAACATCAAGGTCCCTTTTTGTCGACCAAAATAGATGATTGATTTTGTGTCAAGTTGCACACGTTTCGAATAGTTCCCGAACAAGTCCAGTGTATGAATCTCAGGGTCCGTCAGGCCTATCGAAACTCACTTTGCAGGGACATCCGCAAACTTGGCAATTTCAATTGGATCCAGAATCACGCGAGAAAAGCTTGAGAGTATGATGTCCTCCGTGCGACTCAAAATGGTGACATAATCGGTCATACAAATGATCGAGAAGACCCTGGAACGAAGCTGACGTCGCTGCCTGATGGAAAGCGCACTTCTCCCTTCTTGATTTATAAAAATGTGTGTACACGTGTTAAAAGTATACCAAAGATCATCGTATCGCATTGTGATGGAAAGCGTAATTCTCCCTTCTTGATTTGTAAAAATGTGTGCACTTTGTTGTGTAAAGGAATACCACAGAAGATCGTGTCACATTTGTGATGATAAAAGCACTTCTCCCTTCTTGATTTGTAAAAATGTGCAACTTGACACAAAATCAATCAATTTTGGTCGACTAAAGGGTCCTTGATGTGAAAGTCTTCAAATTTAATATTAAAAAAGAGAGCTTGTTTTTTTTTTGTCTCCTTCGGACTAGCATAAAGACGCGGATGGCATCTATTTTTCCCATATGACTCGTGGGCTGCTTGTAGACATGTCAGTTCCTGATGGAGTGTATTATATGGCCGAGACTTATTTGAGTTTCCGCATGAACAACCTAAGGCGTCTTGTTTATAGTAAAACTCAAACCTTGGCTGAATATCTTATTACGGGATTCCCCTCATTAAAACGAAACTTTGTAACATCGCATGAATGTGGCGTGATATCGTCTATCCAACCAGAATCTACAGGGGATTCCCCTTGAACATTGAAAACATCACATGATTTTCGTCCGTCCGATCAGAATCTAGAGTCTGTACGAAGGTACTGCTGGAAGACAAACGTTTCCAAACTACTGTTCCTTCCTTCATCATTGTAAATCTCAGTATTTGGAACGACCAAAGCCCCGAAATAATTCCTGTGTTTTGTAAGAGAATCCAAAGGCAAGGCATTGGTTCTCTCTCATCTCAACTGAAAGGTAAGGCAAACCAGCTTCACCAGAGCCATAACTAAATGGCCCACAAATGGTATTGGAGGACGTCTGAGCTTGTCGACCACGCCGGTTTTTTGTGCGAGATCGCGAGCAGTTTGATTTGGAAGAAACTGAGAGCAGCGAGCACAACTACTTTTGATCACTTTTTGTGAGCACTACCAACCATCATTGCTCATTATTGGCGAGCAAACGAGCACCGAATAATACTCCGCGAGCAAAGTACCGCTAAAATCATCTTTGCGCGTGCTGCGAGCAGCAGTAGATTTTTGAGAGACCATTCGGGGGATTCTAGGACTTCCTGTCTGGGAGAAGCTCGTTAATTCCTATACCTACAAATATATCAATGGCATTCGTGAATATATAGTTTTTTTCGTTTAGAGGACAGAAGAGGCAACCCGTACACACTACAACACACGAAAACAAACGGTTTTTCGAAAACACTGAGAGGAAAACACTGAGCATATCTTTTCTGTCCAACGGAGGTTTTAAATCTATTAGTATTGAATACCTTAGTTTCTGAATAATTTGTGAGGGATTCCCCCTTTCTTGAGTGGCTGCGCTTACTCATCTCTGTAAACAGCAGGCAGTTTGTGTTTGGCGTGAAAATCCCCGATACGTATTTCTCATCTCATCTTGGACATTTAAATTACTATTAAACAAACTAGGGCGTCCTCGTTCTATGAACTGCCACAAATTTACTGAAGGTTTCGGTCGATGCAATGGGATCCTCAGAAGTTTTTGATCCCGTCCCAGGGATCCCGGATCCCATGCTCTTGATCGGATCCCTCACTCTGGATCCCGCATCCTATAACTCTGGATCCCGGAACCCTTACTCCTGGATCCCGGATTGAATCCGTGATCAAAACTGGCAATTCTGCTTTCGGCTTTTTTGCGCTTTCGATTTCCGATTTTCACCTGTTTATTTGAATTTCTTGTGCCGTTTTTGTTTTTTTGAAAGCGGACGTATCTGGGACTAATATTTTAAGGAAGAAAGAGATTTTCAGGAAAAAAAAGGATAGAAAAAGGGATAGCGGGTGCTCATTACGATGATTTGGGACGCCGTGCCTCGCAAACTCTTTTTTTTTATAATAATTTTATTTATTTTTTTATTGCATCATACAAGGATAACATATGGATGGTAAAGATATATAGATAACGTGCATATAGTAATTTGTGAAAAAAAAAATAAAGAGATGAAACTAAAGACCAAAAAAAAAAAAAAGAAAAATAAGAATAATAACAATAACATACAAGCACCCCCCTCCCCCCCCCCCCCCCCCCCCCCCATCCACCCAAACAAAAACTAAAAAACGCCCATGCTCACGTCTTACAAAGGATTTTGACAATCAAAGAACAATTGAGTAGTTGATTATTCGGTTTTCCCAGATCCAGAATGATCGTACTTTCCTTGAAAACCGCGCCTTCGTATATGCCATAATGATCTAACCACGTCATCAGACGCGACCAAAGGTTTTAGTGCAAGAACAGTGGCAGAAAATGTGCTCAGGCGTTTCCTCCGTAGCTTGACAAAAGGTACACAAGGGAGAGGCTACAATCTTCATTTTACAAAGTATCTTGTTTGTGTAAAGGATTCGATGCAGTATTTTATATTGAAATGCTCTTAACGAGGAGTCCAAAGTTGATTTAAAAGGCACAAGATATATGGCTGCCCAAACGAGATTTTCATCGGGGTATTGTGCGTTGTAGCGTAAAGCAGCTACAGAAGGGACTATTGATTTCATATTGACAAAATGTTTACAGATTAGCCGAGCAGTAAAGCAATCGCTAGAGACCTCGCAAACACGGTAATGTAATCTCTGCGCTATTATAGTGCCTGTTGAGCGAGCTGCGATCAGAGTTGCTTGTCATTGAGAGGTGGAAGTATACGCGAGGATCTAGTTACTACGTCATCTCTTGTTCTCCAACCCTCCTACCCTGCAGTACAAAAGTTGGGAGATCGGAGTTAGTAGCGGAGCTCCCGCGGAGACGCCCGCTAGCGGAGCCCCATACCTACATGCAGGAGAAAAAGGAACAAATATGATGTATATGATGCATCATCTAACGATTCTGTCATGGACTTACGGTTTGTGCGTTCTTCCTTCGTTCGTTCGTTCGTTCGTTCATCCGGAATGACGTCATCAAAACTAGAAAAGTCAATATCTCAAGAAGGCAACATCGATAGGTGACCAAACTTGGGTAAAGTTATTCTGGAGGCAAGGAGGGTGCACTACCAAGGTCACGTGACATGACGTCATCGATGACGTCATCAAACTAGAAAAGTCATATCTCAAGAAGGCAACATCGCTAGGTGACCAAACTTGGGTAAAGTTGTTTTGGAGGTTATAAATGGGATGTGCAAGTTTTGTCACCTAGCGATGTTGCCTTCCTGAGATATTCACTTTTCTAGTTTTGATGACGTCATGTCACCTGACCTTGGTAGTGCATCCCCCTTGCGTTCAAAATAGCTTTACACAAGTTTGGTCGCCTAGCAATATTGCGTTCTCGAGATATATACTTTTCTAGTTTTGATGACGTCATGTCACGTGACCTTGGTGGTGCATCCCCCTTAGCTCCAAAATATTTTGACCCAAGTTTGGTCACCTAGCGATGTTGTCTTCTTGAGATATTGACTTTTCTAGTTTTGATGACGTCATCGATGACGTCATGTCACGTGACCTTGGTGGGCACTCCCCTTGCCTCCAAACTAACTTTACCCAAGTTTCGTCACCTAGCGATGTTGCCTTCTTGAGATATTGACTTTTCTAGTTTCGATGACGTCATCGATGACAGTCATGCCACGAGACCTTGGTGGTGCACCCCCCTTACCTCCAAAATAACTTTCCCCAAGTTTGGTCACCTAGCGATGTTGCCTTCTTGAGATATTGACTTTTCTAGTTTTGATGACGTCATCGATGACGTCATGTCACGTGACCTTGGTAGTGCACCCCACTTGCCTCCAGAATAACTTTACCCAAGTTTGGTCACATATCGATGTTGCCTTCTTGATATATTGATTTTTCTAGTTTCGATGACGTCATTCCGGACGAACGAACGAAAACGAACGCACAAACCGGAAGTCCATGACAGAATCGTTGGATGCATATACACTTTTTTTTGTTCCTTTTTCTCCTGCATGTAGCGGGAGCTCCGCTATGAAACGTTTTGAAGACAAATTTTAGATTGATCGATTGGTAGACTAGGAGGAAGGACCCTGAAAAAATCGTAACGTAGCACATCTACCACATACTCGTGCAACTACGTTAGTTAAATAGCCACATGTCCAAGGAACATTTTTAGCGGAGCTCCTTTGCGGCCGAAGGCCTAAGAGCGGAGCACCATACCTAAGAGAAAAGCGTCAAAAAACAAATCCAAATGGTACGGTACGAGTCCAATGATCGCAAATAGTGCGAATGTAAGAAATCCACAGTGTACCCAAACCTCACATGCGGCATATCGCGCAAAGGATCGAAGTGATTATTGAACGTCGAAGGTCATCCAAGGTCATTTCCGCGCCGGACGGTGAAGCCTGCACCTTTCGCAGCCGCTTTGATGCATCTAGTCTCCTTCGCAGTCGTGTGGTCATGACGTCACAACATGGCGGCGAGCCAGTGACGGGGGGAGGGGTGGGTGGCGCGCGCTCATGACGTCACAGCATGGCGGTGTGGTAGTGAGCGGGGGGGGAGGGTGGTCGGGGGGGATGCTGCTCACGTGACAGACTGCAGGAAACCAAATATGGTCTTATGCAACTCTGTTTATCTTGATCGAAATGCCGAACGAAATATCTGTACAACGCGTCTGCAGAACTGTTCTACGCAAATGATAATATGTTTACAAAAAGCCAGGGACAACTAGTGTGTGAAGAAATCGGAGAGTGTCTTCCTAGTCATCTAGAAGTCCGGGAGAAGTCCAAGATTTTTATAGCGCCGAGTAGAATTGGCAATTGGCTGGTGCAGTTCTTGCGAAGTCATTCTTCATTTCTTTCACTAACGCTTGGGCGTTTTTAGTTAATAACTGGGCAGTAACTTGACTTTTTTGAAGAGCAAAATTACTAGGAGAAGCTCATTTCCACTATGGCAGACGCGAGTGACGTGACGGTTTCATTTGGATGAATATTAAGTATTAGCTTAGCACACGAGAAGTCGGGTCTAAAAGACAAAGATGGCGGCCGATCAATTCGTGGTTCAAAATTCCTGGATAAAGCATACCTGCCAACCCTGAAAACTCCAAAACCGGGAGATTTTGTCTCAACCCGGGAGATTTTGTCACAAATACAACAACTGTATGAGAAAATCGCAAGAAATTTACCCGGGAGATTTACAGTAAATATATGGAAAGTTTCAGTTTTTTTCCCGGGAGACTGAGGGTTAAAACCGGGAGTCTCCCGCGTAAACCGGGAGAGTTGGCAGGTATGAAAGGCTAGCAGTTTTTATAGGAAGATGGCAGGACATTCACAGTTCCGAACAGGATTACACTAAGGTTGTTTCTACATGGGGGGGAAATCTACTCCGAATGAAGGTAGGAACTAAAAGTTTGCTGTTAGTTTACATCAAGCATTTGACCTTTGAATCCTTATAGAGCTGAGCCGGTGTGACAGCGATAAGTCGAACTTGTTTTAGCATCAAAATACAATAAGCATTTTAGTTAATATTAACTCCTTAAACTGTCTAATACCGAAGGCCAACTAATGAAACGTGCGTGTTGACAAAAATTAGAAAACTATAGAAACACTAGAAAAAATGTTCTCGAAAATGTTTTTTAGTGTTTCTTGTGCACAGCAGAATGTTTGAAATAGGCACATTAAACTTAAAATTTACTAGAGTGAATACATAAAACCTTATGATATGCTAGTAAGCTTTAGTAAAAGGTATCAGTAAGAACAATTGAAAAAAAAAAAACAAGCGAATACAATGCGTTCAGTCTTACACTTTTAATTTTGTGCTTCAATCTAAATTACAAAATTCTAGTATGTAAGCTTATGAGCCCACTTATTGTTTTGTCTTGGTGATAAGCCATGTGTTTATGTTTCATTTCCATACCTGCCAACCCTGAAAACTCCAAAACCAAAAGTTTGTCTCGAATACAACAACTGTATGAGAAATGAGCAAGAAATTTACCCGGGAGATATTCCAGTAAATTTATTTGGAAAGCTTTTCAATATTTTCCCGGGAGACTGAGGGTGAAAACTGGGAGAGTTGGCAGGTAAGCATTTCACTGTTCACAACATAGTTGTAATTGCAGTGTGTAATTACAACTGTTTGGTTTAGACTGTTTGGTTTAGAAACAGCTTTTCATGACTATTTATGCAAATTGGAAATGCTAAATGGTATAATTTTCATTGAGACAATGCAATAACAAATTATGTAGCACCCCTATTAGTGATGCCGGGGATGGGGGGGGGGGGGGGTACTCCCTTACAAGAGCGGGTATGTGCCGCCAAACGGGGTCCCGATTTCTTCCTCCAGCCGATAGAACGGGGTATCGTTTAGGAACCGGGTATGATAATGAAGACCACCCAGGGAAGCGACCCGGCGGTCACATATTGTTTTATTAAAGTAAAGAATTCAACAAGCTTTAACATTCTATTCCAGATAAAACCATAACATGTAAACAACAACAATTTTGATTTGCAGGTATCATTAATTTCTCCTTTAGAACGGGGTCTCATTTTGGGTGCCAAAAAATTGAACGGGTAGCTAGCCTCCAAAAAATCGTTTTAGAACGGGGTCCGTTTTTGAAATTCGCAGCGGCACATACCCGCCCTATATCAAGCCAAGTACCCCCTCCCCCCCGGTTGATACCCATGGGAATTGATTTTTTTCCTCAAGAAAAAACAGAAAAATTGGTTTATATTTGTATTTGACATAATATTGAATGCTTTAAGAATAGCAGGGGTTTAATTTGGTTTTACATTGTGTGGTTCCATAATTGTCCATACCTCCCCGACGGAAGGGCATTGGAATTCCAGAGGGTGGGGAGGTCAATTTACCTGAGCATTTCCATAAAAATACTGTATTTTTCCTTTCCTTGGAAATTCCAGAGGGGTGGGGGGTCATAGGATATTTTCTGGAACCATACATTGCTT
Organism: Scolanthus callimorphus; assembly: GCA_033964015.1. Lineage (NCBI taxonomy): Eukaryota > Metazoa > Cnidaria > Anthozoa > Actiniaria > Edwardsiidae > Scolanthus > Scolanthus callimorphus. Next base: position 20,807,668 of record CM066912.1, on the reverse strand, counting down.
AAGAAGTCACAATATGTGGGAGATAGTGGTTTATAGATTGTGGTTGCTGCTATGGCTGGGACTGTAGGCAGGGTTTGGGCTGGGATTCGCCATGAAATTTCCTATTGATATTGTGGCACTTGGCTAAAGTGGCAGGAGTTTTTCTCTGCGAATGAAAACTTATAATAATAATACAGTGTATTATTATGCAACGAAATTTGCGGCCCTGGGTCGGGAGAATAAAGTCAGATTAGACACAGAAATGTGCCTAATCTAATACCCCGCTATTCCCCGTGTTGGGAAGTGCAGGGCTTCCCATTGACTAGTGCGTAATGTTTACCTATTGCACATCACATGGCATTCATTTGAATAATGTTTTTTTGTTTGGATTTCTTCCATATTCGATATCCTTTGATGCATAGCAGAAAAAAAAACAAAGAAGGATACCTGGGAATGCCACATGATCTAAAATGGGACAACATTATGCCAAGTGAATGAGGTCTATCATAGAGAATATGTGGTCTACCTGTGTAGAGACTGGGACTAGCCCGGTCAAACCCCGTTTGTAGTTGTTTTGTAGCCGTTCATCATTCCGTTTGTTATGCTCAAATAAATCGCTGTTTAACAAGGAAATGGATGAACTTTTATCTATATCACATAATTCCTACATGGTTAGCCCTTGAAGGAAATACATCAACTCGAATGGTGCAGGCACATGCATGAAAGAAGGTTTAATTTGTATTTGATATAGTTTCACTGAAGTAGATATAATTTGTCTTGACATAAAACAGGCTTGATTATTTTTTGGAAATCTTTATGGTGTGTACATTATTCTTCATAAAAACTGATTTTTTTCTTTTTGAAATTCCAAACACGCTTTTATAACTGAACCGGAATTCATAGCAAAATCATGCAGAATGTAGGAGTTATCAGTGAATATTTGGCGAGCTTCTTCTTCGAAGCGCCAAGCTGATAAAGGGCTGATAAAGCTAGTAGGCCGTAACTTCAAAGCATAAAACTTTACAAAGATAGCATGTGTTTTAATTGCAGGGATCAACATACAGTCTCACACAGTTAACAAGACAAAAGGTAAATTTTCTAGTTAACATCTCATCAATCTCGCGGTTTCAATTAACTTAATTTGACAAAGGGCACTTTTGACTGTTAACTTTCATTACCGCGCCGCGGGCCGCTCGAAAGAGTATGTATGATATCGCGATTGTTACAACACTTTAGCGAATCGAACCTGCAAGGTGAAATAAACTGTCTGAGTTTTTAGCAACTGCTTTCTCCAGATAAGTGCTTCTTTCCTTGATGTGTAAGCCGTGCTATATTTGGCACAAGTCTTTAAGCTTAACTCACCTCAAACACTGAAGCAATTAGGCCTGGTTTTTCCTTGATATTTCATCCTCAGGAAATTATATAAGTTACAAGTAGAAATTGCATACTGCCGATGATCAACTAAGTGTACCAAGGCAAAACGTTTGCCAGAAAGATACGTGCCATATTCAATAAACTCCAAAGATCGAACTGCTACAATGAACGTTGAAATAGGAGATGGGATTGATAAGCGCGCCTTTTTTATACTTGAGCCATCATGATGCGTGATACAATCGACCCAGGTTCCACTCGCACAGTCACCTACCGATCGAGTATTGTCAGTACGGATACCATTTCATTTTATAATAGCTAAAAAGGAAGATAATCATTGTATTCTTTCTGTGGCATGGATGTTTTTCTTTTACAAAGCACAGTCCCTTAGATTTTAGTTTTGCTTGAGCGACATTTTGGAATTTTTTAGCGGCTAACATACAAAAAAACTACTTGATGAGACAAATTTTATACTTCAGGATCGAGGTGATTGATATCTGACAAAAAGAAATATAGTTTAGATAAATATTTTGAGACCAGTTCGGTTTAAAGTTTGTTCTTTTTCTAGAAAAAATTTCACAGTATTTTCACATGATGAAAACCATTTCACATTAATTTCACAGCATGTGAAATAAGACTTTGCTAAAGAAAATATTTCACACTCATTTCACATCACTCGCCATTTCACATCATCAGTTCACATGCTTGATTTCACATGTTTTCGTGTTTCACACTAACTTCACATCCTTTTTCACATGGTTACCTCCAGTAGTGTTTACCACAATCTAAACCAACTACAAAGGTATACAGCACTTGAATGACAATTAAAATTATTTTGGGACTTTGAAAAGATAGTGCCTCTGAATAGAGGTACCACTGTAGTGAGGATGCTGAGGTACTAAGATGATTACATAGCAGTTAGCATAGGGTGTTCAGGACGACTGTCTTGTGTTTTGGAGAAAATATTTCTCCACTAGTTTTGGATAATCTGGTTGGTGAATACTCAAACAATAGATTAATGGCTCTAGATTTCCATGAGCTGATTGAAGATTACTCATACGAATCTCTATCTTTATAATCTTATTGTTATATGTGTAATGCTAGGTTCCAGAAAATATTCATCCCCCCCTCCTCCACAGAAGGGATTGGAAATTCTGGAGTGGTGGTGATGTGGTGGTACCTAACTTTTTTCATACAAATACTGTATGTTTCTGTTTTTTCTTTGGAAATTCCAGAGGGTGGGGTTAAAATAAATAAATAAATAATAGATTGCTTATATAGCGCTTTTATCATCGCTCAAAGCGCTTTACATTAACGGATAACTCATCCTATAAGAACCAGCTTTATAAACATGAGTGTGTGTTAGTATTGTGAGTTCTGTGACACTGAGGTTGGGCAACTTCCGACGGTCCTAGTGGTTCTTTAACGTCCCTCAGGTTCCGGTTAGTGTAGTGTATGTGAGAGACGGGGCCTACGGTGTAACGTCCTTATCCGAGAAGACGGGTTTGTGGTCACTTTTCAACACCCTTCCATGGGTGGGGGATGGATATTTTCTGGAAGGGCCACACAATGCCAGATTATCCAATACTCATCTCTCCATGGTGGGTTTTGCACACAAGGTTTTTTTTTTATTTTAAGGGAGGAGGGGAGAGGAATTATTTCACCAATTGTTTCCAATATTGTGTTGGTCCTCCCTTACATTTTTATCAAAAAAAAAAAAACATCTATCCCATCTGCAGCCCCCCGGGGGGGGGGGGGGGGGGGGACTCCCATATTTTTTGGTCGGGGTTGATCGTCGTATCTTTTAGGGGTTAAAATCACGGTGGTTTGTCTCTTTTAGGGTGATCGTGATCTTCAATAAATTTTAGGGAGATTGGTATCTTTAAGGGCCGAAACTGTGTCCAAATTGTTTTTTCCCATGATGGTGCTTCTAAAACCGTGTAAGAAAGAGAGATTATTCGATGAAAGACGATAAATTAGAAACAAACACGGAAATTTCTTGATGGGTATCTTTCAACTGTTACCTGTGTTCTTCGCGCCTACTTGGCACATAAGACCTCATCTTTTAGGTATATCTTTTAGGGTAATAAATTTTTGAGCCACGCCATGGCCCGCCATGTTTGGTATCTTTTGGGGTGAAACTGAAAATTTCCGACGATCATCCCCGACTAAAAAATATGGGAGTCCCCCCCCCCCCCCCCCCCCCGGGGTCTGCAGGGGTCTAGGAAAGGCAACTCTCACCTCACCTTGGTATATGTTTTGTTCCAAGCCGTCTGAGAAAACTATGCATCATGAATCAAGTGTATATATTTAGTAGTTATGAACTAGAATGGTTTGACCCAGCCCGCAAAAAGCTGCTAAATAGGTATAGCCCTCTCTTTATGCCCACATCCCCCCAACTTTTGTGGATTCTCTGCTCATTCATGATGGGTATTTTCTGGGTGACACGTTTAGGTAAAAATAAACTGAACATGTAATAATATAATACACACAGTATGTGTTGAAATATTATTTTATTATTATTATTTTATTTATATTATTTTTTTCTTGAAAATTTCTTGAAAAGCCTATTATAGTGATGTACACCATGTACACAACCGGGAGCTCCGCTTTTAGCCAGTGGCTAAATCTATATATTAGCCACGATGTACTAATTGGGACATCATGGTGCTGGGGGCTGAATGTTATACCCATTATGGTCCCTCTATAATGGGACATATGCTACAGCCTTCTTGTTGAAACTTCGAATGTATATAACTCTTGATAGTATGGTGCGATAAACTTCAAAATTGGCTGAAGGATTCACACAATGGATGTCGTCACAAATCTCTTGCCAAAGTGACGTTTCGAGTTTCCATGGCAACCGTTGCTATGCGAAAACATGGTTCACCGAGAAAAATCATTAAAATGTGAATTTTGTGCGATATTTACCATTTTGTTTAGATTTTGAAATCATTGGAAGGATTTCTACCCTTTGGAAAAGCATTTCCTATCAATTTAAGAACAAGGTTGCACATAAAATGTACCTTTAAATACCTGAAGATCTCCTTCTATATGTTTTGCAAAACATGCATGTCAAAAAGTGGTTGCCATGGAAACTGGGCCGTTGACTGAGCCCCCCCCCCCCCCCCCCCCCCTCCCAGTCTCTGAATAGGGTTAAGACAACTTGCAGTTTGATAGTAAATGAAGGAAGGCTCAATTGTTGTACACCGAGTTTGAACCTCCTAAAGAAATATCACTTGCACTACTTTTCTCGTGTATTTACCCTCTTTCAACTGATATGTTGAAAAAAGCTGCGCGCAGCTTCGCGCGCATAAACATGCATAAAGAATGATAAACTTAAAAAAATCGTAAAAGGCCTTCTTGTTTTACCACAATTCCTCGAGGTGTCTCTTCAGTGACTTTTGTCTGCCAGACAAAAACGCCTTTGCACTTTTGATTAATAGTGTTGTAGCTTCATTGTCAAAATTGCTTGTCCTTGCTTGGCTACCCTCCGATGTATGATAATTGTCTTAGGTCTACGGCAAACGCCGAACTTTAGTCGCTGTTTTCGAGCCGAACCAAGAAAGTTGGGCTGAAGTGCATGCGTAGCACGGCGTTTGCCGCGCACCTAATTGATTGGGCCGACCCAGAATTCTGGATCGACGAGTCGTGCCAGGAATCATGACTCTGGTACGGCGTGGCGGCAAACGGCGTTCTAGAGTCGCACCAAATCTACTTGTAATTTATGTGAATAAGCAAATAATGCATGCAAATTGCACTTTGTTGTGTCAAAACCTGAAAATCGATTCCTCCCCATAATCGAAAAAGTCGGTGTCCCCCCGACAGAACATGCATACTCGCAAATACATAGTCGCGCCACATGAACTGGAAATTATTTCAACCTATACTCCATAAAGGTGCCTTTTTATTTGAGAGTTTTAAATTATTTTTCGAATGGAACTGGTATACATAATATTAGATCAAAGACCGTCTTGAATTCATGGACTGTAATGCAGATCAGAAATTTGTGCTTGACACTTCGCAAGGTTTATAAAAAGCAGACAGCTGACTACAATGCGAACCTTTTTAGAATATTGCAAGAGTTTTAAATTGCTTTACGCGCAGAAGAGCTCATTTTATTCAGTAAATACCGACTGAAACGGTCTCATTAAAATGCATCATTAAAGCTGGTTGAGGCAATGGCGCGTAACACGTTTAACACGACTCAGGCGCGTTATTGCTGTACTATCGAACATCGGATATTATATTTCAGTACTATCTGATAACTATATCTATCTTTTATCTAATTAGTTCCTTTGTAGATACTCTTTACCCTTCTCCGTAGTGAGTCGATACTCTATATTAACGGATAATATTGCATAGTATCTAGTTAGACTTCTAATTAGTTCCTTTGTAGATACCCTTTACCCTTCTCCGTAGTGAGTCGATACTCGATATTATCCGATAATACTGCATAGTATCTAGTTAGATATCTAGTTAGATATCTAGTTAGTTTCTTTCTAGATGCCCTTTACCCTTCACCGTAGTGAGTCGATACTCGATATTATCCGATAATTTTGCATATTATCTAGTTAGACATCTAATTAGTTTCTTTCTAGATACCCTTCCTCGTAGTGAGTCGATATTCGATTTTATCCGATAATATTGCATAGTATCTAGTTAGACATCTAATTAGTTCCTTTCTAGATACCCTTTACCCTTCTCCGTAGTGAGTCGATACTCGATATTATCCGATATTAGTTTACAGTTGACGCGGTTTCCATTGTTATTCGTAGGGAATTAACTCGGATAATGGCTCTCAACAAACTAAAAGTCGGGGAGGGATTTTGAATTCTCCAGGGAAAGGTTGGGGTTGATCAATAGAATTGAATTGAATTTCTAGGTAAATATATTGCTCATTATGGATTCATAGGTAAATAAATGGCTTATTATGGATTCATAGGTAAATATCTAGTTATTTACCTATGAATCCATAATAAGCCATTTACTTACCAGTAAATCAAGAATGCATATCAAGATAGCAGTGTCGCCTTTCTAGAGATTGACCGGGCTTCCTGTGGTATCTTGTCTACCTTGTTGCCAGGCTCTTGACCGTGAACACGAGAGTGCAAAGTGCACATAGCATCTTTCCTCGAGTATATTTGAGTTTTGGTTGAGTTGAGCTTTCTAAGCCAATAGAAATAGCGAAAAACTTACTGGGATTCCAAATATGGTATGCAGATATTTCCTTATAAGGAAGTTGGTGAATGTCGACACTTTTTCAAGGAACTATCTTGATATGTGTGGTTCCAGAAAATATCCCCCCCCCCCGGAAGAGTGTTGAAAAGTGACACCCCCCCCCCCCCCCCCCCCCCCCCCCCACATTTCTGGAATTCCCGAAGAAAAATACAGTATTTGTATGGAAAATAGATCCTTTCCTATTATCCTTCCTATGGATAATTTCTGGAACCACACAATAAGCCATTTTTACCAAGACTTCAAGGGCACTGTCACGTTTGTTTCATCAAAATGTTTTAAAATAAGACAAGTGTTCTACAGAAACAACTCCGAACCTATATTCTGTTTCAAATTAGTCTTAAAAGAAAAGAAACTTGTTCAGCCTGTTCGAAAATCAAAATGCCAATTAGCAATCCAATTCCATCCGCTCGATTATACACGAAAATACTCCAAATTTGTATTGATCTAGCAGCTGAAAGGTTAGTTGAAAAACGTAGACCATTATTTTGTTGATTTGTAGGGAGTTTGACTGCATTTAAGCTACTTAAAATTACCCCAAGTTAGACCAAATTCATGATAGACCATGACAGTTGCCCCTTTCACAATGACTAATTCAATTATCAACCCAAACATTTAACTAGTGAATTCAAATCCATACACTTACCCCGAGAAAAAAACATCCAATAATCTCAGTTTATGCATCTATGCTGACTGTCTGTCTATAACCAATTTGCTCCTAAATATCCTTTATGCGAATCCCGTTGAACGCTCAAAACACGATTTCCGAGAACGCCTTCACTTGAACCATATTGAGAAGCGTTTGTCCAGTCTACTTGCTTGGTCTCATTGCCCATAGAGTGTGTTTAAGACGTAAACCTGAAAATACAGATAAAATCATGACCAGGTTAATTGCATATCTAATCGTAGAGAGCAACCAACGAGCGCAAAATACCTGAAACTTGCCTTCAGTTTCTCCATCTTGAATCAGTTCCATCCGTTTTGCTAGACACAACGTTATGCAAATTGATTTGTAGTATCTGTAGCTGTCAGGGCGTGGTACAAATGAAAACACGCCGGGCCTCCGCGCGCGACAAAACGGCACGCTAAATCGTGGCAGCTTTCGGCCTCGGACGTGAGGCCTGTTTGGTAGCCTGGTGACTAATTTGCGATTTCATCCGACCATCCACTTCGGCAGCTCGTTTCTCATTCGTTGTTTACCGAAGAAAAGATCGGAAGGCGGGAAGCTATGGCCGAAGGAAGCAGCTTTGTTCTGATACCAACATGACGGGCTTCGGAAAACAGAAGGCAGATTTCTGCTCTACTGGAAAGAGGCAAAATTTGAAAAACACAGCAAATAGTCGCCAGCAGCTATTTTGACCCTTGGACTACTTTTTCCATGGAGTTATTAATCCTTTTGAATTTATGCTTAGTGCGTTGTTGAGTCTTCAAACCAAAACTCTATGATTTTTGTTTTTTGAATTTCTGTTTTAATTTCGCGCGAGACCCTTTCTAATTCTAGTTCTTTAGAAATCTGTGTTTTGGACGAAAATATCGCTCAGAATCAGTTGATCAGGTTTTATGAAATGGGAAAACCTTACGGAGCTGAGAAGAATTTTCAAGGGCATGGCAGCGAGTGGAATACTTCCAGTTGAGCAAGATAATGATGGTAGATGTGAAGTTATATTAGGGCTTACTTCAGAAGGAAGAGTCTTGGCTACAATAGGTAAGAACTGAACAACAAAAATATCAAAACATTCCTCCTGATTCATCTGTCACTTTCGCAGGTTTTTCACTGCAGAGCCATGTGTTTTTATTTTCGTGTGTCGGTTGTAAGCTTACATCTTTCTGTGGATGAATTGTACTTCGCTTTAACAGATTAGTTGACGATATTTCGAGTTAATAATCCTCCTCGGAGTATGCAGTACTTAAATTAATTTCCTTTTCCTCCATTCACCATCCTAAGCGATTGTAAAAATTGTTAGAAAAGTTAGCCCTCTTTTGACTTTTAATTCACATCCGAGCGGCTGGTCAAACCGCGCGTTTCGTTTCGTCTGTGCACTTCTAACACTAAACCTCCAAATTGCTCAAACAGCTTTACAGCTCAACTGAATCATAGTCCACTGCAGTTTGATAAATCTTTTTTTCCGCTCAGAATTCAGATTGTATAGTCGTAGAATGCTTTTTAAGCTAAACTCAAGTTAGAAGTCTGAACAGCATCTAGAAAAGCATAACTTATCAGAAATGAAAATCAAAGTGTAAATCCAATTTCCCAATCATTCAGAAGGTAGGCTAATAAACTTATGTTCTTCACTTCCACAGGAAGTTATGCTTTTGTTTATTCCAAAAGTAACTAAAAGAAGAAGCTTCCATTTAACTTGAAAGGAATGATTTTCAGTACAAAGGAGGCCAAAGTCTTGCTTAATGCAATTTTTCCCCTTGCATATTTTTTCTATGCTTATAACATTCAGTGGCACTTGTGTCTATCAAAATGTTTCTGTACTTACAGAATCCTGCCCACTTTATATTTGAATTTAAAAAAGTGAGTGAAACAATATGCTTTTGTTTATCCCAAAAGCAACTAAAAGGAGAAGCTTCCATTTAACTGAAAGGAATGATTTTCAGTACAAAGTAGGCCAAAGTCTTACTTATACTTTGCAATTTTTCCCCCTGCATGTTTTTTCTATGCTTAAATTCAGTGACACTTGTGTCTATCAAAATGTTTCTGTACTACTTGCAGAATCCTACACTGTATTTGAATTGTAAAAAATAAGTGACACAAAAATATAAAAGATGGAGAATTATCAGGCATTCAAATGGGACTGGATAAGAAAATAAGGCAGCTGCCACTTTATAATATAGTAGGTAATAAACATTGGACAGAAAATGCAACATAAATCACACAAAAACTATACTACAGTTATGACCTATATATTTCATGATTGTGTCAGATTGATAAATATAACATCTTGTGTCATTTACTGCTCTCAGGTGATTAGGTCTGCTATTTCAGTCATAAACTATTATGACCAGCTTGAAACAGGGGGCAAAACATAGGACCTCTAAATCAGTAACATTTTGTTTGACAGAATTGTAACATGCTGCTATAGAGTTAATTAATTCAAATTTGAATGGCAAAACTTCTCCTGGGATTAGTTTTACAGATAGAGGACCATTGTATTAATGCTTTGGGAATTCCATGATAGAGCAAGTGCCAGTTAAATTAGTACCCTGTTAAGAACAGAAGAGCACTGACATGACAATCAACTGTCCCATAGGTGGGTGAAAAGTTATTATTAGAGGGGTTTTCATCCGGCTGTGAAACAAAAACTAATAGTCAGTGTTTAATAGTGTCTACTAGTCATAATTACAAAGGAGAATACAATAAAAATGACTTTCGTAGTGTATAGTAGTGCCTATTTGGTTAGTATGTATCTATTTCACAGTTGGGTAAAAACCACTCTAAAGCCTTCAAAGCCTGAAGCCATCTATTTTACTATGGTGACATTCTTTGTTTTTTGTCCCTACAAGTATATCATAAATTCTAACAAGTACAAAAAGCTGGTAGTCACCAGAGTTTGATCAGCTACTTTGGAAACATTTTACTTCTGGCTCATTTTCATCTGCTAACAGTCATGGCAAAAAATGATGTATTTGTTGTCAATAGATGTATTTGATTAAAATAGAGAATAAAATAGAATTTATGTCCAAATCAAACAAACCAATTTGCTTACAATACTGTCCTGCCAGATTTCCCCCACAAAAAAGCAGGGATTTTTTCCATGACAGATATAGTTGCCACAGTGAGGGTGAAATATCTAAACTAGATGGTACTAGAGTTATCCGAAGCTTCACTCATGTCACACGGCAAGAAACTGTGAGCATGCATGTAAGCAAATGGAGTTTAGAATGTATGCAAGTTCAGACATTAGTATTCTTGAGCTTCCAGGTGTTATAGTATTTTTAGTACTTTTTTATTATTCAAGAAGACATTATGGGAATTCCTTGATTTATTTATACTGTATTTTTTGTTTCTGTTTACCTTAAATGTTATTGGCCTATCTTCTAGTATTAATGAAAGCTTTTAAAGAAGGTATAAGCTCTAAGATATAGTCTCTCACAGATTCTGAAATCTTAGGCACCATAACACAAAGGCAGTCATTTCTAGCGTCAATTTTCCTCTGGTATTCCTGATATTCTTTTTCTGTCATTGGAGACTGACATGCTTTAGATGTTTCAGACTGTGACAAGTTCCCGTAATGCAGAATGCATAGAAATCTCCATGTGTCCATGACCCTGTCCCTTGTCAAATATCAAGGCCCCATTCAACAGTGCAGTTCTTCATGGTGTTAATTTTTTAAATCATTTTTGACAAACTTTTGTCTTGTTACACTCCATGACCGAGCAGCGTACTCACATCTCGAAATATGTCAATCGCTATCTTCTTCTAAAACATCAGGCAGTTCTTGTAAGCCATAATCATTGCTTGTGACGAAAAGTACGCTCGAAATTTGCAAGGAATTTACAGAGTAAGACGCGGATAATAGGAGACATGGAAGACTTTTACACGAGTCGAACTCGTTTGTTGAAATTCAAGAGAATCCGTACAGCAAATGTTTTGTTCCTCGACAACAACGTCCCCTGAAGCTTTTTCTTGCAAAATTCCTCATCTTGTGCAGGGTATTACGGTTGAACTCATCATAAATATTGAGCAAAAATCCTTCCTTTGCACTGCTCCGTGTTCGAACGCGCCGCCATCTTGTTACTATCACAGAAATATACAACCGCTGACCGCGACTCAAGTCTCGGCGAACGTGCCGCTTTGGCGCGCGTAGAGGCCCGCTGTGAAATAACCAGTAAGGACGTAGTTGCTTTTGTCTCTATTATTTTCGTTCTACAAAGGAGTTCTTTTGTCTGTAGTCTATTATCCTCGTTCTTTGTGTTGAGGTATAGGGTATTGTTGTATTATCCAACCAGGGAGGAGCTTTAAGCAGCTACGTACCGACCAAAATAACAGCGCTTAAATGAGTTGCGCTTTTACAAAAGGCCGCTTGATTGATTGGACTGGCTGTTTTACGAAAACAAAAGACGTAATTCGTGTTTGGAAACCTTTGTCAATCATAGTTGAATAAAAGTTGTCATTCATTTTCTTCAGCATCACAACTTTATTGTGCATGGTAAAAATTAATTGCAATAAGTTTCTCTGGGGAACCCACTTCTATGAAAGCAGCTAAATAACTAACAATAGTTCCTATTGGAATCCGCTATCTTTTTCAATTGTAAACTGTACTCCTTTTCAAAACTGTTAAATTCAATGAGAAGAATGCATTTCATTTGTCCCTGTTTTCTGAAAACCTTGTCAACTGTAAACTAAGTCCGTTAATTACCTCGATTCTCGGCAATAACCCCAATACATCCCTCGGGCCTACGGCCCTTGGGATGTATTGGGGTTATTGCCTCGAATCTCGGTAATTAACTCTAACATATTGCATAGAATCTAGTTAGATATATAATTAGTTCCTTTCTAGATACCCTTTTCCTTTCCTTGGTGTGAGTCGATACTCGATATTATCCGATAATATTGCATAGGATCTAGTTAGATATCTAATAAGTTCCTTTCTAGACACCATTTTCCTTTCCTCTGTGGTAGTGTGTCGATATTCGATATTTATCCGATAATACTGCATAGGATCTAGTTAGACATCTAATTAGTTTCCTTTCTAGATACCCTTTACCCTTCTCCGTAGTGAGTCGATACTCGATATTATCCGATAATATTGCATAGGAGTCGATATTCGATATTTATCCGATAATACTGCATAGGATCTAGTTAAACACTTAATTATTCTATTTCTAGATACCCCTTCAAGCTTTCTTGGTAGTTTGTCGATATTCGATATTATCCGATAATATTGCAAAGAAATCTACTTAGACATCTAATTAGTTTCTTTCTACGTGTATAGTAGCGAGCTTGTTCTCTCCGGCGCGTTTTAGTAGTTCAACGATATTATGTTATATTAAATTATGTTATGTTATAATGTTATATTATGTTATATTAATTAGTTCTCTCCTGTGCATTTGTAGAACAAGGCTATGTGCATAGTGAACTATTTTTTTTCCAGCGCATTAGTAGAACGAAGCTTTGTGCATAGTGAACTAGTTCTTTCCAGCACATAAGTTGAAAGAAGCTATGTGCTTCTCTCCAGCGCAATTGTATAACAAGGTTATGTGTATGGTGAACTAGTTCCCTCAGCGCATTTGAAGAACGAGGCTATGTATATATTGAACTAGTTCTCTCAGCGCATCTGTAGAACGAGGATGTATTTAGTCAACTAGTTCTCTCCAGTGCATTTGTAGAACACGGCTATTGTGTATGGTGAACGAGTTCTCTTTGTCGCATGTAGAACGAAGCTATGTGTATAGTGAAATACTTCTCTCCAGCGCATTTGTATAACAAGGCTATGTGTATGGTGAACTAGTTCTCTCAGCGCATTTGCAGAACGAGGATGTGTATAGTCAACTAGTTCTCTCCAGTGCATTTATAGAACACGGCTATGTGTATGGTGAACGAGTTCTCTTTGTAGAACAAGGATATGTGATATTTGTAGAACAAGGATATGTGTATAGTGAACTAGTTCTTTCTAGCGCATTTGTAGAACAATACTATGTTATAGTGACCTTGTTCTCTCCAGCGCATTTGTATAATACTAACACTATGTGTATGGTGAGCTAGTTTTCTCAGCGCGTTTGTAGAACGAGGATGTCTATAGTGAACTAGTTCTCTTCCGCGCATTTATAGAACGCGACTATGTGCATAGTGAACTAGTATTCTCCTGCGCATTTGTAGCACGAGGCTATCTTTATAGTGATCTAGTTCCTCCCTGTGCATATGTAGAACGGGACTTAATGTGTCTAGCGAACTAGTTCTCTCCAGCGCATTTGTAGATCAAGACTATGTGCGTAGTCAACTAGTGCTTTCAAGCGCATTGTAGAATGAGGCTATGTGAATAGTGAACTGTAGTTCTCTCCTGTGCATTTGTAGAACAAGGCAATGTGCCTTGGAACTAGTTCGTTCCAGCGCATTTGTAGAACGAGATTATGTGCATAGTGAACTAAAGTTCTCTCCCGCGCATTTGTAGAACGAGACTATGTGCATGGTGAACTAGTTCTTTTCCAGCGCATTGTAGAACGAGCCTATGTGTATAGTGAACTAGTTGTTTCCAACGCATTTGCATAGCAAGGCTATGTGTATGGTGAACTAGTTCTTTCCAGCGCATTTGTAGAGCGAGGTTGTGTGTAAAGTGAACTAGTTCTTTCCAGCTCATTTGTATAACAAGGCAATGTATATAGTCAACTAGTTCTTTGAAGCGCATTTGTATACCAAGGCTATGTGTATAGTGAACAAGCTCCTTCCAGCGCATCTGAAAAAGAAAGCTGTGTGTATAGTGAACTAGTTCTCTCCACCGCATTTTTACATCAAGGCTATGCGTTTAGTGAACTAGATCTCTCCAGAGCATTTGTAGATCAAGGCTATGTGTATAGTGAACTGTTCTCTCAGCAGCGCATTTGTAGAACGAGGCTATTTGTATAGTGAACTAGTTTTCCCCTGCGAATTTGTAGAAAGAGGCTATGTGTAAAAGTGAACTAGTTGTTTCAAGTACATTTGTAGAACGAGGCTATGTGTATAGTGAACTAGTTCTCTCAGCTCGCATTTGTAGAACGAGACTATGTGTATAGTGAACTAGCTCTTTCTAGCGCATTGTAGAACGAGACTATGTGTATAGTGAACTAGCTCTTTCTAGCGCATTGTAGAACGAGGCTATGTGTATAGTGAACTAGTTCTTTCCATACAAATGCGCTGGAAAGAACTAGTTCACTGTAGTTTCGTTCTACAAATGCGCTGGAAAGAACTAGTTGACTATACACATAGTCTCGCTCTACAAATTCGCTAGAGAGAACTAGTTGACTATAAACATAGCCTCGTTCTACAAATGCACTGGAAAGAACTAGTTTACTATACAGATATCCTCGTTCTACAAATGCGCAGGCGAGAACTAGATCACTATGCACATAGCCTTGTTATACCAATGCGCTGGAGAGAACTAGTTGACTATACACATAGTCTCGCTCTACAAATGCGCTGGAAAGAGCTAGTTCGCTATACACATAGCCATGTTCTACAAATGCTCTGGAAAGAGCTTGTTCGCTATACACATAGCCTCGTTCTACAAATGCGCTGGAAAGAGCTTGTTCACTATAGACATAGTCTCGTTTACAAATGCGCTAGATAGAACTTGTTGACTAAATACACAGTCTCGCTCTACAAATGCGCTGGAAAGAACTAGTTCACTATGCACATAGTTTCGTTCTACAAATGCGCAGGAGAGATTAATTCACTATACACATAGCCTCGTTCTACAAATGCGACGGAGAGAACAGTTCACTATACACATATCTTCGCTCTACAAATGCGCTGGAAAGAACTACAAATGCGCAGGAGAGACTAATTCAATATACACATAGCCTCGTTCTACAAATACGACGGAGAGAGCTAGTTCACTATAAACATATCTTCGTTCTACAAATGCGCTGGTAGTTCTTTCCGCGCATTTGTAGAACGAAGACATGTGTATAGTGAACTAGTTCTTTCCAGCGCATTTGTAGAACGAAGATATGTGTATAGTGAACCTATAGTGAACTAGGTCTTCCCAGCGCATTTGTAGAACGAAGCTATGTGTATAGTGAACTAGTTCTTTCCAGCGCATTTCTAGAACGAAGATATGTGTATGGTGAACTAGTTCTTTGCAGCGAATTTGTAGAACGAAGCTATGTGTATAGTGAATTAGTTCTTTCCAGCGCATTTGTAGAACGAAGATATGTGTATAGTGAACTAGTTCTTTCCAGCGCGTTTGTAGAACGAAGCTATGTGTATAGTGAACTAGTTCTTTCCAGCTGCATTTGTAGAACGAAGATATGTGTATAGTGAACTGTAGTTCTTTCCAGCGCATTTGTAGAACGAAACATATGTGTATAGTGAATTAGTTCTTTCCAGCGCATTTGTAGAACGAAGACATGTGTATAGTGAACTAGTTCTTTCCAGCGCATTTGTAGAACGAAGATATGTGTATAGTGAACTAGTTCTTTCCAGCGCATTTGTAGAACGAAGCTATGTGTATAGTGAAGGAGTTCTTTCCAGCGCATTTGTAGAACGAAGCTATGTGTATAGTGAACTAGTTCTTTCCAGCGCATTTGTAGAACGAAGCTAGGTGCATAGTGAACTAGTTCTTTCCAGCGCATTTGTAGAACGAAGATATGCGTATAGTGAACTAGTTCTTTCCAGCGCATTTGTAGAACGAGGCTATGTGTATAGTGAGCTAGTTCTCTCCTAAACATTTGTAGAACGAAGCTATGTGTATGGTGAACTAGGATGGAAATATGATGACGCAAAGGATTGTTACCTTCCAAAACACAATTCCAAAGCTAGTGATCGGAAAATATGCTTGTGGATTGAAATTGTTGGACCATAGTTATATCATTCAAAGGAAACAATTCATTACTAATATTCGACCACGTTTCACCACTTTTTATGACCTTTTTCGAGTACTTTTTGGCAATTTTCCTGTGCAATCGGAACAAGCCTACTCTGTATGCCACGCATTCTGTATCCCATTGATGAGGTGCTCTTTCATATCTGGATATCATTTGCGAATTAGTGCACTAAAATTGTTATATCATTGAGTGTCTGACTAAGATAATCCAAAAAGTGCGCAAATGCGAGCATGCTGCCTTTTTCGAATTCTGAAACGGGAAAAACACAATTTCTCCAAATTTTAACAAATTTTATTACTGTAAATTATGAAAGGATTTTGATTGTTTTTGCAAAAAATGGGGTATGGTGACAAGACCCCTCCATCACCACACCTGGATCTGCCCCTGTATACAAGAAGATTGAGATATTATTATACGATATTAGAATTTGGACAAAGGTGTTCAAAGTTCGACGGACAAAATATCGGATAAATATCAGATACTATGTTTCTCCCCAAACACCAACTATCCAAGGAGATTGCGATATTATCCGATATTAGAATTTACAGAGCGAAGCTGTTCAAAGTTAGCAACATCGATTGGAAGGTGAAAATATCAGATAAATATCAGATACAACTATGTTTCTCTTCACACACATTAACTATCCAAAAAATTGCGATATTATCCGATATTAGAATTTATATTCAAAGTTAGCAACATCAATTGGAAGGTGAAAATATCAGATAAATATCAGATACTTACAGCCGATTGCGTTTGAGCGTTTTACCCTAACAGTTCGCACGTTATGTTTGAACGTTTGAAAGTTGCGTTTCTAGAGGAGAAACGAGACGTTTCTATGGCGTACCAAAGAGTTCTGTCCTCTCTTATTGGCCAGTGAAAAATGCACATGGCGGTTGCCCTTGGAAACGTTCGACTTTTTGTCTCAGAACGTAACTTTCAAACGTTCAAACGTAACGTGCGAACTGTTAGGGTAAACGCTCAAACGCAATCGGCTGTATGTTTCTCCCAAAACACATTAACTATTCAAGAAAATTGTGATATTAGAATTTATAGAACGAAGCTGTTCAAAGTTAGAATGATCAATTGGAAGGTGAAAATATCAGATAAATATCAGATACTATGTTCTCTCCAAACGCATTAACTATCCAAGAAGATTGCGATATTATCCGATATTAGAATTTACAGAACGAAGCTGTTCAAAGTTAGAATGATCAACTAGAAGGTAAAAATATCAGATAAATATCAGATACTATGTTTCTCTCCAAACGCATTAACTATCCAAGAAGATTGCGATATTATCCGATATTAGAATTTACAGAACGAAGCTGTTCAAAGTTAGAATGATCAACTAGAAGGTAAAAATATCAGATAAATATCAGATACTATGTTTCTCTACACACGCATTAACTATCCAAGAAGATTGCGATATTATCCGATATTAGAATTTCTGGTATATTTTTACTGTTAGCGATGAGATACTAGATGCAAAGTATAGAGAAGTAATTATCAGATAACTATCTGATATCCGATAGTACCGTAATAACGCGGCTAAATGTTCAACACGTGATCAGTCCGCGTGATTTAATTAGAACCTGATGGAAAGTTCGACTCAGGTTCGATGTTTGCCGCCACCAGTCGATCTATTGTCAAACCAATGTTTCTTTGGTGCGGCGCGTCTGAGAGTAGGGGTTGTCTAGCCTGCTTGCAGGAGGTACTGTGTGTTTTTATCGCGGAAAACCCGGTCCGTTCGATGATCGGGCGCCATCTTGGAATTTTGAGGCGCGCGGTCCCGGGGACGAGCCGCGCGCCTCAAAATTCCAAGATGGCGCCCGATCATCGAACGGACCGGGTTTTCCGCGATAAAAACACACAGTACCGCCTGCAAGCAGGCTAGGGGTTGTCGTACGACTACCATATAAGGATGTCCAAATACGAAGTGCTCTCATGTCCACATAGGATGCTCTCATGTCCTAATACATTTATACACATTGCTTCGTTCTATTATTAAACATGTATTCCAAATGATCTTTTTGGTTCCACCATGTACTGCAATTTTCGCTCGTGCAATTTTCTTCAAACTTGAATAACAATAAAACGAAGGTCGAATGACGCCAAATCCAATCCAGAGCTCACAAATATCCGACTATTTTTGACGCGACGCGAGCGAGTTGAAAAAGTTCTGAAAAACGCGTTTAGTTTTTTGGAGTCACCTTAATGTCGAGGAAAAGAAGAATAAAATCTCAAAGTTCTATGCAAATTAAGATCAGGTATCAAACCTCCTCTCCGGTTGTGATTTTCTTTGTTCAAACTTGATGAATTATTAATGAGTTTGAGAAAAACACTTTCAAGAATAACAAACAAGAATCAACATCAATTGGGAGTAGGGGCACCGCGCAACAGCGAACGCAAATTACTGCGAGCCAGCAGGTGGGAAATTTGTATAGAGCATGCACTCGTCAAAGTGAGGCCATGTTTGTGAGTTTATGCTAGCTTCGAGAACTTCACATTCCTGGCAAATTTTCGTGCTACCAAAAGGTTAATTCGTTCTTTGTTTTATTGCATCGGCACGGATTATTTGTTGCGTTCAATACCGCCTAACAAAAGAAGTTTTGCATGATTGAACGTTCAGAAGTAAACTAATCCCAATTTCATGTCAAATGAAGGTATAAATGGCCCTCAAAATATACCAAGACAATTTTTCAGCCGATGAAACTAGCAAAAGTTAGTCGGTTTCAATGCAAGAATGTACGTGTGAAAGTTTGGTTCTGGTGCAAAAGTAGCCTCCGCAGCAGGAATCTCTCGGCTCAAAACAAAAAGCAACGCGCGGGGTTGCTGTGCTGGGGCGAAAACGCGCGAGAAGACTAGGCACGAGCAAAAAGTCGAGGGGGAGGGGCGGAGGAGGCTAGTGCAAAAGCTAGTTTCTCGAATATTCATATTTTGTATTTTTACGGGCAGCCTCTGTCTGGGACAAAGTAACAACAAGATCACAGTTATAAGCCATACGTATACCCTGATCGCCCCGAGGGCTGAACACATAGAAAGAACCTTTAACGCGTAAAAATATCCAGGGAGATCGTGGTTCTTACGTTTGATGCTCAGATCTTGAAGTTGTATTCGTACCTAGACGCGCGTTCCCGGGAAATGTTGCGTGTAAAAATATAAAATATGAACATATTCGAGAAACTAGCTTTTGCACCAGAACCAAACTTTCACACGTTCATTCTTGCATTGAAACCAATACGTATTTTTCCAAGTTTCATAGACTGAAAAATTTGGACATGAAATCGACATGAAATCTGCTCCTGAAGTTCTATTATGCGAAACATCTTTTGTTAGACGATCTTGACCGCGAAAATAAATCCGTGCCGATGTAATAAAACAAAGAACTAGAAGCTTACCTGGAGCATAAAATTTGCCAGGAATGCGACGTTTGCGCAAACTCGCAAGCCTGCACTCTTGGCTGCGCCCGCATTCATTTGTCAGCGTCGACAAATTTCCCACCTGCTCTGCGAGCCCAGTGTACGAAATATTAAAAAGATACATACAACAATTAACTCCCAAGTCTAATGATATCTATCAACGTTTCACTTATGACCATATTTCCTGTAACTTGGAATATCCGAGGTTAGTTTTTACTCAAGTGATTTTAAGAAATTCCGCGCGCTGATTGATTATAGCTTTGACGCTGGCAATTTGTGGGTGAGTTCTGTTATAAAACCGTTAAAAAAGGAAACACTTTAGCTTTTATACAAAACAGTAAGTAACCTTAGGCCTCGTAGAAACGTCGATCCTAATTCTATTGTCGCGCCAATTTATTTTACTGTATATCTGTTACAGTAAAAACCCGCATATAAGAACCTGGATTTTAAGAACCTGTTAGGCAAGAATTATCCATGTGAATCCCATGTTTCCTTGTATTTTCAAATCAAATAAGAACCTGTTTTAGGCTAAAATTCCAGGTTCTTTTACGCGGGTTTTTATTGTATTTGGTGTACAAAAATCAATAATTTCGAAGGATATAGGATCATGCAGCGCATGATGCATGCATAATATGGGAAGTCTAGGACAGATATATAAGGAATGGTGTAGCAGTTTAAGAAGATAGGAGAGACCGAGACGAAGTCGAGGTGACTATTTGCCGAAGAATCATGACGGAGTCTTAGGCGACTTGATTTTAGTATACATTTCTCGTGATTCATAAGGGTTTAGGCATAAAATCTTGTTTTTCGGGGGGATTTTTTGACGGTCACAACAAAACTTGTGCGCGCACTCCCAATCCATCCTTTCTATGTAACAGATTAATGTAAGAGAAAACAAACCTCTCGACTAATCAGCACTGGGAAATTGTTATAATCGCTTGAGTAATTATACTAATGACTCATTGAAAACTCGAACTCGTCACTTTTATAATCTTTCGACTTTTATCCCTTAGCGCTTCTATGGAAAATAAAGCATCTACAGACGTCTCTCGATTCACTCTTCAACTGGACCGGGCTGTGAAAGAAGGTGACAAACAAAGTGAGGCCGCTGCGTGTGATGGCCTGGGGCGAGCTTACCAGGCACGTGGAGACCATAAAACAGCCATAGAGTGCTATACAAAGTGCTTGAAAATTGCCATAGAGATTGATGACACGAAAAACGAGGGGCGTGCACTTAGAGCTCTTGGGGAAGTTCACGAGGTACTAGGAGACCACCAAAAAGCTATTGAATACTACACAAAGTTCTTGAATATTGCGTTAGAGGATGGTGACAGGGAAGGTGAGGCTGTAGCTTATAATGGCCTCGGAAATGTTTATCAATCATTAGCAGACTATAAACAAGCCATCGAGCATCATGAAAAGAGCTTGGACATCACAATAGAGATCGGTAACAAGAGATGGGAAGGTGCTGCGTATCGTAACCTTGGAAATGCGATAAAATCACTAGGAGATTACAAGCAAGCCATCGAGTACTATATAAAGAGCCTGAATATAGCCATAGAAATAAGTGACAAGGAAGGTGAGGGCGCAGCGTATGGGGGCCTTGGAATAGCGTTCCAATCACTAGGAGATTACAAGCAAGCCATCGAGTACCATACAAAGCACCTGAATATAGCCATAGAAATAAGTGACAAGGGAGGTGAGGGCACAGCGTATGGTAACCTTGGAAATGCGTTCCGTAAACTAGGAGATTACAAGCAAGCCATCGAGTACCATACAAAGCACCTGAATATAGCCATAGAAATAAGTGACAAGGGAGGTGAGGGCACAGCGTATGGTAACCTTGGAATAGCGTTCCAATCACTAGGAGATTACAAGCGAGCCATCGAGTACCATACAAAGCACCTGAATATAGCCATAGAAATAAGTGACATGGGAGGTGAGGGCAATGCGTATGGGAATCTTGGAAATGCGTTCCAATCACTAGCAGATTACAAGCGAGCCATAGAGTACCATACAAAGCACCTGAATATAGCCATAGAAATAAGTGACAAGTGTGGTGAGGGCAACGCGTATGGAAGCCTGGGAGATGCGTTCAATTCACTAGGAGATTACAAGCAAGCCATCGAGTACCATACAAAGCACCTGAATATAGCCATAGAAATAAGTGACAAGGAAGGTGAGGGCAAAGCGTATGGGAGCCTTGGAATAGCGTTCGATTCACTAGGAGATTACAAGCAAGCCATCGAGTACCATACCAAGTACCTGAATATAGCCATAGAAATAAGTGACAAGAGAGGTGAGGGCAACGCGTATGGTAACCTTGGAAATGCGTTCCGTAAACTAGGAGATTACAAGCAAGCCGTCGAGTACCATACAAAGCACCTGAATATAGCCATAGAAATAAGTGACAAGAGAGGTGAGGGCAACGCGTATGGTAACCTTGGAAATGCGTTCCGTAAACTAGGAGATTACAAGCAAGCCATCGAGTACCATACCAAGTACCTGAATATAGCCATAGAAATAAGTGACAAGGGAGGTGAGGCAGCTGCGTATGGTAACCTTGGAAATGCGTTCCGTAAACTAGGAGATTACAAGCAAGCCGTCGAGTACCATACAAAGCACCTGAATATAGCCATAGAAATAAGTGACAAGGGAGGTGAGGGCAGAGCGTATGGTAACCTTGGAAATGCGTTCGATTCACTAGGAGATTACAAGCAAGCCATCGAGTACCATACAAAGCGCCTGAATATAGCCATAGAAACAAGTGACAAGGGAGGTGAGGGCAGAGCGTATGGTAACCTTGGAAATGTGTTCGATTCACTAGGAGATTACAAGCAAGCCATCGAGTACCATACAAAGCACCTGAATATAGCCATAGAAATAAGTGACAAGGGAGGTGAGGGCAGTGCGTATGGTAACCTTGGAAATGCGTTCCAATCACTAGGAGATTACAAGCGAGCCATAGAGTACCATACAAAGCACCTGAATATAGCCATAGAAATAAGTGACAAGGGAGGTGAGGGCATCGCGTATGGGAACCTTGGAATAGCGTTCCAATCACTAGGAGATTACAAGCGAGCCAACGAGTACCATACAAAGCACCTGAATATAGCCATAGAAATAAGTGACAAGGGAGGTGAGGGCACAGCGTATGGGAACCTTGGAATAGCGTTCCAATCACTAGGAGATTACAAGCGAGCCATCGAGTACCATACAAAGCACCTGAATATAGCCATAGAAATAAGTGACAAAAGAGGTGAGGGCAGCGCGTATGGTAACCTTGGAAATGCGTTCCAATCACTAGGAGATTACAAGCGAGCCATAGAGTACCATACAAAGCACCTGAATATAGCCATAGAAATAAGTGACAAGGGAGGTGAGGGCATCGCGTATGGGAACCTTGGAAATGCGTTCCAATCACTAGGAGATTACAAGCAAGCCATCGAGTACCATACAAAGCACCTGAATATAGCCATAGAAATAAGTGACAAGGGAGGTGAGGGCAGCGCGTATGGGAATCTTGGAAATGCGTTCCAATCACTAGGAGATTACAAGCAAGCCATCGAGTACCATACAAAGCACCTAAATATAGCCATAGAAATAAGTGACAAGTGTGGTGAGGGCCAAGCGTATGGAAGCCTGGGAAATGTGTTCCGATCACTAGGAGATTACGAGCGAGCCATCGAGTACTATACCAAGAGCCTGAATATAGCCATAGAAATAAGTGACAAGGAAGGTGAAGGCAAATCGTATGTGAACCTGGGAAATGCGTTCTATTTACTAAGAGATTACAAGCAAGCCATCGAATACTTCTACAAGGCGCTTGATTGTTGGCAAGTCCTCTTTGACAATTTAGTCAACAATGACAAGTTCAAAATATCAATCGCTGAAAATTTTAAAAACACATATAAATTACTTGCTAGCGCTCTTGTTATATCTGGTAGAGTTGAAGAAGCTTTAAACGTCTGCGAGCGTGGTCGGGCACGAGCCATTGCCGACGTACTGCACAGCAAGTACAAACTCGGGACGCCAACTGTTTCGTCCACGGCCACTATCAGTATATCTGACTTTCAGATGGGATTGGCATTCTGTAACTTTTCTGTTTATTTCTTTCACGAAGATAAAGTGAACCACGCTTTTAGTTGGGTATTGAACGAGGATAATGTGACATTTAAAAATACCGATACTAGTGGATTACAGACTACGATAGAGGAAGTTGTGAACACTGCGTTTAATGCAATGGGAGTGAGGCAGGAAGTGCAATGCGAGGACAGATCTGTGGACAACTTCAGAGATGCAGAAGAAATCCAGGACACCAGTTGTCAGGCCATCTTAACACGTTTAAGTGAGAAAAATAAAATGCCAGCTAATGTTACAGATCTTGAGTCATTTGAGTTGCTCTACAAAGTCTTGTTAGTGCCTGTGGAACACGCGCTCAAGAAAGAAGAGGTGGTATTTATTCCTGACGGAGATTTGCATAAAATGCCATTCGCGGCCTTGCGCGATCCCGCTACAGGCCAGTTCTTAGTGGAGAGAAAACGTGTAAGGATCGCACCCTCCATCACCGCCCTGGAGCTGCTACAGGAATGTGCTGAAGACTACCACTGTCAGCATGGTGCACTGGTGGTTGGCAACCCTCAGGTAGGCGTTGTGTTGTATCGAGATCGCCCGAAGAGTGTTCCTGATCTCCCTTTTGCGGAGGACGAAGCAAAAGCTATCGGTAAGATTCTGGGTATAGAGCCAATAACAGGCCTGGAGGCGAGTAAAGATGTGATCATGGACAAGCTCAAGCAAGACGTGGGTGTCATCCATATTGCCGCACACGGTGACGACAAAAACGGCGATATCATTCTTGCTCCAGCAGAGGAGGCCCGATTGGGTGGGATTCCTGTGGAAAAAGACTACATTCTGACTATGGACGAGGTGCAGCAGATTGGTGTGCGCGCGCAGCTTGTAGTGCTAAGCTGTTGTTATAGCGGGCGGGGAGAGATCAAAGCAGAAGGAGTGGTTGGCATGGCGCGCGCGTTTTTGGCCGCAGGGGCTCGATCTGCACTTGTCACTCTGTGGGCTATTGACGACAAGGCCACCATGGCTTTTATGAAGAGATTTTACGGTCATCTGAAGGCGGGTTTGAGCGCCTCTGCCAGCTTACAAAAGGCGATGCTTGAACTCATGAGAGTTGACGGATTTGATGACCCAAAGTACTGGGCACCATTTGTTCTTATCGGAGATGACGTACAACTCGATTTGTGATTCCACGCCCGAGCAACCCTAAGTAAAAGACCGAAATATAGCATGCAATTTCGGCTTGGGCGTAATGGTTTCTCTTATGCCATTCGTTGAGCACTTTTTCTTTAATTTCTTCCGCACGAAATAATGAATACATGGAAGCATTCAAAACATTCAAATGTATGTTACGCCAAATGTATGCTACGCTGGGACAAAAACTACGCAAAATTCGAGGCGGTGTGAAAGAGTATCTTTGAGCCACCATTTTGTCAGCCTAGCCGAATGTTATGTTAGAGAAACAAATGCCATCACCTGACTTAAACAATGTAGAGCAGGCCCGTAGCCAGGGATTTTTGTGGGGTTGTGCTTATCTAGAAAAAGCGGACCAACGTGGTATGAATTTATTAACCGCTACTCAACATTCACTAGAAAAAGCAAATATACGAAACTGGCTGTATGCCAAAGTGACTGCAGTCTTCCGTCTGACCCATTTAGTCATTAACATAGTGTTTTCAAACCCTTAAAGTTGAACCTTTTTGTCGCGTGGGGGGTGCTTGCGCACCCCCGGAACACCCCTGGCTACGGGCCTGTAGAGACCACATGTCGATCAATATGAAGCGTACTTTGTAGATGGTTACAATTTCTAGATTTCTACAAGGAATTCGTGTACTGATATGGAATGAAAACAATATAAAGTTAAGTTCGATCTCATAGATATGGAATTTTGTATCATAGTTAGATAATGCGAAATGATTATGTTTTGGCTAGTGATTGATGAGTTGCTGTATTATTTCTGATTTTGTTTTGTTAGTTATTTCGAGAAGTTTTCAAGTTGCTATTTACATAACTGTAGCGTTGTAAGATTTTATATAAGAGTCAAAGCGCACAAATAAATCTGGGCCAAAATCTTGTAGAGCATGCTTACCAACTAAAAGTACAACAGAAGGTTATAGAGCAGATTATATAGAGGATATTACATGGCCGATACGAATTTTATCTTCGAGTGTTGAAAATTTACCTCATGAGTGAGCGTAGCGAACGAGTGAGATAAATTTTTAACACGAGAAGATAAAATTCGTATCTCCAAGCGGTCATGTAATGTTCTGTTTATTATATTAACATCAATGAAATACCAAATTCAAAAATTTGAGTTAAGCCTAAAAATCGAGCATTGAGCAAAGGCAAGTGTGATATTTTCACGTGTGAAAATAACATGATATTTTCACGTGTGAAGATATCAAGTTTTCACGCGGGAGATCACCCGGCATTTCACTGGTGTTTATATAATAAACGATTTTATTCCATAGCTACAGTAGGCCAGGTTCCGTGACGTTACAGCACTTTTCAGTCATACCAGAAACATATATCTTAGTTAAAACATGTAACGGCGGACCAAGCTGTGGAATATTCGTGGTGAGTTTATGACCGTATTTGGTCAATAATGAACTCGACTGCCAACCCAAAAGGTTTCTCTTCATAACATTTCATTTTTCGCTCAAATAAAGTAGAGCAACAGTGGTAAGTGATAATAAGCTAACATTTAACACCTTGAAGTCTTGCAACAACATTATTTTCAAAATCTGTTCAATTGTTTATTCTGCGAATATTCCGCAGCTTGGCACTAACGCAATGTATGTTCGTTGCACGTTTCAACTCACTTATATGTTTCTGGTCATACGAAATCTGCTCTCTTTACAAAGAAACGTTTACCACACCTTTGAAACTTTTTGCGATGCCTAATCATCAGCAGCATAATGGCCATATGAATGAGATTACAAACTGGAACAGCGGCGTAGCCAGGATTTCTGATTTCTGAAGGGGGGGGGGGGATAGTGAAAACATGTGACGAAAATGTTCAAATTTCCTCCAACAAATACAGTAAATGTATGTGAAAATCTTCCGAGAAAGCCCCCCCCCCCCCCCCCCCCCGCCTACGCCCCTGTCAAAGCTGGAGTTATACTTATGTAAATATTTTACACGGTTCCAATAAATCTATGCTATGCTATGCTATGCTAAGCTCACGTAATGCGACCAGGTCAACGACACATGTTTAAATTCCCGCAACGCTCTAAATTTTAATAGTTCTTAAAAGAACTATAAACGCAACTTCAGCTTTGCAACGACATTAAGGTGTAATGGACGATTCCAGCATTAAGCGCGCGCGCCTTCTTTATTCATAAATGACCAAGCCGTGTCTCACAACTACCAGAATGCAGCGCGCGCTTTTAACAGTTTGTTTGTCTTACTATATTTACGATAAGGAGATAAGGACCAATTATCTTTCCCCAGGAAGACGCTTGCGAGAGTTTCGACTTAATCAGGTTATAGATATGTCCAGAATGACGGTTTGCTCCCAGTCAGCAGTCACAATGCAATTGAAAACGTGCATACTTATGTACAAAGCTAAGAGTGGATTACCAAGAGTTTCCATTACTATGTACGCCCGAATCCCAGTCAGAAAAGTGTCTATTTTTAGAACTAGGATTCGAGCGAAAATTCGTCATCCACAGGGTTCCCACTTTCTCGCCACGCAAACAGTTGTGAGATCCAGCCTAAAATTAAATCGCAGATCAATCTAAAAACCTTTAAAGTCGCAAAGATAAGGTAGGATATTCTCTATTTGTTGTGTATTGGGTATACGAGCATTCGAACCTGAGCATTCGAATACTTTCGCGCGGGAAATTCAAATCTAAAAATAGACACTTTTCGTTTCACGAATTAAAAAAATATACCGAAATATTTTTAAATGTTTGATGAATCGTATACATTCGCCTTTGGCACACATGGCCATCTTGAGCATAGAAACGAGGCCAAATGACCCAATCGGTTTTTGTCCTGTCACGCTCGAAATTTTCGGAACGGGCAGCATCCGTGTTTATCTTGCTCATCTCGTGTCACATCGCGCTTCCTGCTTGGCCTCGATTACATTCCAGTACGAAAATCAAGATGGCGCACGCGTGACAAGGGCGAGTGATTTATAAATTCAACAGTTGTCACGCATCAGAAGCATATAACGTATATGTTTCTGCACGCATTCTATAGACTATTCGTGTTACAAAGAAGTGCGCGCGAGGCAGAAAAAAACACATTTTCAAATATTTTTCGTACCGCTAAACACTGTGATTCACACTTCTAGTGACATGACAACATAAGCAGGGCGTCACGTGAACAGGTGCATCATGGGTTATCATGGCAAGACGACAGATATCCAGAATGGAAGCTCAAACTCATCACTAAAACTCATCACTTCACTTGCAATATTGTTGCATTTGTCGTGACGATTTTTCTCGCGCGTTTTGCAATTCGAGCACTCTAGAATAAACGAGATGCAGATTCAGTGCGATTTCTGCGCTCTCTTTTCTTTAAATCGCATCAAGTTGCAAAGAGGTTCGTACATCTTTGAAATCTCCGCGACATCACGCGATAAAAATTGCGGTCGGTCACGCCGAGTTGCACTTAGTTTACATTAGTGATTTTGTGTTGACGCGTACGTAAGAGAAAATTCCGCCACGACTCGCGCGGCAGAAATTGCAGTAAACATTGCAAGTGTGTAAACGGGCCTTAATCTTAAGGCCATGTTACACGGGGCAATTTTTCTTGCAACTCGCAACGCAATATTTGTTTCTGCAATCCAGACATCTTCTCCAATCCAGACATGGCTTACAATGTCAAGAAACATTACAAATCGGTTTCAAGTCTATAGCAGTTACGGTTAATTTTATCTACAATATTTTTGCACCCAGCAAATTAACAAGGATTGTATTCTTTGAAAACAAATGTCAATAAGCAGCGATGGATGGATTTGAAATTGATAGAGTCACCTCGTTACACCTTTCTGATAATAGTGGAAAGAAAAGCGACAGGCATTTACGACTTTTAATGGGATTTTAGGCTTGCCTTTCGCCTGCGAGGTATAATAGACGATTCCAGCTATAACAGCGCGCGCTCTTCTTTATTCAGAAATGCCAAAGCCTTATCCCACAACTACCAGCATGCAGTGCGCGCCTTTTAACAGTTTGTTTGACAAATGTCCCATATCTACCGACATGCAGCGCGCGCTTGTGTTATAACTGGAATCGCCCACTGTTTCCACCATCTTACCCTGATTACTCATGACGCAACTGAGGGCGCGAAATCGTTTTTTCTCAAACTTGAAAGCGAAATTTAATAAACAAGGGGACACGGTACTGTAGAAATAAAGCGATGTTAAAACATGCTGCTCGTGAGCATTAGTGAGCGCGTTATTGAGCGGTACGGTCTGACTTTACTTGCGTGAGTGTAACTGTTTGTGTGCAACTGCCCTGAAGAAGAGCTAAAGTAAAAGCTTGAAACGTTGGCAAAATCCTCTGTTTTGTCATTTCTGTCATAATATTCCTGAGCGTTACTATCAAAAGAGGTAGAGTTTCAGTACTCCAGACACTCACAAACTATTAGTATTGATATCTAGCAGCAAACCTCTGTTGTAAGTAGTCCCCTCCTGTGACAGGGGGTACATGTTAGAGCCATCCTCACACTAAAAAACCGTTAGTATTGATATGTAGCAGCAAACCTCTGTTGTAAGTAGTCCCCTCCTGTGACAGGGGGTACTTGATAGAGCCATCCACACACTAACAAACCGTTAGTATTGATATGTAGCAGCAAACCTCTGTTGCAAGTAGTCCCCTCCTGTGACAGGGGGTACTTGTTAGAGCCATCCACACACTAACAAACCGTTAGTATTGATATGTAGCAGCAAACCTCTGTTGTAAGTAGTTCCCTCCTGTGACAGGGGGTACTTGTTAGAGCCATCCAGACACTAACAAACCGTTAGTATTGATATGTAGCAGCAAACCTCTGTTGTAAGTAGTCCCCCTGTGACAGGGGTACTTGTTAGAGCCATCCAGACACTAAGAAACCGTTAGTATTGATATGTAGCAGCAAACCTCTGTTGTAAGTAGTCCCCTCCTGTGACAGGGGGTACTTGTTAGAGCCATCCAGACACTAACAAACCGTTAGTATTGATATGTAGCAGCAAACCTCTGTTGTAAGTAGTTCCCTCCTGTGACAGGGGGTACTTGTTAGAGCCATCCAGACACTAACAAACCGTTAGTATTGATATGTAGCAGCAAACCTCTGTTGTAAGTAGTCCCCCCTGTGACAGGGGGTACTTGTTAGAACCATCCAGACACTAAGAAACCGTTAGTATTGATATGTAGCAGCAAACCTCTGTTGTAAGTAGTCCCCTCCTGTGACAGGGGGGTACTTGTTAGAGCCATCCAGACACTAACAAACCGTTAGTATTGATATGTAGCAGCAAACCTCTGTTGTAAGTAGTCCCCTCCTGTGACAGGGGGGTACTTGTTAGAGCCATCCAGACACTAACAACCGTTAGTATTGATATGTAGCAGCAAACCTCTGTTGTAAGTAGTCCCCTCATGTGACAGGGGGTACTTGTTAGAGCCATCCAGACACTAACAAACCGTTAGTATTGATATGTAGCAGCAAACCTCTGTTGTAAGTAGTCCCCTCCTGTGACAGGAGGGTACTTATTAGAGCCATCCAGACACTCAACGAGAACATCGTCATCTGGGTGGACGAAAAACGCAATGGACCGTCGTGCTTTGCGCCTTCTGACCTCTTCTTCTGGCACGAGAACCCGATGTTTCTGCGATTACAGACAGAGTGCAAGGGTCATCAAAAATAGAATGTAAAATGAAGAATGAAATATTAGCACTTGTTTACCGCAAATTGACATCCGGTTTACGGTTGTGAGATGTCAAATATCCCAGTCGTACTGCAGTTTAATCGTGAGCGGGATTATACAGCTATTTCAAAAAACGCTGTCGGAATCCGTATGCGCCCAGACCTCAAAGTTGTCTAGGTAGGAGGTCTTCAATCGGCTCACTGCTTGAGTACGACGCTGAAGAACTACTCGATACATTACTAGCTTGAAACAAAGCAGACTAGCGAGGTATCATCAAAATAGGATAGTTTGTTTCTACCCAAACTGCCTTTCGGTCTAGGCGCGTAGGCTTCAGCGCTCACAAGACCGACAACGTTTATTGTAATAGAGCAGATTTCGTATGACTGTGAAAAGTGCCGCCAAAAAGTTGTACCGCGCCGCGCCGCGACCGTGACCGTACCGCGACTACGCAATTTCGTTCGGTATCTACAGCAGGCCAGGTTCGGCCGTGTCGCGGCACTTTTCACAGTCATACGAAATCTGCTCTAGCTGTATATAATTAAAGGCTTTCAACTTGAATACGAGGATCAGGGAAATAAACAAAAGAAATAAATCATCTATATTTCGATGCGGACGGGTTTCTTATTTATTCCCCTGGGCCTTGGTCTATTGCAAGAGATCGATCTTTGTCGGACATCTGCAAGTTCTGGTTATTTTTCCTGCTTTTTTCTCTGAGACCCCGGTCACACGGGGGTCGGACGAATTTTTGACCGGGCGAATTTTGTACCTGGAACACCTGTATACACGGTACCGTGCAAGTTTTGTTCCACATTGCAGAGGTGTTTACACGGTTCCGTGCAACTGAACTAACACTAACATGGCTTCTTCAGTCCCGTTCTCTGATTGGTGGAAGTTTGAATAATAGCTTAGCATCCTCGCCTGAAGAGGGCTAGTTTCCAGGCCATTACCGTGGAACTGTGCCACAACTTGCACGGTTCCGGTGTTTACACGGGTCCGGTACGAAAACGGAACCGTACCGGTCAAAAGTTGTACCTGCTTTTTGCAGGTCCCAAACTTGCACACTTTGCCGTGCAAAATTGCTGGTCCAGTTCCGCGGGACCCGTGTGAACAGAAGTGGGCCAGAATTCGCCCGGTCAAATATTCGTCAGGACCCGTGTAACCGGGGTCTTAGATATGAGGGAGATTTCCTAAGAAGGGTGTTTTTGCAACGTCGACACGTAAACGCGTGTGGGCGAAAAGCCAGAAGCAAGTATCAAAGAGGAAATCCGCTGAAAAATCGAGTAATTTTGACAACAAAGTGGGAACACTTTTTAGATTGAGTATTACAAAACCAATTTCCTAGCATTTTATGAAAAGGACCGATAAAATAAAGAATTGCCGATACCACCAAGAAGAAATTCTCAAGGAAACCTGAGATATAATTTTTCAAAGTTGTGAAGGTTTGGTGTTGGCTGTTGATGTTCATTTCATGTGCTGTCACCTATACAAATTGTATGGATTTGGAACACTTTCAGGATTCATTTCCGATGTTCGGTGTTATAAGAAATGATTTTGTTAGAACAGATATCAAAAGCAAGACAGAAGTCTACAATATGATGTAAATAATGTTGTTTCAAGAATGTTTTTCCAATCGTTACTCGATTTTCAAATGGATTTACGTTTTAAACCAGAGTGGCATCGAATTCATCCAAAAAATTGTACAAAGACTCACTCCGTTTACTGATAAGTTCTGTCAAAGTTAGGAGAGCTCAGGTTGATCTTATTGTTCAATCATAATGATAAACAAAACCGTGAGGTGAGGTGAGGTGAGGTGAGGTGAGGTGAGGTGAGGTGAGGTGAGGTGAGGTGAGGTGAGGTGAGGTGAGGTGAGGTGAGGTGAGGTGAGGTGAGGTGAGGTGAGGTGAGGTGAGGTGAGGTGAGGTGAGGTGAGGTGAGGTGAGGTGAGGTGAGGTGAGGTGAGGTGAGGTGAGGTGAGGTGAGGTGAGGTGAGGTGAGGTGAGGTGAGGTGAGGTGAGGTGAGGTGAGGTGAGGTGAGGTGAGGTGAGGTGAGGTGAGGTGAGGTGAGGTGAGGTGAGGTGAGGTGAGGTGAGGTGAGGTGAGGTGAGGTGAGGTGAGGTGAGGTGAGGTGAGGTGAGGTGAGGTGAGGTGAGGTGAGGTGAGGTGAGGTGAGGTGAGGTGAGGTGAGGTGAGGTGAGGTGAGGTGAGGTGAGGTGAGGTGAGGTGAGGTGAGGTGAGGTGAGGTGAGGTGAGGTGAGGTGAGGTGAGGTGAGGTGAGGTGAGGTGAGGTGAGGTGAGGTGGATACAAGTCGGTCAGCAGTCCATCGTTGCATCAGATCACCAATATTGACAATCACACATCCGGGGATTGATGGAACTGAGATATAGTCACTTCCTATTGGCAGTACCTGAGGGATGGTTGATAACAGCGGTACTCAAACTAAATAGATTTTATAGAGCAGGTTTCGTATGACTGTGAAAATTGCAGCGACAAAGTTGTGCCGCGACGCGACCGCGACTACGCGATTGCATTCCGTATATCTCTACAGCAGGCCAGGGTTAGTAGCGCGCCGTGTCGCGGCACTTTCCACAGTCATACGAAATCTGCTCTATCACTAAACTGTGAAAAGACACAGAATACGGCACACGATCACAAACGGCACAGAGCCTCAATCAAAATGCTTAGACCCGGTATGATGGTACAATACATATTTACCTTTCTACACTACGAAATCCGCGAAATCAACGGTAGCATGGAAAGATGGAAAGTCTGAATATATCATGGAAGTCCTATGTCGTATTTTTACGAATCCGCGCGGGTTGCCTGTGGTATTTTTGAAATCTCGATCCTTCCAGGGAGTGATTTCTCGAAATCGCCCGATATTTTCGGGCCCGATAAGTTTCTGGTAGATAGTTAGATAGATAGATAGAAACTTTATTTAGAGAGGATGGCACGTAATAGTACACAGTACTAATAAACTTGTGGTCCTCTAAACACTAAAAATACAAGCTATGTACATTAATTAAAAACCTAATAACATTAAAAATATGGTGGTTTTTCAGGCGAGATTTAGGAGTCCTATAAAGTGTTTCTCGAAATCCCCCAAAACTCCCGATAATAATCGGGAACCCGAAACCAAAATTATGATTTCCAAACTTTGCGAATACTTTGCATAAATAAACAACGAAAATACATTAAACTTATCGATTGTCGCCGTCAGGGGACAAAATGTATCCAAAGAGAATCCATCGCGCGTACTCATGTCCCAAATTTTTAGAAACCGGAAGTTAGTGTAGTGACCGATCGTTTATTACG
This sequence comes from Scolanthus callimorphus, assembly GCA_033964015.1. NCBI lineage: Eukaryota > Metazoa > Cnidaria > Anthozoa > Actiniaria > Edwardsiidae > Scolanthus > Scolanthus callimorphus. Next base: position 20,773,905 of record CM066912.1, on the reverse strand, counting down.
TCTACGGAAACGATGACGTCACCACAGCAAACCCGACCAATTTGGCGCGCCGACAGATCGAAATGCGCATGCGTTTAGCTTGTTTGAGCATGTCCATTGAATGCATAAGAGCGTTTTCGTACGGCCCGCGTTGTAGTGTGGACGGGCGAAAACGATAAGTGTAGAAGCAAATATTTTTGAAACAAAGCAAAATGTATCTGTTTTCGTTTGAAAACGGTGTATTGTGGACGGGGTCTTATTCAGGACATTGCGGCAAAACGAATTGAAGACAACTGAACAAAATCTACATAACAACAGCGAGCAATAAATTTTGACTTAACCATAGTTAGTAGAGGAAACCAAGAGTGGATTACCAAGAGTTTCCATATTTGCTATGTACGCCCGAATCACAGTCAGAAAAGTGTCTATTTTTAGAACTCGGATTCCCGTGAAAATTCGTCATCCACAGGGTTCCCACTTTCTCGCCACGCAAACAGTTGTGAGATCCAGCCTAAAATTAAATCGCAGATCAATAGAAAAACCTTTAAAGAGCCTCTGTCAGCCTCCATTTTGTCAGCCTAGCAACATACCGAGACAGAGAAAGCATCCATTTCCATCGGCTGATTTAGGGGATGTAGTGCAATATTTTCGATTGAATTCGATAAATCAATAATAAAACTTTGTTTTTAGAAGACTATTTCAAGATTTCTACACGTAATTCGTGTCTGATATCGACTGAAAACAATAACAAAGGAGTGGCTGACAAGGGCTCTTTAAAGTCTCAAAGATAAGGTAGGATATTCTCTATTTGTTGTGCATTGGGTATACGAGCATTCGAACCTGAGCATTCGAATACTTTCGCGCGCGAAATTCAAATCTAAAAATAGACACTTCTGACTGTGATGTGGACAAAATACTGTACGAAAGATTCAAACTCTTGTTAATCCACTCTTGAGGAAACTTACTATGTTTAGACCATAATTTTCGCCTTGGGTGCAAGCCTTAAAATGCGAGGTGGTCAGAGAAATAATGCTCGTATTCTAGCTGCTCTGCAATTTGGCTTTACGTTTTGTATCTGCAGATTTCCAGATTCTGAAAATACAATTGTCTTAGAAAAAAAAAACATTATTAGAAAGCAGATAAAATAAGGCGGGGGCAGCTCTAGTGAGAACTATTTCTAGTTACAGACATAAAACAAGCTAGAGCGGATTTCAGGTCAGTGCCGAGACTAAACACAAAACAAATACAGTAAAAATCCGCATAAAAGAACAAGTGGATTAAGAACACTCAGGCTGAAATTTGGTCAAAAGGGTACCTCAGACATAAGATAAGAACACATGCAGCCTGAAACATGAAAATTGTTCTTGTATAAGAAAAAAAAGCTGCCAGTTAGATTGGAGCACAGCAACCCACTGTGATAGAGTACTGAGTAGATCAAAATAATAATGTGCTAGACCATATTGCACACAGAGTTCTACAGTAGGTTACTGTATGCAGAATTCCAGGGTACATTATTTAGCAATATTGTTTTTAGACTTGACAAATTGTTGTTACCAAAAGACTGTTACCTTCTGTCAATCACATTCTTTATTTTGACTGTTGGTATGTATGCAGTATTTGATGTTAAGAAACAATTTTAAGAACACCTTTTAAGGACATTTTCAGGCTGATTTTACAGAGAACACCCAATGTACAAGAACAAAATCAGCCTGAATCCCCAAAACACCTGTTTTTTTTTATGCGGGTTTTTACTGTACACTTAACGACTTTACCAATCAGGAGCGAGATCAATTAAATAACCAACCAATCAGTGGACAAGTTAGTACGACTTGTGTTTAGCCGTCAGTCACGAAAACTGAGACCTCGATTTATTTCAACTGTCATCGACTGTAATCAACTCGACAACGTCACTCACGTTACATTTTATCAACTCATCAAAGGTTATCAATACCCTTTACCAACTCCAGTCATAGAGAGGCATGGCACATGCGCGCGCATGAGAAAAAAATATTTTTTTAACACTATATAGCGACGCATATTGCGATTAAAAGAAAGGGAACACGAATTTGTGGGGATTTTGTAACTTAGTAGCAACATGAATAAGTTACGTGCTGCCCGCTTAATTAATAAATTGAGTTTGTTTATTCTCTCGCTGTAGGGGAAAAAGTGATTGTATCGTATTTAGCTGCGTCTGACTAACCATGCGATGCTTATTTTTATGGTAGATTAGTTAACGGGCGATGGGAAAAGATACCTACTTAATAAATGGGTATAACACAGCAAGTGGTACTTGTGTATTGTATTGTGGATTGGTTTACTCGACCCATTTGCGAGTTCACGATTGCAGAGTAAGAGACCACCGCCGACATACTATAGCACCAGTAAAACGTGTGAGTGGCACAGTGCACGGCATTGTTCAGCTCTGAGATATAGTTCCAAAAATTTCTCATCCAGAATCAAAGCATCCATTTTTGGGGATTGTGTTGGAGCAAATCGGCGCATTAATCTAAGTTGCAAATATCTGGTCTGGGGGCATTCATTTCTTGGGTTTTCTTTAGGGAAAATCGACACTTTTCTAGGCCAACTACTTGCAGGACAGAGAAAACCCTCTTTAGCTTATGAATACCTCAAACAGACTTCAGTCAAGAACAGTTCTGGAATCCAAATAATTTCTCGTTCAACAAAGAAAGACCAGCGTGAAGTGCATTGCTGGGCGCATCAGGAAGCGCATATTTACTTTCTCTTTCTTTCTTTCGTCTTCAGAAGCGAATGATTTTCGTTACGTAATATCGCAGGAAGCCGAATTTAAACGGGAAGACGTACATCATTACATGTATTTCTGGCAGAATTAATGAGGTATAAAACAAGTGAAAACAAAATCATTTAATTTGGTAAAGACATCAGAGGAATATTCCATACATTCCAATATAATGTTATGATACATTCCATCAGATCCGGAAACTTCGTAATTTGATCTCGTTGATACCTACTTATCGTTAACCGGTAAAAATTCAAACCAGCTTCCATTCAATCTTGTTTGTAACACGCTGAAGAAAGGTGGCAAAATGTTCTATCGAGCAGTTAAAAACGTCCAAAAATCGAACAAGGAAATGAAGAACAGGAAAGCCTCGACTATGGGCGCGTTACCAAAAATACAAATGCCGAAACGTAGGGGTACTCCACAGAGCTCCATATTCGGCCCTGATACTGCAACTAGCGGAAGCATGAGCCCAAGTATGCTGGAAGAGCTGGACCAGACTCTCGATGACGTCTGCCACGGTAACGACGATGATGCTAGCGAGGAGGAGGTAGTGGAAAAGACACAAGAAGAGGTATGTTAGGAATTTCACGTTAGCAATTCACCTGTTAAAGGAGGCTGTCATGATACGCGCATGCTCCAGGAGCGATAACTGAGCAAAACTATTTAGATCATCCTATCAGAAGACTATTAAAGAATATGTAAAATGTAAACATGTCGGATGGATCGAGAAATAGCGAGATTAAAACGGATTGTTTTCATGGTTTTCAGCCTTCGCTGGCCATCGTTGCGTTACAATACTTCTTTGTTTTGAGATGCGGAGAACAGCTGCGCAGACAGCCTCCCTTTAATCACGGGTCTTGGTCTCTTTAAGAAGTGACCTTGATCGGCAATAAAATTTAAGTGAGATTGGTATCTTTTAGGGTTCTAATTGCGGCAAGCCTCCAAGAAAGAGAGATAGAGCGAGTACTTGTCGATGATTAGAAAACCAAGACAGCATTTTATTACCCTCAACTTCTTGATGGGTATTTTTTAGTTTACAAAGCGTTTTTGAGCCGCGTATTTTTTGGTATCTTTTAGGCTGAAAATGAAAATTCCCAAAGATCATCCCCGACCAAAAAGTATGGGATCCTCAGGATAATATTCCATGTACGCAAGACAACTATTTGCAATCCAGTGACCATGTTTGGGCACTGTGCTTCGATGTACTGAATAAAACCCAATGCCATTATAATAAAATGCCAAATTTCAGGCAGTAGGTCCTTATATGCGAGATTCTCCTATATTTGATTCAAAGGTTCAGTTCGAAAGGAGAGTGAGGGAAGAGCTGACAGAATCAGACGAAAGGATCATAAACAGAAAACTTAGAGAATTCTTGGCAGAGGATTTTAAGAAAATTTATAGCGAGGCCGCGGAGAAACAGAGAGCTATCAAGAAAATGTAAGTTGTAACTTTGAGTAATAGAGTCTGTTGTCGCCATCTTCAAGGCCCATTCACACGCCGCGCTATTTGGACTGTGATTTCTGTGGCGATCCCATGACGAGGCTACATCGCGTGGTGGTGTGAACGGCTGGTGATGTTGCCGCGACGTCGCAGGCAATTGTGATATGTTCGAATTCCGCTGCGGTGCGGGTGCGATTTCTTCAGGATCGCCTACAAAACTAACAAATATCGCAGAGCACTAAACGCCAGGCTGTTCTCACTGCACCGCGCGATATGACGTCGACGATCGCCGCCAAAACTCGCAGCTAAAATGTTGCTGTGTGAACGGGCCTTCTTCATATCACATCACCTTCATGCCATTCTTAAGCCACACCATCCCCTTAGACATTTTAGCATTATGAGCACATTACCTAGGAGTGTCTATCTAGTCCGGGCAAGAATGTGTAACAGCAAAATTGGAAAATGAAAAATGGTCAGACGTTATTTTTGGAACAATAGAATAACCTTCTCTGTAATTGATCTCCCGGCGGGTTCTAAAATTTGTTACGTAGGTCTATAATTAAAGAGGTCAAGCTCTCCCCCCCCCCCCCTCCCCCTCCAAAATATAAAATAACGTTACATATATAACCTTCACCCCTTCACTTCTAAGATAGCATCCCGCCCCACTCTTTCTAGGGACCTACCTGTTTTTTCACATAACAATGTTTTTTTTTCCGTTTTGTATCTCGTTGCTATTTCAATGTGTTTCACTTTTTATTCTTTCTTATTTACTTCCCCAATTTTACTCACCATTTAACATTTTCTATCATTTTATTTATTTATTTATTCTATCTATTTATTACTGTTATTATTTTCTTGCATTCCCCTTGCAATTGTCTTCTGTTAATCCCCACTAAATGTCTTTTGGAAACTCTGCTCAACTCAATCTACCCAGAACTCAACTTATCCATCTCCTGCAATAGATTCATTCGATTCGTTATCTGAAACCTACTTGTGTTGGCAGATGGCTGGCCAAGATGATAGTCTATTTTCTACAAGGACTGGAATTGCATGCTTGCAAATGTTTTATTAGTGAGGATGCAGATATAGTAAATAACTTGTCCACGAGATTCTTGGCTTTGATAAGCCAACCAGCTTCATGCAATACTTGCACTTTTTTCAGTGCAATTTCTTTGTAGTGCAAATTACGTAATTGCACTGCTCTCGACCAAAATCGAGAAATGTTGGCATCTCTGTTATTATCATGGCAATGAAACAACCGCGACAGAGCTCCTACGCGATAAATATTTAAAAAAAATAAATGAAAAGAAATAGGGCATCGGAAATCACAGAAACTAATTGAACTTGTGTGTAGGTGTCGTGACCAAATCCACGAGTCCCGTGCAATTTTACTGGAGGCCCGGATGGAGGCCGAGAGAGAAACCATCAACAGACTACAGCTGCGCGCTGTGGAAGAGCAAACCAGCATACTGCGCATGCGCAAACAACGGAAGAAAGGCGAGCAAGAAAAAGAGACCAGTGAACAAGTAGAGGAAATAAAGGTAAGCCATTATGGAAACTATCACAGGTAGATTCGACACCGTTATCTGCAGTAGATTAGGTTAAGCGCGCGGATTTTCAGAGTTGCAGTATACGCGAGCGAACATGAGCATGAACAAAACGTACCCCACGAGATGCAGCCGAGCAGCGTGACTGTTGTTCATGTCACGCTATGACGCCAGTCCTCTAAGCACCTGTAGACAAAATCGACTCGGTGTTTACATCTTTTTGCCATCCAATTCAGATTATGTGATGATTCCTTCTGGCTGTAACGTTTGTCAGATTTTTCTGACTCGACTGAATGCTCGAGTGTTTAAAGAGAGTTGCTGGTACACGCGAGCGAACATTAGCACGAACAAAAACGTACGCCACGAGATGCAGCCGAATCTAGCGTGACTGCTGTTCATGTCACGCTATGGCGCCGGTCCTCTGTGCATCTGTAGACAAAAACTGGATGAAGGGCCGTAAAGTATGGATGGAGGGCCCTAACAGCGCGCACATTCTAAAAACGGCCAGACTGCAACGTATGACGTCAGTCGTGCACTGTAATGGCACGGCCTGCAGACCCATCAGAGCACGTGAGGAGAAGGACAGTGTTGTTTAATACTCGGGCTAATTAAAACACTTATTGGATGAGGTTGAGCATAACAGTGAGATTTGTCGCCGAAAGGTTTGTGTTATCTGCCGAAGCGGAAGCTGAGGCGTTGACAAATGTCACTATCATGCGAAAAACGAATTCAATAGTTGTTTTATTATTCAGCAACAGTTTTACCTACGTAGCGCTAAGCGAAGTTGAACGATGAGGCCTTGCACGGCGAAACGGTTTTTCAACTTCAGCTTACGTCCTTTCGGGTATTTTTCTCTTCGTATTCAATTCAAATAGCCATAGTTGATGTGTGGATATGCTGAGCAATGATCCCTTGGCAAATATCATAGCAGATTCAACGAGAATATTGGCAAAACCCATACCTGCCAACTCTCCCGGTTTACGCGGGAGACTCCCGGTTTTATGTAAAATCTCCCGGTCTCCCGGTTTTCACCGTAAATCTCCCGGGAAATGAACTCGCTCAGTCAATTTCTGCATCAACACAACACCTCAAGATTTTAAGCGAGCAACTTTTTTTTTTTGGGGGGGGGGGGGGGGGGGTGTTCAGACGGGGCTATGACAACACTTTTCCCTATCTCCCGGTTTTCACTTGTCCAAGGTTGGCAGGTATGAAAACCGGCTTTCAATTCCGAAATGAAACCAAGATGGCGGCCAAACCTAATGGCTTGCAGTATGACGTCATAAGAGTGCATCAATCCTAATGTTTTAGAGTGTGACGTCACGTATTGCGCGCCAACAACGTTTCGCTGCGTACTCTTAGCCAATCAGAAGCGGCGTTGCTGCATGAATAAGGTAACTGAGGTTATCATTTTCTATTTTCTCGCATCCTAGGTCTCCAGTGACCACGCCGTGGAGCTAGCAACATTACGAAAAATCCAGTCAAATCTTGATCGTGCACGCGCCAGACGCAAAAACAACATTGCCGCTGTGCAGGTAGACAGCAGGGGCAAGTACAATATCGAGAAGAAAGTCAAGCTTGTGCAGCGTGAGATTCGTCGTCTTGAGCAGGCGCAGGAGATTCATAAGGTACAGTCCTGCCGGTATGACAGTTGTGTTGTGACTTTCCACTACAGGAATCAACCTGTGCAAAAGCCAAACAATAGAAGTCTCCATTACGTATTGGTGGGCGTCTGTAGCACAGTACTAAATGAATATATGTAGATTTTGAATGTTCCGCTAAAGTAAGTATGTCCCCTAGAAGAATGAATGCACGCGTTGAACCCTTCCCCGCTAAAGTAAGTATGTCCCCTAGAAGGATGAACGCACGCGTTGAACCCTTCCCCTTCCCCTTCCCCTTCCCCTTCCCCTTCCCCTTCCCCTTCCCCTTCCCCTTCCCCTTCCCCTTCCCCTTCCCCTTCCCCTTCCCCTTCCCCTTCCCCTTCCCCTTCCCCTTCGTTCCTTTTTATTCCAAGTTGGCAGCAGAATATTATATTTCTCATCTTCAGATCATCGTCGAGTTGCATGAGCTCGGTTTGCAACACCACGCCAAGAACCTGACACACTCGCTAACGAACAAAGAAACAGCAGAGAAATCCCTGCGAGAAAACCTGCGACAAGAGAGAGACGCAGCCAAGAACGCAGCCAAGGAAAGGAGAAACATAGAAATACGGCGGCTAAGGGAAGAGAGACTCAACGAGAAAGACAAAGAAAAGAAAATGAACGAGATGCAAGCGAGGATTGAAGCGGAGAAAAGGGAAAAGGAGAAAAAAGAAAAGATTTTACTTGCACTGCATCGCAAGGCGCGAAATCGCGAAATGCAAAGACATTCGCGTATTCACTCTTCAATACTCACATAACCCGGGCCTGGTCCTTTTCCTATTTTCCGCCAATCAAGTCTGAGAATTTTAACCAGGAAGGGAGTAATTTGGACAGGAAAGGAAGCCTGAAGAACGCTAGTCCATGCCACCTGAAGCCGCCACCAACCGCATAAGGGCAGTACACCGGCTTGCTATGCGCTTGTCTTTCAGTCTTTGAACCTGCGCAACAGCAAACACATGAATTCGAGGGCAAAAATATTTAAGCGTTAAGGCACAACTTTCTGTGACTTTATCGGCGCAATACTTTCTGTGACTTTATCGGCGCAATAGAGCACGTGTGATGTTGGGAGAGAATTTAAAATAAGAAAAGTCGGCGTTACAACGTAGGTTTTAGTTGTATTTTAGTACAATATTTCGGCTGGCCAAACCAGCCTTCTTCAGGTACTGTGAATACATAATGGCACGATAGGACTTATATATAAGGTGAAACGTGATACAGTAAAAATAATGATGATGATAACGTTGGTGATGTGACACTAGATAAGAAATATAAAAATGAAAGGGAAGGATAAATACAATATAATCTAAAATGAAGTCTCATCTCGTCGATTCAATCCGTCAGGCTCAAGGGTACCTGCACGTAGGATGAGTGTGGCCTCTCTTGCCTTACGAATTGAATCTCGATTAGTCATAAATTTTTCAAGGGGAATCAATTGCATGTCAGATGTTTTGTGATTGGGTGTCGATAGAAAATGTTCAGCGGCGGTGGTGGGTTTAGATTTACATTCGGGCTTGTCTATTTTGCGATGATCATTAAAGCGTTGTCTAAGTTGGCGTTTAGTTTCTCCTATGTATTGCAAGTTACAACGTTTGCATTGGATCATATAAATCACATTTTTAGTGTCGCAAGTTATGTGAGAGTTTATAAAGCGAGTTTCAACGGTCGTGAAAAAAGTATATGTTGTCTGTCCGTTTTCTATATATGGGCAGGTTAGGCAGTTTTTGTCGCAGCGGTAAGCGGTAATCAGTCGTGTTGGGAGAGACTCGAGAACGTTTTAAAAGCACGAGCCGCAGGCCAGGCGAGTGATTTTTAAACGTTTCGAGTGTCTCTCTGTTTGCCGATAAAGTCATAGAAAGCTGTGCTCTCATCTATACTATTATAATCGCCGTTTTCTGTGCAAACGTTTCTGATTGGCTAAATCGTCCGCACTCACTCCGCTTAGCCCTGAAGCTCAGTGCCGCCAAACGAAGTTCACGATCCTGAAGAGAAGCTGGAAAATCTCACCCTGGTTCACCCTGGGCTAAGTTCTAATTCAAGCAATTTCTTAAGCGAGGGACAAAGCTGCCATCGCCGCCATTTTGAACTATCCCACAGAAATAACAAAAAAGAACTCAGTTCGCACAGCCGAAAGCGCCATAGTCATCCAAACCTAAATGGTTCTGTCACAGATTACTCACGCGCGCTAAGTCATGAATGATATTCTGTAAATATTCCTACGATAAACTATAAGAATTTTATTAGAATAATGTAATTAGCTGCTTCTTCTCTTCCCTTACTTATAAGCATACAAACAATTCCGGTCAAATGGTATTTCTGTGAGAGCCGGACTAACTCACCAAGACACACGTGCGTCATTTTCTCCACCAAAATCAGGGAGGCATGATGCAAAACAAACAAACAAAACGGATGTCATTATTAATGTAAATCAGCAGTTAAAGAGAGGAAGGACGCATAAGTAATCTGGGATTCAGGTTGAGTCTTCTTGCGTCAAGAAGTGACGGGCTGTTTTCTTGTGCTTTTATGATATAGCGGGGGAGAACCATTCCTTTATCGGTGTAATAAAGCACAGAGCATCGTTAGCTATATTATAAATAAAAAAGAATCGAGAATAAGGTAGTAAACGTGTGGTTTGCGATGCCCAAAATATTTTTAATTGTTACGTAAGGTATTTGCCCATATTCTGGGCGACTACGCGCGCTTTACCGACAACGTTAGTCTTAAAATAGCTGTATGGTGATCAGATGTCTCCGCTCTTATTTCACTCGTGCAAAGGTGACAAAAAAACAAGTTTACTTTTTCATAACTTATTTGGAAACTTCAACATCAAGGTCCCTTTTTGTCGACCAAAATTGATTGATTTTGTGTCAAGTTGCACACATTTCGAATAGTTCCCGAACAAGTCCAGTGTATGAATCTCAGGGTCCGTCAGGCCTATCGAAACTCACTTTGCAGGGACATCCGCAAACTTGGCAATTTCAATTGGATCCAGGATCACGCGAGAAAAGCTTGAGAGTATAATGTCCTCCGTAGCGATGTAAATTTCTCAAAATGGTGACATACTCGGTAATACAAATGACCGAGAACACCCGGGAACGAGGCTGAAGTCGCTGCCTGATGGAAAGCGCACTTCTCCCTTCTTGATTTATAAAAATGTGTGTACACGTGTTAAAAGTATACCAAAGATCATCGTATCGCATTGTGATGGAAAGCGTAATTCTCCCTTCTTGATTTGTAAAAATGTGTGCACTTTGTTGTGTAAAAGTATACCACAGAACATCGTGTCACATTTGTGATGAAAAAAAGCACTTCTCCCTTCTTGATTTGTAAAAATGTGCAACTTGACACAAAATCAATCAATTTTGGTCGACTAAAAGGGTCCTTGATGTGAAAGTCTTCAAATTTAATATTAAAGAAGAGAGCTTGTTTTTTTTTTGTCTCCTTCGGACTGGCATACAGACGTGGAATGGCATCTATTTTTCCCATATGGCTCGTGGGCTCCTTGTAACCATATCAGTTCCTGATGGAGTGTATTATATGGCCGAGACTTATTTGAGTTTCCGCATGAACAACCTCAGGCGTCTTGTTTATAGTAAAACTCAAACCTTGGCTGAATATCTTATTACGGGATTCCCCTCATTAAAACGAAACTTTGTAAACATCACATGAATCGTCTATCCAACCAGAATCTACAGGGGATTTCCCTTGAAACTTGAAAACATCACATGACGGTGGCTTGATTTTCGTCCGTCCAAATAGAATCTACATTCTGTACGAAGGTACTGGAAGTTAAACGTTTCGAAACTACTATTCCTTCCTTCATCAGTGTAAATCTCAATATTTGGTATGACCAAAGCTCTGAAATAATACTCGTTTTTTGGAAGAGGATCCAGAGACAAAGATATTATACAAAGGTCGTCTCATCGCAACTGAAAGGTAGGCTTAACCGGCTTCACCCAATATCTTAATTAAGGGCCCACAAATATGGTCCTTGGCGAGGAACAAGCTTGTCGAGCACTGTCTTTTTTTTTCTTTGCGGGAGACCAAGCGTTTTGATTTGGAAGAAACTGCTAGCAGCGAGCACTTAGAAAACTACTTTGGATCACTTTTTGTGAGCACCTACCAACCATCATGCTCATTATTGGCGAGCAAACGAGCACCGAATAATACTCCGCGAGCAAAGTGAGCACCGCTAAAATCATCGTTGCGCGAGCTGCGAGCAGTAGTAGATTTTTGAGAGACCATTCGGGGGATTCTAGGACTTCCTGTCTGGGAGAAGCTCGTTAATTCCTATACCTACAAATATATCAATGACATTCGTGGAATATTATAGTACTTTAAGAGTTTTCGTTTAGAGACAGAAGAGGCAACCCGTACACACTACAACACACGAAAACAAACGGGTTTTCGAAAATACTGAGAGGAAAACACTGAGCATATCTTTTCGGTCCAACGGAGGTTTTAAATCTATTAGTATTGAATACCTTAGTTTCTGAATAATTTGTGAGGGGATTCCCCCTTTCTTGAGTGGCTGCGCTTACTCATCTCTGTAAACAGCAGGCAGTTTGTGTTTGGCGTGAAAATCCCCGATACGTATTTCTCATCTCATCTTGGAATTTTAATTTACTATTAAACAAACTAGGGCATCCTCGTGCTATGAACTGCCACACATTTATACTGATGGTTTCGGTCCATGCAATGGGATCCTCAGAAGTTTTTTATCCCGTCCCAGGGATCCCGGATCCCATGCTCTGGATCGGATCCCTCACTCAGGATCCCGCATCCTATAACTCTGGATCCCGGAACCCTTACTCCTGGATCCCGGATTGAATCCGTGATCAAAACTGGGAATTCTGCTTTCGGCTGTTTTACGCTTTCGATTTCCGATTTTCACCTGTTTATTTGAATTTCTTGTGCCGTTTTTGTTTTTTGAAAGCGGAAGTATCTGGGACTAATATTTTAAGGAAGAAAGAGATTTTCAGGAAAAAAAAGGATAGAAAAAGGATTGCGGGTGCTCATCACGATGATTTGGGACGCCGTGCCTCGCAAACTCTTTTTTTTTTAAAATAATTTTATTTATTTTTTTATTGCAACATACAAGGATAACATATAGATGGTAAAGATATACAGATAACGTGCATATAGTAATTTGTGAAAAAAAAATTAAGAGATGAAACTAAAGACCAAAAAAAAAAAGAAAAAAATAAGACAATAACAATAACATACAAGCACCCCCTCCCCCCCCCCCCCCCCATCCCACCCAAACAAAAACTAAAAAAACGCCCATGCTCACGTCTTACAAAGGATTTTGACAATCAAAGTATTTTTTGCCATTTTGCACAGTGCTTCTCTAGAGTGCCATTTTGGTTTGCAATGAAATGTTCGATTTGCTGAAGGTATTTCATTCTCTTTAGAAAAATGTCGAAGTTTGGCTTGATCCCACTAAGGCGGCATTTAAAAACAACACCCTTAGCGACAAGAATAATAAAATTGAGTAGTTGATTATTCGGTTTTTCCCAGATCCAGATGATCGTACTTTCCTTGAAAACCGCGCCTTCGTATATGCCATAATGATCTAACCACGTCATCAGACGCGACCAAAAGGTTTTAGTGCAAGAACAGTGGCAGAAAATGTGCTCAGGCGTTTCCTCCGTAGCTTGACAAAGGTACACAAGGGAGAGGCTACAATCTTCATTTTACAAAGTATCTTGTTTGTGTAAAGGATTCGATGCAGTATTTTATTGAAATGCTCTTAACGAGGAGTCCAAAGTTGATTTAAAAGGCACAAGATATATGGCTGCCCAATCGAGATTTTCATCGGGGTATTGTGCGTTGTAGCGTAAAGCAGCAGAAGGGACTATTGATTTCATATTGACAAAATGTTTACAGATTAGCCGAGCAGTAAAGCAATCGCTAGAGACCTCGCAAACACGGTAATGTAATCTCTGCGCTATTATAGTGCCTGTTGAGCGAGCTGCGATCAGAGTTGCTTGTCATTGAGAGGTGGAAGTATACGTGAGGATCTGGTTACTACGTCATCTCTTGTTCTCCAACCCTCCTACCCTCCTACCCTGTCAGTACGCTAGCGGAGCCCCATACCTACATGCAGGAGGAAAAGGAACAAATATGATGTATATGATGCATCATCTAACGATTCTGTCATGGACTTCCGGTTGTGTGCGTTCCTTCGTTCGTTCGTTCGTTCGTTCGTTCGTTCGTCCGGAATGACGTCATCAAAACTAGAAAAGTCAATATCTCAAGAAGGCAACATCGATAGGCGACCAAACTTGGGTAAAGTTATTCTGGAAGCAAGGGGGGTGCACTACCAAGGTCACGTGACATGACGTCATCGATGACGTCATCAAAACTAGAAAAGTCAATATCTCAAGAAGGCAACATCGCTAGGTGACCAAACTTGGGTAAAGTTGTTTTGGAGGTTATAAGGGGGATGTGCAAGTTTTGTCACCTAGCGATGTTGCCTTCCTGAGATATTCACTTTTCTAGTTTTGATGACGTCATGTCACCTGACCTTGGTAGTGCATCCCCCTTGCGTCCAAAAAAACTTTACACAAGTTTGGTCACCTAGCAATATTGCATTCTCGAGATATAGACTTTTCTAGTTTTGATTACGTCATCGATGACGTCATGTCACGTGACCTTGGTGGTGCATCCCCCTTAGCTCCAAAATATTTTGACCCAAGTTTGGTCACCTAGCGATGTTGCCTTCTTGAGATATTGACTTTTCTAGTTTTGATGACGTCATCGATGACGTCATGTCACGTGACCTTGGTGGTGCACTCCCCTTGCCTCCAAACTAACTTTACCCAAGTTTCGTCACCTAGCGATGTTGCCTTCTTGAGTAGGCACAGACAGATTCTGCTCAAAAATTATTTAAAAGTTGCCGCAAAATACCCTCAAAAGTTGCTCAAAAGTTGCTCTAATTCGAAAAAGTTGCTCACAGAATCAAAAAAGTTGCTCCCCAAAAAGAGCATTTCTTCACGCTTGTCGCATGATTTATTTAAAAAATGATAAAGAATCACTCAACTCACATCTCCATAAGATTAAGGCAACAACTGTATTACATGATGTCGTATCTTCCAGCGTGGCACACTAATCGGGGACACCCAAATGGCGCGCGCTGATTTTCAATAATGAGTTTGTCCTTGGTCATGGCTAGAAGGGATAACTCAGAAGGAGGTGATTAATAGTTCTTATTACATGATTGACACGGTTTCCATTGTGTTTTTGAGGTCGCCAACTAACGTACATACCTCGCAAGTAACTTAAAGCCGGGAAGGGATTTGAAATTCTCTAGGGAAGAGAGGGGCTGATGAAAAGAATTGAATAGATGTAAGTGGAACATCCCGGGTATATACAGAGTTAAATACCTCATTAAATATACATTAGGTATTAACTCAGTTAAATACATGGACATTCTACTTACCGCTACCCAATCTAGTCACCCCAAACTCTTTTCCTAGGAATTCAAATCCATACACTTATATTATCCCGAGAAAAAAACACCAAGTAATCTCAGTTTATGCATCTATATGACTATCTGTCTAATTGTTAAATAGAGCGGATTTCATATGACTAGTGAGACCAATCGCAACGTTCTTTCAGCAATTCTGAATAAAACCTATAGGAGTAATTACAAAGTAATTGCGAATAACTCACGACAGTCATCTGAAATCCTCTCTATTTGCTCCTGATTATCCTTTATGCGCGAATCCCGTTGAACGCCACAAAACACCATATCCGAGAAACGCCTTCACTTGAACCGACTTGAACCATAAAGCGTTTGTCCAGCCTATAACTTGCTTGGTTTCCTGGCCCATAGAGTGTGTTCAAGCAGGTAAACCTGAAAATACAGATGAAATCGTTTACATATCTTATCTTAGAGAACAACCAACGAGCGCAAAATACCTGAAACTTGCCTTCAGTTACTCCAGCTTGAAGCAGTTCCGATCCATGTTGTTACTCAGCATTATGCAAATTGACAAGTAGCAGTCAGTGCGTGGTACAAACGAAAATACCGTTTGAATGAGTCGCGCTTTTACAAAAAGCCACTCGATTGGCTGGCCTGGCTATTTTGTACGAAAACAAAAGACATAATTCGTGTTCTGCTAACAAATGAATTCACTCAAGCTGTATATTTTTTTTGTTTGGACCTTTGCCAATAATGGTTGTATTGTTGTATTTTCCAACCAGAGAGGAGCTTTAAGCAGCTACGTACCGACCAAAATAACAGCGCTTTAATGAGTTGCGCTTTTACAAAAGGCCGCTTGATTGATTGGACTGGCTGTTGTACGGAAACAAAAGACGTAATTCGTGTTTGGAAACCTTTGTCAATCATGGTTGAATAAAAGTTGTCATTCATTTACTTCAGCATCACAACTTTATTGTGCATGGCAAAAATTAATTGCAATAAGTTTCTCTGGGGAGCGCACTTCTATGAAAGCAGCTAAATAACTAACAATAGTTCCTATCGGAATGCGCTATCCTTTTCAATTGTAAACTATACTCCTTGTCAAAATTTTTTAAATTCAATGTGAAGAATGCATTTCATTTGTTCCAGTTTTCTGAAAACCTTGCCAATCCTGTAATAAGCCAGTTAATTACCTCGATTCTCGGCAATAACCCAAATACATCCCGCGGGCCTACGGCCCTTGGGATGTATTTGGGTTATTGCCTCGAATCTCGGTAATTAACTCTTACATAGGCTTCACGGTAGAACGAACCTACATATGTCATGTTATGTCATATAGCTTCGTTCTATTGTTTATACCTATGAATTATTAATCACCTCCACTGTGAGTATCCCATCTAGCCATGACCTTTGCCCTTACTTGTTTCGCAGTGTGTACCAGTATAGCCAGTTGCGCATGCGCATGTGTATCTGTTCACGTGATCAGTGCATGCCCCGCCATTTTGACACGGGTTACTAGCACACTCGTTGATGTCTGGAAAATAAGTTGTTGTGAATGCAGATGCAATTCCACAAACATAACATAATATAGAAATAGCACGTCCATATGATAAAAATTAAATCAATAAATATATTGTCCCAATGGCAAAACAATGTTTTTAAAGATATAAGTTGGCCCTTACTTGTTTCGCAGTTTGTCCCATTATAACCAGCTGCGCATGCGCATGTATATCTGTTCACGTGATCAGTGCATGCCCCGCCATTTTGACACGGGTTGCTAGTAGTCGGGTACCTTAACGCAAAATTTGGGCTGGATCGTGACAGAGCGGACAAAAGCGCCAATTTTCTATAGAGTTTCTTTGGGACATGAGTAACAAATTTAGGATGGGTGCCCAAGAAAAAAAGTTCACGTTGCGGAATAAAATGAGAAATACATTTTAGCACTTGAATGCTGTGCTTGGTAACCAGGCTTTTTCTTACTTTTTTATCATTGGGTCGCTAAAAGTGGATGAATCAGGAACGAATCGAGACAATATCAATATAAACAGTTGCCGATATATTTCTTCTAACACGAGACGACTTTTAACGATTGCCAGGTTACTAAGCTCGTTTCTAAATTCCATAGTCCATTAGCCGGACGGCTAAAAGTTGGGGACTGGTACCACAACCACAACAATCATATATCAAATTAAAGCTTATCACCAGTAGATTGCAGAAATATTTGATAGCAATGTTTCTGTTGCAGTTGCAGTCAGTCACGTGACCTCGTAGAATGCGCAATATGCCCATGTTGAGAAAAATATACATGCAGCTATTCATTTTTTGTTTTTATTCTCAAACTCGTTAATAATTCATCAAGTTTGAACAAAGGAAAACATAAGCGTGGAGGAGGTAGGAAAATACAGCCTTAATTTACATAGAATTTTGAGATTTTATTCCTTCTTTTCGCGGCATTAAACTATCGAACGCTGGATCTTGTTTTTCATCAGAGTAGGTCGCGCTGCAGTGTTCCTGTGTGTAGCGGCCATTTGCGGCATTTGCATTTACAGAGATCAGGTGCGCGCAAGTCAAACTAGCCTTCGCACATTGTACATCTTGAGCACTGCGCTTTACCAATCGGCGTCAATGAGTCGTCATTCCGGAGGGGGGGGGGGGGGGGGGGGGGGGGGGGGGGGGGGGGGGTCATGCTTTGTAGGTCTTCGGAACTTGTGCAATCAGACCTGAACAGCTTCAGCGGCTGTGCGACTTTGGCAGACATGACATTATCAAACAAAGGGAAAGGTCATGCGGGTTTCACGTAAGACCCTTCATCACGGAACGGAGGCTGACATAATCTACCTCGACCTCACCCCTGCGTTAGACACGGTGTGCCACGCCACACCTCGAAAAGCTCGCTAATCTAGGATCATAGGATGCCTCCACAAGTGGCTCGCAAGCTATCCTCGACGTCAACGCGTCGCGGTGAATGGTGTGGTCTGAGCCACTGGGAGGTGCCACTGAGGTGGTTCGCTCATTGGTATCTAAATGCTCCGTTCAATCTTTACATCAATGACGTCCCAGATTGAGACAGTTTCTCACATATTGCCATGTTTGCTGATGAAAGTGCTTTTGAGCAATAAATACCCCATACGGAGTTTAGAAATTGCAGACAGATCAGCGATCTTTGTTTTCAGCCAACCAAATTTGAAAACTTTTGCATCAGCCGTAAAGGACGCATCATCCCGAGGCACTACACTCTGGACTGGCAGGGGCAGATAGTGAAAACATGGGACAAAAATTTCAAACTTCCTCCAGCAAATACAGTAAATGTATGGGGAAATCTCCCGAGAAAAGGGGGGCCGCGGCCCCTCAGTGCAAACACATAAAAAGCATTGTCTCGAAAGCAGGCAGTCACTGCTCAAACAGCTTTCGTCTCGAGATCCAGAAGACACTATCTGTCTCTCTTGTAAGGTCTCATCTGCCTTATGAGAGTCAAAATCTTCACACTTCTGGCAGTGTAAGCCATTCGGGTACCCAGTTTTCCTGCCAAACATGTCAGGGGACGCGGGGTTGTATTGATGATTCGCGTCACTCGTACTCCAAATATGTCGTTCACATAGACGCACATGAGAAACCGAGAACGCAATGTGTGAACTGACGACACTGCTGTGAAATGTTGCTCATCAGGCACCTTATTTTACAGATCTTTATGTTTTATAAAGTCGAAACCCAAGGTTGAAATGGAAGAACCCGTCGTTAATGACTATAGCTATTTTTATTAGCAATGATTTGGCGTTTTGTGAATTTACGTTCGAATCATCGTACCAATTTCTCGTTTGTTCTTCATTTTAATAATTAAATTATTCAAACCAAACATCCGAAAAAAGAAAAAACCTCCTTAGCCGTGTTATTTTCCATGTATTCACAAATAAATTGCTAAAAAAGGGGTTATTTTCAACCAAAATACTTACAGTTTCACTAGTTGTTCGTGGCGGCCGCCATTTTGGAAATACCTGAATGGACGAGGGAGTCTGGGCACGAGGGATACACTAAACCTTTGAAACATGCTAAAGTGTTTCGAAATGCTATTTCTATAGACGATAAATATTTCTGAATGCATGATACAACTTTGCAAGTGGTTATTCGTCTTTTTCTTGACATTTAAGGCAAAAATATGACAATTATGATATCCGCCACAGGCAACCCATCACACGAATTCTTCAACAGATTTTGATCTCTAGTAAAATGAGAAGCAGGGGGGTGCCAACTGGGCACCCATCCTAGGATTGATTAACTAGCCCAAACCAACATGTATACAAATTTTGGCACTTTTGTCCGCCGTGTCACGATCATTCCGCTAAGGTACCCGACTATAGCGCACTCATTGATGTCTGGAAAATAAGTTGTTGTGAATGCAGATGCAATTCCACAAACATAACATAATATAAAAATAGCACGTCCAAAAATTAAATCAATAAATATATTGTCCCAATGGCAAAACAGTGTTTTTAAATATATAAGTTGGCCCTTACTTGTTTCGCAGTTTGTCCCATTATAACCAGCTGCGCATGCGCATGTATATCTGTTCACGTGATCAGTGCATGCCCCGCCATTTTGACACGGGTTGCTAGCGCACTCATTGATGTCTGGAAAATAAATTGTTGTGAATGCAGATGCAATTCCACAAACATAACATAACATAAAAATAGCACGTCCAAAAATTAAATCAATAAATATATTGTCCCAATGGCAAAACAGTGTTTTTAAATATATAAGTTGGCCCTTACTTGTTTCGCAGTTTGTCCCCACATAACCAGCCGCGCATGCGCATGTGTATCTGTTCACGTGATCAGTGCATGCCCCGCCATTTTGACACGGGTTGCTCGAACACTCGTTGATGTCTGGAAAACAAGTTGTCAATTAGTAATGGTTTCACGCACAAACATACAGGTTATACAAATGGCAAGTCCATCTTGCGACAAAATAATGATAATAATAACAAAAGACAATGAAAAAGTCATGGCCCAAAAACAAAGAGAATGAATTTCAATATTAGTTTGCCCTAACGCGCATGTATGTCTGCATGTATATCTGCCCACGTGATTAGCGCATGATCCGCCATTTTGACACGGGTACCACAAGGGTTACCAGTAGGCACAGACAGATTCTGCTCAAAAATTCTTTAAAAGTTGCCGCAAAATACCCTCAAAAGTTGCTCAAAAGTTGCTCTAATTCGAAAAAGTTGCTCACAGAATCAAAAAAGTTGCTCCCCAAAAAAGAGCATTTCTTCACGCTTGTCGCATGATTTATTTAAAAAATGATAAAGAATCACTCAACTCACATCTCCATATGCTTAAGGCAATTATATTCTAAACACCATATGACATAATTATACTAATCAATACGGTTGTTTAAAAAGAGACTCACTTGCCGCCATTCTGTTTGCTTAGTAAAAATAATAGGTGCTGCTACTATTTTTGGAAGAAACTATAAGGAAGCCCTTTTAGGTTATGTCACCTCAGCCCCATTTTCTCTAGCAACTTAGTGGACCAACTGGAAAATGTCCAAAGACGCGCGGCTCGTTTTGTGTCTGGAAATTTTCACGACTACTCCGAAGGGAGAATGTCTAAAATACTGGACAACCTGGGATGGCAAACATTAGAAAAGGGGCGCCAAATTGACCGACTGTGTCTTTTCAATAAGTGTTTATCAATGAGGAGAGTAATACCGGCCGCAGTATTAGCTAAGCCCAAGCGATGTACCAGGCACATGCACACCTCATATTTCATTCCCTTATATGCTCGTAGGAATATATACAAATTTAGCTTCATCCCCGTACAATAGTTGACTGGAATTCACTCTCCCAATTGTCTGTAAATATTGCTCTAGCTTCTGGTGTAGACGACAAGTTCCGCCAGCACTTTTTTTCAATGTAAACAACCGCAAGGTAGCACCAACATATTAAAGTGAAGTGAAGTGAAGCAATTTGAATAGGGTCTTCCGCCATTTTGCTTCTGCTCTATATTTGGAATGTGATACCCAACGAGACATCCATATCTTGAAGATACCTGTGAGCAGTGAGCACCCAAGGTGAAGAAAGTACTTTTTTATTATCTTTTTAGCAAGATTTTTCATTCTGTGTTTGATTTGAAATGGCAAATCTATCACAAATTGCCATTTTGTTGTAAAAATTCAACAGGAAATAGCGGAAATGCGAAGAAGTTGCTCATAGTTGAAAAAAGTTGCTCAGAATTGAAAAAGTTGCTCAAAAGTTGCCAAGCAGAATCTGTCTGTGCCTATTCTTGAGATATTGACTTTTCTAGTTTCGATGACGTCATCGATGACGTCATGTCACGAGACCTTGGTGGTGCACCCCCCTTACCTCCAAAATAACTTTCCCCAAGTTTGGTCACCTAGCGATGTTGCCTTCTTGAGATATTGACTATGGGGCCCGCGTAGCGGAGCCCCATAGCTACATGCAGGAGAAAAAGGAACAAAACAAAAGTGTATATGCATCAAACGATTCTGTCATGGACTTCCGGTTTGTGCGTCCGTCCGTCCGTCCGTCCGTCCGTCAGTCTGTTCGTCCGGAATGACGTCATCAAAAGTAGAAAAGACAATATCTCAAGAAGGCAACATCGCTAGGTGACCAAACTTGGGTAAAGTTATTTTGGAGGCAAGGGGGGTGCACTACCAAGGTCACGTGACATGACGTCATCGATGACGTCATCAAAATTAGAAAATTCAATATCTCGAGAAGGCAACATCGCTAGGTGACCAAACTTGGGTAAAGTTATTTTGGAGGCAAGGGGGGTGCACTACCAAGGTCATGTGACATGACGTCATCGATGACGTCATCAAAATTAGAAAATTCAATATCTCGAGAAGGCAACATCGCTAGGTGACCAAACTTGGGTAAAGTTATTTTGGAGGCAAGGGGGTGCACCACCAAGGTCACGTGACATGACGTCATCGATGACGTCATCAAAACTAGAAAAGTCAATATCTCGAGAAGGCAACATCGCTAGTGACCAAACTTGGGTAAAGTTATTTTGGAGGAAAGGGAGGTGCACCACCAAGGTCACGTGACATGACGTCATCGATGACGTCATCAAAACTAGAAAGTCAGTATCTCGAGAAGGCAACATCGCTAGGTGACCAAACTTGGGTAAAGTTATTTTGGAGGAAAGGGAGGTGCACCACCAAGGTCACGTGACATGACGTCATCGATGACGTCATCAAAACTAGAAAAGTCAGTATCTCAAGAAGGCAACATCGCTAGGTGACCAAACTTGGGTAAAGTTATTTTGGAGGCAAGGGAGATGCACTACCAAGGTCACGTGACATGACGTCATCGATGACGTCATCAAAACTAGAAAAGTCAATATCTCGAGAAGGCAACATCGCTAGGTGACCAAACTTGGGTTAAGTTATTTTGGAGGACAGGGGAGTGCACTACCAAGGTCACGTGGCATGACGTCATCGATGACGTCATCAAAACTAGAAAAGTCATTATCTCAAGAAGGCAACATCGCCAGGTGACCAAACTTGGGTAAAGTTATTTTGGAGGCAAGGGGAGTGCACTACCAAGGTCACGTGACATGACGTCATCGATGACGTCATCAAAACTAGAAAAGTATACATCTCGACAAGGCAACATCGGTAGGCGAACAAACTTGAGTAAAGTTATTTTGGAGGCAAGGGGAGTGCACTACCAAGGTCACGTGACATGACGTCATCGATGACGTCATCAAAACTAGAAAAGTCTATATCTCGAGAAGGCAACATCGGTAGGCGAACAAACTTGGGTACAGTCGAGAAAAGCATCCGTGAGTCTGTGGGTATGGAGCTCTTTGAAATGCCAACAAAAAAATCTGAATTTGCAAGTCTGCAATGGAGAACAAGAAGAATGTTTTCTGTAATAAGTGACGTCGCGATACGTCACATGATGAATTTTTTGCAGGAATTATAATTTTTTTTCCCTAGCAACGGCCCAACAATGCACCCTATAAAAATATTTAACCGGGAGCTCCGCTTTTAGCCAGTGGCTAAATCTATATATTACCCTTTGGAAAAGCATTTCCTATCAATGTAAGAACAAGGTTGCACATAAAATGTACCTTTAAATACCTGAAAATCTCCTTAAAAGACCTTAGCAACAGAGTTACCTGACTGGTATAAATGTAACAATTGTCGCGTTTGAAGCCTGACACTGAAAATAACATGCAAAATGATCACCTTTTTGATATAGCGGATCTAGTTAAACTAGTTTGTAAATGTTTTAGTTGGTGTACGTTGGCGTATGCATATCCCACAATGCAATGCAAACTGATTTCTCGTATGGTAATTAGCACTTACAGTGTTATAAGGGCTGTCGTTTCTGATAAAATGTTTATTAAACACAATGTGTTTTATACGTTTTGTTGAGGTGTGAAGTTTGAAAACTATTAAACACAATTGCGTGGTATCCGTAAAACTGGCCGGTGTACGTTATGTTATAAAAGAGAAAGAGGTCCGGCGTTGCTATGCTACGTTTATTTAGGGGTTACTGCCTTTTAAGATGCCCAACATTACAGCTTTTCTCGTGTACAGAGGAGCTTTTTAGCTCATGTTGTGTATGACGTAGCACCTAAGACTTTGACTGAATGAGTTATTCGACCGGTGCTTTAGTTTTTTAACTGTTGACCATTAAGTTGTTGTTACCATGGAAACGGTCACCAGGAAAACTTTTAACAGGTCATATGATAAAGATGATGCACGATCCTATTTTCGAGGCGGCACTGCAACTGCAGGTGAAGATTATTATCTGCATTGCATGATGGTGTTTCAGCACCCTTAATTAACAATATTGGACTTAAATTAGCGACACATTGATGCGCTTATACCTATTATAAACCACGGCGCACTCTGAGCCGAAAGGCTCTATGCGTGTGACGTTTTGTTTATGAGTGATGATTTTGGGCTTTTTTCATATGAAACTTTGTATTTGTAAACTTCCGTTCGTGACCACATGAATTAGGGTAGATTCCCTTGTCACCAGTCTTTTTTATCAAACATTTGAATAGATTGCTAGATATTTAACCAATCTGGCCTTTCTTGTGACATTATGCCATAAGGAGCCGACTTGATGCCATTAAAACTGACTTTACGTCATTAGAAGCTGACATTATGCCATAAGAAGCTGACTTTTTGCCATTAGAAGCGGAGTTTATGTCATTAGAAGTTGACATTATGCCATTCGAAGCTGGCAATTAGTGCAATTAGAAGCTGAAACAACAGGGACGTCAACTCCAGCACTTCAAAAATCTAGGGACTGCCTTTCAAATGGCGAAATTTCCTTGCATTCTCCCGGGAGAAATACAGTAAATGTATGACAGTAGTCTTGAAATTTTAGCAACAGACGGAGCGAAAAATCTTAGGACAAAGCGAAGCGTAGGACGATGCGATCATGCTGTGCCTCTCTATGTTGATGCTGATGTTTTGCCTGTAAATTTCCTCTATAATTAGGGCTAAGATATGGAATGAATTACCAAATTTATATTCAACAAGAAGCTACATCCTGCTTTGATTGAGATTTTACAATTTTTCGTTGACACGTTGATATATCTCAAATTAGTACAGCTCTTAGGGATGTCTAATCTTGAGTTCATTAGCCTTTTTGTTGTATGTTGCTTGGATCTGTATGATTCATGTTTTTCCTTTGCCCTCATATTCAATTTTTGCAACTTTCCTTCACTTATGTATTGGGTTCTTTATAACAACATTGTAGATTCCTAGACTTCAATTGCTAGCTGATACCCATTTCTCTCTTTTTGCTTAAAAATTGCTGTTATCGTTCTTTGTGTGCATCTTTTAATGTTATTGACGCCACGATTAGCTAAGCTATTTGCAGATCAGTTAATGTGTAATAAAATGTATGTAAGTTGCAATAAAAAAGTCTGAAGTCTGCCTCCCTGACGTCCCTGACATTATATGCAATTAGAAACGGACTTTTCGCCATTAGAAGCAGACTTATGCCATTAGAAGCCGACATAGTGCCATTAGAAACTGACATTATGCCACTAGAAATGGACTTTATGTCATTAGAAGCTGGCATTGTGTCATTAGAAGCTGACGTAGTGCCATTAGAAGCTGACATAGTGCTATTAGAAGCTGACATAGTGCCATTATAAGCTGACATTAAACCATAAGAAGCGGACTTGATGTCATTAGAAGCGGACATAGTGCCATTAGAAGTTGACATTATGCAATTAGAAGCGGACTTTATGCCATGAGAAGCGGACTTTATGTCATTAGAAACTGACATTATGTCATTAGAAGCTCACATCATGCCACAAGTAGTGGACATTATGTCATTAGAAGCTGACTTTATGTCACTAGGAGCTGACATTATGTCATTAGAAGCTGACATTATGCCATTAGAAGCGGATTTTGTCATTAGAAGCGGACTTTATGTCATTAGAAGCTGACAGTGTAGTGCCATTAGAAGCTGACATTATCCCATAAGATGCCGACTTTATGTCATTAGAAACTGACATTATGTCATTAGAAGCTGACTTTATGCCACAAGTAGCGGACATTATGTCATTAGAAGCTGACTTTGTGTCAGTAGGAGCATTAGAAGCGGACTTAATGTCATTAGAAGCTGACATTATGTCATTAGAGGCTGATATTATGCCATTAGAAGCGGATTTTATGTCATTAGAAGCTGACATTATGTCATTAGAAGCTGACATAGTGCCATCGGAAGCTGACATAGTGCCATTAGAAGCTAACATTATGCCATTAGAGGCGGATTTTATGTCATTAGAAGCGGACTTTATGTCATTAGAGGCTGACATTATGTCATTAGAAGCTGACATAGTGCCATTAGAAGCTGACATAGTGCCATTAGAAGCTAACATAGTGCCATAAGAAGCTGACATTATGGCATTAGAAGCGGACTTAATGTCATTAGAGGCTGATAGTATGTCATTAGAAGCTGACGTGGTGCCATTAGAGGCTGACGTAGTGCCATTAGAAGCTGGCATTGTGTCATTAGAAGCTGACATAGTGCCATTAGAAGCTGACATAGTGCCATTAGAAGCTGACATAGTGCCATTAGAAGCTGACATAGTGGCATCAGAAGCTGACATAGTGGCATTAGAAGCTGACATAGTGCCATTAGAAGCTGACATAGTGCCATTAGAAGCTGACATAGTGCCATTAGAAGCTGACATAGTGCCATTAGAAGCTGACATAGTGCCATTAGAAGCTGACATAGTGGCATTAGAAGCTGACATAGTGCCATTAGAAGCTGACGTAGTGCCATTAGAAGCTGACATTACCATTTGAGATTATGCTATTAGAAGCCGACACTATGCCTCAAGGATGACATTATGCCATTAGAAGCGGCAATATGCTATTTGAAGCCGACTTTATGCCAATAGAAGCCGATTTTTTTGTCGTGAGTGGTTAACATTTTTATGGCATTAGAATGAGCTGAGAATATGCCGTTAGAAGCTGTTATTATGTCATTAGAAGCGGACTTGATGCCATTGAAATCTGACATTATGCCATTAGAAGTTTAAATTATGTAACAAGAAGCTAGCATTATGCCATTAGAAGCTGACATTATGCTATTAGAAGCCCAGTACGATGTTTTTATTAGTAATAAGTAATTTTTAGTAGCATTGAAGTATCGCTCTTTACGCACGCAAAGCACGCTGTGCGGATTTTGAACCTATCAGCTGAAATGACATTTCTCCAGGAGCTGAAAACTCGATTAAATTTTGCTTCTATTCATTTGCCATGCAAAGCGCGCAGCCAACCGTTATAAAACTTTCTATGTAGAAACATCAGGTTACGTAGTGTTTTTCGTTAAAATGGCATAATTTCGGGGAAAAGTTGTATTTTGGCAAGTGATACCTTATTTAAAAGCTTATTTCTTCACCTCAACTATGAAAACTTTAATGCTTTAATTTTGGAAACACATTTTTTATGAGTTCCCTTTCCGTTGCATCAGTTCACCCACGCGAATATACACTGCTTTTGTTCTTTAACAACATTACCATGGGCTTAGTTGTGTTGTAAAAAACTGTGTCGGGGATTTTTAAAATGTTAAAAAGAGCCCATTTTTAGAGCCAATTCTGTGTGTCCGCTAGGATTTTTAAGAAATGTGAAAAAGAAATTATTTAAAAACTCGTAACTTCAAAAGGAAATCGAATTTCTAAAATCCCCGACATAGTTTTCTAGAACACATCTTTAGTCAACGACGATAGTATTAACGAGGGTGGAGGGTGAACTATCCAAAGTTGAGCTGATGCCCCGACAAGGGACCTCCGAAAAAAAATCTGGGTATTCTTTAGATAAAATTATATTTGTCACAGTTTAGCCCACCATATACGCTTTGAAATGAGGTATCAGTTGACAAAATAGGACTGTTTTTGTCAAATTATGAAGATAGTATTATTTGAAAATGCCCGTACAGTGCGATCTTACTCATACAGTTGTTTGTCATTATTGTATAAAGTAGAAATAATTTCTATTCGCCTGAGCGAAGCGAAAGATAACAGAAAGTTAGTCTCAATATTTCGATTTAATCTTTTAAGTAGCTCTTGTCTCCAGGGAAATTCGACAAACCCTCCGAAATGGACATTTCTGTATATACTTCGGGCTCCTTTCCACGTTCATTTTCGTTACAGGACACCTATTTGGAAAATCCTGTGTTAACTGCAGCGCTTTTTATGTCCTTTCCCAACATCCTTTCTTGTCACAACGAAGGGTTTGGTTAAATATCTAGTACCAATCTATTTCGAAGTTTCACTAAAAAAACTGATGACAAGGGAATCTATCCTAATTCATGTGGTCATGAATACGAAAAAAGCCAAAAATAGTCACTCGTAAATTTACAAAACGTCACCATGCATATAGAGGCTTTCGGCTCAGAATGGAACATATATAATAGGCATAGGCGCATTAATGTGCCGCTAATTTAAGTCCAATCTTAAGGGTGCTGAAACATCATCATGCAATGCAGACAATAATCTTAACCTGCAGTTGCAGTGCCGCCTCGAAAATAGGATCGTGCATCATCTTTATCATATGACCTGTTAACGTGTACATATCAACCATTAAGCAACCAAGTTTTCCTGGTGACCGTTTCCATGGTAACAACAGCTTAATGCGTCAACAGTTAAAAAACTAAAGCACCGGTCGAATAACTCATTCAGTCAAAGTCTTAGTTGCTACGTCATACACAACATGAGCTAAAAAGCTCCTCTGTAATGTTGGGCATCTTAAAAGACAGTAACCCCTAAATAACGTAGCATAGCAACGCCGGACCTTTCTCTTTTATAACATAACGTACACCGGCCAGTTTTACGGATACCACGCAATTGTGTTTAATAGTTTTTAAACTTCACACCTCAACAAAACGTATAAAACACATTGTGTTCAATAAACATTTATAAGAAACGGCAGCCCTTATAACACTGTAAGTGCTAATTACCATATGAGAAATCAGGTTGCAT
Organism: Scolanthus callimorphus; assembly: GCA_033964015.1. Lineage (NCBI taxonomy): Eukaryota > Metazoa > Cnidaria > Anthozoa > Actiniaria > Edwardsiidae > Scolanthus > Scolanthus callimorphus. Next base: position 20,745,625 of record CM066912.1, on the reverse strand, counting down.
TGCATTGTGGGATATGCATACGCCAACGTACACCAACTGAAACATTTACAACTAGTTGAACTAGATCCGCTATATCAAAAAGGTGACCATTTTGCATGTTATTTTCAGTATCAGGCTTCAAACGCGACCATTGTTATATTTATACCAGTAAGGTAACTCTGTTGCTAAGGAATTTTAAGGAGACCTTTAGGTATTTAAAGGTATATTTTATGGGCAACCTGGTTCTTAAATTGATAGGAAATGCTTTTCCAACGGGTAGAAATCATTTCAATTATTTCAAAAACTAAACAAAACGGTAAATATCGCACAAAATTCACGTTTTTAATGATATTTCTCGGTGAACCATGTTTTTCGCATAGCAACGGTTGCCATGGAAACTCAAAACGTCACTTTGGCAAAACATTTGTGACGACATCCATCATATGAATCCTTCAGCCAATTTTGAAGTTTATCGCACCATACTATCAAGAGTTATATACATCATCATATATCAAGTTTCAACAAGAAGGCTGTATCATATATTTCCCATTATAGAGGGACCATAATGGGTATAACATTTCAGCTCCAAGCACTATGATGTCCCAACGTTCCATTAGTACATCGTGGCTAAAAATGTTCCTTGGACATGTGGCTATTTAACTAACATAGTTGCACGAGTATTTGGTAGATGTGCTACGTTTCCCATTTTCTAGGCACGTTTTGAGAATCTCCTCCTAGTCTATGGAGTCGTCCAAAATTTTGGAGCGAAAAAACACCGATTTTTTATCAGACCAAATTTCGTGAAGGTAGGCCCAAATTTCACGTGGAGCCGTGCGTGGAGGAATTAGGCTGCATTCATTATGTAGACTACAGGGGGGGGGGGGGGGATCTCAAATTTAGGAACTGGAAAAGGGGGGATGTCAAGTTTTTTTCATAACATGAAGGGGGGATGCATATTTTTGTTGAGATATATATAATAAACCCTATTCAGACTGGGCTTTTTTGACCATCTGTGGAACCACTGGGGCTATGATCATCAAACTTTCACACAATGACCATGAGCCTTAGACAAATCACCACACCCCATTTTTGTCAAGTGGGAGCAAAATGTGACGTCACAATGACGTCATTCTTATGTTTTATCAATTTTTAAGTAATTTTAATTAACTTCCAAAAACTTGGTAGATAATACTCTAAAACCCAACTAATAACATCAAGATAATGTAAATGTAATAATTTGTGACATTAACACATAAATTTAACAAACTTGCGTCATAATGACGACTTTTGAAAATATTGTCCGCCATCTTGGATCCGCCATCTTGGATTTCATTTAAATTCCATTTGACTCTTCAGATAAATACTCAATGAGAAAAAATGGTCAAAATGTACAAAATACTCATCAAAGAGTGTTTGACTTTCAAAAGTTGATTTATAAAAAGGATATTTGTGAATCCCAGAGCTTGTTTTAGATCATATGTTAAAATGAACAAAATCCCCCTACCCCTCCCCCAAAGATTAATTAGTCTGTAAATAAATAAATTTCGAGTTTTGCAAACATGCATGTCAAAAAGTGGTTGCCATGGAAACTGGGCCGTTGACTGAGCCCCCCCCCCCCCCCCCCCCCCCCCAGTCTCTGAATAGGGTTAAGACAACTTGCAGTTTGATAGTAAATGAAGGAAGGCTCAATTGTTGTACACCGAGTTTGAACCTCCTAAAGAAATATCACTTGCACTACTTTTCTCGTGTATTTGCCCTCTTTCAACTGATATGTTGAAAAAAGCTGCGCGCTTCGCGCGCATAAACATGCATAAAGAATGATAAACTTAAAAAATCGTAAAAGCCTTCTTGTTTTACCACAATTCCTCGAGGTGTCTCTTCAGTGACTTTTGTCTGCCAGACAAAACGCCTTTGCACTTTTGATTAATAGTGTTGTAGCTTCATTGTCAAAATTGCTTGTCCTTGCTTGGCTACCCTCCGATGTATGATAATTGTCTTAGGTCTACGGCAAACGCCGAACTTTAGTCGCTGTTTTCGAGCCGAACCAAGAAACTTCGGCTGAAGTGCATGCGTAGCACGGCGTTTGACGCGCACCTAATTGATTCAGTCGACCCAGAATTCTGGATCGACGAGCCGTTCCGGGAATCATGACTCTGGTACGACATGGCGGCAAACGGCGTTCTAGAGTTGCACCAAATCTACTTGTAATTTATGTGAATAAGCAAATAATGCATGCAAATTGCACTTTGTTGTGTCAAAACCTTAAAATCGATTCCTCCCCCTCATCGAAAAAGTCGGTGTCCCCCCGACAGAACATGCGTACTCGCAAATTCAAAATGGCGCCACATGAACTGGAAATTATTTCAACCTATACTCCATAAAGGTGCCTTTTTACTTGAGAGTTTTAAATTATTTTTCGAATGGAACTGGTATACATAATATTAGATCAAAGACCGTCTTGAATTCAAAGACTGTAAATGCAGATCAGATAATTTGTACTTGACACTTCGCAAGGTTTATAAAAAGCAGACAGCTGACTACAATGCGAACCTTTTTAGAATATTGCAAGAGTTTCAAATTGCTTTACGCGCAGAAGAGCTCGTTTTATATATAGGTTCAAAACATAGGAGGAGGTCTTGCATAGAAATTCAAAACCGACCGCGGAGCGCGAGGTTTTGAATTTCTATGCAAGACCGACTCTGTAGTTTTGAACTTGTTTATAAAACCTATTACGCCCAAATTCTATTGTTCCAATGGAAAACTCATTAGCAAATAAATAAAACCATGATAACACGATGTTTTGTGATATTAAAAGCCCTATTGACTGCTATTGATGACAAGGCTGACAGGTGATTGAAGCCGAAACGCAAGACCGATTCCGTTGTTTTAAACTTGTTTATTATGACATATCACGCCAAAATTCTATTATTCAATATTTCATTGTTTTGTTCTTGAAATGTACATCTATTGTCATCTACGTAGTTTTGAACTTGTTTACATACCTACCACACCCAAATTCTATTGTTTTTATGGAAAGCTCATTATCACTGTTTTATCGCGTTCTGTGTGCCATTGTCAGAAATGGCAGAAATGAACAAAAAGTCCTAATAACGTTACCCCGAACAAAAGGTTTGTTAACAAAAGGTTAACAAAAGTGTCTTGTTCTATAGAAATTCTATCCAATAGCAGAGCAACACAACGAGTCGCCTTTTCTGGGGCTTGGCAGTGGGATATTTGAATTTCAGATTGCTTCAATGCTTGCCGTGTAAACATGTGTGCGGAATAGTTGCGCATTTTGTAAACTGCAGATGGCCAGCAAAATTTGGGATGAACGTTAACGTCGTCCATGGGATGGATAAAGAAAGGTAAATACGCAATGTTTGAGATTGAAGTACATTTTTGCTTAATTTCAGTTTCTGTAGTCAAGAAAACTGGTGTACATGATTGAATAGCCAGACGTTCTCCTTCTAAAACGTTTTGTGTTTTTTTCGCGTGATCAAAGAAGAACAGGGAAGAAACATTCAAGACGAGAATCTCAGATGGGAAACTCGTCTCTTGTGTGAATTCTAGTAGCTAATCATAGTATAATGTTTCTCGCTCTATTTTGTTCTAAAAGTAGCTTTGTATACATTCCTAACATGTTGTTTTTTCTTCATTTCAGATTGAGCAATTTGTTTCCTGGATATTACTGCATACCGGCGAAATATGACAAGCAATGACGATGTTGTGAGTTTTAATTTGACTTTTTTCTTGAAAAAGCAAAGGAAAGAAATACAATTTGTATTGAATAGAATTGAAGTGAGGGATTGAACATGATCATTGTATTGGTTTTATTGTTTACATTAATTTCCTAACGATAGTCAATGGATATTGTTTTACTTTCGTGTAATTTTGAGACAGAATAGTAGTAGTGCACAATTTAAAATTGATTTTTTGGGAGCGCGACTAATCATTTAATTCTGGTGCTAGGGTTGATTTGTGATTTGATTAGTTTAGAGGAGCGTGTAGCTTAATGTAAGACCCGGTACAGGTTTTATATTTGGATGTAAGACCTGTACCGGGTCTTACATTCAGCCCCACACTCCCCTAAATTATTCAAATGCCGCTACCATCTTTTAAATAGTGTAGGTTTTGCATCAGGGTTCAAAACCTGCATTGAACAATAGAATTTGGGCGTGGTAGGTCTATAATCAGTAAATACCGACTGAAACGGTCTCATTAAAATGCATCATTAAAGCTGGTTGAGGCAATGGCGCGTAACACGTTTAACACGTGATCAGTCCGCGTGATTTAATTAGAACCTGAGAGAAAGTTCGACTCAGGCTCGATGTTTGCCGCCTCCAGTCGATCTATTGTCGAACCAATGTTTCTTTGGTGCGGCGCGTCTGAGAGTAGGGGTTGTCTAGCCTGCTTGCAGGAGGTACTGTGTGTTTTTATCGCGGAAAACCCGTCCGTTCGATGATCGGGCGCCATCTTGGAATTTTGAGGCGCGCGGTCCCGGGGACGAGCCGCGCGCCTCAAAATTCCAAGATGGCGCCCGATCATCGAACGGACCGGGTTTTCCGCGATAAAAACACAGTACCGCCTGCAAGCAGGCTAGGGGTTGTCGTACGACTACCATATAAGGATGTCCAAATACGAAGTGCTCTCATGTCCACATAGGATGCTCTCATGTCCTAATACATTTATACACATTGCTTCGTTCTATTATTAAACATGTATTCCAAATGATCTTTTTGGTTCCACCATGTACTGCAATTTTCGCTCGTGCAATTTTCTTCAAACTTGAATAACAATAAAACGAAGGTCGAATGACGCCAAATCCAATCCAGAGCTCACAAATATCCGACTATTTTTGACGCGACGCGAGCGAGTTGAAAAAGTTCTGAAAAACGCGTTAAGTTTTTTTGGAGTCACCTTAATGTCGAGGAAAAGAAGGAATAAAATCTCAAAGTTCTATGCAAATTAAGATCAGGTATCAAACCTCCTCTCCGGTTGTGATTTTCTTTGTTTAAACTTGATGAATTATTTTAAAATGAGTTTGAGAAAAACACTTTCAAGAATAACAAACAAGAATCAACATCAATTGGGAGTAGGGGCACCGCGCAACAGCGAACGCAAATTACTGCGAGCCAGCAGGTGGGAAATTTGTATAGAGCATGCACTCGTCAAAGTGAGGCCATGCTTGTGAGTTTATGCTAGCTTCGAGAACTTCACATTCCTGGCAAATTTTCGTGCTACCAAAAGGTTAATTCGTTCTTTGTTTTATTGCATCGGCACGGATTATTTGTTGCGTTCAATACCGCCTAACAAAAGAAGTTTTGCATGATTGAACGTTCAGAAGTAAACTAAGCCCAATTTCATGTCAAATGAAGGTATAAATGGCCCTCAAAATATACCAAGACAATTTTTCAGCCGATGAAACTAGCAAAAGTTAGTCGGTTTCAATGCAAGAATGTACGTGTGAAAGTTTGGTTCTGGTGCAAAAGTAGCCTCCGCAGCAGGAATCTCTCGGCTCAAAACAAAAAGCAACGCGCGGGGTTGCTGTGCTGGGGCGAAAACGCGCGAGAAGACTAGGCACGAGCAAAAAGTCGAGGGGGAGGGGCGGAGGAGGCTAGTGCAAAAGCTAGTTTCTCGAATATTCATATTTTGTATTTTTACGGGCAGCCTCTGTCTGGACAAAGTAACAACAAGATCACAGTTATAAGCCATACGTATACCCTGATCGCCCCGAGGGCTGAACACATAGAAAGAACCTTTAACGCGTAAAAATATCCAGGGAGATCGTGGTTCTTACGTTTGATGCTCAGATCTTGAAGTTGTATTCGTACCTAGACGCGCGTTCCCGGGAAATGTTGCGTGTAAAAATATAAAATATGAACATATTCGAGAAACTAGCTTTTGCACCAGAACCAAACTTTCACACGTTCATTCTTGCATTGAAACCAATACGTATTTTTCCAAGTTTCATAGACTGAAAAATTTGGACATGAAATCGACATGAAATCTGCTCCTGAAGTTCTATTATGCGACGATCTTGACCGCGAAAATAAATCCGTGCCGATGTAATAAAACAAAGAACTAGAAGCTTACCTGGAGCATAAACATTTGCCAGGAATGCGACGTTTGCGCAAACTCGGAAGCCTGCACTCTTGGCTGCGCCCGCATTCATTTGTCAGCGTCGACAAATTTCCCACCTGCTCTGCGAGCCCAGTGTACGAAATATCAAAAAGTTACATACAACAATTAACTTCCAAGTCTAATGATATCTATCAACGTTTCACTTATGACCATATTTCCTGTAACTTGGAATATCCGAGGTTAGTTTTTACTCAAGTGATTTTAAGAAATTCCGCGCGCTGATTGATTATAGCTTTGACGCTGGCAATTTGTGGGTGAGTTCTGTTATAAAACCGTTAAAAAAGGAAACACTTCAGCTTTTATACAAAACAATAAGTAACCTTAGGCCTCGTAGAAACGTCGATCCTAATTCTATTGTCGCGCCAATTTATTTTACTGTATATCTGTTACAGTAAAAACCCGCATATAAGAACCTGGATTTTAAGAACCTGTTAGGCAAGAATTATCCATGTGAATCCCATGTTTCCTTGTATTTTCAAATCAAATAAGAACCTGTTTTAGGCTAAAATTCCAGGTTCTTTTACGCGGGTTTTTACTGTATTTGGTGTACAAAAATCAATAATTTCGAAGGATATAGGATCATGCAGCGCATGATGCATGCATAATATGGGAAGTCTAGGACAGATATATAAGGAATGGTGTAGCAGTTTAAGAAGATAGGAGAGACCGAGACGAAGTCGAGGTGACTATTTGCCGAAGAATCATGACGGAGTCTTAGGCGACTTGATTTTAGTATAAATTTCTCGTGATTCATAAGGGTTTAGGCATAAAATCTTGTTTTTCGGGGGGATTTTTTGACGGTCACAACAAAACTTGTGCGCGCACTCCCAATCCATCCTTTCAATGTAACAGATTAATGTAAGAGAAAACAAACCTCTCGACTAATCAGCACTGGGAAATTGTTATAATCGCTTGAGTAATTATACTAATGACTCATTGAAAACTCGAACTCGTCACTTTTATAATCTTTCGACTTTTATCCCTTAGCGCTTCTATGGAAAATAAAGCATCTACAGACGTCTCTCGATTCACTCTTCAACTGGACCGGGCTGTGAAAGAAGGTGACAAACAAAGTGAGGCCGCTGCGTGTGATGGCCTGGGGCGAGCTTACCAGGCACGTGGAGACCATAAAACAGCCATAGAGTGCTATACAAAGTGCTTGAAAATTGCCATAGAGATTGATGACACGAAAAACGAGGGCGTGCACTTAGAGCTCTTGGGGAAGTTCACGAGGTACTAGGAGACCACCAAAAAGCTATTGAATACTACACAAAGCTCTTGAATATTGCGTTAGAGGATGGTGACAGGGAAGGTGAGGCTGTAGCCTATAATGGCCTCGGAAATGTTTATCAATCATTAGCAGACTATAAACAAGCCATCGAGCATCATGAAAAGAGCTTGGACATCACAATAGAGATCGGTAACAAGAGATGGGAAGGTGCTGCGTATCGTAACCTTGGAAATGCGATAAAATCACTAGGAGATTACAAGCAAGCCATCGAGTACTATATAAAGAGCCTGAATAAAGCCAGAGAAATAAGTGACAAGGGAGGTGAGGGCGCAGCGTATGGGAACCTTGGAATTGCGTTCCGTAAACTAGGAGATTACAAGCGAGCCATCGAGTACCATACAAAGCACCTGAATATAGCCATAGAAATAAGTGACATGGGAGGTGAGGGCAAAGCGTATGGGAATCTTGGAAATGCGTTCCAATCACTAGCAGATAACAAGCGAGCCATAGAGTACCATACAAAGCACCTGAATATAGCCATAGAAATAAGTGACAAGGGAGGTGAGGGCAACGCGTATGGTAACCTTGGAAAAGCGTTCCGTAAACTAGGAGATTACAAGCGAGCCATAGAGTACCATACAAAGCACCTGAATATAGCCATAGAAATAAGTGACAAGGAAGGTGAGGGCGGTGCGTATGGTAACCTTGGAAATGCGTTCCAATCACTAGGAGATTACAAGCAAGCCATCGAGTACCATACAAAGCACCTGAATATAGCCATAGAAATAAGTGACAAGGAAGGTGAGGGCGCTGCGTATGGTAACCTTGGAAATGCGTTCCAATCACTAGGAGATTACAAGCGAGCCATAGAGTACCATACAAAGCACCTGAATATAGCCATAGAAATAAGTGACAAGGGAGGTGAGGGCGCAGCGTATGGGAGCCTTGGAATAGCGTTCGATTCACTAGGAGATTACAAGCGAGCCATCGAGTACCATACAAAGTACCTGAATATAGCCATAGAAATAAGTGACAAGTGTGGTGAGGGCAACGCGTATGGAAGCCTGGGAGATGCGTTCAATTCACTAGGAGATTACAAGCGAGCCATAGAGTACCATACAAAGCACCTGAATATAGCCATAGAAATAAGTGACAAGGGAGGTGAGGGCGCAGCGTATGGGAGCCTTGGAATAGCGTTCGATTCACTAGGATATTACAAGCGAGCCATCGAGTACCATACAAAGTACCTGAATATAGCCATAGAAATAAGTGACAAGGGAGGTGAGGGCAGCGCGTATGGGAATCTTGGAAATGCGTTCCAATCACTAGGAGATTACAAGCAAGCCATCGAGTACCATACAAAGCACCTAAATATAGCCATACAAATAAGTGACAAGTGTGGTGAGGGCCAAGCGTATGGAAGCCTGGGAAATGCGTTCCAATCACTAGGAGATTACAAGCAAGCCATCGAGTACCATACAAAGCACCTGAATATAGCCATAGAAATAAGTGACAAGGGAGGTGAGGGCAGCGCGTATGGGAATCTTGGAAATGCGTTCCAATCACTAGGAGATTACAAGCAAGCCATCGAGTACCATACAAAGCACCTAAATATAGCCATAGAAATAAGTGACAAGTGTGGTGAGGGCCAAGCGTATGGAAGCCTGGGAAATGCGTTCCAATCACTAGGAGATTACAAGCAAGCCATCGAGTACTATATAAAGAGCCTGAATAAAGCCAGAGAAATAAGTGACAAGGGAGGTGAGGGCGCAGCGTATGGGAACCTTGGAATTGCGTTCCGTAAACTAGGAGATTACAAGCGAGCCATCGAGTACCATACAAAGCACCTGAATATAGCCATAGAAATAAGTGACATGGGAGGTGAGGGCAATGCGTATGGGAATCTTGGAAATGCGTTCCGATCACTAGGAGATTACGAGCGAGCCATCGAGTACTATACCAAGAGCCTGAATATAGCCATAGAAATAAGTGACAAGGAAGGTGAAGGCAAATCGTATGTGAACCTGGGAAATGCGTTCTATTTACTAAGAGATTACAAGCAAGCCATCGAATACTTCTACAAGGCGCTTGATTGTTGGCAAGTCCTCTTTGACAATTTAGTCAACAATGACAAGTTCAAAATATCAATCGCTGAAAATTTTAAAAACACATATAAATTACTTGCTAGCGCTCTTGTTATATCTGGTAGAGTTGAAGAAGCTTTAAACGTCTGCGAGCGTGGTCGGGCACGAGCCATTGCCGACGTACTGCACAGCAAGTACAAACTCGGGACGCCAACTGTTTCGTCCACGGCCACTATCAGTATATCTGACTTTCAGATGGGATTGGCATTCTGTAACTTTTCTGTTTATTTCTTTCACGAAGATAAAGTGAACCACGCTTTTAGTTGGGTATTGAACGAGGATAATGTGACATTTAAAAATATCGATACTAGTGGATTACAGACTACGATAGAGGAAGTTGTGAACACTGCGTTTAATGCAATGGGAGTGAGGCAGGAAGTGCAATGCGAGGACAGATCTGTGGACAACTTCAGAGATGCAGAAGAAATCCAGGACACCAGTTGTCAGGCCATCTTAACACGTTTAAGTGAGAAAAATAAAATGCCAGCTAATGTTACAGATCTTGAGTCATTTGAGTTGCTCTACAAAGTCTTGTTAGTGCCTGTGGAACACGCGCTCAAGAAAGAAGAGGTGGTATTTATTCCTGACGGAGATTTGCATAAAATGCCATTCGCGGCCTTGCGCGATCCCGCTACAGGCCAATTCTTAGTGGAGAGAAAACGTGTAAGGGTCGCACCCTCCATCACCGCCCTGGAGCTGCTACAGGAATGTGCTGAAGACTACCACTGTCAGCATGGTGCACTGGTGGTGGGCAACCCTAACGTAGGTGTTGTGTGGTATCGAGATCGTTTGAAGAGGGTCCCTGAGCTTCCTTTTGCGGAAGACGAAGCAAAGGCTGTCGGTAAGATTCTGGGTATAGAGCCAATAACCGGCCTGGAGGCGAGTAAAGATATGATCATGGACAAGCTCAAGCAAGACGTGGTGTCATCCATATTGCCGCACACGGTGACGACAAAACGGCGATATCATTCTTGCTCCAGCAGAGGAGGCCCGAATGGGTGGGATTCCTGTGGAAAAAGACTACATTCTTACTATGGACGAGGTGCAGCAGATTGGCGTGCGCGCGCAGCTTGTAGTGTTGAGCTGTTGTTATAGCGGGCGGGGAGAGATCAAAGCAGAAGGAGTGGTTGGTATGGCACGCGCGTTTTTGGCCGCAGGGGCTCGATCTGCACTTGTCACTCTGTGGGCTATTGACGACAAGGCCACCATGGCTTTTATGAAGAGATTTTACGGTCATCTGAAGGCGGGTTTGAGCGCCTCTGCCAGCTTGCAAAAGGCAATGCTTGAACTTATGAGAGTTGACGGATTTGATGACCCAAAATACTGGGCACCATTTGCTCTTATCGGAGATGACGTACAACTCGATTTGTGATTCCACGCCCGAGCAACCCTTAGTAAAAGACCGAAATATAGCATGCAATTTCGGCTTGGGCGTAATATGGTTTCCCATATGCCATTCGTTGAGCCCTTTTTTTCAATTTCTTCCGCACGAAAGAATGAATATATGGAAGCAATTCAAACATTCGTCAAATGTATGCTACGCCAAATGTATGCTACGCTGCGACAAAAACTACGCAAAATTCGAGGCGGTGTGAAAGAGCCTCTTTGAGCCACCATTTTGTCACGGCCTAGTCGAATGTTATGTTAGAGAAACAAATGCCATCACCTGACTTAAACAATGTCGAGCAGGCCCGTAGCCAGGGATTTTTGTGGGGTGGTCCTTATCTAGAAAAAAGCGGACCAACGTGGTATGAATTTATTAACCGCTACTCAACATACACTAGAAAAAGCAAATATACGAAACTGTGTGTATGCCAAAGTGACTGCAGTCTTCCGTTTGACCCATTTAGTCATTAACATAGTTTTTTCAAACCCTTAAAGTTGGACCTTTTTGTCGCGTGGGGGGTGCTTGCGCACCCCCGGAACCCCCCTGGCTACGGGCCTGTAGAGACCACGTGTCGATCAATATGAAGCGTACTTTGTAGATGGTTACAATTTCTAGATTTCTACAAGGAATTCGTGTACTGATATGGAATGAAAACAATATAAAGTTAAGTTCGATCTCATAGAGAATTTGTATCATAGTTAGATTATGCGAAATGATTATGTTTTCGCTAGTGATTGATGAGTTGCTGTATTATTTCTGATTTTGTTTTGTTAGTTATTTCGAGAAGTTTTCAAGTTGCTATTTACATAACTGTAGCGTTGTAAGATTTTATATAAGAGTCAAAGCGCACAAATAAATCTGGGCCAAAATCTTGTAGAGCATGCTTACCAACTAAAAGTACAACAGAAGGTTATAGAGCAGATTATATAGAGGATATTACATGGCCGCGTGGAGATACGAATTTTATCTTCGAGTGTTGAAAATTTACCTCACTGGTGAGCGTAGCGAACGAGTGAGATCAATTTTTAACACGAGAAGATAAAATTCGTATCTCCAAGCGGTCATGTAATGTTCTGTTTATTATATAAACATCAATGAAATACCAAATTGAAAATTTTTTTGAGTTAAGCCTAAAAATCGAGCATTGAGCAAAGGCAAGTGTGATATTTTCAAGTGTGAAAATAACATGATATTTTCACGTGTGAAGATATCAAGTTTTCGCGCGGGAAATCACCCGGTATTTCATTGGTGTTTATATAATAAACGATTTTATTCCATAGCTACAGTAGGCCAGGTTCCGTGACGTTACAGTACTTTTCAGTCATACCAGAAACATATAAACGGCGGACCAAGCTGTGGAATATTCGTTGTGAGTTTATGACCATATTTGGTCAATAATAAACTCTCGACTGCCAACCCAAAAAGGTTTCTCTTCATAACATTTCATTTTTTCGCTCAAATAAAGTAGAGCAACAGTGGTAAGTGATAATAAACTAACATTTAACACCTTGAAGTCTTGCAACAACATTATTTTCAAAATCTGTTCAATTTGTTTATTCTGCGAATATTCTGCAGCTTGGCACTAAAGCAATGTATTACCGCGAACATAACGTCTAATTTACCCCGACCTGCTCCCAGTCTGACCTGGATAGCTCAGCTGGTAGAGCATCGGATGTACAATTCTGAAGGTCGTGGGTTCGAATCCCTCTCGGGGTCAGAGATTTGTTTCTCTTTCTCCGCTTACTAGGGCTAACGCTCAGAAGCACGCATGGGACCATTTCATTAGCACGTTAGCTTTCACACAAGGTTAATTCCTTATCTCCACTCAGTTGAACTTAGTGCTACGCGGCCACAGGCTTGCCTGAACATCTACACATATTCACTTCATTACCGCGAACATAACATCTAATTTACCCCGACCTGCTCCCAGTCTGACCTGGATAGCTCAGCTGGTAGAGCATCGGATGTACAATTCTGAAGGTCGTGGGTTCGAATCCCTCTCGGGGTCAGAGATTTTTTTCTCTTTCTCCGCTTACTAGGGCTAACGCTCAGAAGCACGCATGGGACCATTTCATTAGCACGTTAGCTTTCACACAAGGTTAATTCCTTATCTCCACTCAGTTGAACTTAGTGCTACGCGGCCACAGGCTTGCCTGAACATCTACATATATTCACTTCATTACCGCGAACATAACATCTAATTTACCCCGACCTGCTCCCGTCTGACCTGGATAGCTCAGCTGGTAGAGCATCGGATGTACAATTCTGAAGGTCGTGGGTTCGAATCCCTCTCGGGGTCAGATATTTTTTTCTCTTTCTCCGCTTACTAGGGCTAACGCTCACAAGCACGCATGGGACCATTTCATTAGCACGTTAGCTTTCACACAAGGTTAATTCCTTATCTCCACTCAGTTGAACTTAGTGCTACGCGGCCACAGGCTTGCCTGAACATCTACATATATTCACTTCATTACCGCGAACATAACATCTAATTTACCCCGACCTGCTCCCAGTCTGACCTGGATAGCTCAGCTGGTTAGAGCATCGGATGTACAATTCTGAAGGTCGTGGGTTCGAATCCCTCTCGGGGTCAGAGATTTTTTCTCTTTCTCCGCTTACTAGGGCTAACGCTCAGAAGCACGCATGGGACCATTTCATTAGCACGTTAGCTTTCACACAAGGTTAATTCCTTATCTCCACTCAGTTGAACTTAGTGCTACGCGGCCACAGGCTTGCCTGAACATCTACATATATTCACTTCATTACCGCGAACATAACATCTAATTTACCCCGACCTGCTCCCAGTCTGGCGGATAGTGAAAACATGGGACGAAAATGTTCAAATTTCCTCCAGCAAATACAGTAAATGTATGTGAAAATGCTTTTAACAGTTTGTTCGACAGTATATTTACGATAAGGACCAGTTATCTTTCCCCAGGAAGACGCTTGCGAGAGTTTCGACTTGATCAGGCTATAGATATGTCCAGAATGACGGTTTGCTTCCAGTCAGCAGTCACAATGCAATTGAAAACGTACATACTTATGTACAAAGCTGAGCCTTTTATTTTCTATGATCATTATATTATTTCTTTATAACCAACTTTCCACGTATTTCGTTTCACGAATTAAAAAAATATACCGAAATATTTTTAAATGTTTTGATGAATCGTATACATTCGCCTTTGGCACACATGGCCATCTTGAGCATAGAGACGAGGCCAAATGACACAATCGGTTTTTTTGGCTGTCACGCTCGAAATTCTCGGAACAGATTTCAAACTTCTGTGTTTAAAATCTTTATTAACCGCCATATTCACATTTTCAAAATTTATAAATTCAATAGTTGTCACGCATCAGAAACATAAGGTATATGTTTCTGCACGCATTCTATAGACTATTCGCGTTACAAAGAAATGCGCGCGAGGCAGAAAAAAAAACACGTTTTCAAATATTTTTCGTACTGCTAAACACTGTGATTCACACTTCTAGTGACATGACAACATAAGCAGGGCGTCACGTGAACAGGTGCATCATGGGTTATCATGGCAAGACGACAGATATCCAGAATGGAAGCTCAAACTCATCACTAAAACTCATCACTTCACTTGCAATATTGTTGCATTTGTCGTGACGATTTTTCTCGCGCGTATTGCAATTCGAGCACTCTGAATAAACGAGATGCAGATTCAGTGCGATTTCTGCGCTCTCTTTTCTTTAAATCGCATCAAGTTGGAAAGAGGTTCGTACATCTTTGAAATCTCCGCGACATCACGCGATAAAAATTGCGGTCGGTCACGCCGAGTTGCACTTAGTTTACATTCGTGATTTTGTGTTGACGCGTACGTAAGAGAAAATTCCGCCACGACTCGCGCGGCAGAAATTGCAGTAAAAATTGCAAGTGTGTAAACGGGCCTTAATCTTAAGGCCATGTTACACGGGGCAATTTTTCTTGAAAATCGCAACGCAATATTGTTGCGTTGCGAGTGGCAGCCAAAAGCGCGCGTGTAACATCACCCTGCAATGCAATGTTTGTTGCGTTGCGAGTTGCAGAAAATGTAGAACCAAGCTCTAGTTTTCGCAACGTTGCGAGACAAGTTGCTACGTGTAACATGTCTTGGCAATTTATCGCGCAATTATTCCCTTAATGAGCCAACCAGCGCGCTTGATTTTGATAGTGCCGCTGTAATTTATTATTTTCCACGCGGGCACATTGCAGGTTGCAAAGACTATTGCAAACGTGTAACATCCCGCGGCAACTCGCAATGATTTTTGATTCGTCATCGTTGCGTTGCGCGTTGCAAGTAAAATTGCCTCGTGTAACAAGAATTGACTGTTGCTAGATACCTAGCAAGATTTACATATTTATATTAATTAACTGTCCAATCGTTTTGTAGTGTGCTGTACTGTGTTGGGGCGCGCCTTGGGACTGCGAGTCCGTTAGCTCTCCCGCATCACGACCATTTGTTGTTGTTGTTGTTGTTGTTGTGTTGTCGCAGTATTTTATATATCATAAGTTTATAGTGCTCGGCGTGATGGAAGCCACTAAATAAATAAATAAATAATAACATGGCCTCTAGATCTTCTCCAATCTTCTCCAATCCAGACATGGCTTACAATGTCAAGAAACATTACAAATCGGTTTCAAGTCTATAGCAGTTACGGTGAATTTTATCTACAATATTTTTGCACCCAGCAAATTAACAAGGATTGTCTTCTTTGAAAACAAATGTCAATAAGCAGCGATGGATGGACTTGAAATTGATAGAGTCACCTCGTTACACCTTCTGATAATACTGGAAAGAAAAGCGACAGGCATTTACGACTTTTAATGGGGATTTTAGGCTTGCCTTTCGCCTGCGAGGTATAATAGACGATTCCAGCTATAACGGCGCGCGCCAAAGCCTTACCATAACTACCAGCATGTAGTGCGCGCATTTTAACAGTTTGTTTGACAAATGTCCCATATCTACCGACATGCAGCGCGCGCTTGTGTTATAACTGGATTCGCCCACTGTTTGCACCATCTTGCCCTGATTACCCATGATGCAACTGAGGGCGCGAAATCGTTTTTTCTCCAACTTGAAAGCGACATTTAATAAACAAGGGGACACGGTACTGTAGAAATAAAGCGATGTTAAAACATGCTGCTCGTGAGCATTGGTGAGCGTTATTGAGCGGTACGGTCTGAGTTTACTTGCGTGAGTGTAACTGTTTTTGTGCAACTGCCCTGAAGAAGAGCTAAAGTAATAGCCTGAAACGTTCGCAAAATCCTCTGTTTTGTCATTTCTGACATCCTATTCCTGAGCGTTACTATCAAAACAGGTAGAGTTTCAGTACTCCAGACACTCACAAACTATTAGTATTGTAGCAGTAAACCTCTGTTGCAAGTAGTCCCCCCCCCCCCTGTGACAGGGGGTACTTGTTAGAGCCATCCAGACACTAACAAACCGTTAGTATTGATATGTAGCAGCAAACTTCTGTTGTAAGTAGTCCCCTACTGTGACAGGGGGTACTTGTTAGAGCCATCCACACACTAACAAACCGTTAGTATTGATATGTAGCAGCAAACCTCTGTTGTAAGTAGTCCCCCCTGTGAGAGGGGGTACTTGTTAGAGCCATCCAGACACCAAGAAACCGTTAGTATTGATATGTAGCAGCAAACCTCTGTTGTAAGTAGTCCCCTCCTGTGACAGGGGGGTACTTGTTAGAGCCATCCAGACACTAACAAACCGTTAGTATTGATATGTAGCAGCAAACCTCTGTTGTAAGTAGTCCCCTCATGTGACAGGGGGGTACTTGTTAGAGCCACCCAGACACTAACAAACCGTTAGTATTGATATGTAGCAGCAAACCTCTGTTGTAAGTAGTCCCCTCCTGTGACAGGAGGGTACTTATTAGAGCCATCCAGACACTCAACGAGAACATCGTCATCTGGGTGGACGAAAAACGCAATGGACCGTCGTGCTTTGCGCCTTCTGAACTCTTCTTCTGGCACGAGAACCCGATGTTTCTGCGATTACAGACAGAGTGCAAGGGTAAAAAGAAGAATGAAACATTATCACTTATTTACCGGTTTACGGTTGTGAGATGTCAAATATCCCAGATTTCGTACTGCAGTTTAATCGTGAGCGGGATTATACAGCTATTTAAAAAAAAAAAAACGTTTTCGGAAGCCGTTCGCGCCCAGACCGCAAAAAATGTCTGGTTAGGAGGTCTTCAATCGGCTCACTGCTTGAGTACGACACTGAAGAACTACTCGATACATTACTAGTTTGAAACAAAGCAGACTAGCGAGGTATCATCAAAATAGGATACTTCTACCCAAACTAAAAACATAAACATACATACATAAAAAAACTGCCTTTCGGTCTGGGCGCGTAGGCTTCAGCGCTCACAAGACCGACAACGTTTATTGTAATAGAGTAGACTGCTTGCAGCCCCTTCTTCGGCGAACGTCCGTAAATCGAGGGAAATGTTTATTTTAACCGCGGCGCGCTTCGATTTGTAGTTACTCAGGAGAGGGAGAGACGCGCCACGGGGGGGGGGGGGGGGGGGGCGTCTCTCCCTCTCCTGAGGAACTCGACACTTGTAAACAAATTGAAGCGCGCCGCGGGTAAAAAAAAAAAAAACATTTCCCTACGGACGTTCGACGAAGAAGAGCCTGCAAGTAGACTATAATAGAGCAGATTTCGTATGACTGTAAAAAGTGCCGCCAAAAAGTTGTACCGCGCCGCGACCGTGACCGTACCGCGACTAAGCATTTTCGTTCGGTATCTACAGCAGGCAAGGTTCAGCCGTGTCACGGTACTTTTCACGGTCATACGAAATCTGCTCTAGCTGTATATCATT
Organism: Scolanthus callimorphus; assembly: GCA_033964015.1. Taxonomy (NCBI): domain Eukaryota; kingdom Metazoa; phylum Cnidaria; class Anthozoa; order Actiniaria; family Edwardsiidae; genus Scolanthus; species Scolanthus callimorphus. Next base: position 20,727,894 of record CM066912.1, on the reverse strand, counting down.
AAAGGCTTTCAACTTGAATACGAGGATCAGGGAAATAAACAAAAGAAATAAATCATCTATATTTCGATGCGGACGCGGTTTCTTATTTATTCCCCTGGGCCTTGGTCTATTGCAAGAGATCGATCTTTGTCGGAGACATCTGCAAGTTCTGGTTATTTTTCCTGCTTTTTTCTCTGAGACCCCGGTCACACGGGGGTCGGACGAATTTTTGACCGGGCGAATTTTGTACCTGGAACACCTGTATACACGGTACCGTGCAAGTTTTGTTCCACATTGGAGAGGTGTTTACACGGGCCCGTGCAACTGAGCTAACATTAACATGGCTTCTTCAGTCTCGTTCTCTGATTGTGGAAGTTTGAATAATAGCTTAGCATCCTCGTCTGAAGAGGGCTAGTTTCCAGGCCATTACCGTGGAACTGTGCCACAACTTGCACGGTTCCGGTGTTTACACGGGTCCGGTACGAAAACGGAACCGTACCGGTCAAAGTTGTACCTGCTTTTTGTAGGTCCCAAACTTGCAAAAATTGCTGGTCCAGCTCCACCGGACCCGTATGAACAGAAGCCGTAAGTTGGCCAGAATTCGCCCGGTCAAAAATTCGTCCGGACCCGTATGTAACCGGGGTCTTAGATATGAGGGAGATTTCCTAAGAAGGGTGTTTTGCAACGTCGACACGTAGATGCTTTTTGTCGAAAAGCCAGAAGCAAATATTAAAGAGGAAATCCGCTGAAAAATCGAGTAATTTTTACACAAAGCGGAAACACTTTTTAGATTGAGTATTACAAAATCAATTTCCTCGTTTCTACCATTTTATGAAAAGGACCGATAAAATAAAGAATTGCCGATAACACCGAGAGAAATTCCCAAGGAAACCTGAGAAATAATTTTTCAAAGTTGTGAAGATTTGGTGTTGGCTGTTGATGTTCATTTCATAGTGCTGTCACCTATACAAATTGTATGGATTTGGAACACTTTCAGGATTCATTTCCGATGTTCGGTGTTATTAGAAATGATTGTTTCAGATCAGATATCAAAAGCAGTAAGACAGAAGTCTACAATATGATGTAAATAATTTTGTTTCAAGATTTTTGTAATCGTTACTCGATTTCCAAATGGATTTACGTTTTAAGTAATCATCCATGCAAGAAGTAACCGAAACTCCATTGTTCTACGGCATTCAGGGTTCCCCACATAGGATGTGTCCCTTTTTTTTACCACAGAAAGTTGTCATGACTAGTAATACAAGTGAAACAATTATAGATTTCGAATTGCTTGAGAAAATATGGCAATAAAAACTCTCCAGACCAGTCACATTAAAGAAAAACAAAGGAAGAGAATCACTATTTTACGCTAGGTTCCCCATATACGAAGTCTTTAAAATCGTATATCCTGTATATGAGTACCACATATGCTTATATCTTACCATAAATCCTGAGAAAAGTCTTTTTTACATGATAATTTTACCAATTTTTGTGTCTAATCCAATGAAATCGCCGATATTTTCTATAGAAAAAAATTGCATTCCAGGATGCTTTGCCGGCGTTGACTCGGGTAGTTCTTATACGGACAATTACTTAAACCAGAGTGGCATCGAATTCATCCAAAAAATAGATTGTACAAAGACTCAACTTTGACAGAACTTATCAGTAAACAGAGCTCGGGTCGATCTTATTGTTCAATCATAATGATAAAAAAAAAACGTGAGCCCTTACCGTGGATACAAGTCGGTCAGCAGTCCATCGTTGCATCAGATCACCACTATTGACAATCACACATCCGGGGATTGATGGAGCTGAGACATAGTCACTTCCTATTGGCAGAACCTGAGGGATGGTTGATATCAGCGGTACTCAAAAAAATAGATTTTATAGAGCAGGATTCACATGACAGTGACAGGGCCATAGCTAACGCCCCCCCCCCCCCCCCCCCCCAGCAAATACAAAGAATGACCAAGGCTTGCCCCCACAGACAAACATTTCTAGTACGGCCTTAAAAAGTGCAGCGACAAAGATGTGCCGCGACACGACCGTCAGCGTGCTTTCATCCCGTATCTACAACAGGCCAGGTTTAGTGCCGCGCCGTGTAGCGGCACTTTCTACAGTCATACGAAATCTGCTCTATCACTAAACTGTGAAAAGACGCAGAATACGGCACACGGTCACAACACGGCACAGAACCTCGCCTTCTCGTGGACATTCAGCCAATCACCATCGATTAGCCAATCAAAATGCTTAGACCCGGTACGGTACAATACATGTACCTTTTTACACGACGATATCCGCGAAATCAGCGGTAGCATTGGAAAGATAATATTTAACAATTAGACCTCAAGGCAGAATGTGCTATGATGAAATCGTAGAAGCCAGCCATCGAGTTCTGAGTTTTAGAGAGAATTTCAGTTACAAATCGCCATGTTGATTCGCTTGATCACGAGCAATCCGACAAAACGTATAAACGTGGTCTCTTTTTTATGAACAAGGTCTTCCTCATTGTCCCAAGGAGTGAAAAAGGCTAATTTCCCAAATTTCCGTTTCAATAGTCCAAGCGAATCTTGAGTTTCTCTGCCAGGGGTTGAGAAATGCCATCCATCGGTTGTGAAATCGCGACCAAATCAAAGTGTTTTAAGCGAGGCAACTCTGCAGTTCACAATCCATAAACCAAGGCACAAAATGCTTATTTATCCCTCGAATCCATCCTTGCAGCCTTCTAGAAATTTCGAGCATGTTTGCTTCTCTAAAACAGCAGCAAGTTTCCACCATGTGCTGAGTAGCCGAACGAATGCTTATAGTTTTATAGTCTGACGTGATGTCGCGTGCGTGACAAGCGTCACGCATGCATAATGGGGCTGAAAATGTCGGCAAATGCCACGTTTAGTGTCGTTCGGATATTTCTTGGAGGGTTCCAATGTAGTATATACTAAAACGATTATTCTCCTCAGGCTCCGTGAATAATTGTTAAATATTTACGAAAAAGAATAGCCGTGGGAAATCCGGACACTTCCCATTTTTCTACCATGGAAATTCAGCTTTTCCATGGATTGGTTTCTGCAGAAACTGTTCACGCTCGAAATTTTCGAAACAGATTTCAAACTTCTTGGTTAAAAAATTTCATTATCCGCCCAAGAGTGTTAATCCACTCTTGTCCGCCATATTAACATTTTCAAGGTAGAATCCGCGTTTATCTTGCACATCACGCTTCCTGCTTAGAGACGTGTCATTATTTAGGGAAGTGGTCAAAACATCTGTACTAGAATGGGACCCGATGGGGTGGTGTATACCGTAGCCAACCTTCTTTTAGGAAAAATAGCCATTTTTAACTGCGAATATCTCGTAAAATAATAAATGAATACAAAAGATTAGCCCAGCACCGTCTTCTTCATAGCGAGAGCAACGCATCCATGCAATAAAATCCAACACCCCTTACTTGAGCATGGAGAAATGGGCATTGAAAAAACGGGTGGGTAGGTACAGCCCGGGACCTACCACCTCCTGCGATAAAATCGGGTCCCGGTCGAGTACAGATGTTTTGACCGCTTCCCTTAGCGGGTAGCGGCGGGGGAGGGGGGGTCCTATTTTTTTCAAACAAGGCTAAAAAAATTGAGACCCTCCCATTGAACATAGCAATAAAATCTGACCCTCCCACGGGGAACTTTTAAATTTCCAAGGTCAAATTTTATAGAATTTTCACGCTCTAAAAATTTTAAAAAATCATAACTTTTTAACTAAACAAAATTAAAAAAACGCAGATACCGATTTTGAGAAACACCTTTAAGGATTGAAACAATGTGTTTCTTGGAGTCAAGGTCAAGCAGTTCGGCAGCGATACCTCTTGAAAATGTGTCACACTCAATTTTTTTTATAAAACCTTCGAAAAAACTATATTTTTTAAAAAGTTACTTCTTTTTGTCATAGCCCGCTAGTCCATTTTATAAGCTTTCCAACGATATATAGGTTGACATGTTTTGGTTAAACTAAGGACGACGAGTATGTTTTTTTCCGAGGACGTGCGCGAAAATTCTCAGTAACCTTAACAGCAGAAATACTTTTGTCTTAATTCTTTCAAAGCTAAGGAACCGCAGTCATTATTTATCGCCTCGATTATTTACGTCAAAGGATTTGATAGTACACAGTAATTTAAAATGCAGTGATGCTCCCTCTATAAGTGCAATGATTAATGGATCCCACCTCAGAGCTATTAAACGTTTTCGTGATCTCCCCTCTACCTTTACCTATAGGTAAAATGCGACCCCCTTTTTCAATAAAATGTGTTCGGTACTAGGTCAAATAGCTATTGAAAAAGGGGTCGCATTTTTCCTTTCGTTTCCCGCCAAGGGCGCCGAATTTTGATAGACGCATTTCATCAAGCCTCATAGGAAGGGTAGATGAACATGTTTTGTAACGAATTTCTGTGCTTGTAATAGACAGGAGTGAAAAAAAAATTGAACCCAGCTCCATTTTGAAAGATTGTGGAATTCAGCTATCAACCATTGAAGTCCATGCTAAATGAACGCGCGCGCAAGAATTGAGCTATGGGATTCTATAGGATTATTCAAAATTTTAGGAGGCAAGATTCCGCTAAGTCGCGCAGTGACCAGAGTATTTATGGCCCTTCCCACGTTCGCGACCGTCCCTCCCCCTGCAGCAGCGAAACTCATACACTTTATAATACGGGAAAACGTGTAACATTCGAAGTTTCTCGTTTTCAACAAGAAATAAGAGAATTACTTTGAAACCATTCATTCAAATGACCCATACCTCCATACTCCTGACATTGTTGATGTAATAAGTTATAATAACAGCATTTCCAATTCTTCCCTTTTCCTTTCCCTCCTCAAAACAAATGCAGCCCTCTTCTTAGCCTGAGTTAACAGACGCCCACTCAAAATCAAATCTCTTAATTCAGGCTACCGCCTTCTGTGATGATAATTTGAATTTTCCTATATTTCCAGTGTTCACTGTGTTATGTAATTTGTCATTTTCATAGTATTATTATTGTTCTATGTAGTTTCCTTCCTTCGACTAGCTTGCTATCTGCTATTCTAATGTGTTACGGCTCTTAATGTAAATTCTCTTTTCACTCGAAATAAATTTGTTGTTGCTGTTTTCAGTGTCAAGCTGCATGCCATCAGTGCTATTCGCGTTAAAAAGGAATGCGCGCGAGGCAGAAAAAGAAATCGTGTTCTAAATATTTTTCGTAACACTAGTGACGTGACAACCAAAGCACGCCGTCACGCGAACAGGTGCATCATGGGTAATCAGGACATATCGACGGATATGTCGATATAAAATAATTTACTCGTCACTTTGAAAGGCCGGTTCACACTTGCGATTTTTGTTGCATTTTTCGCGGCGATTTTTCTCACGCGCGTGTTGCAATTCCAAAAAAATGGATGCAAATCCTGTGCGATTTTTGAGCTGTTTTCTTCAAATCGCATCAAGTTGCAAAGAGTTTCGGACATGTTTCAAATATCCGCGACTTCATGCGACTTCATTGCGGTCGGTCGCGCCGAGTTGCACTTAGCTTACGTTAGTGATTTTGTGTTGACGTGCGAGAAAATCGCCGCGACTCGTGCGACAAAAATTGCAAGCTGTGTGAACGGGCCTTAAATCTTTTCCAATCCAGACATGTCTTACAAGCGTCAAGAAACATTCCAAATATGTCCATAGCTGTTCCTGTGAATTTTATCTCTACAATATTTTACACCCGGTAAATTAACGAGGATTGTATGAAAATCTCAAGAAACAGCGTCACCTCGTTACAGTTATACGAAAATCCTGGAGAGAGCTAAGACCTGCAATTACGAATTCTAGTGCGGATTTTAGGCTTGTCGATCTTTCGCCTACGAGTTTTATGGTCATATCAAGAAAGCGCCGTCGTTTTTATGGCAATGGTTACCTGTGGTGTTCAAATGTCGACTAAGGGACGTGTCATTATTTAGCGGGGAGGGAGGGCTCCTATTTTTGTGGGGAGGGTCCTAATTTTTTTCGCGTGTCTAAAGGGAGGGTCCAAATTTTTTTCACTCCTGTTTGGGGGAGGGTCATAATTTTTTTCAGCAACATTTGGACGATGAAAAGGGTAAAACAAATAGCGATAGTGGTTATTGCAGCAACTTACCCATAAAAATTTCGGTGCGCTTCGCGCGCATAAACATGACATCTAATATACTCTTTCGGCAATGAGGACACTACTGTTCACAAGAACAAGTTATCTTGACGAGGAAATCAAACTCCCCCAAAATTTTCCTGCACATGATAGGCCTGGAGGGCATGTCACTATATGTTTGAAAGAAGACCCCTTAGGTAAGCGTGAGTTTTCGACGTTACAAGCATAGAAATTCGTCCATTGGGCCGCGCTTCTCGCATATGAAATATCTTCGTCATTTGCGGATGTGCGCATTAATAATATAACCTAACCTATATAGTTGAGGTGGTGTACTTCCTGAGCTCCTGACAGGCTTTGTTTACTATGCCGTACACAAAACATGTTCATCTACCCTTTCTCTGAGGCTTGATGAAATGCGATGAACAAACAAAAAAAAAACGATGAACAAACAAACAAACGTTTATCAAAATTTGGGCACGCTTCGCGCGCAACTAAGGTTATGCGAGCCCGTTTTTCTGTAAAATGTCTACAGTACTAGGTCAAACAGGGGACGGGAGATGTAGGATAAGTTAATCATTGTACTTGGAGGGAGGATCACTGCATTTTACCCGTGTATTACCAAACATTCTCGCGTAAATAATCGAGGCGATGAATAATAACCGCGGTTCCTTATGCACCAGTCAATTGACACCCCAGTCCCCACCCCCGGACAGGGCGAGAAAGTAACGCGGTCAGGCCGGGGATTTAAGACATTAATCTACGGAAGGGCAGGGAATTTAACACAGACCTTCTATAGGGGGAATATTCAGCGGGGCATTAAGGGGAATTAACGCTGAACCAGAGTTGGTTTATTAAGGACCGAGTTCGGAGGATTTTGGGAGGGATCACTTCATTTTTGGGCGAGTGAAAGGGGAGGATCTCTCGAAACCTGAAGCCTTGAAAGAGAAATTCCAGCAACGAGTTCTATATCATTTCCTAGTTTTATTTTACTCATAAGGAATGACCTCTAATCTAGTTTTAAAGACTCTTGCCCATAGAAAACTGAATGCGTACGAATGTCGTTACAAGCATGTGTATCTTGGCAAGGACAAATGAAAACCCCAAAAGCCCTCCAGTGATACGCCTGGTTGGCAGTCAATATGTTCGAAAGAAGTGAGTTCGACGGTACAAGCTGCATAGAAATTCGTTTCTAGGCTGCGCTTCACTCACATGAATAACAATAATTTGTAGCGCGTGAAGAATAAAACCAACAGGCTTTTTTACTACACGCAGAAAATAAAACGTTTATCTTTTCTCTGGAGGCTTGATGAAATGCGTTTATCAAAGTAAAGGCGCGTTTCGCCATGTTGCAAAAGTGTTCCGGGGGCCTGGAGCTTTAACAACGACCATGTCCCTGGTGACTGGGAAAATAGTCGTATATCTTCACTCGGTACTATTGTGCTCCATATGATATAAGTTATGGGAAGGAGACCTGGCGAAGCTCAAAAAGGCAATTACTAGCAAAGAGGGAGGGAGGGTGGGTGGGTGGGCAAAAGCTGGCTTCACCAGGCCTGTAGATGAGCACAATAAGGCCCTCTAACCTGCTACACACAGACATACTATTCCCATGTGCAGACCTACACCAGGATCGCCATCCTGGCGCTACGATCTCAAAACCAACTGAATTGATTATGTAAATTATATCTTATATGTCGCACACTATTCCCAAGTGAAAATAGTCGTATATCTTCACTCGGTACTATTGTGCTCCATATGATATAAGTTATGGGAAGGAGACCTGGCTCCGCCCCATTGACACTTACAGTGTTCAGATACCTTCCCATCCTAATGCAACCCCTAACCCAAAATATCCTAAATCCTCTCCAACCTTATTCCCTATACCCATAACTCAAAACCTCTCTTGACCACACCCATAACCCCAAGCCTCTCTTGACCACACCCATTACTCAAACACCTCTCGCGACCACACCCATACCTCAGAACCTCTCGCGACCTCGCCCATAACTCAAAGGCCTCTCGTAACCACATTCATAATTCAAAACTGCCCTTGACCACACCCATAACTGATAAATAAAACCGGTTTTGGGCATACCCATAACTAAACATTTCTCTAGGACATACCCCCAATTAAAAATCTCTCTTGGACACGCCCATAACTCGAGGCTCCTCTTGGACACATTCATAACTCAACACCTCTCTAGAACATACCCATAACTCAACAAAACCTTTCTGAACGCACCCATAAGTCAAAGCTTCTCTGAGCACACCCAAAACTCAAACCACTCTTTGGCATACCCATACATGTTTGTCCGGTGACGACGTCACACCACATGACCAAGTGCTGTTGCACCCCCTTGTTCCTTAGCGACCCAAGCGCGGTTGTATTAGGTTCATCCCTTCCCAAGATATAAACCTCTCATTTCGCTCCGCTATAAAACTGATCATGGGTTGCCTGTGCAACGACGGACATGCGGAAAACCATGACAGAATGGGTCGACGCATATATACACTATAACAGGTCCAACGAAGGGTTGGGCTCCCTGTGTAAGGAATGAACACTCAACTCCTAACTTGGATAACTTGGCGAAGAAAGGGAGATATGGCATACATAAATAATATAGCAAAGAAAAGCCAAACACAGGGAACCCAACCCTTCGATGACCAGGATTCAGACTATGTCTGCAGAGATCCTGTTTTCAGACCCCCCCAGTCATCGAAGGGGATTAAAGGTTCCGTTCCTTTTTTTTTTTTTTTTTTTTAATACGGTACATGACCCCTACGCACATACGGTACATGACCCCTACGCACCGCGTGGGACACCATCCTCTCGCGCCAGATGTATATAGTACATGCCTCCACGCACCGCGTGCGACACTATCCCTCCTACATATGGCGCATGTCCCACCGCACCAATGCGGTACATCCCTCCTAGCACCACGTGCGGTATCCTCCTTGTCCACGTGCGGTATAGCTCCACCCTGTCCTTCCCCCTCCCTCTGCGCACCCCGTGCGGTATTCTCCTCGCACTACATGCGGTAAACCTCCTCGCACCACGTGCGGTACGTTCTTCCTCTTGTGCCGACTCCTTGCGGTCTAAAGATTGTGCCCCTAACACAAACGTGCCAGAAAAATTGCTTCGCACCGGGTGCGGTAAATCTCCTCACACCACGTGTGGTAAATCTCCTCGCACTAAGTGCGGTACGTTCATCCTCTTGTACCCCCCTCCGTGCGGTCTGAAAATTTTGTCCCTGACACAAACGTGCCAAAAAATTGCCTCGCACCACATGCGGTAAATCTCCTCGCACCACGTGCGGTACGTTCTTCCTCTTGTGCCCCCTCCTTGCGGTCTAAAAATTTTTGTCCCTGACACAAACATGCCATATAAATTGCCTCGCACCAGGTGCGGTAAATCTCCTCGCACCACGTGCGGTAAATCTCCTCGCACTACGTGCGGTACGTTCATCCTCTTGTACCCCCCTCCGTGCGGTCTGAAAATTTTGTCCCTGACACAAACGTGCCAAAAAATTGCCTCGCACCACATGCGGTAAATCTCCTCGCACCACGTGCGGTACGTTCTTCCTCTTGTGCCCCCTCCTTGCGGTCTAAAAATTGTTGTCCCTGACACAAACATGCCATATAAATTGCCTCGCACCAGGTGCGGTAAATCTCCTCGCACCACGTGCGGTAAATCTCCTCGCACTACGTGCGGTACGTTCATCCTCTTGTACCCCCCTCCTTGCGGTCCGTGACACAAACATGCCATATAAATTGCTTCGCACCACGTAACGCACATAATAAGACACATAATTACGACATAATGACGGCATAAGGACATAATTGCGACGAGGTATTACCAAAATAACATACAACAGCCAGCGTACACAAAGTGAGCCTAACGCTAACTGCAGGCGACTGACAATAAAAATCACGATACAACCCAGTGAGTCGGGCCTGCCAGCAAAACGCGGACAAACACACAGAAGCCACAAAACCAACAAACTACAAAGCAAACAGAAGACATAAATGCACACAACGTTATGTACAAAAAGGCTCTCGAATCTGCAACCCCATGTATAGGCGAAGAGCAAACGATATACTGATGTTGCAATCCAAACATGTAAACAAACTGACTAGCACTCCGGATAAAAGTTCATGACGCGGATAAGGAAATGTGACACGAGAATGCAGGACCTACCACACTAAATACACCTCGTTACTTCTACTTTTCCCGGAGCAGTAGCCGATTCTGTTCCGGCGAGTTTCTTTATGAACGACGAAAGATGCCAGAAACAAGTAGAGCTCGTGAGAGTGGAAATGTCCCGAAACACCGACGGGAGACGCGTGTGGTCGTAATCTTGCGTAATAACTGGCCAAACTCTGACGAACTCAGGACAGTTTAAGAACGAGTGAACAGAGTGAAATGCGACAGGCAAAGCACATGGGCTCCACTGGAAACCTATAAAACAAAATAGAACAAACTCCGGTTTTAAGCTAATAGCCGAATAACATAAAGTGAAGCACATTTAACACAACGCACCGAGCCAAGCGACCACAAGCCAGGCCAAAATAGCACCAAATAATACTTAACTCGAGCCCACGGGAAAGGAGAAGAGATGTAAACGAAGAAGGAGGAGACATTTATTCTTGAAGGTGGATTTGAAGGAAGTCTTGGCCGTGTTGAGGAGCGGAACCAGAAAGCGGCATCTGGCGCGAGATCTCAAACCAACTGAATTGATTATGTAAATTTATATCTTATATGTCGCACACTATTCCCAAGTGAAAATAGTAACATTTAACACTTAGTGAATGTTAAATCGGGGGGCCGTGATGTCAATTGACTGGTGCATGACAGAAGTCACTATCTAAGAGGTTTTTCAGAAATAAATTGCACGGGGGAGGGTCCCAATTTTTTTACCTACGACTGGGGGAGGGTCACATATTTTTTGTTATGTTCAAGGGGAGGGTCCTAATTTTTTTTAGCCTTGTTTGAAAAAAATGGGAGCCCTCCCCCCCCCCCCCCCCCCCCCCCCCCCCGTAAATAATGACACGTCCCTAAGGCGGGGAACAATAACAAAATGGCGACCAAGAGAACGAATATGAGGAAAATACTTACTGACCTTACAAATTATGCAAGCTTGAATTTCCTAATAAGGAAGTCTTTTCTTCCATTTTTTTTTATTATTTATTATTATTTAAAGTAATTTACAATACATACATTACATTGATTTACTTTAACACCCGCTAAAAAAGAAACAACAACAAAAAAATATACTATATAAACGTGATCAAAGTGGGAAAAAAAAACACAAAAGAAAGAGGCATCCACTAATCTGATTTTAATCTACCATGTCTTAATTGCTTTCCATTTCTTAATTTATTTTGTTTACCATCTTTTCTATTTTTGCTTTTTCATACAAAAGTGCTAAGAAGCCATCAAAGCTTAAGCGTGTGTCTTTCAAAAAGGAGACATAAATATGATATTTTTGCAATAACAATTGCAAAATTTAAAAGAAGTTTGTTCTGGATTGTGACCGTTATGCCATTAAGTACTGTTTTCAGATCTAATTTAATTTTAGACGTGCTGTTTGTTTCCCACCAGATCTCGAACTGATGCCAAAAACACCAGGCTTGATTGCATATAGAAAAGGTTTCTAGGGTGTGTCGCCGGTCGCAGTACGGACATATATTGCCCTCTGAAACCTTCATTTTAAACAATAAATCATTTGTAGCTAATATGTTATGTGTTACTTTAAATTGAAACTTCTTATTTGTGGTTCCTTGGTTACGCTGAAGGGTAGGGAATACACTTGTTTTAGCTCATGCTCTTCCGCGCCATTTGTTCTTATTTTATGTTTTGCGGTTGGCTCACAAAAATGCACGCTGACCAAAGTTTTACGAGCCCCTTTGGTTGTGATTTAGTGGAAATCAGAAAAACAGGACGGTATATCTACACTGCACTCCCCTTCCTGTCTGGGACTACGCGCCTTGATATTTTTATTGAACTAATTAACCCAATATATTTTAAAAAATCGCATTTTTGGAATTTTGCGCAAAATATTTGAAAGTCTAGAAAAAAGTTTGGTTCAGCGAATAAGTCAGACACCGTGATTACACCTTTATGGAACCAATCGGCATAGAACACAGTTTTACCGACGATTTTTATATCCCTATTGTTCCAAATGACAGTTGATTTTGGTTGTCTTTTTGTAGGAAATTTTCTAAACCATTCTTGTATCACGTCTTGCCAGTATTTGAGTAGGTTTTTATAAAAGAGCGGCAGACTGTCTTAGTCTAAAGATTTGACTTCAAATGAGCATTTTAAGAGGAACAAACCACCATACATGGCCAGGTTATACTGAACGGAATTAACTTCCAAGATGCAAATTCTGGCGCTGCTAACCTTCTGACCCAGCATATATTTAATCGCTTTCTCCATATCCTCAAAATTTACCATGTCTAAATCGCCATTTTCTTTTGATCCGATTATGTTCTTTTTATTTTATTTTAGGTGGTTTGCCTTTCCAAATAAAATCGTAAGTTATCGTATCGACCATTTTTGCAGAGTCGGGACAAAACGTGGCCTAGGCCATGGCCTACCCTGTGGCCTACCCTATGGCCTACCCTGTATTTTCTTTTTCAAGCTCTGACATCAGGTAAATTCAAAATATCATTTCTCCTGGCAGGTAAACAGCATAACCAAACAAATAAACAAAATGTGAATCAATTATTTGTGACGTCATTACTAACGTTTTTTTCCTAAAAATGCTTTTAACTCTGTGAAGAACTAATATACAGCCGCCAAATTTTGACAACAAATTATCTCGCACATCGGTAATCGGCACCTGTCAATCAATATGTGATGACGTCATCGATGATCACGTGATTTCTAAAAATTGCTTATAACTCCGTGAATTTAGAATAAGACCGTCAAACTTTGTCAACATCTCCTCTGGAACATTGCCAATTGTCACATATCAATGAAGCATTTTTAGGAAATAACATAAGTAATGACGTCACAAATATTTGATTGACAGGTTGTTTATGTGTTTGGTTATGTTGCTTACCTGCCAGGAGATACGATATTTTGAATTTACCTGATTTCAGAGCTTTAAAAAGAAAATACAGGGTAGGCCATGGCCTGGGCCACGTTTTGTCCCGACCCATTTTTATTTTTGCAAAGCCTTCAGGGATTGGAAGGACTGAAGCATTATAAACGAGTTTAGACAGCCCCAAGGTTTTTACCATGTTAATTCGACCTAAAAGCGTTAGGTTCCTCTTTTCCCAAACATGAAGACATTTTTAAGGTTTTCGAGTTTCTCGTAGAAATTAATCTGCTCGCTAGCGACAGTGTCAAAAGTAGAAAAAAATTCCTAGCGCGAGAATTAGAGACTGCGGCCACTTTATGTCCGGGAGAGTTGCATCATCCGGCCTCAGGTGGTTGCTTAGCCACATCGCCTCTGTTTTTTTTTCTTATTGATTTTCAGACCTGACATTTTGTTAAATGTCTCTAAAAGGTCAAATAAGTGTTGCGCAGATTCAATATCCTTCACAAAGCAAGTTGTGTCGTCAGCGTATTGGGTTAATTTGACGTGTGTTCAATGTATGTCAATACCTCTTATGTTTTTATCAGAATTTATCGCCAAAATTTCTACGCCGATCACAAACAGCAGGCCAGAGAGTGGACAGCCTTGCTTTACCCCTCTACCCAGGTTGAAAAGATGAGACGAATACCCATTGTTTAGCACGCAGCTTGAAATGCTCGAGTAAAAATTCTTTAACCCACTTAGATAACTCGGGTCCAAAAGTGAATTTTTCCACCACAGCAAAGATGTAGCTCCATTCAATCGAATCAAAGGCTTTTTCGAAATCCAAGAATCAGGCTATCCCGGTCAGCAAATCGTTTGACGCGTATTCTATGATGTCTAAGATTAAACGAATATTTTCCCCTATAATAGCGGTCTTTGACATATCCTGTTTGGTTTGGGTTAATTATGCTCGGAAGAATCTTTTCTAGCCTATTAGCAATAGCTTTTGTGGCTATTTTGTAGTCTGTATTGAGAAGTGAAATTGGGCGCCAGTTGTTTAAGCGTAGTAAATCTTTTTGTTTTTTTTTGGGTAGAAGGTTGATGATTCCGCGTCTTTGAGAAATTGACAATTTGCCAAACTGGAAAGCGTAGTTAAAACTGCTTACTATCTCTTAGCCTGCGTAGCTGGCGGTTTAGTGAGGTTTTAGCAGGTTTTTATCCGCGAAATCTTCGTAGAAATCTTCGATAGCTTGCTTGTTGTTCTATGAGATGGCCGCGCGAGCGCTGGGGCATAGTGCGCCTGGTTAAAAAATGCGCCCTGGGGGGAGGGTGGACTCAACCCCAAGGGGGGAACTTCCCCCCCCCCCCAAGGGGGGGAACTTCCTGGAAAGTCAGGGAAGATGTTTTGATTGAGTTTGGGGGTGTTTTGAACTAATCCTATCCATGAGTTCACGCTAGAAACTCCTATCCTATCCATGAGTTCACGCTAGAAACTCGTGCACAACCCCCGCTAGCCAACGTCAGCACAGCGCACCATCAGGTATTTATAAAGCATCGCCTTAGCATTGCTAAACTAAAGGGCCTGAAATTCGCGTGCATTAATGTTAATAGCCTACTAGGCCACATTGATGAAATTAGATACATAATGAGCATATCCAACCTGGAAGTGCTAGCAATAAATGAATCGAAATTAGATAACTCAATCCCTGACTCGGAGGTTTTAATTAATGGATACAATATAATTCGGAAAGATAGAAATAGATCTGGCGGCGGGGTAGCGATATATGTTAAAGAAAACTTATCATTTACTTTAAGGGATGATATAGCCCCTCAAAATTTAGAATTGATTTGTTTAGAAATATGTCCCCCTCATTCCCGGTCATTTTTGTTTAGTACGTGGTATAGGCCACCAAAAAGCGATTTATCACTCTTAAATGATTTAGAATTATTTCTCAAAAGATGCGAGCCCAGGGAATTAATCTTAGTAGGCGACGTGAACGCAGATTACCAAAAATCGCCACTGGAATCACATACACGGCAAGTTCAGTTCCTCTGTTCCCTGTACCAACTGGAACAGTTAATTAAGGAACCAACGCGAGTGACAAAAACATCTGCCACGCTAATTGATCTTATTCTAACCAATAAAAGCGAAAATATATCAAAATCGGGCGTTGTTCCGTTAGGAATGTCCGATGGACATGGTATGGTTTTTGGGAGTCGGAAGTTTATACTGCCGAAGCGTCAGCCTGTCGAAAAAGAATTCAGAAACTTTAAAAATTTCGTAGCAGAGGAATTTATTTCAGACCTCGAAAACGCCCCTTGGGATTCGATACATGGTGACCAAGACCCAGATAGTGCCTGGGATAATTGGAAATCCATATTTAATAATATAATTGATAAACATGCACCCATTCAGAACAGAAGGGTGAGAGAAAATTCTCTCCCTTGGCTCTCATCTCAAATAAAACAATTAATGAGAAATAGGGACTACTATAAAAAACGCGCCATTAAATTTAACTCTGACTCACAATGGGAACTATTCAAAAGGTGTCGCAACCAAGTCAACATAGAAATGCGCAAAGCTAAGGCAAATTATTATCAGGAGAAAATTAAGAACTGCTCCTTGCGCGATCCAAAAAAATCATGGAAGCTAATTAATAATTTACTTGGTAAGCACCTTAAGCCGAACCAGCATGTGAACGAGTTAAACGTTGGTGGCAGCGTGTTGTCGGAACCTGAAAATATTGCAGAGGCCTTTAATGATTATTTTGTTAACATCGGGCCAAATTTAGCAAAAAAGTGCCCCGATCAACTTAACCGAGATAATTCGTATTTGGACTTTTGTGAATACAATACACAACAGTTCAGTTTCGAAGAAATCCCGGTCGAAAATGTGGTCTTATCTCTAAAATCTCTAAAAGCCTCTAAGGCTACAGGCTTAGACAAAATTCCCGCCAAATTGCTCAAAGTAGCTGCAGATATTATAGCTCCTTCTCTGACACAAATATTCAACCTCTCACTTTCTTCTCGAACCTTTATCACTGAATTTAAGCATGCAAGGGTAACGCCCATCTTTAAATCAGATGACCGCAAGCTACCCGAAAACTATCGACCAATCTCGATCCTGCCAATAATCAGTAAAGTGTTTGAGAAAGAAGTGTTTAGACAACTTTATAGCTTTCTGATGGACCAATCATTGCTTTCCAAATTTCAGTCAGGCTTCCGGCCTAAACATTCTACCCTTTCGGCACTGATACATATGTGCGATGATTGGTATCGTAACATGGACCAAGGGCATTTAACAGGCGTTGTGTTCCTTGACATTCGGAAGGCTTTCGATTCGATAAACCATTCAATTTTACTCGATAAGATGAACCGACTCGGCATTCGTGGCGGACAGTTAGAATGGTTCTCCTCGTACCTATCTGGCAGAACGCAACAATGCCAAGTAAATAATCATCTTTCCCCGCCTAAGCAAATTATATGCGGGGTGCCTCAAGGCTCAATTTTAGGTCCTTTATTATTCCTCTTATATATCAATGACCTCCCGAATTGTCTCGGAACCACAACGCCATGTATATATGCAGATGACACTCAGATATTCGCAACCTCTCCGGACCCTGATGAGCTCACAGATAAGCTTAATCTGGACCTTGCGAATATCTCAAAATGGTTATCATTGAATAAGTTACAATATCACACATCGAAAAACAAAAGTAATGTTTATTGGTTCATCCTATAACATTAAACATAAGAGTAACGATCTTCAGTCTTCTGTCTGTATTGATGGCAAAACGATTTCAAGGGTAAATTCACAGAAGTGCCTTGGCGTTGAAATTGATGAAAATTTGAAATTCGATAAGCACATTGAAAATGTGTGTAAAAAAGCCAGTGCAGGGATAGGCGCAATTCGACGTATTAAACCATTTGTCCCGGCCAGCTCGCTTGAGAGCGTCTATAGATGTCTTGTTCAGCCTTATCTAGATTATTGCGCGCCAGTTTGGGATACCTGTGGAAAGACCCTCGCAGATAAACTCCAAAAGCTGCAGGCACGTGCAGCACGTGTAGTAACTGGCGCGAGGTATGAACAGAGGTCTGTAGACGTTCTCCGAGGGCTGGGATGGCAATCTTTGAATAAAAGGCAAATAAATCTAAAATCGATTTTGATGTATAAAATCTTAAACGATCAAAGCGCGCCAACCTTACGAAATTTATTTCTCAAGACTGAAGACCGCCAAGATAGATATAACCTCCGAAGCAGGGATACAGACCTAGCACTCCCAAAACCTAAGACCAACTTCCTGAAACGCAGTTTCAGCTATAGTGGAGCAATGCTATGGAACAGTCTTAGTAAAGCGACCAAACAGGCTAATACATTGGCCTCTTTCAAGCGTTTGCTGAAAAGGGATGCCGAATGATGGTGCACTGTGCTTTCGGGGATTCTTAATAGTTCTATGTTTTAATTGTATTGTCTTTTTTTATCTTTGTAACCTATGTACTCTTTTTTTTTGTCAACGCCCCATTTGGAAATCAGTGTGTGCACAATGCACCATTGAAATGGCCAGCGTTGTAAAATAAAGCTGTATGTATGTATGTATGTAATTCGACGTGTACAGCCGCTCATAAAAGGTTTTCTGGGAATTCAAAATTTCTTCAGGGTTGGAGATATCGGTATCGTCGAAACAGAGGCAGAGCTTTGTAATGTGTTTCCTGTGAAAGCTTCTTTTTTCTAGACTGTAAAAAAAACTTTGTGTTTTTTTCACCTTTTTCATACCACCTAATTTTACTGCGCATAACTGAGACCTTTGTTTTGGTGTATAATATTTCATCAAGCTTCTTTTCACACCATCAATTCTGATCATGAGAGCAGATTTGACTTCGCAATCTACCAAATCATCCAAACGCTTCTGGAGGTGATTTAACTCTCTTAATAATTCATTTTCCTGATTCCGGCATTTCTTTAGTTTTTGTTTTGAATATCGTATGGAGAACTGTGCGAATTCCATTTTAAGCATGTCCCAATAACGGCCTTTATCCTTTTTAGCAGCGTGATGCTTTTCTCGAAACAATTCCAGGTTTTCGCGGAGCGAGTCAGTATATTTATCATCATTTAGTTAAGAACAATTAAATTTCCAGTACCCAGGCCCTCTCTTATTTTGTTGTTCAGGGCTAAGAAGCTCAAAGCACACAGCTGAATGGTCGGAAAGGGAAGGCGAAGAATTCGCAATTGCTTACAATGCTTGTCAAGTGATCAGTAAAGAAAATATAATCTAGACGGCACTTTATCGATTGGCTCTTATTCCTCCAGGTAAACTCTTTAACGCCTGGATTCACAGTGGCGAAAAGCTGCCCAAAAAAGTTCGAAATAAAAAATTCAAACTTTCGCGCGCCTATCCCGCAGTGCATTCTGGGAGTCTCCCCAAGCTCGAGGAGGTCTTTTTTGACCGAAAAAAACTGAGTCATCAGTCGCCTGCTGCAAGACAATCAGGCAGCCATGTTTTTGCGTTGATCTTGACGGTGAAAACAAGACCAAAATCATTGATTTCGAGCATCAAACGGCAGAGATATGGAAATGGTAAGTTGGAGTAGTTCAGTAGTCATTGTTTTAGTTACATTTTAGCTTAACGCCTTTGAAATTTTGCCAGATTTTTCGATATTCGCTGCATATCTTGAAATTTCAAAACCATACGATTGTAGTATGATTGTCACTAATGCTTGGTGTTAAATATCAGTTTTCTCCTCCGTTTGGCAAAAAAATTCAACCAGCGGGTTTGTATTACGCTCGTAATATAACACTCTTGTCTCTTGTATCATAAGTAGGTGCGGTTCACTTGACTTAGATTTAAGAAAGAAGTGCACGAATAATTCATATTACGATCACGAAATGGCAGACTGTTGACACCACCTATTATGTGTTATGATACAACGGATATGGGACCTGTAATAGCTCATATAGCTAAGTAGTTCTGGTAGCTTTACTGCCTCACTAGGTAGCTCTGGTAGCTCTAGTAGCTCTAGTAGCACTAGTAGCTCTAAAGGCTATAGGTACGTAGCTCTAGTAGCTGTAGTAGCTCTAGTAGCTACAGTAGCTGTGGTAGCTTTAGTAGCACTGGTAGCTATAGTAGCACTTGTAGCTCTAGTACCACTGGTAGCTATAGTAGCACTGGTAGCTCTAGCAGCACTAGTAGCTATAGTAGCTATAGTAGCACTGGTAGCTCTAGCAGCACTAGTAGCTATAGTAGCTATAGTAGCACTGGTAGCTCTAGTAGCACTGGTAGCTGTAGTAGCTCTGGTAGCTATAGTAGCACTGGTAGCTGTAGTAGCTCTGGTAGCTATAGTAGCTGTAGTAGCACTGGTAGCTATAGTAGCACTGATAGCTATAGTAGCTGTGGTAGCTCTGGTAGCTATAGTAGCACTGGTAGCTGTAGTAGCACTGGTAGCTGTAGTAGCACTGGTAGCTATAGTAGCACTGGTAGCTATAGTAGCTGTGGTAGCTCTGGTAGCTCTAGTACCACTGGTAGCTGTAGTAGCTCTAGTAGCACTGGTAGCTATAGTAGCTCTAGTAGCACTGGTAGCTCTAGTAGCACTGGTAGCTATAGTAGCACTCGTAGCTATAGTAGCACTCTGGTAGCTCTAGTAGCACTGGTAGCTATAGTAGCACTGGTAGCTCTAGTAGCACTGGTAGCTCTAGTAGCACTGGTAGCTGTAGTAGCACTGGTAGCTATAGTAGCACTGGTAGCTCTAGTAGCACTGGTAGCAATAGTAGCACTGGTAGCAGTGGTAGCTCTAGTAGCACTGGTAGCTATAGTAGCACTGGTAGCTGAAGTAGCACTGGTAGCTATACTAGCACTGGTAGCAATAGTAGCTCTGGTAGCTATAGTAGCACTGGTAGATGTAGTAGCTCTGGTAGCTACAGTAGCTGTAGTAGCACTAGTAGCTATAGTAGCACTTGTAGCTATAGTAGCTGTGGTAGCTCTGGTAGCTATATAGTAGCACTGTAGCTATAGTAGCACTGGTAGCTCTAGTAGCACTGGTAGCTCTAGTAGCACTGGTAGCTCTAGTAGCACTGGTAGCTGTAGTAGCACTGGTAGCTATAGTAGCACTGGTAGCTCTAGTAGCACTGGTAGCAATAGTAGCACTGGTAGCAGTGGTAGCTCTAGTAGCACTGGTAGCTATAGTAGCACTGGTAGCTGAAGTAGCACTGGTAGCTATAGTAGCACTGGTAGCAATAGTAGCTCTGGTAGCTATAGTAGCACTGGTAGATGTAGTAGCTCTGGTAGCTACAGTAGCTGTAGTAGCACTGGTAGCTATAGTAGCACTGGTAGCTATAGTAGCACTTGTAGCTATAGTAGCTGTGGTAGCTCTGGTAGCTATATAGTAGCACTGTAGCTATAGTAGCACTGGTAGCTCTAGTAGCACTGGTAGCTATAGTAGCACTCGTAGCTATAGTAGCACTCTGGTAGCTCTAGTAGCACTGGTAGCTATAGTAGCACTGGTAGCTCTAGTAGCACTGGTAGCTGTATTAGCACTGGTAGCTATAGTAGCACTGGTAGCTCTAGTAGCACTGGTAGCAATAGTAGCACTGGTAGCAGTGGTAGCTCTAGTAGCACTGGTAGCTATAGTAGCACTGGTAGCTGAAGTAGCACTGGTAGCTATAGTAGCACTGGTAGCAATAGTAGCTCTGGTAGCTATAGTCACACTTGTAGATGTAGTAGCTCTGGTAGCTATAGTAGCTGTAGTAGCACTGGTAGCAATAGTAGCACTGGTAGCTATAGTAGCACTTGTAGCTATAGTAGCTGTGGTAGCTCTGGTAGCTATATAGTAGCACTGGTAGCTATAGTAGCACTGGTAGCTCTAGTAGCACTGGTAGCTATAGTAGCACTGGTAGCTGTAGTAGCTCTGGTAGCTCTAGTAGCTCTGGTAGCTCTGGTAGCTATAGTAGCACTGGTAGCTCTGGCAGCTCTAGAAGCTATAGTAGCACTAGTAGCTATAGTAGCACTGGTAGTTCTAGTAGCTATATTAGCACTGGTAGCTCTGGTAGCTCTAGTAGCACTGGTAGCTACAGTAGCACTAGTAGCTATAGTAGCACTGCTAGCTATAGTAGCACTCGCACAAATTACAATTATTCAGAGGAAAATAGTTTCTACTTACAACCAGGGTGCCAGCCCGATGTTCGATCACAGAACTACCACTGCTACTACAGCTACCAGTGCTACTAGAGCTACCAGTGCTACTAGAGCTACCAGAGCTACCAGTGCTAATATAGCTACTAGAACTACCAGTGCTACTATAGCTACTAGTGCTACTATAGCTTCTAGAGCTGCCAGAGCTACCAGTGCTACTAGAGCTACCAGAGCTACCAGCGCTACTAGAGCTACCAGTGCTACTATAGCTACCAGTGCTACTAGAGCTACCAGTGCTACTATATAGCTACCATTGCTACTAGAGCTACCAGTGCTACTATATAGCTACCAGTGCTACTAGAGCTACCAGTGCTACTTTAGCGACCAGTGCTACTAGAGCTACCAGAGCTACTAGAGCTACCAGTGCTACCAGTGCTACCAGTGCTACCAGTGCTACTAGAGCTACCAGAGCTACCAGAGCTACTAGAGCTACCAGTGCTACTAGAGCTACCAGTGCTACAAGACCTACCAGTGCTACCAGTGCTACTAGAGCTACCAGAGCTACTAGAGCTACCAGTGCTACTAGAGCTACCAGTGCTACTAGAGCTACTAGTGCCGCTGAAACTACTTGTGCTACTATAGCTACTAGTGCTACTATAGCTACCAGTGCTACTAGAGCTACTAGAGCTACCAGTGCTACCAGTGCTACCAGTGCTACCAGTGCTACCAGTGCTACCAGTGCTACTAGAGCTACCAGAGCTACTAGAGCTACTACTGCTACTAGAGCTACAAGTGCTACTAGAGCTACCAGAGCTACTAGAGTTACTAGTACTACTAGAGCTACCAGAGTTACTAATGCTACCAGTGCTACCAGTGCTACTAGAGCTACCAGAGCAACTAGAGCTACTAGTGCTACTAGAGCTACCAGTGCTACTAGAGCTGCCAGAGCTACTAGAGCTACCAGTGCTACTAGAGCTACAAGAGCTACTAGAGCTACTAGTGCTACAAGAGCTACTAGTGCTACAAGAGCTACCAGAGCTACTAGAGCTACTACAGCTACCAGTGCTACCAGTGCTACCAGTGCTACTAGAGCTACCAGAGCAACTAGAGCTACTAGTGCTACTAGAGCTACCAGTGCTACTAGAGCTACCAGAGCTACTAGAGCTACTAGAGCTACTAGAGCTGCCAGTGCTACTAGAGCTACCAGAGCTACTAGAGCTACTAGTGCTACAAGAGCTACCAGAGCTACTAGAGCTACCAGTGCTACCAGTGCTACCAGTGCTACCAGTGCTACCAG
The DNA here is from genome assembly GCA_033964015.1 of Scolanthus callimorphus. Taxonomy (NCBI): domain Eukaryota; kingdom Metazoa; phylum Cnidaria; class Anthozoa; order Actiniaria; family Edwardsiidae; genus Scolanthus; species Scolanthus callimorphus. Next base: position 20,705,349 of record CM066912.1, on the reverse strand, counting down.
TGCTACTAGAGCTACCAGAGCTACCAGAGCTACTAGAGCTACTAGTGCTACTAGAGCTACCAGTGCTACTAGAGCTACCAGAGCTACCAGAGCTACTAGAGCTACTAGTGCTACTAGAGCTACCAGAGCTACTAGAGCTACTAGAGCTACCAGTGCTACAAGTGCTACCAGTGCTACCAGTGCTACTAGAGCTACCAGAGCTACTAGAGCTACTAGAGCTACCAGTGCTACTAGAGCTACCAGTGCTACCAGTGCTACCAGTGATACCAGTGATACTAGAGCTACCAGAGCTACTAGAGCTACTAGAGCTACTAGTGCTACTAGAGCTACCAGTGCTACTAGAGCTACCAGAGCTACTAGAGCTACTAGAGCTACCAGAGCTACCAGTGCTACCAGTGCTACTAGAGCTACCAGAGCTACTAGAGCTACTAGAGCTACTAGTGCTACTAGAGCTACCAGTGCTACTAGAGCTACTAGAGCTACCAGAGCTACTAGTGCTACTAGAGCTACCAGTGCTACTAGAGCTACCAGAGCTACTAGAGCTACTAGTGCTACAAGAGCTACCAGAGCTACCAGTGCTACCAGTGCTACGAGTGCTACCAGTGCTACCAGTGCTACTAGAGCTACCAGAGCTACTAGAGCTACTAGTGCTACTGGAGCTACTAGTGCTACTAGAGCTACCAGTGCTACTAGAGCTACTAGAGCTACCAGAGCTACGAGAGCTACTAGTGCTACTAGAGCTACCAGTGCTACTAGAGCTACCAGAGCTACTAGAGCTACTAGTGCTACAAGAGCTACCAGAGCTACCAGTGCTACCAGTGCTACCATTGCTACTAGAGCTACCAGAGCTACTAGAGCTACTAGTGCTACAAGAGCTACTAGAGCTACCAGTGCTACTAGAGCTACTACTGCTACTAGAGCTACCAGTGCTACTAGAGCTACCAGAGCTACTAGAGTTACTAGTGCTACTAGAGCTACCAGAGCTACTAATGCTACCAGTGCTACCAGTGCTACTAGAGCTACCAGAGCAACTAGAGCTACTAGTGCTACTAGAGCTACCAGTGCTACTAGAGCTACCAGAGCTACTAGAGCTACTAGAGCTACCAGTGCTACTAGAGCTACCAGAGCTACTAGAGCTACTAGTGCTACAAGAGCTACTAGTGCTACAAGAGCTACCAGAGCTACTAGAGCTACCAGTGCTACCAGTGCTACCAGTGCTACCAGTGCTACCAGTGCTACTAGAGCTACCAGAGCAACTAGAGCTACTAGTGCTACTAGAGCTACCAGTGCTACTAGAGCTACCAGAGCTACTAGAGCAGCTACTAGAGCTACTAGAGCTACCAGTGCTACTAGAGCTACCAGAGCTACTAGAGCTACTAGTGCTACAAGAGCTACCAGAGCTACTAGAGCTACCAGTGCTACCAGTGCTACCAGTGCTACTAGAGCTACCAGAGCTACCAGAGCTACTAGAGCTACTAGTGCTACTAGAGCTACCAGTGCTACTAGAGCTACCAGAGCTACTAGAGCTACTAGAGCTACCAGTGCTACAAGTGCTACCAGTGCTACCAGTGCTACTAGAGGTACCAGAGCTACTAGAGCTACCAGTGCTACTAGAGCTACCAGTGCTACCAGTGCTACCAGTGATACCAGTGATACTAGAGCTACCAGAGCTACTAGAGCTACTAGAGCTACTAGTGCTACTAGAGCTACCAGTGCTACTAGAGCTACCAGAGCTACTAGAGCTACTAGAGCTACTAGTGCTACTAGAGCTACCAGAGCTACCAGTGCTACCAGTGCTACTAGAGCTACCAGAGCTACTAGAGCTACTAGAGCTACTAGTGCTACTAGAGCTACCAGTGCTACTAGAGCTACTAGAGCTACCAGAGCTACTAGAGCTACTAGTGCTACTAGAGCTACCAGTGCTACTAGAGCTACCAGAGCTACTAGAGCTACTAGTGCTACAAGAGCTACCAGAGCTACCAGTGCTACCAGTGCTACTAGAGCTACCAGAGCTACTAGAGCTACTAGTGCTACTAGAGCTACTAGTGCTACTAGAGCTACCAGTGCTACCAGTGCTACTAGAGCTACTAGAGCTACCAGAGCTACTAGTGCTACTAGAGCTACCAGTGCTACCAGAGCTACTAGAGCTACTAGTGCTACAAGAGCTACCAGAGCTACCAGTGCTACCAGTGCTACCATTGCTACTAGAGCTACCAGAGCTACTAGAGCTACTAGAGTTACTAGTGCTACAAGAGCTACTAGTGCTACAAGAGCTACCAGAGCTACTAGAGCTACCAGTGCTACCAGTGCTACCAGTGCTACCAGTGCTACCAGTGCTACCAGTGCTACCAGTGCTACCAGTGCTACTAGAGCTACTAGTGCTACTAGAGCTACCAGTGCTACTAGAGCTACCAGGGCTACCAGAGCTACTAGAGTTACTAGTGCTACTAGAGCTACCAGAGCTACTAGAGCTACTAGAGCTACCATTGCTACCAGTGCTACCAGTGCTACCAGTGCTACCAGTGCTACCAGTGCTACTAGAGCTACCAGAGCTACTAGAGCTACCAGTGCTACTAGAGCTACCAGTGCTACCAGTGCTACCAGTGCTACCAGTGCTACCAGTGATACTAGAGCTACCAGAGCTACTAGAGCTACTAGAGCTACTAGTGCTACTAGAGCTACCAGTGCTACTAGAGCTACCAGAGCTACTAGAGCTACTAGAGCTACTAGAGCTACTAGAGCTACTAGTGCTACTAGAGCTACTAGAGCTACCAGAGCTACCAGTTCTACCAGTGCTACTAGAGCTACCAGAGCTACTAGAGCTACTAGAGCTACTAAGAGCTACCAGTGCTACTAGAGCTACTAGAGCTACCAGAGCTACTACAGCTACTATAGCTACCAGTGCTACTATAGCTACCAGTGCTACTAGAGCTACCAGTGCTACTACGCACATCTACCAGAACTACTTAGCTATATGAGCTATTACAGGTCCCATATCTGTTGTATCATAACACATAATAGGTGGTGTCAACAGTCTGCCATTTCGTGATCGTATATCATGGACTCAGAACCCTTAACCGTCTTAAGACTTTTACATAATAAGTAAAGCTTAACTTAGAAAGACTGCAATAGGATTAAGGGTTAATAATCTAACTTAACTTTTCCTTTCTTTGTTATTATACCAGCACTAGTTTGAAAGATGGGGAAGCCAAGGTTTAACATAGGACTCCGAGCAAGTGAAGAAGGTTGAAAGAAATATAAAGCAAGAAAAAATTGAAGTTTTAAAAGACATCCAATTGGCAAAAGAAGAGCTACAGCAATTAAAGTCCAAGTTTGGAAGTCTGAAAAAGGAGGTAAATTAGTTATTTAACTCTTGTGTGCTAATTAGTGTCGTGGCATACAGCGCCAAGCCCTATAGCGAGTACGCCAATTTCGGCGCGCTTCGTGCGCATAGGAATGTACAGTACAGTTTTTGAGAACGTGCGCAATGGAATGTCTACGAATGTCATTAGGAAGGAAATGTATCTTAGCCAGGAGAAAGAAACTAACTCTCCCCAAAAAGACGATCTGCAGTAAAAGCATCGGAATTGTCTCAGTTCGAAAAAAGAAGGCCTTGTTATTAGGCAAGCGTGAGTTCGAAGTTACGAGGATAGAGCTTCGTCATTTGGACCCTGCTTCACGCACGTCATTTGCGATCTTTGTTTACTACACACAGCAAATGGAATTAGTTCATCTACCTTTTCTTTGAGGTTTGGTGAAATGCGTTCATGCATAAAAATTAGAGCGCGCTTCGCGCGCAACAAAAGATAATTTTTTGTAAATTGTTTTCCATTAGTTCAAACAGGGTTAATGGTTGGTTACAGGGTGGGGGTAAGCTTTTTAGAACATCGATGTTATGGGGGGTTATTTTTGCGTCGCCTTTTTAATGAGGGCGGTGCGAATTTTAACATTCAATAAATTTAGAAAACCACCGCCCTCCCCGGGGACGTAATAAACGATCGGTCCCTAAAAAAGCATGACCTTGGTGGTGCTGAATGCGGGACGTAATAATGTTTATTCATGACGCTGACAGATCTGTTTCATGTAGATGTTTGTATTTGTAGTTTCCTTTAATTATTCATTTATTGCTAAAATACCACTGTTCAATTCTTTTAGAGAGGCCTTGTACTCAATGAGATGGTGCACTTGCCCAGAGAAAACACCACGCCAACGGTGCTAAACACAACAATTCTGATGAAGCTGACCTCTCACTACATCTTTCCAAATCACGAAGGTGTGTATAGATTAAAGGAAAACAGTGCTATTAAAGATCCGGTGTCCGATAGGCGTGACAAATAGTTTTGTAGCCCATAAAACTCTATGCAAATGAGGTGATGGTAAAAGTAGTGAACTCAATCCATTTAAATCTAGTTGAATATCGATCCATCCTTTGGTCTAAAACTGATTTATATGAAGAGAAGTCATAGAACAACAAACCAATGGTGTTATTTTTAAAGTTACATACAACATACTTGTTGCCTCAATTCAGATAATATAATTATTCCTTTCATACTTTTGCTAGTAATTCTGCACATGCACTTGGTTGAGTGAGAAAAGTTTCACTGTTGTAAACAATCAAAAGTAATTATCACATGGTTTGAATTGGGAGGCAACAAGATGTAAATTCACCAGTTTGCTCTATTGATTTTGTTCAGATCATGTCAATATTTTTTCTTGTCCAGGCGCAGAGAAATAAACGTCTTTCACTTATGGGCATATCGCTTCCTATAAATCCAACCCTACGTCCTTGTCGTGGGAGGCGGAAACGGGTAATGCCGGCTAACAGGGCTCTGGTAAAACCTGGTAGGCCAATCACCTGCTAGGCGGATATCTTATTACGGAAACATTGACGAATACTACTACCGACGTCTTGGTAAGAGGAGGCCCTTCAAGGAGCATGACGCAGCAGGGGAAAAGCCAAAAGGAACCTCGGCGGCCGATCAGCCTTCTCACACCTAGACAAACAACCAAGATTGGTACTTGGAACGTTAGATCTATGTACCAGACAGGGAAAACATCAATAATCGCAGCAGAAATGAGAAGATACAACTTACAAGTCCTTGGTCTCAGCGAAGTCCGGTGGACGAAATCGGGTAAGTTGAAGCTCGCCACAGGGGAGACTCTGCTATACTCTGGGCACGAGGACCAGAATGCTCCACATACCGAAGGAGTTGCGTTTATGATCTCCAAGCACGCCCAAAAGTCGTTAATTAGTTGGGAACCGATTAACTCGAGGCTGATTACTGCATGTTTCAAGACCACGCACCGCAGGATCAAGGTACGGGTCATCCAGTGCTACGCACCAACCAACGAGGCAGAAGAGTCGGTAAAAGAGGAATTTTACAACACATTGCAAGGTCTTATCACCAGACAAAAAGAGAAAGAGCTAACAATCCTTATGGGAGATTTAAACGCCAAGATAGGTTCGGTGAACATAGGATACGAGCTTGTCATGGGAAAACATGCCCTTGGGGAGATGAACGAAAATGGGGAGTTATTTGCAGATTTGTGCGCCAACAACGAGCTCGTCATAGGTGGAAGTATTTTCCCACATAAGAAGATACACAAAGCAACCTGGCGGTCCCCAGATAACATCACGGAAAATCAAATAGATCACTTGTGCATCACCCGTAAGTTTAGAAGATCACTTAATGATGTCAGAGTCATGAGGGGAGCAGACACCGGCAGCGACCACCATCTCTTAGTAGCGACCATAAAATTGAAGCTCAAAAGATGTTATGTTCAGCGGCAGTCTAGAGTTAAGTATAACGTTGCAAACCTTGAAGATCAACCAATTGCGGAAGCCTTCCAGATAAACTTAAAGAACAGGTTTCAGGCCCTTCAGAACATCGAAGAAGAAGATGGTACAATTGACACGCATTGGCAACACCTGAAGAACGCGTGGATGACTACCTGCGAAGATACACTGGGAAAGAAACAGACCCGGCACAAGGAATGGATATCAGCGGAGACCCTGCGTAAAGTACAAAAGAGGAAGTCAAAAAAAGACCTGCTGAATAATTGCAGAACACGCGCCGCGAAGAAGCAGGCCCAGCAAGAATACTCTGCGGCCCATCAGGCAGTAAGAAGGAGCGCAAGGAACGACAAGAGAGAATACATCGAGAACTTAGCGAAACAAGCCGAGGAAGCAGCGACAAAGGGAAATATGAAAGACCTTTGCCACACTACTAAGAAGTTAGCTGGGACGTTTCACCAGGCAAATCACACGATCAAGGACAAACAAGGTAACATCCTGACTACCACAGAGGAACAGTTAAAGCGTTGGGTCGAACATTTTAGCGAGGTTCTAAATAGACCACCTCCCGCCGAAGAAATGGACATTCCAGAGACGGAACATCCATTACCAGTGGACTGTAGTATACCATCCAGAACAGAGATTAAAGGTGCAGTAAAGAAGCTGAAAAATGGCAAGGCAGCAGGCACAGACAATATCCCGGCAGAAGTGCTAAAAGCAGATATCTCCACAAACACTGCCGTACTTTACAATCTCTTTGAAGCCATCTGGGAAGAGGAGGAAGTACCAGCTGAATGGAAGGAAGGCCTCATTGTTAAACTACCTAAGAAGGGCAACCTCCGGGACTGCGATAATCACAGAGGAATCACCTTGCTTTGTGTACCGAGCAAAGTGTTCAACAGAATTATGCTGGAGCGCCTTAGGGTAGCGGCGGACGAGAATCTAAGGGATCATCAGGCAGGCTTCAGACAATCAAGATCATGTGCAGATCAGATAGCAACCCTCCGCATCATTATCGAGCAGTCTATCGAATGGAACTCCTCCTTGTACATAAACTTTGTGGACTACCAGAAGGCCTTTGACAGCTTGGATCGCACCTTTCTATGGAAGTTACTAAAACATTATGGCATTCCACAAAAGTTTATCAATATCATCAAGAACTCTTATAATGGTACTACCTGTCGAATTATCCACGAAGGTCAGTTGTCGCAGAGCTTTGAAGTGAGATCAGGAGTCAGACAAGGGTGTCTTCTGTCACCATTCCTATTTCTTCTCGCGATTGACTGGATAATGAAAACATCTACATCTGGCCAGAGGAATGGAATACAATGGGCGCTAACCCAACAGCTGGATGACCTTGATTACGCTGACGACATCGCCTTGCTATCCCATTCAAGTTCTCAAATGCAGAGCAAAACAACCTTTGTGGCAGAAACATCTAAGAAAGCAGGCCTTCTCATCAGTGACAAGAAAACCAAAGTCATGAAAATTAATTCCACTGCCAACAGGAAGATCACCGTTGACGGATTCGACATCGAGGAGGTAGAGTCCTTCACTTATCTAGGAAGCGTTGTTGACACATGTGGAGGTACGGATGCAGATGTTTCAGCTAGAATCAACAAAGCACGAGGTGTGTTCAATTCCCTAAAGAAGATCTGGAGCTCTTCCGAAATATCTTCAGCAACTAAGATACGTATTTTCAACTCGAATGTCAAGGCAGTCTTGTTATATGGAGCAGAGACCTGGCGAATGACAGTGAAGACAATGAAGAAACTACAAACATACACCAATCATTGCCTTCGCAGGATTCTTAAGATACACTGGACAGACAAGGTCACAAATGAGGAGCTTTGGGATAGAGCAAACCAACTACCAATCGTGACGCAGGTGAGGAAGCGCAAGTGGACCTGGTTGGGTCACACCCTTAGACGTCCCCCAGGCAGCATCACCAGACAAGCCCTGCGGTGGAATCCTCAAGGCAAGAGGGGAAGGGGTCGCCCTAGAAACACCTGGAGGAGGGATACGGAGAAAGAAATGAAGAAACTAGGACTGAATTGGAGGGAGATGGAACATCTGGCTAAGAATAGGAGACAATGGAGGAATTTTGTCAATGGTCCATGCTCCAACTTGGAGCTAAGGGCTTAAGTAAAGTAAGTAGTTGGGCATATCACTTCACATTTCAGATCATGTGGCATTCATTTTAATAATTTTTCTTTGTTTGGCATGCTTCAATATTCATTTATCCTTTGATGCGTAGCATAAACAAAGAAAGAACACTCATGGGAATGCCTATTGATCTGAAAATGGAAAAACATAACTGTCATTTATGTCCCTGCCTTTCTTAGATGAAGTGGAATAAAAGGCTTCACATTTCAAACCTGAGGCATCCATTGAGCTAAAACTGGGTAAATGACAGAAACAAATACCGTTTGCTAGCATTAATTATGCATGCCAGTAAATCTACCTGTACATGATATACTCTTAAATGCTTTCTCTAGGAGAAAGACATTACAGCTTGGAAGGATAATACATTCCACTACAAACCGCACATCAGAGGAACAAAACCGAGATGCAAGGGCTGGCCTTTGGCTGACATTGAGCAATTGTAAAAGTAATAAAGAACTTTCAAGCTATATCAGATGCCCTTGCAGGGTTAGCAATAATATTTTGCCAGATATTGTCAATAAGAAGATAGTAGCCTATGAAAAAAAAATGGAAAACACTGTAATATCTGTGAAAGTATTTTTATAGTGGAGGGCTAATGACTAGACGTAAATATGAAAAAGTGACTAAGGTTTCTTCTAATGTTTACAAGGGTTCAGGGAAAGGAAAAGGAAAGAAGCATGTTACAAAACACCGCCAAACCTTTGGAAAGCATTTTTTTCTGCCAATATTTATTGAGTATAAAAACCTGGCACATTTCCTTAGATCACATAATAACATTCCCAGCAACTTTTTAATGAGTTTGGCTGTGGCTTAGGGCTCAATACCATGCAGGGCCGTGAGGCCAAACACCAGAAAATTAAGCAGTTTGCTGATCATGCCACCCACAAAACAGGTGGGAAAAAGTATTCCAGCACGAATATATGCAGTTGGTTTGGCTTCGGAGAGTGACCCACGTGACTGCTACAGCAAAAGCAAACAGGAATACATTCCTAAAAATGTCATTGACCACCCTGACAAAACCTGTTACTGTGGCCTTCCTAAAGTGGAATGCCATTTTTGTAACTCTCCTTTACAGCGCGAGAAGCCCAAGTATGGCCACCCGGTAATTAATTCGCATACTTTCGCGTTAGCCAATCACAGGCGGGGGTTATTACAAGTGAGCCGGGCTCAAACCGCAAAACTGCTCGAGTCACGATGAGTGTTCAAGTCATGAAATACAGCGAAACTTCCTTGGTTTTCTATTTGCTGTATTTGCTCTGAACGTATAAAAGTTATCCAAGCTGAAATCAAATATAAAATGTCCGTTTTCTTGCGGGTCAAGTACTAGAAAGACAAAGTAAACAGGTGTAGTCGGAAATCAAAGCGCGCGAGAAAACCTGTCGACTGAGTTTGTCTCCCGCTAGTCGGAGGTCAAATTATTCGCCAGCATTTTCCATTTATGCTTGGCACTAAACCTGCATCGATAACAATTTATATAATTTAGAAATGAATTGAGAAATTTCCTTTCGAAAAACATATTGACCATTTTCCGAAAGAGAATAGTTTCTTGTTCGCGAATAATTTGACATCTGATAGACAACTCAGTAGGCGGGTTCTTGCAAGTTTAGATCGCAATGTGAGTTTATTTATCATCCCAGGATCTGAAAAGTAAATTGCTATTTTTTGAACATTATAATTTGTAAGATTCTAAGCTCATTTCTAAATTATATAAATTATTACATGTATCGATCCCTGCAGGTTTAGTGCCGAATATAAGGGAAATGCGGGCGAATGATTTGACCTCCGACTAGCGGAGAGACAAACTCAGTCGACGGCTTTTCGTGCTTGACCCGCCAGAAAACGGACATCAGCTTAGTTAACTTTTAGCCGCTCAGAGCAAATAGAAAACCTAGGAAGTTTCGCTGTATTTCATGACTTGAACACTCATCGTGACTCGAGCAGTTTTGTGGTTTAAGCCCGGCTCACTTGTAAAAAAAAAACCCGCCTGTGATTGGCTAACGCGGGCGAAAGTATGCGAATAATTATCGAGTGGCCATACTTGGGCTTCTCGCGCTGTAATGGATGTGGTAAAGGCCTGTGTAACTTAGTAGAGTTAATCCAGAATGCAAAAGTCATGTAAGTAATTATTGCAAGTGAGAAGTATTTCAGAAGTTTTTTAAGCTAAGCCCAAGAAAGTGCTTTTATTTATCACTTGTGCAGAAATATTGAAAGCTAGAACAAAATACAGTTTTACTTTGTACAGTATTTATTACATATGTATTTATCATGCCAATGAGCTTTGAAATAAGGAGTTTGATTATTTTTGTTGAAGTGTATTCCTATTTAAAACAGGAAGGTTTTAGCTTAGCCCAAGAAATAGTTTTTTTATCACTTGTGCAGAAATATTGAAAGCTAGAACAATAAAGTTTTACTTTGTGCAGTATTATTATGCCAATGAAATAAAGCAATAATTATTTGATTATTTTTGTTGTATGTTATCAGCACAGGCAGAGCTTTTTATCACTTGTGCAGAAATGTTGAAAGCTAGAACAAATACTGTTTTACTAGTAGAGTATTTATTATGCAAGTGAGCTTTGAATAAAAAAGTACTTGATTAATTTTGTTGTACATGTATATTATCAGCTCAGGGTCATCTCAGGGTCATCTCAGGGTCATCAGCCTTGCAGTTCCCTGATGAACAACTGTTTTTAAGAAGAAATTAGAACTTGAGTTCATACACAATCATTCTCTGTATTAGTAATGCCATGAAATGACTTCTTAATGCTGTGGTACTCCACTTTCATTCCAGAATCCAAAGTGAGCTTTGAAAACAAGTGTTTGATTATTTCTGTTGAATGTTATCAGAACAGGTTCATCTTGGCTAACAATCAGTCTTGCAGTTCCCTGGCGGATATCTTTCTTTATAAAACCCTTTGCTGTTTCTCTATTTCCTGTGGCTCTTGTTAGAACAAAGAGAAGCTTTCTTGATTCACTACAGTGCACAGTCTTCGTTTGATATTTTTGCACCATTGGTGTAGCTCCCTCTGCACCATCGGAAAGACTTTGACAACTCTCCTTCGATTGCTGTTGCCTTGCCAAAACACTCTTGTTTTACTGAGGGGATCAGCTTCGAAAGCTTCTGAAATACTTTCTCGCTCGCAACAAATTCCTGATGATTAAAGCCCAGATTTAAACAGTACTCGTATTCGGCATTTTTCAACTTCTTTTCTATGAATGCCCCTAGTAAGTTCTTTATCCGCCATGTTGAATTTCTGAACACAGCCTCGTTTGCGTGCGCGAAACTTAACTTCAACTTCAACTTCAACTTTATTATATCTTTTTTAAAATTACAAAGACAGGCACACCGCCTGCAAATAGCATAGCTAGTCGAGGCAGGCGGTGAGAGGACAAAGAAGCAGAGAGAGACGAAGGGTAAAAATGTGAAAGAAAGAAAAAAACGCTAATAACAAGCGAAAAAGAGAAGGATGTAAATAGTTCAAAGTTTCAGAAATAGAAAATAACAATTCTTTGATTTTATTCATTTCATTAATTAATATAGAAATATCAGCATAACTATCCTGTTCTTCCAGGATACTAAACAGCATTCTTTGAAGTTCTTTTTTGAAAAGAGGCTTTGGCGAGCTTTTGATGTCTTGAGAGATACTGTTCCAAATTTTTGCTCCAATCACAGAAAAAGAGTTCTTGTGCTGGTTTATCCTAGAGAAATTAATGTAATAATTATCTGAAGACGACGATCTGGTTTGATATTGATGTTTTAGTAAGTGTAAAGAGTTCTGAGATATTAGGCGGTGCAGAATCATTGAAGACATCATACATTATAAATGACGAAGCAAGTTATTTACAGAGATTCAGAGGAGCCTCGATTTCGTGCTCGACATAAGTTTTGAGACTTTTCGCCACTGTGTTAAGCTTTCTCCAGATATCAATAAGATATTGATAAGACTTACATCGAGCTTACAGGAGACGAGTTCAAGTCTAGATACAGGAACCGTACACATTCCTTTAGGAACAAAAACAAAGGCAACGCAACTGAGTTGAACAAATACATCTGGACCCTAAAAGAGAACATTAGAATACACCCTTAGTTGGAAAATTATAGCCCGCGCCAGCCATACACTAACATTAGCAAACGCTGCAATTTATGTTTACTAGAGAAATACTTTATAATCTGCATGCCTATATAACCTATCCACGCTTAACAAAAGAAGTGAGCTTGTGTCCACGCGTGCTGCGTGGATACATTTGTTTGGCCAACGTCATCACTTGCAACTGGGTTTTTGAATAGAACCAGGTAGTAACTGTTTAAAGATATGTTTCGATTGACTTTCCCTTGGTGAAATAGATTTCGTAGGATATAAATCACTAACAGATGTCGATGATGGGATCCCTTTGTGAACAAGTTTGCAATCATGCTGTCATTCCCAGTTTCAATCATTGATCGTCAATGACCATGAGGTTCCGCACATTCAAAACACGTCAAAGTACGAGTCTTGCTAAATGTTTGTTGGGAGTCCATTTACGAATGCTATTTGTGGCATAGACATGGCTAAGGTGGTGTAGGCTGGTTGCCACTAAGCATAGCACCAGACTATGCGTTGCGGGGGGGGGGGGGGGGGGGGGGGGTATTCTCCAGTAGTTTTCCTACCCAAACAGTTTTTCCACTTCTATTCCCGCCACCATACTGATGAAAGGATGTTGGAGTTGAAAGCGACCGCAATCAGAGGACTTGCTCAATACATAACTCTCTGGCAGAAAGTGGCCATTTGGTGATGAGAATGCCTGTGGCGTTTAAGGTTATCACTTCTGGTAAATTCTCTTCCACATTGAGGACAGTTATGTGACATGTCTTCTCTATGAAGGCCAACGTTATATGCTCAGAAGCTCTTGCTTAACTACTCTTATATACCTTTCTTCCACCTTCATCCTCCTCACTCTCGTCTCCTCCTGCTCCTCCTCAGTCCCTCATCCTCCTCACAAAATAGTCCACCTCATCTTCAATACCTCCTCCTCCTCTCCTCCTCCTCACTACTTCCTCTTCACTACCTCCTCCAATCACTACCTCCTACTCTTCACTACCTCCTCCTCCTCACTACCTCCTCTTCTTCACTACCTCCTCCTCCTCCTCACTACCTCCTCCTCCTCACTTATCTCTTCATCCTCAGTCCTATCAACACCTCCTCATCAACTCTTAGCCAATCAGAGCACCCGAAAAACAATGGATCAATTTGAAAACAAAAGAAAACGGGGAGCAAAGGCTCTCGGTTGGTGATGGACCTTTTTAAAAGAGGCCATGTCAGCCACTCCTTTGTTATTGTTTTCGTTCGATATCAGAAGACGAATTACGTGTGAAATCTCTCAATCAACATCTAAAAACAACGTTTCAGATTTCATTTACCAAATTCAATCGAGAACATTGCTCTATATTTTCTAAATCAGCCAATGGCACGTTGCTATGCTGTCTAAATGGCGGCTGACACATGTAGTCCAGTCATTTTGTGAAATGACCTAGCATTAATTGCAACAGAAAGTTTCTCAGGGGTTTTAGGGCCATAAAGTAAGCCTAACAAACATACTAAAAGTCCTAAAAAATCCATGTAGGGGAACATCTCAATATTCAAGTTTGAAAATACGGCACAATTTTCTTTTGTTGCCGGCCATCTTGCCCTTTGTTATTAATGAGTTTTGCCGCACTTAAGTTTAGCGAAGCTTTGATTTTCTCTATACTGTACAGTATTTCCAGCTAAGTGTTTAAATTTTAGTTGTTTAAAATGGACTCACTCGTGTTATATATACTTTGTTAGGTATGTTATTTTTGTAAACTACACTTGACTAAGAGAATTTTCGCATGTCATAATTCCAATACAGTGCCTGACTAGGAATCTTGAAACATGTTTCCATACACAAATCAACAATTCTTAGTAATGGATTCGGTTGTCAAACATCAATAGACTCTACATAAGGGGTCATTTCTATGTAAAGGAAAGCGCTAGAATATTGACCTGTTACGCGTTTCAGTCTATAACTAGATTTATCAGCGTAGAGCTCCAAGTGCCGCAAAACTCATTATAACAAAAGCCAAAATGGCCGCCAACAAAAGAAAATAAAACCTCCTAAATTTAAGTACTTTCCCGTTCTATGATTTTTAGGACTTTTGATATGTTTTCGAGGGTTACTTTCTGGCCCTAAAACCGTTGAGAAACTTTCTGTTGCAATTAGCGCTGATTTTTCATAGAATGACTGGACTAATGCTCTTTAAACTCCTGAGCACATTGAACGTTTGTTTTCCCAACATTTTTGCTGTTGCGACAAAAAAAATGTTATGTCGCTAGAAAGTGTGAACCCAACCATAATAGTTTACAGCATGACCACATCACATATAAGCAACTAACTCAGACTCCGTCTTTTATCCATAGGAAGCAAAGGTTTGTTTTAAACACTGCTCCGATAAACAGGGCACAGACATTCAGTACAAATTATAACGAAACCGCTAGCAATGATATGAAGCAGCAAAAATATGTTGAAAGCAGTCCACTATCACAGGGGGATACAAGCTTGTGCCATCCAGACACTGAAAAAGCCTTTAGTATCTTATGCAGCAGCAAACCCCCGGGGGGGGGGGGGGGGGGGGGGTCTTGCTAGAGTCATCCATAATTTTCGTACCCAGTGCTTTCCGGCTCGTCAGCTCGCAGGGGAGGCTTTGGTGACCACCATTTCATGACATTTGATGATTGGCGCAGAAATATAATTTTCTCAACGGTTCTGAAAATCTCGCGCTTGCGTTAGTAGCTATCAACAGAGCCTCCCGCAAGCGATTGCTTGGCGCGGATTACGTGGTCTTGAAATAGCGACTGACTATTTCGGGCCTAAAAAATTATAGAATGTGACCCACATAATTGAGCACAGCTTGTTGCCAAAATCTGCCAGTTGTATCCATTTTTGGAAACTTAATCGTAGGCAATCAAACAGGAAAACCTTATGGATCTCAAATATCTCGAGTAGAAACCCATACAAGGGAATGTTCGTGAATTATAGAAAACCACAGTGTGAATTCAAGTGTGTTAACGAATTGAAAGGGGAAGTAGAGCAATATAATGTAGGAATTTGCTTTGATGCACAATTTGAGCGTCTGCAGTGAAAGCCTTTTTAATAAACCTACGAGAGTGCTCAACATCCTTATACTATAATGAGACAGGGATGTTTTTGTGTCTATAAGAGCTCATGGTCATGATTAAACACCCAGGAGACAAGTCATAGCGAGGACATGAAGATTCCTCCAGCGTCTTCAGGCGGCCATTGAAGATCAGGTATTAGTACTTTAATCTTCCTGTTTGAGCTTGCAGTTCTGTGCTGAGTAAAGTACAATATAACTCATTAAGTGACCCGTTTTCTTTGCAACGCAGCTGTATTTAGGGTCGTTTACCAGGTGCTTCAGAGAGTGTCAACTATTCCATTTTTGTTTCTACTGATTTTGATATAAAACTTTTAGAGACATCAAATAGCACGCAAACTTATTTTGAATGTTCAGATCAAGGAATGGAATCGAGAATCTGTCGATGGAAATGAGTGTTTCAGTCTGACACGTTATAACGATAATATTTTTGAATGTTCAGATCAAGGAATGGAATCGAGAATCTGTCGATGGAAATGAGTGTTTCAGTCTGACACTACACGGGAACCTCCATAGATCGCGCGTTTTGATTGGTTCGTTATCTCGGGATATTGCCACAATATTCCGAGATCGAAAGCATTATCCCGAGATTGAGGCGCCCGAGTACAAGTGGTTCGGATATTTTCACTTTCAAAAGGAACTATCTAATTCAAAACGCAACAAAAATCGTTCTCAATTTATTAACTTATGTTGTCTCTTTAGTTATTCAAGGTGAATTAGAAATAGAATTTATTTCTTGAAAAACTTCGAAAGTTTGCTGTTCTTGTTTTTCAGTTCTTCGGAATCAGAGGTTGATGATCAACACGGTACTTTTGAGAGACGAAATGCATCACAACAACACATTAATTAAAAGCAATTTTTCTCAGTTATCAGGTAAATTTTCCGATTCTCAGATAGGCAAACATTAATAATTAATTTTTTTTATTTTAATAATTAACAATGTATGGGAGCTAGGATACCTTATTTTAGGCTTAAAAAATGGGATTTGGGTTACTGGGATGTGAAATCTTACCAACAATAGAAAAAGGGAATGGGATTGTTTTCGCCCCATGTAAAGGGTAGAAGATGGATCCCGGATCCCAGGCAAGTCTTACAACGGAAACTATGACTGCGGGGTCTCATTCCAAAAGGATCACATTGTTAGCTAGACGAGCCTTTTCCCACCCATGATTAAAACTATATCTGAGGGTTTGTAAAAACCTACCGAACGTGCAGTTGTGACGGACACAAGATATATTTGCGGAACACCGACAATGTTTCCCTGCTAGCAGAGGACTCTTTTCTCTGCATTTCGCTGGCCGAGGTTTGCGAGGAAAAGAGACCTCTGCGCTGGGTTGAAACTCGCTTTGGTCTGCCGCCGTCCACAAGCTTGGGCGGTTTGCTGACCGTTCTTGAGCCCACTATATGCGCACGCATATCTGCAGACGTTTTCCGCTGATATTATTTGAGCCCCCAGCGGAAAACGAGCCCAGCATGTGAAATTACACATGTTTGGGTAACTTCGATATGCAGGGTGCAAAATCGGGAGTTTTAAGGAAAAACTGTGGTGGAAGTGGAAAAACTGTGGTGGAAGTGCGGGGGGGGGGGGGGGGGGGCATGCCCCTGTAAGCTCCTACGGCACTGCATTGGGCAATTTATATTTTTATATGATACGTTTGGAGGGGGGGGGGGGGGGTATGCCCTTGTAAGACCCTACGGCACTGCATTGGGGATTACCAAGTCTTCCATTAATGGGACATGATGGGACTTGGGGATTTTGAGAAAACTGCAGGGAAATGGGATTGGGACCTGCTAGAGCACCCTCAGCTCGAAACCAATCAACACATAGGAATTTCTGCAGAAACCCATCCATTGGAAAAGCTTAATTTCTCTTGGTAGAAGAATGGGAAGTGTTCGGATTTCTGATAAGCTATCCATTGGAATTCCAAACACTTCCCATGCGTGTGCCTGGGGAAATTTCTGCTTTTCCATTGATGGGTTTCTGCAGAAATTCCCTGTGAAACCATTAACATTTCTGCTTATTTATCAATCAGGAAAAAAAACAGTTAACAGTTATCTCGTCGATATCAGTTAACAGCTGAAAAAATACGGAATTCTCACCAGTTAACAGTAATTTTCTAGCCGTTCATCAGTAAACAGTACCCCATTCAGACCATGTTTTCAGCGAGGCGACTCTGTAGTTCACAATCCATCATCAAAGGCACAAAATGCGAATTTATCCCTCAAATATAATCCATCCTTGCAACTTTCTAAAAACTTAAATCTTTATCGTAATCGATATTAAGGTTTTAAAAACAAGTGGTTTCAAGCGTTTTCGCTTCTCTAAACAACAGCAAGTAGCCGAATGCTTGTAGTGAAGTCTGACGTAATTTCGCGTGCGTGACAACGTCAAGCATACAGAAAGAGGCTACAAAATGTCGGCAAATGCCACATTTAGCGTCGTTCGGATATGTTTTGGAGTGTTCCCATGTAGTATATACATAGGAACATATACATAGTATATCCTCAGGCTCCATGAATAGTGGCAAATAGTCTCCTCGACCTCCGGTCTCGGGGACTATTCGCCACTATTCACTTCGCCTTCGGCGAATAATTATTAAATATCAACTTCTATTGCGCTCAACTCCTATAGATCCTGTGCGCCTTACAATTTCCTGTTAAAAATGTCTGACAGCAACTATTTTATAAAAGTAAGAATTGTTTATGTAATACGCTCTCCACTCTCCACTACGCTACTACGGTAATACGGTGCAGTTTGCTTGAAATATATTTCAGTCCCACTCTCCACTACGCTACTACGGTAATACGGTGCAGTTTGCTTGAAATATATTTCATTCCCACACTCCATTACGCTACTACAGTAATACGGTGCAGTTTGCTGGAAATATATTTCGTTCCCACTCTCCACTACGCTACTACGGTAATACGGTGCAGTTTGCTTGAAATATATTTCATTCCCACTCTCCACTACGCTACTACGGTAATACGGTGCAGTTTGCTGGGAATATATTTCATTCCCATTCTCCACTACGCTACTACGGTAATACGGAGCAGTTCGCTTGAAATAGATTTCATTCCCACTCTCCACTACGCTATTACGGTAATACTGTGCAGTTTGCTTGAAATACATTTCAGTCCCACTCTCCACTACGCTACTACGGTAATACGGTGCAGTTTGCTTGAAATATATTTCATTCCCACTCTCCACTACGCTACTACGGTAATACGGTGCAGTTTGCTGGAATATACTTCATTCACACTCTCCACTACGCTACACGGTAATACGGTGAAGTTTGCTTGAAAATATTTCATTCCCACTCTCTACTACGCAAACTACGGTAATACGGTGCAGTTTGCTGGAAATATATTTCATTCCCACTCTCCACTACGCTACTACGGTAATACGGTGAAGTTTGCTGGAAGTATATTTCATTCCACTCTCCACTACGCTACTGCGGTAATACGGTGCAGTTTGCTGAAACTATATTTCATTCCCACTCTCCACTACGCTACTACGGTGCAGTTTGCTTGAAATATATTTCATTCCCACTCTCCACTACGCTACTACGGTAATACGGTGAAGTTTGCTGGAAATATATTTCATTCCCACTCTCCACTACGCTACTACGGTAATACTGTGCAGTTTGCTAGAAATATATTTTATTCATCACAGTTTTCCGAGGTCGAGATACTCATACTTTGATCTTTACTTGTTATTGCAACCTTATCACAAGCGGTAAAAGAATGCAAGGTATGTAAGATATGCCACTACGGTACTACGGTGCTACGAGCGTAGTAGAGAAAACCTCGGTCATATTTTCGGTCTGGTATAGCTGGTTTTGAACGTTGGTGCATGCGCATAAATATCTTTTTCTCAACGGTCTACATCAAATTTCGCGCATGCGTCAGTAGCTGTTACCAGAGCCTCCCCCGCGAGGTGACGAGCGCTTCCTTACCGCGAGTTACGTGGTCTTGAAATAGCGATGGACTATTTTGGCCTAAATGACCCACATGAGCACAGCTTGTTGCGAAAATCTGCCAGTTGTGTCCATTTTGGGCAACTAATCGCGGACACGAACAGGAAAACCTTATGGAATTTCAAATCTTGAGTTGAAACTCCCATACTAGGAAATTATAGAAAACCACAATTCAAGTGTGTTAGCGAATTGAAAGGGGAAGTAGAGCAATATAATGTGCCTAGGAATTTGCTTTGATGCACAATTTGCGCTGCACTGTAGTTAAATACTTTTTCATAAACTTACGAAACTACTTACTTCAACATCCTTGGGGACACAGAGGGGATCGTTTGTGTGTCTTAAAGAGCTCATGATTAAACATCCAGGCAAGGAGTCATATAGCGAGGGCGTGAAGATTACTGCAGCGTTTTAAGGCGGCCATTGAAGATCAGGTATATTTAGTCTTTTAATCTTCCTGTCTGAGCTATCACTTGTATGCTGAGTAAAGTACAATATGACGCATTTTCTTGCAACGCAGTTTGTGTTTAATGTCTGTTCAGGTTTGTGAAGTTCGTTTTTTTCGGCTCCAACATCTCTGTGTTTAGTATAGATCTCGAAACTTTTATACCGGACTCCAAAAGGCTGTCAAACGACTGTTGTTTGTGAACCGAGTGTTTATTTATAAGAATGGCGCGCGGCTTCGTGCAACGCATCTCGTCTATACAAGAGAGTTGTAACTCAAAGAACCTTTGAATGGGATATATTGTCCACTCTAATCTTGTTGGACGCCTTTGTTGCTTTCGGCTGCGAGAATTGTTTATTTTTTTGTTTCTGTGGACGACTTAAAATGGCGCCTTTGCGAATTCGATCTTCTCGCTTACGAAAACGCTTGAATTAGATCTTCTGTCCACTTTATCATTTTCGAATAAAATGTATCCTATAACACAGTTCCCCAAGTGATACAGAAAATGGAGTGGTTTGAAGTTCCGTTGTGCAGCTCGTTGTTTTTTTGCCGGCATCCTCGAAATTGGTCTCCTCTGTTGCCGCAAAGATGTCTTCTTCCAAGATATTGGTTGTTTTCTGCTTTGATTGCAAAGCTAGGCGAGAGAAAAATGCAGGTATCTGTTGCGGCATCAGAAACTCAGCTATACAGAATAACCGCGCTTCACTTTCATTTCGTGCCCCTGCGCATATCTCTGGCGACTTTCTCTGGATCGTGCTTGTTACCAGAGAAGATACAAGGAGATGACGTCTGTTTGTTCGTAAGACGTGGAGTTAACCTAATGGCATCTTATCTGTGGTGATTCCTATATTGAATTTCGACATCAAGTACGATTTCTGCTTGTCAGTAAACCGCTCTCCTTCTTTTGATTCCTTGAGCGCCCATCCCATAGCCTTAGGTAGGGCATCTTCACAAGACGAGGGCTCAACACTGGACAAGGTTTGGATGATTCCAGCTCCTTCTCTAGGTGCCTGGCGTACTCTTCCTTGGCCACATTCTAAAACCGTCTTGCGCTCTACAGCATGGGAACAAGCTTCAAGCGAGAGATGACGCTCTAATCCAGACTGTCGCCGGAACAATCTCACGCAGCCATCGATTTGGCACGCGAATAGGTTGTTCGAATCGACTGGCTCTTCAGCACTGTTCACACTATCTTCTGTGTGGACTGACCGACTTGGCGGCTGAACACTCTGAATACCCACGTCCTTGAAAACCATATCACCCGAAAACGTATCATCAAACCATCGCTAATCAGCCTCTGCAGTGCAAAACAAAACAAAAAAGTACCAGATTTATATCGTGAACTTTTCAAGAACTTCAAGAATCTGATTATATGTAGTAGATAAAATATGAGCGGGAGATCTGTATGGGCATTTACAATGGCGAGCCGTTAGGCGAGCCATTGTAAAGCCCATACAGATCGGATGCGAATATTTATCTTACTTGTGAAATGAATCAATCATAAGTGAATCAAGTGGAATGCACTATTACTTTTTCAGCCTTCAAATAATTCAACACTATGAACAATTCAGCACTGTAAACAATTGAATTTTAATAACTGAGCTTAGTTTGCCCAAATGATCGCACCTGATGTTTATTATCAAACACGCTTGTCTCATAGGGAGTAAACTGACTTTCAGAGAGAATTTGTTGTGAGTTTTAGTTCTTAAGGTATGAGTATACCTTTGCGCGAGGGATGTCAAATTTTCGCGAAAAAAATCACTGTCGCGTCATTATTTACACTACAAGGGCCATTTATATATCGTTTTAAAGCTTGTGGAAAGGCCTTTCTTACTAAGTGGTATATTATATGCAACGTTACTTTGATGGATCGTTTTTGTCGTTTTGTGCTTCAAAGGAAAAGTACCAATTTTTGCTTTTTAAAAGCTCCTGCTACTTCCAGTTAACCCTATTCAGACTGGGGGGGGGGCTTTTCGAGCCCCCCCTCCAGTTAAATCCTGATTACTCTAAAACCACTGCAGCTATGATGGTGAAACTTCGTGACTTTTCCTAAAATTTATCTGGGGACATTTTGGTGTCAATGACATGTCAGTGTCAACGACCCAGTTTCCATGGTAACCACTTTTTGACATGCATGTTTTGCAAAACTCGAAAAAACGTGAATTTTTCATATTTCAAGCTTATGTTGGACACATTGCCCAATTTATGACTATCGGAGCTTGTACTCCTTAGTAATTTATGTACAGGCTAATTAATTTTTGACACAAATCTTTGGGGGGGAGGGGTAGGGGGATTTTGTTCATTTTAACATATGGTCTAAAACTAGCTCTGGGATTCACAAATTTCCTTTTAATTCAACTTTTTCAATGTCAAACACTTCTTTCATGAGTATTTTGTACATTTTGACCATTTTTTTCTCATGAGTATTTATCTGAAGAGTCAAATGGAAATTAAATGAAATCCAAGATGGCGGATCCAAGATGGCGGATCCAAGATGGCGGACAATATTTTCAAAAGTCGTCATTATGACGCAAGTTTAATAAATTTATGTGGTAATATCACAAATTATTACATTTACATTATCTTGATGTTAATTAGTGGCTTTTAGAGTATTATCTACCAAGTTTTGGAAGTTAATTAGAATTACTTAAAAATTGATACAACATTGAGAATGGCGTCATTGTGACGTCACATTTTGCTCCCGCGTGACAAAAATAGGTGTGGTGATTTGTCTAAGGCTCATGGTCATTGTGTGAAAGTTTGATGATCATAGCACCAGTGGTTCCAGAGATATAGAGGGGGGCCGAATTAGCCCCCCCCCCCCCCCCCCGTCACAGATGGTCAAAAAAAGCCCAGTCTGGATAGGGTTAATGTTAAAAGCTCCAGATTTCCGCAAAATGTATTCCTTAGAGGGCGATCTGAAAAAACGTGTGCTGGATTATTGATATTTTACATATTTGCGGAAATATCACGTAAAACAGGTTGAAAATCGATATGTTTGGCAATGCTAACACAAAAATAGCATAAAATATGTTTTGAAAGGAAAATCACAAATCCCGCACATCCTTTTTTAGATCACCTTCTAAAGAATAGATTTGCTTAAATTTGGAGCTGTGCAATTTAATTGGAAGAAGCTGGAACTTTTTCAAGAAAGTCGGCATTTTTTTCTTTAGAGCTAAACAAATATATGTTAATGTACAATATTATGAAAACAAAGTTTTTCATCAGATAGCCCAACTTTTTAGCTTTAAAATGATATATGAACGACGGTTGTGGTGTAAATTGTGACGCGATACGATTTTTTTTCCCGCGACACCCTTCAAAGGTATACGTAAATCAAATTAAATTCTATGTATGATGAAAATAAGTCCATTGTGTTTTGCATTTTAATCAGTAGATATCTGTATCAAAAGTTAATGAATACTAATTAGTTGAGCAGGAGTCTGTAACAAAAGTTAATACTACTGTTTAATAATTCATTTACCCCTGCTTTAGATTTGTATTGGGGTTTACAGTGCATCCATGTGACCCCTATTCTGAGATTTTGATTGGGTCGCATCCTCATGAATTAGTAAAGAATTTTACAAACATTGTTATCGGTCTTTTTGCACACACAAATATCACTAAAAAGAAGCTAATGTTATTGCTAAATTAAAACAATGGCACAAAAGACAAATTTGGCGAAAAATGTCGCTAGCTCTTTTCACAAAACATTGACAGATAAAGAAAACAAAGTGATTGAGTACTGGCTATTGCACATACCACTCAGAGAACTGTTGATTCTTACGATCTTTCCTTCTCCAATTCCATACGCTCACCAGGAAATTATCACCAGCAATCTGAGACAAAATGGCCGCCGCGCTAATTATGCAGGCCTTGCAGGCCCTTAAAAATGGCCGCGGGTCTTATAGGGATTGTATGGAGAAAAGTTTAAATCTGAAATAAAAAGAGTACTGTAATTCGTGGCCAACTTGCCGACCTCTAGATCAAAAGATTTAACACTATAAAACATTTCGATACATGTTAAAGAGCTTCAAACTTTACTTACAAAGCGCCAAATTTACTTTAGCGAACGCTGGTCCTAACGGCTGTCTGTCCCTTATGTTTTACAGTAAAATCCGTCCGTAGGCCATTTTCCCCCAGGTGCCGACCTCTCAAATTGAGCCCTGGTGTTGCACATCAAAATGAGCTATAAATCGGCCTTTGGGACGCCCCCAAAACTCCGCCAATTTTCTTTGAACACAGCACACTTTTTGCTAATAATCCATGCGAGATTTGAAGAAGAAGACATCGGCTTGAAGTAGTTTTCTAGCTCAAAATAACTGCTACGGCCGTACAATCTCCCTCTGTGATCGCCATGTTTTTCACTGATAACCAGGCCTTCACTGGGTAGGTTCTTGATGTATGATTTACGATAGTTTACCGAATAAGTCCCCGTATAGTTGTCTCACTCGACTTAGTCAGCCATCATCTTACCCTCGCTGAGCCTCGCACACTATCATTCGCATCTTGAATGCCTGTTTTCTTTCAATGCAAAGTTAAACCGCAACGTTGTGGTAAATAATATAATGCAAAAATATATATCTGCCCTATAACATCTCTGAAATACAGCTTTATTTACATGCTACCACCCCTCCCCCTTCTTTTCGCCATATTGGATGGCACTTATGAGCATACTCAGTGCGCGTTGGCTGACCTTAATAATCGCAGGCGCGAAAAGTCTCGCATTGCTGGTAATGTTAAACTTGCTAATAATGGAGGGTAGTTTGGATGCCTCAGACTCTTGCTGACTGACTGCTAACGATCGCAACACGTACTCCACCGAGCCCCCGTTAGATAATAGCGCCTCCTTCATCTGCTCCGCAGTGGTGACGTCGTGGCCTTCATTGAGATAGATGGGAATGTGACTTTTAAAGCGCGCTGCCAGTCGATCTGCGGCGGCTTTCCCCCTTGTGGATCACTGAAGTCTGCCTGTTCAATCTCAAACTCTGGCTGCTTTGACAATTGCTGGTACCGCAAGAATTGAAGGATTCGAGTGATAGCACCCTGCGTTGTCTTGGCGCAGGTACACACGGGAGAGTTCAGCGTCTTCACTCTTCATGGTTTTCAAAATGTGCTGCCAGATGTGGACCACACGGCTAGGCTATCCTGTGCAGAAGACTGTATCAGGTGGACGAAAGATTGTGACTGTAGCAGGGTGCCCTCTATCTTTCGGATCACAACAGCGATATGATAATACATTCATCTTTTCCCGAACCAGTCTAGCTGTGACTCGCAGTACCGCTGTGGAATAACCTTCATCGCCCAGTCACTGATGCTAAAGGCAGAGTGTTCGTCCAGTGTGTTTATCACATCGATGCGGGCCTGGTCTTAGTGTACAGACCTTAGCTGGTGTGCTTTCCATGCGTGTATGGCACCGGCTGATGTTTTGTCAAGGTACACAGCCTCGTCTTTGTCTTCTTCACTCGGGAACTTCGTGGTATTGATTAGATTCACCATGTCGATAAGAACGCCTTCAAAGGCATCACACTGACTGCATCTCATATCGTGCTCGTGATCGCACTTTTGTTTGAAGTCTGCATCGGAAGGGTCACTCAATGCGTATACACTTCAGTGATCTGTCACTTCATTGCTACAACATGCACCTGTAGATGAAAAGTGAAGATGTGAAAAAATGGATACACCCGACGATCAGCATCCAGCGGTGAGAGTATAAAGGTCCATAAAGCAAAGCCACGCACCTTGTATACCCCCTTGAGATAGAGCTTATCTGCTTTCAGGGCGACATGAAGTTCTGACTTCTTGTTTTCGAGCTCACAAAGGCTACCCACAATTTCCACAACATTGGCTAGATCTTCGAATGCCCGTGCTCCATCAGCCGCATAATTGTCGAGCCCTTGGAGAGACTTCCGTACAGACGCACTGCGAAATTCTAAACACCTAAAATTTCTTTTATTTTAGCCTAGGCTAATACCTTAACACAGAAATTAAAAAGAACAAGACGCCTGGGAGGCGTTTAGCGGGGTGAAAGTAGAAGTGGCTGTATCGCAAAATAATATAAGTAACTGCTTCGATCTAAAGATACTCCCGGTTTTATGATGTCTACCATCCTCGGAGACCCAGGGAATTTTTCCTCTGCTCCCCGCTCGTGAGTGGAAACGTTAGAGGAAAAATCCCTTGGGTCTCCGAGGATGGATGTCTACGTGATTATAGCAAAATGTATGGAAAACCTTTGATCTAACAATGCCCGATTTGTCATCTTTCTGCCCGCGATGGTGTATCATTAAACCGGGGGGTTCTACTGTAGCGGGATTGTAAAAATCTTAGGCTAGCTTGATTAAAGTAATATATAGATTTAGCCACTGGCTAAAAGCGGAGCTCCTGGTTATAAAATTTTAGAGTGTGAATTAGAGGGATTCCCATTTGTACATGGTTTACATGGTTGCTTTAGAGTCTTCCCTTCAAGCATAGATGACGTCATCGATGACGTGATATCACGTGAGCGCTTCATTTCGCTCATCTAGTGACCTAGACTACACTACCAAAGTTTGGTTGTTTTAGAGTCTTCCCTTCACGAGATATTGATTTATCAAGCATAGATGACGTCATCGATGACGTCACATCACGTGACCACTTCATTTCGCTTATCTGGTGACCTAGACTACACTACCCACGTTTGATTGTTTTAGAGTCTTCCTTTCATGAGATATTCATTTTTGAAGCATAGATGACGTCATCGATTACGTCATATCACGTGACCACTTCATCTCGCTCACCTGGTGACCTAGACTACATTACCAAAGTTTGGTTGTTTTAGAGTCTTCCCTTCACGAGATATTGATTTTTCAAACACAGATGACGTCATCGATGACGTCACATCACGTGACCACTTCATTTCGCTCATCTGGGGCCCGTTTTCAAAACGCCCGGTAACTTATCGGACCCGTAAACCTACCCGTTAACACCTCCCGATATATTTTGACTGTTTCTCAAAACTCCCGTTATTTGCGAAATCGTAAAAGTTCCCGTTAAATCGGCCGATTTTTTACGGGAGCTCTTGACCTCCCGTTAATTAAGGTATGAGTATACCTTTGCGCGAGGGATGTCAATTTTTCGCGAAAAAATCACTGTCGCGTCATTATTTACACTACAAGGGCCATTTATATATCGTTTTAAAGCTTATGGAACGGCCTTACTAACTAAGTGGTATTTTCTATGTAACGTTACTTTGATGGATCGTTGTTTTCGTCGTTTTGTACTTCAAAGCAAAAGTACAAATTTTTGCTTTTTAAGAGCTCCTGCCACTTCCAGTTATTGTTAGAAGCTCCAGATTTCCGCAAAATGTATTCCTTAGAGGGCGATCTGAAAAAAGGTGTGCGGGAATTTTGATATTTTACGTATTTGCGGAAATATCACGTAAAACAGGTTGATATCGATATTTTTGGCAATGCTAACACAAAAATTAGCATAAAATATGTTTTGAAAGGAAAATCAAAAATCCCGCACACCCTTTTTAGATCGCCCTCTAAAGAAAAGATTTTGCTTAAATTTGGAGGTGTGCAATTTAATTGGAAGAAGCTGGAACTTTTTAAAGAAAGTCGGTACTTTTTTCTTTAGAGCTAAAAAAATATATGTTTATTTACAATATAATGAAAACAAAATTATTCATCAGATAGACCAACCTTTTAGCTTTAAAATGATATATGAACGATGTTTGTGGTATAAATTGTGACGCAATGCGAATTTTTTTCCCGCGACACCCTTCAAAGGTATACTCATACCTTAACGGGAAGCATTTTGAAGTCTTAAAATATGGTCGAAACTTGATTTGTTTTTCTGAAAATGTTCACTCTAGATAAAGCTTAGTTATTCAACTAGACTCTGCCAAGTTAAAATTACCGAAAACTCACCTCTTTTTCCTTCAAAACTAACCATTTTCTGGCCTGTCTCGTTTTGCCTCGAAAAGTTCTCGCTTTGCAGTTCCAAGGTTTTCCGTAAACTTACCGGGATTGTTTTTCCCGCCATTCCGATAAACCGGGAGAGTTTTAGCCAATCAGATGCGACCATCTCGCTTTTCAACCAATCAAAACGATTCGTTTGACAGCTTAGCTGTCAATCAGTTTGACGTGTTGATTGCAAGAATGTAAACAAATGTTCAATCTCAGTGCACAATTTCACTACGAATTGCTCTTGTTTTCGCACATTTTAGCTGATTTCTTTACTTTTTTCGCTGGAAATACAAACTTAGCGGTACACTTTGTAATCTAGTGTCGACAAATTGCTGAGTTTTTCGTTAATTCATTGATTTTTTGGGTAAGTTATTTGTAATATCCGGAAATTATAAATTTGATTCCGGGGCCCCGATAACTATCGGGAGGTTACCGGGAGCTTTGAGAAACGCTCGCTCGTACCCGATAAACTTGCCCGTAAACTCTCCCGATAAGTTTTATGGGCCCGTTAATTACCGGGCGTTTTGAGAAACGGGCCCCTGGTGACCTAGACTACACTACCCAAGTTTGGTTGTTTTAGAGTCTTCACGAGATATTGATTTTTCATGCATAGATGACGTCATCGATGACGTCACATCACGTGACCACTTCATTTCGCTCATCTGGTGTCCTAGACTACACTACCCAGTAGCAGGAACTTCTGTACTGCGCATGCACGAATCCGATGACCAATTCAATGTGATTCCGGGCGCTATAATCGCCAGTTTCCATTGTTTTAGTCGGAATTGACAAAACGGCGCGAAGTTTTCAGCACTCGCACTTTTCTTTTTTTCTTTATTTTGTAATTCAAAATATTTCTACGATAAGCTCTAGTGTTCTGTGTGCAACAAACGAGATGTCGACAGGACATCTAAGCCATGTTACGAGTGGTGTTACGGAATTGTTTCAAACGACGATGATAGCATGCATCTTGAACAGCATACAATATACTACCACAAAAAAGCCATTGCTGAATTCAGAGGAAAACGTAATTATGATAGTATACATACAACTTTTTAAAACCTTGAAGACCCCTCACCCACCCATCGAGGTTTATAGCACTGGACGACTGCCACAATCAATATTACAACATTTACGACGAACGGTTTATTGAGTTTATTTCTTGGCAGAACAAGTCATTTTTAAGACGCTAGAGAAACACTTCCAATTACAAAGAAGGTATTCACTCAAAACACCCAGCCCCTATCCTGCCTAGAGGCCATCCCTATAGCTCTTTAGTTGCATATTCTGTCACAGTTAGAATCACAACATTGATGGTGTGAAAATGCCCCTGTTACAATTCAGAAGATCTGGAAAAATAAGATGGATGAAATATATCAACATTACTGATACTAAAAGTCGTTAAAGACCTGCACGTGCAACAAAAATCACAAAAGTACTACAATGAAAAAAAGTATTAGTTAAGTTAGCGAATTTTGAACACAAGAAAATGTTAACAAATTAACAGCTGGATCATTGGTTAAAATCATGCTAAAACTAAGATGGAGAAATGAGCTCGATATTTTTCTATAGCACATAAAAGAGGAGGCCACCTTGCAAATTATGCAAGAAAAATTGATGGTGAAATATTGTTATTTATTACTTATTTAACTCAAAGCGATCTCTGTTTAATCTGCACTCTCAACAA
The DNA here is from genome assembly GCA_033964015.1 of Scolanthus callimorphus. NCBI lineage: Eukaryota > Metazoa > Cnidaria > Anthozoa > Actiniaria > Edwardsiidae > Scolanthus > Scolanthus callimorphus. Next base: position 20,676,166 of record CM066912.1, on the reverse strand, counting down.
CCTTATAGTATTGCGACATCGTTCAGATACATAAATACGATATATTTGTCATTCTGTGGTGGTATCGGCTTCCAGAGTGTTACGCATAATTTGAACAGGTTCAATAGTCATTTGAGTTCAATAGTATAATGATCAGCGAATTTTCATGGCTAGTTTAATCGTTTCTTGATGATACCCTTGGTTAGTTGAGAACAATCAACAAAGATTTAAGATGGAGAAATGGCCTTGCTGGAATTTTAGTGGGCTCGGAGCATTCAATATAATTTACTTGTAAACTGAAATTAAACAGAATTTTCACTGGTGTTCTCGACAATCGCAAACGTGAATTATCAAGATTGACTTCAAAACATGCCCAATGCTTACCATAGAGAAACTTACCGTATGTGAAATGATTTAGGTTCTCCTTTAAAATGAGCAAGTAACCTCCAATTACGGGATGTAACAAGACAACATGGCTGCAATATTGACGAAGCTTGAGTTTCTTTGAACGTCCCATGATAACAACTCGAACCTGTTGCATGTTCCTTTCCATAGAATAGGCAGCAAAGACATAGATAAAAACCGAATTCTGGAGTAATTCATTTCAACTTCGTTCCACATATCACGGTCAAATCCCGTAAACATTGAGCTGTCATGACCCTTCTCCGAGGCATGAGGGAGTTCAATAAATCTAAGCCGCGCATGCGTATGCAAATGTCCCTGCTACTACACTACCCAAGTTTGGCTGTTTTAGAGACTTCCCTTCACGAGATATAATTTTTCAATCACTGATGACGTCATCGATGACGTCACATCACGTGTTCCTGTTACAGCACCCCCTTGTGGCATAGACAAAATATCCCAAGTATGGTTGTCTTAGCATGTTCCTTGAGGAGATATATTTTTTTCTTTGCATACCACAGGGTTCCCATGTGTACACGGACGGACGGACGGACGACGGACGGACCGACGGCGTACGCTATAGGTTTAATACCAGAAAAATAAAGAAAAAAATAATATCTCCCGAAGGGTAGCTTCTATAGAAGCCAAACTTGGACAAACTTTCAAAGACCATAAGAGGAACTCTATACCAAAGTAACGTGCCCTTACGTCATCAATGACGTCATCTAAATTATCCATAATGCACGTGACGTTCAAAAATCAACTTGATAGTATGCTATACGTTTTTCCCTTAGGTATGGTGCTCCGCTTGCGCGGGCCTTCGGCCCGCGCAGGAGCTCCGCTATAACATACTAGACCCACTTTGCGCCTGATAAAATAAAGCATATAAAATGTTTGCTCATGTTGTCTTATTGTGGATGGTCATGCTTATTTCGTTTGTTGTGCAAGTTTGTGTCCATCTTGATCTGTCAGCATAGCCTACCTGTGCGCACTGAATAAGCGCCCCCTCTAACACCCACCTCCTAAAACGTACATGAGAAATGGTGTATGACAATGTACTGTATTTGTATCAAATCATGGAATTAAATGTCTATCACATTTTGTACAGTCATTATGCAAGTTTCCCAGCTATATTTACAAACAAAATAATGATAAATTTCATTTTGGAAGTATGAGGTTGGTTAAATCGTGATGTTGAATAAGTGGATGTTTATGAGGAAGCCAGGTGGTTTGAATACTGTGCAACCATCTAAAATTCACCATTTTGCTGCTAGCTTCTTGTGATGCATCATGTTACGGTGACCGAAGTGGACATCGCCATTGAAACGTCCTACAAATTCACTAAGACAAAGCTGGTTTTCTTTAATCTTTTTTTAAAGCTTTGTTTCTGCTAACAGGGATCCCTCATGTTTCTCGCCAAATGAGAGACCCGTCAGCAGAGATGATGGATGGTTAGTGCCTACCAACATTTAGTGTACCTGTTGGTATTGTTAATGCTCAATAAACTCCTCTTGTCGTTGATTCTTCAGAATAATAACCAGATAAACATTAAATACTGAAATATGACAATAAACCTTCTTGTGCCAAATTTTCGGCTTTATTTAAAAGCCTTCATCAGGGCAACTGATGAAGTTTACAGAAACCGTTAAATATACACGCGTGAAGATACCGCGCGCGCTTATCGCGCGCTATAACAACTAGAAACAAAAGGAGCGCGCATAGCAACAATGACATGTTGTTTACATGTTTGAGAAATCATCTACATTAAGGCCACGTGGTGTAATAGCATTCAGACGGTACGCCCATTGCGTAATTTCATGCCGCGCGGAGGACTGGCACTAGCGGATTTTTCCGGACTTTTCAAGATGGCGGACAGTCAGCCGTCGAAACGCGAAGTAAAGTATACATCTTTTGAAGAAATCTTCAGCGAGATTTCCTCGAAGAAACTTCAGGATTTAAAAAAGGAACGACTTCAACATTTTTGTAATGTCCTCAAATTGAAAGTCAGTGGTGAAAAGAAAGAGCTAGTCGATCGATTAGAGCCACTTGCTAAGTCCAAGCTGCTATTCGAGAAAAAAGTCGCTCGAATCCAACAAGAATACAAGTTTACCACCGCTCTTGATCCATTACTGATTCCACCAGCATCTGCTAAGTGGCATGTTATTGGCAAAGAAACACAAGTGAATGTCCCAATTGTTACCGAAAGTACTATCATGGAATATCAGAAAGCAAAGTATGCTGGCGGTAAAGGGCAGTTCAGAAAGGCGCACAACATATTCTCGTCGAGAAGAATAATGTCCGTTAAAGCTTCTGAATGCAGTCAGCATTCCGGCCTCACGTTTGTGAAAGCTACTATTTTGAAATCATATACTGGCACTGTGTCTAGGCCTGCAACTGTCCTCTTTGCAAATAACATACCTATTAAAGGATTTTGCGGATGTGCAGTTGGCAAAAGTGGGTTGTGCTGTCATGTGATAGCTCTTCTAATTGAACTAAACTATTTCACAAATAACAAGAAACTCTATCTGCACATGTCATGCACCGAGAAGCTACAGAAATGGCATAAGAAAGGTTCTTCAGCGACAAGAACTGCAACGCAAATCAAGTTGAAGTACTTGAGAAATCTTCGTGGAGCCAGACGAGATTTGAAAAAAACGAGGGTGAGAAAAAAAGTGATGAAACCTAGCTGTGATAATGACTTCAGTGACTGGTATACAAGGGACGTTTTAGAAATGGAAAAGAAAGTGAAAGCCAAACTTGATGAAATGAAAATGCCTTTTGAAAGTCATTTTTTATCAGTACTCTCTGAACATAGCAAAAAGTCAGGGTTATACCTTCATCTAAGATACAAATCTAACCTTCAAAGCAAACTGGATGGCAAGGAGTCCAGTGAAGATGTATTGAAGCCAAGTTTGGAGAGAGCACAGAGTCATCATGGAGGCCAAAATGTGGCGAGCCACAGTCAGACAGCTTGCTAGACGGTGACAAAAACGCAATGGATAAGCCACCAGAACGGCCCAACCTCTTGAATAGGCCCAATTATGTTCCTGTTGATCAGTGCACTAAAGATTGGAAGGCTCTCAGAGTTGGAATAATCACTGCAAGCAAGGCCCCAGCGTTACTTGGTTTGAATGGTGTTAAAGAGTTTGACAATGGTTGGTTTGCATAAGGAATAACATTATTGATGAAAGTATGTTGAACCCCAAGCGCTCTCGATTACCCAACTTTATCAGAGGCAAACAAGAAGAAGACAATGCTCTTCTTCAGTTTTCTGAAGACTCTGGCCTCAATGTAACTAAGTGTGGATATTACAAGCACCCTCGAGATAAGAGGTTTGGTGCTAGCCCAGATGGAGTGAGCACTGGAGAACAGGAGTTTTTAGTTGAAATAAAACTCGATCCCTGCCAAATAAAAGTCAGCTGGCAAAGTTGGACCAGAGGAGATTGAGAAAAAGCTGAAAAATGCTCAAACTCCCCTAACCCAGGTCAGTTATACATCTACACAGCTGTAGACATAATTGTGACCCCCCCCCCCCCCCCCCCCCCCCTCCTCCCACACACACACACACACACCTCCTTCAGGCACACACTCCTGTCATTTCCTATCAGTCCTGTTGTTTATTGCCTCCCCCCTTCTTTTGTCAGCTGAATTTTTAATTTTCTTTAATTTTAGATCACAGGAAGTCATCTACTTCAATGCCACTTACAAATGGAATCCACAGAAACAACTCTAGTTTATTTGATGTCATTTGTTCCAGAAACTAAAGGGGCTACTTATTTTCCTGTTTCTAAAAATCATGTGTTAAGTGAAGTCATGCTTGAGTTGTTAATTCACATGTATGAAAAAAGGCCCCTATTAGACCAGTGGGCACATTTTGAACACCCAAGCCTTGTGCAGCTTGGGAAGAAGCTTGAAGGCTCTGTACCTAATTTTGAGAATACAAGACATTTTAGATCTTGGGTTAACTCACAAGCAAAGTTGGTGAGACCTGCAACTTTAAAAAAAAACTAGTTTAATATGTTTACTGATCAAGAGTAAGAAGAGCAAATCAAGGGTGTGAAGGGTTCAGGCTGATTTGTCTGCCTTATTTTAGACAGGACTGGCTTGTCTAGTCTCCTCCACAGCTGTTCTTTGTGTTGGTCACCCTGTGGACAGAAAGAATGTCTGTGGAGGAGACTACAGCATGTCTTGCATGAATGTTTGTGTGCTCCACAACCCTTAATGTGTTCTTGATAACACTACAAGAACAAAGCTAGTAAGGCTTCATAGGCTGGCAGATATTGTGACTTTATTCCATGACATGTACAGTAGTTACTGGAATTAGAGTGAATTAGAGTGATGGACAGTTTGTTTTCTTGTATCATACTGTATGGTGTCAAATTGCTCAGGATTCTGCTTTTATGAGGCTGTATACTTACAGATTAAATGACAGCAGCACTGTTGCATCATAACACGAAGCCTTTGATTCGCTTCCCTCTATAGGGTAAATCGGGTTGAACAACATAATATTTACAATATTTGCAAGCACTGTATACTGGTAGACACATCCTAAAACATCACACCTATTTTTAGGCCAACAAGCATTTAAAATTGACCAGTCCAGCATATGTCTGATGTAATTTCATATATATGCAATGTGGCCACATCAAAATTGTTTCCAATGAGCAATGTCAGATGCCTCATACTGTGGATCAAATTTCATTCATACAAAGAGCAGGAGCACAGTTCCAGTGCTCTTATTTCACCTTAGTAAGGCCTTCATTCTCCATTTTAGTATATCAAATCAATACTTTGAAAGCTCTAATAAGCCCCCAAAGGCTTTTGTAATTCCCAATCCAATCCCTTCCGTATGGGATAATTTCTGGAACCACAAAATTCTGGAACTCATAGAGGAGAGCTTATTTGAGAGGGCAGAGGAGGGGGGGGGGGGGGGGGGGGTTATTACAAACTTGAGGGAGCAGCAGGGGCTAAAGAGATAGGGGGTTATTAGAGCTTTTACGATGATAAACCTGAAACAAGCTAAATGGAAAATGTTAGTGGTGGTGTCTGATCCTTGCTTTTGGACTTCGCTTCTTTGGGACAGATTGGATCAAACAGTAAATTGACTATGTGTGCAAAAATTTTATACACACAACCCAAAAGATCACACCGACTCTTTGGCCAACATGCATTCAAGATAGACCAATCCCTCATGCGTCCTATGAAGTTTTCATTGTAAATGCGCAGTGTCGCAACATCAAAGTTTTTGCTTATATCTGTTTCCTCATATTGTGGATCAAATTTAAGGGGCGGCCGATTATGCAGTAGGCCCTTTGAGAGACACAAGTCCTCGATTCCAAAGCCCTTATCTGTTAACACAGTGGTGCCCTTCTCTGTGATCATGTCTAGAACTCCACAATCAGCTGTAAGGTCATTGTCCGTAATAGAACCAGGGTAGGTATCTGTGCACAGAACTAAGCTACCATAGGGTGTGATCCAAATCCCTGTTTTCCCAGTGTCATGGTTTTTGTATGTACTAAAAGTCAAATTGCTGACATCATAGTTTTCTGGTGAACATATCCAATTTTCAGTACAATCTCCAAGAAGCACAGTGTCTTGAAATCCAGATGCCCAAAAGTCTTTAGGAAGCAGTGATAGTATCTTATCCTCACTGCATACCTATTACCCCGTCACGGGAATTAAGTTATGGCAGGTGATCGCGACTGCCGGGTAATAGGCATGCGGTGAGCATGCGAGGCGTGGCGTCGACCACCACCAGGGGAGGTGGGTGGGGTGAACTTCACGGCTTTGCTGACTCCCCGGCGGCAGCTTCTTGCGAACCGAACTCAGGGAAATGGGTGACTGATTGTGAAACCACGCTGCCAAACATGTTGCCTACAACGCGCAGACTCCCAAGACTCCATATTTGGGTTGTTGTTCAAATTCTTTCGTGGCGTGGCAATAATGTATGCAGTGAGAATAGTATCTTATCCTCACTGCATACCTATTACCCGTCACGGGAATTAAGTTATGGCAGGTGATCGCTCCTGCCGCGTAACACGTCATTTGCTATGTTTGCAAGCTTAAGCCCTATTGTCCGCACTACGGGTGCGCGTGAACCAAATAAAGAGCACATCTCTCCCATCACTCAGAATTCCTAATCTTTAAGAGTTGGTTAAACTTTATAAACTTTTACTGTTCACTTTTGTGTTAATCTCTGAGATGCGAACTGCAACGCGTGCAGTTTAAATACAGCTTTGGTTGTTATATAATACACGTGTGGATTTCCTAATTGTCGGGATCATAGAGCAGCTCGACTATTCTCCAGGGATCGCTAGCTTACTAATAGGCATATAATATACGTTGCCGCTTCCGCGCGTACATGATTGAAGGACACTCTCATGAGGGGGAGGTATAAACAACTGGCCCACACGTCGGTATGTATAGAGCGAGACCGGCACTCCCATGATCGAACCGCATTAGACACAGCCAACCCGAGCTTATAGAAAGGCACATGATAGGGAGGTATAAACAACTGGCCCACACGTCGGTCTGTATAGAGCGAGACCGGCACTCCCATGATCGAACCGCATTAGACACAGCCAACCCGAGCTTATAGAAAGGTACATGAGAGGGAGGTAGAAACAACTGGCCCACACGTCGGTCTGTATAGAGCGAGACCGGCACTCCCATGATCGAACCGCATTAGACACAGCCAACCCGAGCTTATAGAAAGGCACATGATAGGGAGGTATAAACAACTGGCCCAAACGCCGGTCTGTATAGAGCGAGACCGGCACTCTCATGATCGAATCGCATTAGACACAGCCAACCCGAGCTTATAGAAAGGCACATGTGAGCAATACGAAATACATGCCTTTATATTCGAGCCCGAAAAAGGTGTAAGACGAGGGGTCTGAACATGACTGGGGGATACATAACGCGGAAGATTACCGACATGGTCTCACTTGAATTGGAGATCTTGAATCCAAAGGTCCATATTCCGCTCGTCATGGCACAGCCTAGTCTTGGGCGGTTCGACTGTGAAGGGTAGTACCAAGTGTGGAGGGTCGACTTTGCCCACTTCTCCACATATCAACAAAATTCCCGATGAGACCCGGGAGTTCTTGTGGCTGGGCGATGAGACCCGGGAGTTCTTGTGGCTGGGCGATGAGACCCGGGAGTTCTTGTGGCTGGGCGAGGTCTTAAGCACTACGGGTGGAGGGGAACTGAAATCAGGCTTCATGCTCGTAAACTGACCTTTAAAAGGTTGGAAGAAATGCCCACGACTTAAATCCCATAACGCCGAGAAAGTACCCTCACCGCAGTGATAACTGGAAAGCAACCTCTCCCAAACACGAAAGTAACGATAGATATTTCCCGCTCTGAAGTGATCGGGGTCGAAAACCATAACCTCTCAAGGCTTGACTACCATTTCTGGAGAAAGGACCAACGAAGGGTTGGGCTCCTTGTGAGATGCCCCGAAGAAACGACAACGGCCTTAACGTTGGTTTAGCCAGGTGAACTCGTGTTGCGAATGAGGGGCAATTTGCATAGAAATGAACGAAAAGGCCAAGGTGACGAACAAGGAGACAAGACGAAAACACAAGGAACCCAACCCTTCGGTGATCCGGATTTGGACTATGTCCATGTGGACGCTATTAAGGCCCCCCCGATCACCGAAGGGATAAAGGGTGGAGAATAGATGCCTAAGAATATACTAACCAAACAATTATGCTGTATAAAAGGTGGTCGAAGTACGAGCGCAAACTTCGTAAATGCAAAGAACCTTTAATTATAATTCATTCAGACTGGTTGTACATCCCAGCTCATTGCTTAGTTTACATCTTTATTATCTATTATTTTTATTATCCAGGGTACAGTTCAGATAAGGAAAGTTAGTACTGAGCTCCATTCCACAGTCCTTCCCCTTTGCTGGGTTCGGAGAGGGCAACTTCTAGCATAATGACCCCACTTGTAACAATTATAACATTGCACGTATTGGTACGGGGCTGAGCTGTTCCTCCTGAGGGTACGCCCCAACAGCGGCTGAGGCTTGGTCCCTCCCTCCAAAATCGAGGCAGCTTCTTTGGCCATTTTGGCGCGGATGGGGTCACCAAGAAGGCCGACCAATAACCGCTGCAGCTGAGCATCCTCGATAGACGAGAGCCTAGCAGTGACTTCATCGAGGGCGGCTGAATACTTCTCCGCTTTCTCATGGGCCTGGGAACGTGATGTCCTCACAAGAGCCTGCAAGAGTTCGATAACCTCTAGCCGGTCGAACATTGTGATATGCCTGTTCAGGTAACGCCTCAAGGAAGCTAATGCGACAGTGCAGCTCTCAGATGCCCTCTCTTATTCCATGGTTTTTGCCCTGTCTTCTAATACTTTGACCCGGTCGGGCTACAAGAGGGTGAAAAGGGGAAGAAAAAAGACATTACTATGGTGCTATTAGCAGACACTACGACATGCTGATATCGTTATCTGTTGCGCCTGCTATATAGGCACCCACAACTATATCTATATTGCGTACCCAACCAACCATTGCAGTTACTACTCTTATTCCTCGTGTCTGCTATTACGAATATTATCACCTCCCGTAGCGAGTATCGCTGACATCTTACTGTCACGAAGATACCCTAATAGCTACCACTGCGTACAACGATCCCCCTTCTACCTAATACTGCGCACACTAATGTCCCTATTAGCTACTATTGTGCACACTATTACCCCTTGTAGTTACTAATGCCCACAGTATTACACTATGCAGCCACAACTGCGCATACTATTACCCCATGTAGCTACTACTGCGCACACGATTACCCTTTGCAGCTACTACTGCGCACACTATTACCCTTTGCAGCTACTACTGAGCGCGCATACCATTACCCCCTGCAGCTACTACTGCGCACACTTTTACCCCTGCAGCTACTACCGCGCACACTATTACACTGGCAGCTACTACTGCGCACATTATTAGCCCTGCAGCTACGGCTGCGCACACTATTATCCCATGCAGCTATGCTGCGCACACTATTACCCCGTGGAGCTACTACTGCGCACACTATTACCCCATGCAGCTACTACTGCGCATACTATTACCCCATGCAGCTACTACTGCGCACACTATTACCCTTGCAGCTACTACTGCGCACACTATTACCCTTGCAACTACTACTGCGCACACTATTACCCTTGCAGCTACTACTGCGCACACTATAACTCTTGCAGTTACCACTGCGCATACTATTGCCCATGCAGCTACTACTGCGCACACTATTACCACTAGCAGCTACTACTGCACACTATTACCCCGTGCAGCTACTATTGTACACACAATTATCCCATGCAGCTACAACTTCGCACACTATTACCCATGCAGCTACTACTGCACACACTTTTACCCTTGCAGCTACTACTGCGCACTATTGCTCCTTGTAGTTACTATTGCGCACACTATTACCCTTGCAGCTACTACTGTGCATACTATTACCCCATGCAGCTACTACTGCGCACACGATTACCCCATGCAGCTACTACTGCACACACTATTACCGTTGCAGCTACTACTGCGCACACTATTGCCCCTTGTAGTTACTATTGCGCACACTATTACCCTTGCAACTACTACTGAGCACACTATTGCCCCTTGTAGTTACTATTGCGCACACTATTACCCTTGCAACTACTACTGCGCACACTATTGCCCCTTGTAGTTACTATTGCGCACACTATTACCCTTGCAACTACTGTGCATACTATTACCCCATGCAGCTACTACTGCGCACACTATTACCCCATGCAGCTACTACTGCACACACTATTACCCTGGCAGCTACTACTGCGCACACTTTTACCCCTGCAGCTACTACCACGCACACTATTACACTGGCAGCTACTACTGCGCCCATTATTAGCCCTGCAGCTACTACTGCGCACACTATTATCCCATGCAGCTACGCTGCGCACACTATTACCCCGTGCAGCTACTACTGCGCACACTATTACCCCATGCAGCTACTACTGCGCATACTATTACCCCATGCAGCTACTACTGCGCACACTATTACCCTTGCAGCTACTACTGCGCACACTATTACCCCTTGCAACTACTACTGCGCACACTATTACCCTTGCAGCTACTATTGCGCACACTATTACCCCATGCAGCTACCACTGCGCACACTATTACCCTTGCAGCTACTACTGCGCACACTATTACCCTTGCAGCTACTACTGCGCACACTATTACCCCTTGCAACTACTACTGCGCACACTATAACTCTTGCAGTTACCACTGCGCATGCTATTGCCCATGCAGCTACTACTGCGCACACTATTACCCCATGCAGCTACTACTGCACACACTTTTACCCTTGCAGCTACTACTGCGCACTATTGCCCCTAGTTACTATTGCGCACACTATTACCCTTGCAGCTATTACTGCGCACACTATTACCCCATGCAGCTACTACTGCACACACTATTACCCTTGCAGCTACTCTGCGCACACTATTGCCCCTTGTAGTTACTATTGCGCACACTATTACCCTTGCAGCTACTACTGTGCATATTATTACCCCATGCAGCTACTACTGCGCACACTATTACCCCATGCAGCTACTACTGCACACACTATTACCCTTGCAGCTACTACTGCGCACACTATTGCCCCTTGTAGTTACTATTGCGCACACTATCACTATTACCCTTGCAACTACTATTGCGCACACTATTACCCCATGAAGCTACTACTGCGCACACTATTGCCCCTTGTAGCTACTGCTGCGCACACTATTACCTCTTGAAGTTACTTTTGCGCACACTATTACCCTTGCAGCTACTACTGCGCACACTATTACACCATGCAGCTACTACTGCGCACACTATTACCCTTGCAGCTACTACTGCGCACACTATTACCCTTGCAGCTACTACTACGCACACTATTACCCCATGCAGCTACTACTGCGCACACTATTACCCTTGCAGCTACTACTGCGCACACTATTACCCGTGCAGCTACTACTGCGCACACTATTACCCGTGCAGCTACTACTGCGCACACTATTACTCTTGCAGCTACTACTGCGCACACTATTACCCTTGCAGCTACTACTGCGCACACTATTACCCTTGCAGCTACTACTGCGCACACTATTACCCCATGCAGCTACTACTGCGCACACTATTACCCCGCGCAGCTACGTTTGCGCACACAATTATCCCATGCAGCTACTATTGCGCACACAATTATCCCATGCAGCTACCACTGCACACATACCCCTAGTAGTTACTACCGTGCACACAAATTATCTAGCCGCAATTCTGTATCCGAGCCCGGCTCCAGTAATGAAGAGAAAACATAAGGACCAAAAGTTTACGAGTAGATGAAGAGGAAATACGAAATTAGAATTGCGAGTACACCCAAAACACAAGACATAAAAGCAGGTAGAACTCCCTTGGGTACTGTAGTAAGAAAGCAAACGAATGCCGTAGTGCAAATGGAATAGCGAATGTAAACATGTTACGAAAAAGCAAACCAACCAGAGAGTTAAACAAATCAACCGAAGTTGCAAATTCGGACTAAAAATAGTTACCGGAGATGAGCGAACAGGTGTAAACGTAAGCTACACAAACCAAGTCCCCGGACGAACGTGTAAAGGCAATACTGAATACAGGGACGGACGAGAGCCGGGACAGAATGTGCGACAATAAATAAATACTATAAAGGCATTCAAGAATAAAGCTCTACCTGTTCGGCTTCATTCGGAGCTGGAGCAGCGACTGCTGCGGGAACCGGGTTTGCCGGTACGTCCAAAACTGGCGCTGGGGCAACGACTGCCGGAGGGTTTGGAACTGCCACAGGAGCCGGAACAACGGCAGGGAGAGCGCCATGAGGAAGAGGAAGATCTCTAGCGGCCATTTATTACAAGTACAGTACGCTTGAGGTGCTGGTGGTGGTCGACGAGGAATTGTGAACTTCACGGCTTGCGAAAGACTCCCCGGCGGCAGCTTCTTGCGAACCGAACTCAGGGAAATGGGTGACTGATTGTGAAACCACGCTGCCAAACATGTTGCCTACAACGCGCAGACTCCCAAGACTCCATATTTGGGTTGTTGTTCAAATTCTTTCGTGGCGTGGCAATAATGTATGCAGTGAGAATAGTGGATGCCACCTCACCAGGACAAGGACTGAGATCAAGCATTTCAAACAGGGTGGATAGAAAGACTGCCCAGGCAGTGAATATTCGGGACTGAGTAGCTTCACTTGTGTTTGTCATAAATCCTATAATACCTAAATGTAACGTGTGTCTGGAGATTGCCAGAAAACACATGAGTTCAGTTCTTTTAGTTAGTTTCCTCTGAACACTTTCATTGGTCTTGCAATCTGGATAGACAATAGCACGTATGTAAGGCACAGTGCAATCATAAAGGCAATTAAAATCCTCAATCGATAATCCGGTCAGGTAATAAAATTTCTTTGGTTGCTTTATAAGACATGAATATGAAAATGTAGAATCATTAATCTTTTGAGCAAACGCTTTTAATTGTTTAGCATAATTTGTGTTCAGTGATTGCATTGTTGTTAGTTCTTCGTGCAGTTTTGCAATCTGTTCTGTCTTTGCTTGTAGTGTCGACTTTAGGTCTTCTACTTCCTTTACCAGTAACTCAATTGATAGATTTTCATTCTTATATTCCAGTTTCCTTCTTTTCTTGGATTTTTTTTAATTATGCTGATTAAGGGCACGTTTGGCAGCGTCAACTTTGCTGTTTGGAGTCGTATGTTTTTTCTGTAGTTTTTCTAAATACTCATCAGTACATGGCTTGTCTGGCAAATCATTTACGCTTTTTCTACGCCCCGAACTCCAGTGATCGCTACAAATAAAGTCTTTCTTAAAATCAACTCCTTTGTTCTTCAAGATCTTTGGTACTTTGGTTTTGTTTCTAGACATTGACCAACGCTGCTCAAGCGATAGTAGGTCAGGTTCTTCTTTTGTGTTCTCCACGAATTAGTGCAGAGAGAGGCCGCACAATACCAGTGTTCCTTCGTTTCCTTTCTCTTCATCCCTTGAACATCAGTAAACTTAATCGAGGGGAAGTCCAATAGGTTTTTTCTGCTATGTGATGGCCAGTGCTTACAGCAAAGAACGTGTCGCTTGAAGTTGATTTTGTTTTTCTCTCGTCCGATCACCATTACATAGGCATCGATAACAGCTTTTGGAGCAGATTCAAGCTTTGTTAATCTATAGTACGTCCCTCCAGTTCGCCAGGAGTTTTACAATATCTTGAAATGCAAGACCAGTGCCAGGAAGAGGCTTTTCTGTCGCCTTTCTGTGCGTTATCAGCACAGACATGTTGAGCAGTCGCCATGTTTACTTCGAATCACGAGTGCTCTCTTTCCTCGACCAAAGTCCGCAGAAATCCGCTAGTGCCAGTCCCGCGCGCCACATGAAATTATGCAATTGGGCCTCCCTATCTCTAAGAGCAACCTCCGAAGTACCCTGATCAATAACTTAGACAATAACATCCGAAAGACCCAAGTGGTCATCTGAGTTAAAATGTCTATAAATAAGATCGTCCCGAGCCTTTGCCTCGTCCGTAAGATTCTTGTTCCTGTTGATTCTGGATTTGTGATTATTAAACCTAATACGGAACTTGTTAACAGTAGATCCTACATACTGCAAACCACATCGAGAACAAGAAATTAAATAAACTACCATCTGAGAGTTACAATTAAAGTTAAAATTTATAACGTAATCCCTCTTGGTATTAAAAGTAGTGAACGTGTTGCCTTCCTTAAGAAAATCACAGACCCTACAGTTACGCCCTGCACATTTATGACAGCCGTTATCCAGATGAGCTTGTGGTCTGATTTCTGCGCGGACTAAGTAGTCCCTAAGGCATTTCGGCTTTCTATAAGCTACCATAGGAACCTCACTGATGGCATCAGCGCACCGCGTAGAGGACTGAAGAATTGGATGCAATCTATGTAGCAGCTCGCCGATATTCGGGAGGCCTGGATGGTAAGTTATAACAAACGGTATTCGCTCTGGGTGGCCTGTCCCTTAGTGTGTCCGCCCTTGGGGTTCTGCGTGCTCTGTCCACCTCCCTAAGTACAAACGCCCTCTCGTAGCCCCTATCAACCAGATAGCCGCACAGCTCATCCACCCTCTTCTCAAACAGATGGTCTTCGGAACAGATACGGCGTATACGGAGGGCCTGTCCAAACGGGATACCCTTTTTACAAGAGTTTGGATGACATGACGTGTGAAAGAGGTACTGGTGTTTGTCCGTAGGTTTGGTGAATAAGTCTGTAGATATCTGCCCTTCTTTCTCCTGTCTGACAGTAACATCAAGAAAATTGATCTCCTGCCTTGAAGAGTCAAAAGCAAATTTGATGGTATTATGAAAACTATTCATATATGCCTTGAACTCCTCCAGATTCTCCTCCCCGTCAGTCCATACAAAAAAGATGTCATCGATGAGCCGCAGCCACGTCAGGGGTTTGACTGGAAAGCCTCTGAGGATCTCACTTTCTACTTTAGCCATAAACAGATTGGCATACGATGGGGCCATTTTAGTACCAATCGCTGTTCCTCTAAGTTGAAGGAAGTGCTTGCCATTAAACGTTAAGTTATTGTTTTGCAGAACCAATCGAGCTAGATCCACCAAATCTTCAGTAGGGATCTTCGGCGGTATCGGTGAATTATTCAAAGCTTCTCTCATAGCTTCCAAGCCGCCCTGATGGGGGATATGTGGATATAGACCTACCACATCTGCTGTAACCAGTATAGCACCTTCCGGAAGGGGCCCGATATTATGTAGGCACTGCAGAAAGTGTTTGGTGTCCCTTATATGTGATGGGATAGCAGGTACCAATGACTTGATGTGGTGGTCCACGAACTCGGAGATCTTTTCTGTACACGTTCCACAACCCGAAACCACAGGACGACCGGGGCATCCTCGCTTGTAAAGCCTAGGTAGCAAATAGAACCGTCCTGCCTTAGGGTTACTGTTGACTAAAAGATACTCTAATGTTTTATCATCAATGTGACCATCTAAGTTAAGCTTAAGTACCCTATCATTAACTAAATCAGCTATATATTTAGTAAGATCTTGTTCGGTCTCTCTATAGACCTCTTTATCGCCCAACTGGCGATCAGCTTCCCCGATGTAATCTTCCTTGTTCATAACTACTACACCGGAACCTTTATCGGCCTCTTTTATAACTATATCCTCAGATACGATCTCAGGCGTGAAAGGGCCTTACGTTCATCGTGACTAATGTTGCTATAAATGCGTCTACCATTATTAACCTCTCTAAGAATTTTGTCCTGGATAGCACTAGAATATGCCTCATGGCTAAATCTCTATATCTACGCGGGCACCATGTAGATTTTTACGAATTAAACGACGGAATATTTGAAAAATCACTATCTACATTATCTTCATCATAGAAAAATTCTTTAAGTCTAATACGTCTAATAAAAGCATTAATGTCCTTGCGTAGTCCATACTCATCTATGTCTTTGGGCGTAGGACAGAACTTAAGACCCTTGGAAAGTAGTGCAACGTCACCCTGAGTAAGCTCCCTTTTCGACAGGTTCACCACTGTGTTCAGGCCCAGTCGTCTCACCAGCTGACCTCGCGTTGAGTGGATTAGATGTTATACCAACTACTGCTCTCTCTATAGCCTCCTCTCGAACTTCCTCTCCAGAACCAGTTGCCCTGATGAAGGCTTTTAAATAAAGCCGAAAATTTGGCACTAGAAGGTTTATTGTCATATTTCAGTATTTAATGTTTATGTAGGTATTGTTAAGGTATACCTTTGAGGGGTGTCGCGGGAAAACAATTCGTTTCGCGTCACAATTACACCACAAACACCGTTCATATATCATTTTAAAGCTAAAAGGTTGGTCTATCTGATAAATGATTTTGTTTTCATTATACTGTATATGAACACTTATTTTTTTAGCTCTAAAGAAAAAAGTTCCAGCTTCTTCCAATTGAATCACACAGAACCAAATTTCAGCAAAATCTATTCTTTAGAAGGCAATCTAAAAAAGGTGTGCGGGAGTTTTGATTTTCCTTTCAAAACATTTATGCTAATTTTTGTGCTAGCATTGCCAAAAACATCGATTTCCAACCTGTTTTACGTGATATTTCCGCAAATACGTAAACTATCAATAATCCCGCACACCTTTTTTCAGCGATTGCCCTCTAAGGAATACATTTTGCTGAAATCTGGAGCTTTTGACATTAACTGGAAGTGGCAGGAGCTCTTAAAAAGCACAAAATTGGTACTTTTCCTTTGAAGAAGAAAACGACGAAAACGATCCATGAAAGTAACGCTTTAAAACGATATATAAATGGCCCTTGTAGGGTAAATAATGACGCGACAGTGATTTGTTTAGCGAAAAATTCACATCCCTCGCGCAAAGGTATACTCATACCTTAAGTGCCTCCTTATAACAGTTGCCCCTAACCCCTTCCAAAACTAATTTTCAATGAGAAACAAATGCTGCACACAAAAAAAAACTGTATTGGATGGTTTGAATCACATGGATTCAGCACAATATTATCTTAGTTCTCTAGCCTATTTGTTTGTGGAAATAAATTTGAACTTGAACATTGTTCAGAAAATTGACTTTTTCACAAACTCAGTAACTTATTTACTGAATTGGGCAATTCCAGAAAATATAGGTACCCCAACCACGGGCGGCACTAATTTTTGACCCCCCATGCATCCAGAATTTCCAAAATGGCTTAACCTCCCCCTCCCCCTATGCATATAGAATTTCTGAGAGGCTAACCTAGCTTCCAGTTTCAGAAATTCCCCCATGTAGGCAGAATTCCGAGCTTGACCCCCCCTCCCCCAATTTCTAATGGTTCACCCCTTAAACACACGAACTTGTAAAGCGTCATTGCGTTGTTGGTATGCAAAGACCAATCAGTGTGCAGCATGCCGGAATGCAAAGAATGCCCGTTTCTCTATACGGAAAACAAAAATACGCAAATCTAAAGCTCTCACCCCCCTAAATAGGTACTCATTCATGATCGGCTCCTTTGTTGCTTTCCTCGACGTCCAGAAAACTCATTCTCGCGCTCGAGAAGGTCCATCTTCTCCATCCACTTGTGAGACAAAATGTATTCCTATTGAGCTAATTCTAGGTCTAGAAGAAGATCGTTACCTATACGGCTTATAGACGAAAAAATATCGACTCAGGGGCTGGTTGTTAATAGGGTGTGTGGGGGGCCAGTAGTTCTAGTGGGGCGGTCAATTGAATAAAATACACCATTTTGCGGGGTCATTTTTTAAATAAACGTTTCGTGTGGGGGCTCATTTTTAGATTTTGTGGTTCGATATTTGCCCATGTTCGATACTATCGAGTCAAATATCCGTCACTCGTACTAAGATTTCAAATCCGGGCTTGGCAATATCCTTGACTTGCCAATATTTCTCTGCTGGGGTTCAATACATAAAACTACTAACACGTATGATATATTTCAATTGTTAATTTGATCAATCGCTATCAGTAATTACCTATCAGAAAATAATATACGCGCACAAACTGCCATCTCTCACATCTCTGTGACGCCGCAAACATCCTCGTGATGAGACTGAAGTGCCTTCAAATGCAATCACGTTGTCATCCTCATTCCAATCACTACTACTGCATGCTACTTCTTTCGTCCTGACGAATGACATCAAACACCACATCGACCACATCCTCTAGTGATTAATCATCCTCGTCAGTACTTAAGTCGCAGTAAACTACCTCTGTACTGGCGTTGTTCTCTTTGCGCTTTCTGTCTGCGACGGAAGCGAGCGTGGTGCCGAGGGGGACTGGGTTCCATGGAAAGAGGAGGGGGAGGTCGACTTTGAAATTATTTCGCGAGCGGGGGACCACATTTTCGAACCAATACTCGAGTGGGGGGTCACTTTATTTCAACTTCACTAAATACATTGACTGTAAAAAAGGCAACAGAACCAGGCAGCCGACGCCAAGAAGACTTAACTCTATCCAGACTGGGCGTTTTTTGACCATCTGTGACGTGGTGGGGTGGGGGGGGGGGGGCTAGTTCACTCACTGGAGCTATGATTTTCTGGAACCACTCGAAGGTGCTTGAAGGTGCTGAATACAACCTACTCTCGTTATGAGTAGTCTTTAATAAGACATTCTAGCAGGTGTACGTGCAACTAATTTGGATCTAGAGCATTAATGTGATGAGCTTTTACGTCTGGACCTCGAAATATGAGGCGGGGATTGAGCTAACATGGAAAGATTGCGAGGCTTGCTTCAAAGCGAAACCAAGTGGTCGATGTCATAAACGCTTCGACACAGAAAAAGAAGCGAAGGATTGTGTGGAATTCCTACAGAAACAGCTAACGCCAAAACCAGATAATGGTACGGAGGAGTCATCAGCAAACAGAAAAAACGCCGCTGGTGAGAAATCAAGAACCAACGAGGAGTCAGCCAACATGGCGTCCGAAACGATCAGCGTTCCTGACTCCCCATCCCTTCTCATATCAAGCCAACGCCAGGTTTTGGAACAACCTGACCACCTAGTTCAAAATCTAGAAGAAAAAATTAATGAGTTATGTGACTTCAAAGCAAGCCAGCAACGTGTTAACGAAGATTTAGACAAAAAGCTCATACATGAAATCAAGCAGGCCGGAAACTTTAGAATGCAGATCGAAGATCTAGAGGGCTACTATAATAATAAAAGCTAAAAGAAACCTCGATCCGATTCGAACAGGCAATCGAGGGGCGAATAACCAACTTGTCCAGTTCCTACGAAACTGAGATTAAAGCACTAAAAAAAACGATAAAAAAAATGCAATCCGAAGTCAGTGCTCTAAAAGCAGAAGTTCGACGGCTCTCTTCGGTGGTCGAAAATGTGCAGGCTCGATAGAGGAATCGACAAATGTACAAGAAGTACTTCAGGTACTTGACAGGTCGGAGACGGACAGCCATATACCAGAACCTCCAGCCGTGCAGCGAACTCAAGACAGCATAGAAAATGCTGATATAACCACCACAGGGGAAAGAGAAAACCATCCAAACTCTGACGAGTTTGGTCAACAAGACGACGTGCCCAACGAGAACTCTAGATCGTCAGTCCACGAGCACAATACTACGATATCAGATGCCAGGGTGTTAATTCTCAGTGATTCCATGTTACGGGGATAAACGAAAATCGGCTCAGTAAGAGCATGTTATTTATCAAGAAATACGTAAAAGGAGGGGTGAAACAGATGCTTGACTTAGTAAAATCGCTTAATGAGGGCATTGTTTACGATAAAGTTTTTATCCACACGGGCACCAACGACATTCTGAAGTTAACAACAGAGGAAATATTTTATCATTTTACCCTGATTGTCCAAGAAGTAAAGTCAAAGTGGCCTGATTGCCAAGTGATCATCTCAGGCATCATACTTCATAAGTCCGACGTGGCAAAAAACAGCAAAATCAATGTCCTAAATCGCAAAGTTCATCATTCATACAGTGAGGGAGCTGATAACGTGGTGTTTCTGGATAACACTAATATTACGTTCTTCCCGGGCGGCGAAGTTGACAATTCGGTGTATTTTGATAATTTACGCCTGAACAACGGCAGTGGTTCGCGCCTTTTAGCCGCGAACATCAAATTTGCATTGGGGCTGCGATCAAGACCCGCAATTCATCGTGATCGAAGGCGCGATCAAGAGGGATCACCATGGCAACAACAGCGCCGGAATAGCCACTTCCCACAACCGAGAACACGACCCACATACTCATACTCCACGTCAAACCATTACACGCGCCAACCTCCCAACCAACCAGAATACTGCCCCAATCAAAGTATCCACCAGGAACAAACAGAGCAGAGGCAGCGGTTTAGTCAACCGTCGTTAAATAATCAGTTTAGCCAGCCATATGTAAATAATCAATTAAGTCAGATTCTTGCTTTATTAAGCCAATACGTTGCACCACGCTCCAGCGCACCTTTCTCGTCCTATGCCACTGTCGACGCCAGGTAACTTAAAACTAGGTTTCTGGAATATACACGGCTTTCGTTCGCGTATTCTCGATAATAAACTTGACCTTTCTGAGGTTAAAGATATTTTTAAGGACCATGACCTATTTAGCCTTGTGGAAACGCACGCTGATATCCAAACACAAGATTTGGAGGTAGAAAATTTCAGGTGTTTTAAAAAATGCAGACAAACATCAGGGAAAAAACAACACGGTGGTATCGCTGTTTATTTCCGTAACGAGTTAAAGCCAGGAATTTCTTATATACCTACCACAAATAACAATGCGATATGGTGTAAGCTTGACAAAAACTTTTTTCAAATGGTTAACAACATTTATATAGCTACTGTTTATTTAAGCCCCGAAAACTACGAAAAACAAACACAAAGTAATTTTATTGATGAACTTGAATTAGACATTTTACATTTTTCCTGTCTTGGCGACGATATAATTCAAGGGGACTTAAATGCTAGATGCGGGCAAATTCAGGACCAGATACTTTATAGTGAAGACGAATTTCTGGGCGAGACAACAAATGATGATATTCCCGATCGACATTCTGAGGATGCCGTTTCTGATCGTAGAGGTAAGGATTTAATAGAATCATGCATCTCTAATGACCTCATCATAATGAATGGGCGAATGACGGGCGATAGAACCGGACAAAAAACATGCTTTCAGTATAATGGTGCGAGCCTTGTTGACTACGTTATTTGCAGCAGCAAACTTTTTATTAGTATGAATTATATACAAATTGCAGATCTGATTCCTTTTTTATCTGATCACCGCCAGATTTCTTATGGCCTCCAAACTAACTTCTATCCACGATTACAACCCCAGCCGAAACGAGCCATGTAAAATCGACATGCGTGTGGAACGAAGAAGCTGATGAAACAATTCGACTAATTTTACAATCAAAGGACATTTGCGATAATCTCTCCGATTTCGAAGGGAAATTTTTACCAGAAAAATCTATTGAAGAATGCGTACACTCGTTAAATAATATTATAACAGATAGTCAGGGAGCAAATGTATTCCCGTCGGAAGTTTGTGCTGAAAGCAGGGCACCAGTCTAGAAATGTTGTTTGGGGTCTACTAAACATGAAAAGTTTTGGTGCCAAACTTGAAACTTGCTCAGACAGGATTTAAGGGGGGTCGAAATTCTGACGTATGAAAGCCAGCATGGAAACGAGGCTGGAACATTAAAAACCGTATAACTTCCATAAAATTGCCAGTTAGTACACCAAATTTGAGAATTTTATCAATAGCGATGCTCTGAACTGATATGTGTCACTTTAAATACGTAATTATGGTCACGTGACCCTGAAACATGGAAACGAGGCTAAAACAGAAATCAGCCCTATAACTTCACTAAAAATGTTCGCTATCACGCCAAATTTGTTAGTATTATCAATACCAATGCTCTGAACTGATATGGGTCACTTTGTAACTTAGTTATGGTCACGTGACCCCGAAACATGGAAACGAGGCTAAAACATAAATCTCCATAACTTCAATAATTGGTCTCACGCACGACACATTTGGTAGTTTATCAATAGCGATGTTCTGAATTGATATCATTTTGAATAAGTTATTCTGGTCACGTGATCCCTAAACATGGAAGCGAGGCTAAATCATAAACCATAAATCACTACCAAGATAAAATTTTTCGCGTTAGCACGCCGAATTTGTGAGGCTAAAAGATGAAAAAAAACATGTATAAAATACTCAAGAAACAGTCGTTTCCACTGTAAAACTTTATTAAAACACTACTGTTGAACTGTATTTGGTACTTAAAATGCCTAGTGGTAATCACGTGACATGCAAACAAGGCCGAAAATACTAGTTTTTTACCTATGAATCCATAATGAGTCATAGTTACCTACGATTCATCAACCCCGACCTTTTCCTGGAGAATTCAAATTTCTCCCCGACTTTTAGTTTATTTGGAGTCACTGACGGAGTGATGCTTACTGGATGCCAAGATGGGCCGATCATTCAAAACTAACGTCTGAAACCGACATAGTACTTTATAGATCACAGTAATGGACACGTGTCACTTAAACATGTAAGTGAGGCCTAATGTAAATGCTTTGTAGCTTGCATGAAAATGGTGCACCAATTATACTTGTATGTGGACGCGTCGCAGATGAACCCCGTATGTTGTTAATCAATAGATGGTACCTCACACATTAAGAATTTCACAGTAATGAAAGTTAATCTTTTGTGCTTTTACCCGATCACTAAAAATTCCCCGGCAAGAGAGGCGCTTGAGAACCAATCTGGGGCGTTATGCACTGAACCGGTAGCTCTGCGCTCCTCAACACAACATCTGCTCAATGTTAAGCTTTGGTTTTACCTGATTCCAAGCCAAGTTTGCAATCATTTCTTTGAGAACATAATTATATTTGGAAAGCGTGGTGGCCATTGTTGGAAGCGAAAAGAAAGAGAATATGAGCTTATATCTGTTTTCTCCAACATGGCCGCCTGTGACTTCACACGTGCAAACCAAGAATTAGCCCCGAAAATAGCTAACATAACCAGGAATTTGAAACTGCGACACGAAAGTACAGCAAAGGATCAGCACCATGGGTAACCAACAGACCAGTACCATTTGTCCCAACGCACCTTTGATTGGACATACTTCCAACCGCAGCTTTAGAATTCGAATTTGCAGGTCGGTTCTCCAGCACGGCCTCCTACGCAGGGTTGACCGTTTTGCCAGAATTGGATATAATAGACATCGTCCTTGCTACGCTAACATCCTATATTTGCTTCTTTTCACGACTGTGCAGAGACACCCAGCTTTGTGTCATTTAATGATCGGTTAAACATGACTGCACTTCAAAAGCTGTGTTATTGCTTCAGGAGCTAGTGCAAGAGTGGTCATAACGGGCAAACATTTGTCATTCTCCATTGACCATCCCGAACCGTTTGGTTTTGGAAGTGGATTAGGTACTTTTCCGTTTGTATGGCTCTAGTACTATTTCTAGTGAGACAGGCCTTTTTTTTGTCTCTGCAGCTAATATCGCTAGTTCTGGAGCAATAAAGCCGGCTTTTCACTAGTGAAGTAAGCGGAGACGGAGAAGGAGACGTAAGAGCTTACGTTTGTGTGAAAATCGCTGTGAAAGTAGCGACGTAAGCGTAAGCGGAGACGTAAGAAAAAGGAAACCTTCCGTTCTGCTTCCTTCACGCTTACGTCTCCTTCTCCGCCTCCGTTCTTTGATTTTCACACGAGCGTAAGCTTCCTTACGTCTCCGTGTCCTTCTCCGTCACCGCTTACTTCACTAGTGAAAAGCCGGCTTAAAGGAAAACGTTTCATACGCGCGCATTTAAAGTTCTCCAGGGCATCTGCGCAAACTGTGCAGAAAGCACCTCTTCATTCTTGTTCACTAACCAGTTCCATTAATGAAATCCTGGTGTGCATATATGGCGATCTGACGCAAGATAAGCTGGATTCATTCACAAGACTTGACTGTGCGCAACCGAAGAAATACTTTGTTAGTAAGTGCCGCACAATATTTCTGAAAATCACATGGTTTCCCTTTTACTTTTATTTCCGAAAATCAAAGAGCCAAGCATCATGCATAATACTCTTGTTTTCGAAGTGCGAAAATCATGAGTATGCTCCCTCAGTATACCTCGATAAATTATGCTGGCGTAGCCAAGAGGGCAGACTTGAGTTCGCGCAAATCTTACTGCTCCGGGTAAACTAGTTCCTTGTTTTGTAACATTGAACTTAAACGTTTTACAGCCAAGACAGCCTAACAAAAGCAAGTTTGAATGAAGGAAAAAATGGGTTAAACATATGAAATATGAACGTACTCAAGAAACTATAGGAATTGCACCAGAACTAAACTTTCGTTGGAACCTATTTTTGGAAGTTTCATCGGCTGAAGAAATGGACTTTATGTATTCTGTGGGAAATGTATCGAGTTTAGTTTACTTCCGGTCGGTCTATCATGTGGAAACTTCTTCTTTGTCTAGACCGCAGAAATTAATGCGCACCGATGCAATGAAACAAAAAATGAACTAACCCGTAGGTATGGCTAGTTTTTCGGGAAAACTAGGTGGCCTGCGTCGGCGGGGACATAAACATGGACAATAATATAACAACCACAGGTTGAAATGTATGTTAAATGCCGTACAGGACTCTAGTGTTTTGCAGACGTTTCAAGCGCTAGCCCTTCGTCGGAGCAAAACCCGGAGGACGAAAATGCCAGGAATGTGAAGTTTTCCACGCTAGAGCAAAACTAGCATCAACTCACTTTGAGTTCATGCATCGGCGTGGTTTATGTTTTAGCCTCGTTTACATGTTTAAGGGTCACGTGACCATAATTACGTATTCAAAGTGACACATATCAGCTCAAAAAATCGCTATTGCTAAAATTCGCAAATTTGGTGTACCACCGAATAATTTTATGGAAGTTACAGCTTGGTTTCTTTTTTAGCCTCGTTTCCATATTTAGGGGTCACGTGACCATAATTATATATTGAAAATGACACAACATGTCAGTCCAGAGTATCGCTATTGATAAAACTGCCAAATTTGGCGTGCTAGCGAACAATTTTATTGAAGTTATAACTTGTTTTATGTTTAGCCTCGTTTCCATGTTTAAGGGTCACGTGACCATAATTACGTATTCAAAGTGACACATATCAGTTCAGAGCATCGCTATTGATAAAATTCCCAAATTTGGTGCACTAACTTTCAATTTTATGGAAGTTATATGGTTTTTAATATTCCAGCCTCGTTTCCATGCTGGCTTTCATACGTCAGAATTTCGACCCCCCTTAAATCCCGTCTGAGCAAGTTTCAAGTTTGGCACCAAAACGTTTCATGTTTACTAGACCCCAAACAACATTTCTAGACTGGTGCCCTGCTTTCAGCACAAACTTCCCACGGGAGCTTATTTTAAGACATTTGCTCCCTGACTAAGATGTTTTATCACGAGCCGACCTGCTAAAATCAACGCGTAAGAGACCGAAAAATACCAGTGAGGAACCCAAACAAAAGTGGTTCGACAAAGAATGCCAACAAGAAAAGGATAATTTGCTACAAATTGGTCGTCAGATCAGTAAATTTCCTAACGACAAAGCACTAAACACGTTAATGTTACAGGGGAAACGTATTTATCGCAGAACAATCAGACGCAAAAGACGCTCTTTCGCAAGAAACCAAATTGAGAAACTAAAGGAATTGACAAAAAGAATCCAAAAGAATTTTGGAAACAACTCAAAGAAATTTGTCAAAATAACAGTAACGGTCTAAGGCAGTGAATGCAGCAGTGAATACAGAGACGTTCTATGAGCATTTTAAAAACCTTAATAAAGGAGATCCCGCGCCGACAATGTCCGGTCCAATGCCAGGATCGGTGTCTAACGAAAATGGTCCCCTCGATTTTCCTTTTACACAAGAAGAAGTGGAAGCGGTGATAAAGTCTCTTAAGAAAAATAAATCCCCTGGTCCTGACAACATACTTAACGAATTTCTAAAGGCTGCTCGTCAGGTTATTGCACCTATACTGGTCAAATTGTTTAACAAAATACTGTGCAATGGGGATTTTCCCGTTGTTTGGGCCACAGGATATATCGTGCCAATGTATAAGAAAGGGACATAAGCAACCCAGAAAACTATCGGGGTATAACACTGTTATCGTGTTTAGGGAAAGTCCTCACTCACGCTCTAAACAATAGACTCCTGAACTTTTTGGAATCTAATCATATCCTCCAGCCGGAACAAGCTGGTTTCCGTAAGGACTTTCGGACAAGTGATAACCTTTTTATTATTAAATCTCTAATAGAGAAATATGTCCGCAGCAAACTTAAGCGAAAGGAAAACTTCCTGTTCACATGTTTTGTGGACTTAAAGAAAGCTTTTGACAAAGTCAACAGAGCCAAATTATTCAATAAACTGAAGGCGGTCGGTGTTACCGGCAAGTTCCTATCGGTAGTTCAAAGCATCTATAGCAAAGACGTATCATATGTGAAGAATGGAACTGAATTATCAGAGCCTTTTGAATGCTCCGTCGGAGTTAAACAAGGATGTATTTTATCGCCTACTCTTTTTAATTTGTATTTGTACGACCTTGCAACATCACAAAACACCATAGAAACGGACCAAGCATGCGTCGGGAACAAGCCTGTGAATTGCCTCTTATACGCCGATGACCTTGTGTTGTTTTCGTCATCCGAAAAGGTCTTCAAATGCGCCTTGATAATCTTAAAGATTTCTGTCTAGACAATGATTTAAAAATAAGTGAAGATAAGACAAAAGTTATGGTCTTTAACACTAATGGGAAAAAACTTGCCCGATTTAAACTCCACATCGGGAAACAGAATATCGAAATAGTCTCTTCCTATAAGTACTTGGGCTTAACCCTAAGCGCAAATGGGAATTCAACTTAGCAAAACAGGAGCTTAAAAAATCCGGCCTGAAAGCGCTGTTTGCATTGAAAAAGAATTTAGGGGAAAATTTCAGCCTCGACGTTCAATTAACTATACGACTTTTTGAAACATA
Source organism: Scolanthus callimorphus (assembly GCA_033964015.1). NCBI lineage: Eukaryota > Metazoa > Cnidaria > Anthozoa > Actiniaria > Edwardsiidae > Scolanthus > Scolanthus callimorphus. Next base: position 20,649,261 of record CM066912.1, on the reverse strand, counting down.
CGTCAAGCCCGTGTTACTTTACTGTTGCGAAATTTGGGGTCTAGAAGGCAAATACAATGAGATGCGTGATCCTATTGAACAAGTAAATGTCAAATTCTGCAAAATGTTGTTAGGAGTTAGCAGAAAAGCGGTGAATGCAGCCTGCAGGGCTGAACTGGGCCAATTCCCTCTAAAAGTAGATACAATTAAATATACGATAAAGTACTGGTCAAGAATTATCCAGCACAATGAAAGCATGTTCTAAACAAAGGCATGGCTATTCAATATGGAGTCAGGCAGTAGGGACTATCCAAGAATCTTCGAAGGGGGCACTAACTGAGTACTAGTTTGCTTTGTTTCTCGCGAAGCGCGCCGCGATTTTGAAAATGAAACTTCGAGGTTATGAGGCTTATTTTTTCTGGGAGACGTAAGTCACGCTGATCAAATGGGGTCACTGAAAAGTCGTATATAGCAAATTTACTTGAATTGTGAAAAGAATGTTTAAAATAAATTTTATTATTGTTTAGATGGCGAGCGCGCAGCGCGAGCCGACCCCAAACTCGTTCTCTTTAAAAAGACTTTAGCTTCCCTAAAAAGATAGTAGAGCTTGCTCGGTTTTTTTTTCACCAACTCAGGCGGATTAAGGCTTGGCTAGACACCAATTTGGTCAATAAATTGATTTTTAAGACATTTCATCTTTACAAACTGATGGAATATCAAATGTTTTGGTATATATTAATAGAAAACCTTGACCCCAAAAAACTGATACCTGTTCCGGTACGAAAAAGAGTAGCACTGGAATTTGAGCCAAAATTTTCAATTAAAAATGGGGAGTACAAGGAAAATATGGGATACCACAAATTACCATTCGTTTTGCTCCTTTCCTAGAGTACTTTAAGGAATAGTTTTTGAAGTTTGGAAAAACCTTTCAAAAAGTGAGATATCTTGCAAAACAGTTCACGTGACCTAATTTGCATATCAGATTTCCCTCAATATCTCTTTTCCAATTAGCAATATGCAACCTGCAAAGTCTATTTCATATAGCTATTCTAACCGTCTAATAAATAATATGCATTTCACTTAGCTATGTTAATGCTAAGTACTCCCCATTTTCACAAATTCATTTTAGCTGCCTTAAGGTCACGTGACCGTTGAAATGAAATTTTATCCCAATCAAAATGTCACGGGTCTTAATATGCACCTCCAATAAACAGATGAAGTGTTATGTCAAATAGCAAAAGTGTTATTGCAAAATATAATTTTATGCTATTTTATTCGAAAACCAAGCCTTAATTCACCTGAGAACACCTTTGCTTGCGCGATATTTTTTTTCTAGGTCAGAGGCTTGCTCGAATTTTTTTTGGGAATTAGCCACCCTCCCCATCAAGTATCAAATGGTCCGTCCCTAAACTACTGCTCGATTATTTATTGGGCCAACACATATCCAACAATCCCCAACCAAAAATTGTCGTTTTTTCAACACCTCACGGCCAAAACCATATTTGGAATCATTTACCTTATAAGGAAGTGGCAGAAGATCCTCCTTTGATAAGAATTTCGGCAAATGTACCAAGAAAACTGTGAAATTTTGAATGAAAACTTGCAGGAATCAAAGAGACTCGAGAAGTTATCGATCTGTCCGCCATTGATTTGGGCTAGGTAACCACGCTAAAATAGCCCACAGCTAGCCCACGCGACTCGACCCAGTCCTCCCAAGTGCATTCAGCAAAAACGACAATGATCCATTGATATGCCGATGTATATTATACTTTACAAGGTGCCAATACAGATTGTCTATGTCTATGTCTATGTCTATGTCTATGTCTATGTCTATGTCTAATGTCTCATGTCTCATGTCTCATGTCTCATGTCTCATGTCTCATGTCTCATGTCTCATGTCTCATGTCTCATGTCTCATGTCTCATGTCTCATGTCTCATGTCTCATGTCGCATGTCGCATGTCGCATGTCGCATGTCTCATGTCTCATGTCTCATGTCTCATGTCTCATGTCTCATGTCTCATGTCTCATGTCTCATGTCTCATGTCTCATGTCTCATGTCGCATGTCCCATGTCCCATTGTCCCATGTCCCATGTCCCATGTCCCATGTCCCATGTCCCATGTCCCATGTCCCATGTCCCATGTCCCATGTCCCATGTCCCATGTCCCATGTCCCATGTCCCATGTCCCATGTCCCATGTCCCATGTCCCATGTCCCATGTCCCATGTCCCATGTCCCATGTCCCATGTCCCATGTCCCATGTCCCATGTCCCATGTCCCATGTCCCATGTCCCATGTCCCATGTCCCATGTCCCATGTCCCATGTCCCATGTCCCATGTCCCATGTCCCATGTCCCATGTCCCATGTCCCATGTCCCATGTCCCATGTCCCATGTCCCATGTCCCATGTCCCATGTCCCATGTCCCATGTCCCATGTCCCATGTCCCATGTCCCATGTCCCATGTCCCATGTCCCATGTCCCATGTCCCATGTCCCATGTCCCATGTCCCATGTCCCATGTCCCATGTCCCATGTCCCATGTCTAATGTCTCATGTCTATGATCATCAAACTTTCACACAATGACCATTTTTTATTAAAATTATAAGCTGTTAATCAACCATTCAAGTTTTTATTCTTTCTTTCATATCTACTGGTTGATAGGTCCTTTATTGGATCCAGCTTCAGTTTTACTTGTAAGCGGTCCTGCAAATACTTCAAAGTTTATTCTATTAAAACAACTATTTGCTCTCGTTTTCAATATGATCGAGTGAAACAGACTCTTATCACGTTTATAGCGGAGCTCCCGCGGGCGCCGAAGGCGCCCGAGTAGCGGAGCCCCATAGCTACATGCAGGAGAAAAAGGAACAAAACAAAAGTATATATGCATCAAACGATTCTGTCATGGACTTCCGGTTTGTGCGTCCGTCCGTCCGTCCGTCCGTCTGTTCGTCCGGAATGACGTCATCAAAAGTAGAAAAGTCAATATCTCAAGAAGGCAACATCGCTAGGTGACCAAACTTGGGTAAAGTTATTTTGGAGACAAGGGGGTGCACTATCAAGGTCACGTGACATGACGTCATCGATGACGTCATCAAAACTAGAAACGTCAATATCTCGAGAAGGCAACATCGCTAGGTGACCAAACCTGGGTAAATTTATTTTGGAGGCAAGGGGGTGCACCACCATGGTCACGTGACATGACGTCATCGATGACGTCATAAAACTAGAAAAGTCAATATCTCAAGAAGGCAACATCGCTGGGTGACCAAAGTTGGGTAAAGTTATTTTGGAGGCAGGGGGGTGCACTACCGAGGTCACGTGACATGACGTCATCAATGACGTCATCAAAAATAGAAAAATCAATATCTCTAGAGGGCAATATCGCTAGGTGACCAAACTTGGGTAAAGTTATTTTGGAGGGCAAGGGGGTGCACCACCAAGGTGACGTGACATGACGTCATTGATGACGTCATCAAAAGTAAAAAAGTCAATATCTCAAGAAGGCAACATCGCTAGGTGACCAAACTTGGGTAAAGTTATTTTGGACTCAAGGGGAGTGCACTACCAAGGTCACGTGACATGACGTCATCGATGACGTCATCAAAACCAGAAAATTCTATATCTCGAGAAGGCAACATCGGTAGGCGAACAAACTTCTTGGGGACAGTCGAGAAAAGCATCCGTGAGTCTGCGGCATGGAGCTCTTTGAAATGCCAACAAAAAAATCTGAATTTGCAAGTATGCAATGGAGAACAAGAAGAATGTTTTCTGTAATAAGTGACGTCGCGATACGTCACATGATGAATCTTTTGCAGGAAAATATTTAACCGGGAGCTCCGCTTTTAGCCAGTGGCTAAATCTATATATTATGGCTTATAGCTGTTTCAGGTAACACGCGACCCAGCACAGAAAACCCAACTACCAAACTCTGGCGGCAACGGCAACGTCGCGTGTTACCTGAAACAGCTGTAATAATATCTAGAAGCTATCGGGAAACGAAGTCCATTATCAATTCAGCACATTTGTAGTAGTAAAGCTGCAAAGTTTTGGAAGAGTTACTCGAAAACTGGCTGAGATATAAATTTTCAAACTAGGATTTCTAGGCCTTTTTTGAAAGAAATGTATCGGGAAAAACAACAAAACGATGCGCTACCGCCATACATTTTATTAAAAATCATCAATTTAATACATAGATTTAGGCACTGCCTAAAAGCGGAGCTCCAATCAAAAACATTACTGATATTAGTTTAAGTTTTGATGAGGTCATCGATGAAGTCATGCTGCATAGCCTTTCTGGTGCACTCCTCTTCCTCAAATATAACTTGACCAAAGTTTGGTCAAGAGATGGTGCCTTCTTGAGATGTCGACTTTTCTAGTTTTGATGACGTCACTGATGAAGTCAAGTCACGTGACCTTGGCGGTGCACCCCTCTTGCCTTGGTCCCCTAGCACCGGAGTTCCGATAAAACTATCCTTTCACAAAAGCGTGTGCGAGCGTGCGTGCTAGCTCGTATTTTTCCGCCTTAAATTGGGATGCCTGAGGTGCCGGGCGGACACCTCACACACGGAATTACACTAGTATAGGTTTTATTCAGGATGAAAAAGAAAAACTCATATCTTCAGAACCAGTTGTATCTAGAGTAGTATACAAAGTAAGAGTTTTAGGACGGGTGGATCAGGGTGGATTTGTGGATCCACCACGAGCGTTGCGTGACAAGCGAAAAAAGTGGTGTCTCAAGTCACGCAAGTGAAAATGACGCCATAAGTGAAAACAATAGGTTGCCCAGACTTGCCCGCTCATCAGAAGGGCTTGCCCAGACATGTCTATTTTTATTTACCCAAAAGCGCGCTTAGAAAAAAAGACAAATAAAATGAATGCAATACCAACGTGACATGTAATTTATACAAGAAAAATAAACGGGGACAAAAGGTGACAAAATGGACAATCATATACTTGGTGAGTATCCTAAATTCATATTCAAAGTACTACATTTTAATTATGTTACACTTCTCATGGGTAGGGTAGGGAATTTGTTTCATAAAATATGGAAAACATTATAGGGAGGAGGACCATTCTGAGAGGAGGAGCATTTTTATTCAGTGAGGAGGAAGGGCAAACAAATGGACATTATAAAAATGTTTTTTTAGTATTTGACGGGCGCTGTCGCGGGCGTTGACGGCCGTCCTTGCGGGCGTTGACGGGCGCTGTAGCGGGCGTTGACGGGCGTTGTAGCGGGCGTGACGGGCGTCCTTGCGGGCTCGGGTGCTACGGGCGTCTTGCGGGCGTCCTGCGGGCGTTACGGGCATTGCTGTGATGTATTGCGGTATCCAGGGTTTCTGTGGGATTTCTCTAGGGTTTTTGTAGGGTTTCTGTGGGGTTTCTCTAGGGTTTCTCAGGAGGAGGAGGACAATTCTGTGAGGAGGAGGAGGTCTATTTTGTGAGGAGGAGGAGGAGGAGGAGGCCTGTTTTGTGAGGAGGAGGAGGAGGAGGAGGCCTGTTTTGTGAGGAGGAGGAGAGGGAGGTCTATTTTGTGAGGAGGAGGAGGAGGTCTATTTTGTGAGGAGGAGGAGGAGAGCTATTCTGTAAGGAGGAGGAGGGCTATTCTGTAAGGAGGATAGTTACCCCGTGGTTACCCTTTGGTTATCCCGTTGTCATTAATGTCCCTCCGATGCGCCCGCTACAGGCGTCTTGCGGCCGCTACGGGCGTCCTGCGGCCGTTTTGCGGGCGTGACGGGCGTTCTACGGGCGTTCTACGACCGTTCTGCGGCCGTTGCGGAGGTCTTGCGGGCTCGGGTGCTACGGGCGTTGCAGCGGGCGTCTGGTATGTGGATGTGATGTCGATGTAATGTCGATGTGATGTCGATGTGATGTCGATGTGATGTCGATGTGATGTCGATGGGATGTCGATGGGATGTCGATGGGATGTCGATGGGATGTCGATGGGATGTCGATGGGATGTCGATGGGATGTCGATGGGATGTCGATGGGATGTCGATGGGATGTCGATGTGATGTCGATGAGATGTCGATGTCAATGGGATGTCGATTGGATGTCGATGGGATGCCGCAAGACGTTCGCAAGACGCCCGTAGCACCCGAGCCCGCAAGACCTCCGCAACGGCCGCAGAACGGTCGTAGAACGCCCGTAGAACGCCCGTCACGCCCGCAAAACGGCCGCAGGACGCCCGTAGCGGCCGCAAGACGCCTGTAGCGGGCGCATCGGAGGGACATTAATGACAACGGGATAACCAAAGGGTAACCACGGGGTAACTATCCTCCTTACAGAATAGCCCTCCTCCTCCTTACAGAATAGCTCTCCTCCTCCTCCTCACAAAATAGACCTCCTCCTCCTCTTCACAAAATAGACCTCCCTCTCCTCCTCCTCACAAAACAGGCCTCCTCCTCCTCCTCCTCCTCACAAAACAGGCCTCCTCCTCCTCCTCCTCACAAAATAGACCTCCTCCTCCTCACAGAATTGTCCTCCTCCTCCTGAGAAACCCTAGAGAAACCCCACAGAAACCCTACAAAAACCCTAGAGAAATCCCACAGAAACCCTGGATACCGCAATACATCACGGCAATGCCCGTAACGCCCGCAGGACGCCCGCAAGACGCCCGTAGCACCCGAGCCCGCAAGGACGCCCGTCACGCCCGCTACAACGCCCGTCAACGCCCGCTAAAGCGCCCGTCACGCCCGCAAGGACGGCCGTCAACGCCCGTCACGCCCGCTACAACGCCCGTCAACGCCCGCTACAGCGCCCGTCAACGCCCGCCACGCCCGCAAGGACGGCCGTCAACGCCCGCGACAGCGCCCGTCAAATACTAAAAAAACATTTTTATAATGTCCATTTGTTTGCCCTTCCTCCTCACTGAATAAAAATGCTCCTCCTCTCAGAATGGTCCTCCTCCCTATAATGTTTTCCATATTTTATGAAACAAATTCCCTACCCTACCCATGAGAAGTGTAACATAATTAAAATGTAGTACTTTGAATATGAATTTAGGATACTCACCAAGTATATGATTGTCCATTTTGTCACCTTTTGTCCCCGTTTATTTTTCTTGTATAAATTACATGTCACGTTGGTATTGCATTCATTTTATTTGTCTTTTTTCTAAGCGCGCTTTTGGGTAAATAAAAATAGACATGTCTGGGCAAGCCCTTCTGATGAGCGGGCAAGTCTGGGCAACCTATTGTTTTCACTTATGGCGTCATTTTCACTTGCGTGACTTGAGACACCACTTTTTTCGCTTGTCACGCAACGCTCATGGTGGATCCACAGATCCACCCTGATCCACCCGTCCTAAAACTCTTACTTTGTATACTACTATCTAGGTTGATGGCTGTCTATTGTCAAAGTCGTGTGACAAGACGTCACTAGCTACGTCATTAAATATGAGTCTCATACCACTCAAAAGCGGCTTGATGGTCATACGTCTGAATTCTGATACCACGTTTCCTTGTATGGTTTTCCGCTCGCGCTGGCGCTTAGCTCCGCGTGGGAGCTCCACTAAAATACTATATCTCGGTGATTGTTCAATCAATCTTCACCTAAAGTGGCGGCTTTACTAATACGGATGTGCTGAATTAAATTGAATTGAATCTAATCGCCGCTACGCAATTGTAAGAACTATCTACTGACTCGTAGTCTTACTGTTCCCTTCGTCTTTTTTCTCTTAGCGCTTCCACGGATCGGGCTGTGAAAGAAATTCAGAAACAAAGTGAGGCTACTGCTGTGATGGCATGGGACAAGCTTACCAGGGACGTGAAGACTATAAAAGAGCCTTAGAGTACGTTACAAAGGACTTCAAAATTGACTTAGGGACTGGTGCAAAGAGACGCGAGGGGTCGTATGCTCTTCGGCTTCTTGGATAATTTCGCAAAATGCTAGGAGACTACCAAAAAGCTATTGAATACTATACAGAACAGTTGAATATTTCGTTAGAAGATGGTGACAGGGAAGGTGAAGCTGCAGCCTATGATGGCCTCGGAAATGTTTATCAATCACATGCAGACTATAAACAAGCAATCGAGCATCATACCAAGGCCCTGAATATAGCCAGAGAAGTAAGTGATAAGAAAGGTGAGGGCAAGGCGTATGGGAACCTCGGAAACGCGTCCCAATCACTAGGAGATTACAAGCGAGCCATCGAGTACCATACAAAGCACCTGAATATAGCCATAGAAATAAGTGACAAGGGAAGTGAGGGCGCTGCGTTTGGGAACCTTGGAATTGCGTTCCGATCACTAGGAGATTACAAGCGAGCCATCGAGTACATAACTACGTACCTGAATATAGCCATAGAGTTAGGTGACAAGGAAGGTGAGGGCGAAGGGTATGTGAACCTCGGAATTGCGTTTCGATCACTAGGAGATTACAAGCGAGCCATCGAGTACCATACAAAGCACCTGAATATAGCCATAGAAATAAGTGACAAGGGAGGTGAGGGCACAGCGTATGGGAACCTTGGAATGACGTTCCGATCACTAGGAGACTACAAACGAGCCATCGAGTACCATACAAAGCACCTGAATATAGCCAGAGAAATAGGTGACAAGGGAGGTGAGGGCGCTGCGTATGGGAACCTTGGAATTGCGTTCCAATCACTAGGAGATTACAAGCAAGCCATCGAGTACCATACAAAGGGCCTGAATATAGCCATAGAAACAAGTGACAAGGGAGGTGAGGGCAGAGCGTATGGGAACCTTGGAAATGCGTTCCAATCACTAGGAGATTACAAGCAAGCCATCGAGTACCATACAAAGCACCTGAATATAGCCATAGAAATAAGTGACAAGGGAGGTGAGGGCAACGCGTATGGGAACCTTGGAAATGCGCTCCAATCACTAGGAGATTACAAGCAAGCCATCGAGTACCATACAAAGCACCTGAATATAGCCATAGAAATAAGTGACAAGAGAGGTGAGGGCAACGCGTATGGGAACCTTGGAAATGCGTTCCGATCACTAGGAGATTACAAGCAAGCCATCGAGTACCATACAAAGCACCTGAATATAGCCATAGAAATAAGTGACAAGAGAGGTGAGGGGGGTGCGTATGGGAACCTTGGAAATGCGTTCCGATCACTAGGAGATTACAAGCAAGCCATCGAGTACCATACCAAGGACCTGAATATAGCCAGAGAAATAAGTGACAAGAGAGGTGAGGGGGGTGCGTATGGGAACCTTGGAAATGCGGTCGATTCACTAGGAGATTACAAGCAAGCCATCGAGTACCATACAAAGCACCTGAATATAGCCATAGAAATAAGTGACAAGGGAGGTGAGGGCAACGCGTATGGGAACCTTGGAAATGCGTTCCAATCACTAGGAGATTACAAGCAAGCCATCGAGTACCATACAAAGGACCTGAATATAGCCATAGAAATAAGTAACAAGGGAGGTGAGGGGGGTGCGTATGGGAACCTTGGAAATGCGTTCCAAGCACTAGGAGATTACAAGCAAGCCATCGAGTACCATACAAAGCGCCTGAATATAGCCATAGAAATAAGTGACAAGGGAGGTGAGGGCAACGCGTATGGGAACCTTGGAAATGCGTTCCAATCACTAGGAGATTACAAGCAAGCCATCGAGTACCATACAAAGCACCTGAATATAGCCATAGAAATAAGTGACAAGGGAGGTGAGGGCAACGCGTATGGGAACCTTGGAAATGCGTTCCAATCACTAGGAGATTACAAGCAAGCCATCGAGTACCATACAAAGGACCTGAATATAGCCATAGAAATAAGTAACAAGGGAGGTGAGGGGGGTGCGTATGGGAACCTTGGAAATGCGTTCTATTCACTAGGAGATTACAAGCAAGCCATCGAGTACCATACAAAGCACCTGAATATAGCCAGAGAAATAAGTGACAAGAGAGGTGAGGGCAACGCGTATGGGAACCTTGGAAATGCGTTCCGATCACTAGGAGATTACAAGCAAGCCATCGAGTACCATACCAAGTACCTGAATATAGCCATAGAAATAAGTGACAAGAGAGGTGAGGGCAACGCGTATGGGAACCTTGGAAATGCGTTCCGATCACTAGGAGATTACAAGCAAGCCATCGAGTACCATACAAAGCACCTGAATATAGCCATAGAAATAAGTGACAAGAGAGGTGAGGGGGGTGCGTATGGGAACCTTGGAAATGCGTTCCGATCACTAGGAGATTACAAGCAAGCCATCGAGTACCATACCAAGCACCTGAATATAGCCAGAGAAATAAGTGACAAGAGAGGTGAGGGGGGTGCGTATGGGAACCTTGGAAATGCGTTCCGATCACTAGGAGATTACAAGCAAGCCATCGAGTACCATACCAAGCACCTGAATATAGCCATAGAAATAAGTGACAAGAGAGGTGAGGGGGGTGCGTATGGGAACCTTGGAAATGCGTTCCGATCACTAGGAGATTACAAGCAAGCCATCGAGTACCATACCAAGCACCTGAATATAGCCAGAGAAATAAGTGACAAGAGAGGTGAGGGGGGTGCGTATGGGAACCTTGGAAATGCGGTCGATTCACTAGGAGATTACAAGCAAGCCATCGAGTACCATACAAAGCACCTGAATATAGCCATAGAAATAAGTGACAAGGGAGGTGAGGGCAACGCGTATGGGAACCTTGAAAATGCGTTCCAATCACTAGGAGATTACAAGCAAGCCATCGAGTACCATACAAAGCACCTGAATATAGCCATAGAAATAAGTAACAAGGGAGGTGAGGGGGGTGCGTATGGGAACCTTGGAAATGCGTTCTATTCACTAGGAGATTACAAGCAAGCCATCGAGTACCATACAAAGCACCTGAATATAGCCAGAGAAATAAGTGACAAGAGAGGTGAGGGCAACGCGTATGGGAACCTTGGAAATGCGTTCCGATCACTAGGAGATTACAAGCAAGCCATCGAGTACCATACCAAGTACCTGAATATAGCCATAGAAATAAGTGACAAGAGAGGTGAGGGCAACGCGTATGGGAACCTTGGAAATGCGTTCCGATTACTAGGAGATTACAAGCAAGCCATCGAGTACCATACAAAGCACCTGAATATAGCCATAGAAATAAGTGACAAGAGAGGTGAGGGGGGTGCGTATGGGAACCTTGGAAATGCGTTCCGATCACTAGGAGATTACAAGCAAGCCATCGAGTACCATACCAAGCACCTGAATATAGCCAGAGAAATAAGTGACAAGAGAGGTGAGGGGGGTGCGTATGGGAACCTTGGAAATGCGTTCCGATCACTAGGAGATTACAAGCAAGCCATCGAGTACCATACCAAGCACCTGCATATAGCCATAGAAATAAGTGACAAGAGAGGTGAGGGGGCTGCGTATGGGAACCTTGGAAATGCGGTCGATTCACTAGGAGATTACAAGCAAGCCATCGAGTACCATACAAAGCACCTGAATATAGCCATAGAAATAAGTGACAAGAGAGGTGAGGGCAACGCGTATGGGAACCTTGGAAATGCGTTCCGATCACTAGGAGATTACAAGCAAGCCATCGAGTACCATACCAAGTACCTGAATATAGCCAGAGAAATAAGTGACAAGGGAGGTGAGGGCAACGCGTATGGGAACCTTGGAATTGCGTTCCATGCACTAGGAGATTACAAGCAAGCCATCGAGTACCATACAAAGGACCTGAATATAGCCATAGAAATAAGTAACAAGGGAGGTGAGGGGGGTGCGTATGGGAACCTTGGAAATGCGTTCCATTCACTAGGAGATTACAAGCAAGCCATCGAGTACCATACAAAGCACCTGAATATAGCCATAGAAATAAGTGACAAGGGAGGTGAGGGGGGTGCGTATGGGAACCTTGGAAATGCGTTCCAAGCACTAGGAGATTACAAGCAAGCCATCGAGTACCATACAAAGCGCCTGAATATAGCCATAGAAATAAGTGACAAGGGAGGTGAGGGCAACGCGTATGGGAACCTTGAAATGCGGTCGATTCACTAGGAGATTACAAGCAAGCCATCGAGTACCATACAAAGCACCTGAATATAGCCATAGAAATAAGTGACAAGAGAGGTGAGGGCAACGCGTATGGGAACCTTGGAAATGCGTTCCTATCACTAGGAGATTACAAGCAAGCCATCGAGTACCATACAAAGGACCTGAATATAGCCATAGAAATAAGTAACAAGGGAGGTGAGGGGGGTGCGTATGGGAACCTTGGAAATGCGTTCCAAGCACTAGGAGATTACAAGCAAGCCATCGAGTACCATACAAAGCGCCTGAATATAGCCATAGAAATAAGTGACAAGGGAGGTGAGGGCAACGCGTATGGGAACCTTGGAAATGCGTTCCAATCACTAGGAGATTACAAGCAAGCCATCGAGTACCATACAAAGGACCTGAATATAGCCATAGAAATAAGTAACAAGGGAGGTGAGGGGGGTGCGTATGGGAACCTTGGAAATGCGTTCTATTCACTAGGAGATTACAAGCAAGCCATCGAGTACCATACAAAGGACCTGAATATAGCCATAGAAATAAGTAACAAGGGAGGTGAGGGGGGTGCGTATGGGAACCTTGGAAATGCGTTCCAAGCACTAGGAGATTACAAGCAAGCCATCGAGTACCATACAAAGCGCCTGAATATAGCCATAGAAATAAGTGACAAGGGAGGTGAGGGCAACGCGTATGGGAACCTTGGAAATGCGTTCCAATCACTAGGAGATTACAAGCAAGCCATCGAGTACCATACAAAGCACCTGAATATAGCCATAGAAATAAGTGACAAGGGAGGTGAGGGCAACGCGTATGGGAACCTTGGAAATGCGTTCCAATCACTAGGAGATTACAAGCAAGCCATCGAGTACCATACAAAGGACCTGAATATAGCCATAGAAATAAGTAACAAGGGAGGTGAGGGGGGTGCGTATGGGAACCTTGGAAATGCGTTCCAAGCACTAGGAGATTACAAGCAAGCCATCGAGTACCATACAAAGCGCCTGAATATAGCCATAGAAATAAGTGACAAGGGAGGTGAGGGCAACGCGTATGAGAACCTTGGAGAAACGTCCCTATTATTAGGAGATTACAAGCGAGCCATCGAATATTTCTACAAGGCGCTTGATTGTTGGCAAGTCCTCTTTGACAATTTAGTAAACAATGACAAGTTCAAAATATCAATCGCTGAAAATTATAAAGACACATATAAATTACTTGCTAGAGCTCTTGTTATATCTGGTAGAGTTGAAGAAGCTTTAATCGTCTGCGAGCGTGGTCGGGCACGAGCCATTGCCGATGTACTGCACAGCAAGTACAAACTCGGGACACCAACTGTTTCGTCCACCGCCACTATCAGCAGATCTGAATTTCAGTCGATGAGATTGCCATTCTGTAACTTTCCTGTTTATTTCTTTCACGAAGATAAAGTGGACCACGCTTTTAGTTGGGTATTGAACGAGGGTAATGTCACATTTAACGATATCGATATTAGTGGATTGCAGACTACGATAGAGGAAGTTGTGAACACTGCGTTTAATGCAATGGGAGTGAGGCAGGGAGTGCAATGCGAGGACAGATCTGTGGACAACTTCAGAGATGCACACGAAATCCAGGACACACGTTGTCAGGCCATCTCAGAACGTTCAAATGAGGAGTATACAATGCAAGCTGTTGTTACAGACCTTACGCCATTTCAGTTGCTCCACACGGTGTTGTTAGCGCCTGTGGAATACGCGCTCAAGAAAGAAGAGGTGGTATTTATTCCTGACGGAGATTTGCATAAAATGCCATTCGCGGCTTTGCGCGATCCCGCTACAGGCCAGTTCTTAGTGGAGAGAAAACGTGTAAGGGTCGCACCCTCCATCAGAGCCCTCAAGCTGCTACATGAATGTACTGAAGACTACCACTGTCAGCATGGTGCACTGGTGGTTGGCAACCCTAAGGTAGGCGATGTGCGGTATCGAGGTCACAAGGTGGAGGCCCCTAATCTCCCTTTCGCGGAGGACGAAGCAAAAGCTATCGGTAAGATTCTGGGTATAGAGCCAATAACAGGCCTGGAGGCGAGTAAAGATGTGATCATGGACAAGCTCAAGCAAGACGTGGGTGTCATCCATATTGCCGCACACGGTGACGAAAAAAACGGCGATATTATTCTAGCTCCAGCAGAGGCTGCCCGGATGGGTGGAATTCCTGTGGAAAAAGACTACATTCTTACTATGGATGAGGTGCAGCAGATTGGTGTGCGCGCGCAGCTTGTAGTGCTGAGTTGTTGTTATAGCGGGCGGGGAGAGATCAAAGCAGAAGGAGTGGTTGGTATGGCACGCGCGTTTTTGGCCGCAGGGGCTCGATCTGCACTTGTCACTCTGTGGGCTATTGACGACAAGGCCACCATGGCTTTTATGAAGAGATTTTACGGTCATCTGAAGGCGGGTTTGAGCGCCTCTGCCAGCTTGCAAAAGGCGATGCTTGAACTCATGAGAGTTGACGGATTTGATGACCCAAAGTACTGGGCACCATTTGTTCTTATCGGAGATGACGTACAACTCGATTTGTGATTCCACGCCCGAGCAACCCTTAGTAAAAGACCGAAATATAGCATGCAATTTCGGTTCGGGCGTAATGGTTTCCCATATGCCATTCGTTGAGCCCTTTTTTTATTTCTTCCGCACGAAAGAATGAATATATGGAAGCATTCAAACATTCAAATGTATGCTACGCCAAATGTATGCTACGCTGGGACAAAAACTACGCAAAATTCGAGGCGGTGTGAAAGAGCCTCTTTGAGCCCCCATTTTGTTAGCCTAGCCGAATGTTATGTTAGAGAAACAAATGCCATCACCTGACTTAAACAATGTAGAGCAGGCCCGTAGCCAGGGATTTTTGTGGGGTTGTGCTTATCTAGAAATGCGGACCAACGTGGTATGAATTTATTAACCGCTACTCAACATTCACTAGAAAAAGCAAATATACGAAACTGTGTGTATGCCAAAGTGACTGCAGTCTTCCGTTTGACCCATTTAGTCATTAACATAGTGTTTTCAAACCCTTAAAGTTGGACCTTTTTGTCGCGTGGGGGGTGCTTGCGCACCCCCGGAACCCCCCTGGCTACGGGCCTGTAGAGACCACATGTCGATCAATATGAAGCGTACTTTGTAGATGGTTACAATTTCTAGATTTCTACAAGGAATTCGTGTACTGATATGGAATGAAAACAATATAAAGTTAAGTTCGATCTCATAGAGAATTTTGTATCATAGTTAGATAATGCGAAATGATTATGTTTTCGCTAGTGATTGATGAGTTGCTGTATTATTTCTGATTTTGTTTTGTTAGTTATTTCGAAAAGTTTTCAATTTGCTATTTACATAACTGTAGCGTTGTAAGATTTTATATAAGAGTCAAAACGCACAAATAAATCTGGGCCAAAATCTTGTAGAGCATGCTTACCAACTAAAAGTACAACAGAAGGTTATAGAGCAGATTATATAGAGGATATTACATGGCCGCGCGGAGATACGAATTTTATCTTCGAGTGTTGAAAATTTACCTCACGAGTGAGCGTAGCGAACGAGTGAGATAAAATTTTAACACGAGAAGATAAAATTCGTATCTCCAAGCGGTCATTTCACGTGTGAAAATAACATGATATTTTCACGTGTGAAGATATCAAGTTTTCACGCGGGAGATCACCCGGTATTTCATTGGTGTTTATATAATAAACGATTTTATTCCATAGCTACAGTAGGCCAGGTTCCGTGACGTTACAGCACTTTTCAGTCATACCAGAAACATATATCGTAGGTAAAACATGTAACGGCGGACCAAGCTGTGGAATATTCGTGGTGAGTTTATGACTGTATTTGGTCAATAATGAACTCGACTGCCAACCCAAAAGGTTTCTCTTCATAACATTTCATTTTTCGCTCAAATAAAGTAGAGCAACAGTGGTAAGTGATAATAAGCTAACATTTAACACCTTGAAGTCTTGCAACAACATTATTTTCAAAATCTGTTCAATTGTTTCTTCTGCGAATATTCCGCAGCTTGGCACTAACGCAATGTATGTTCGTTGCACGTTTCAACTCACTTATATGTTTCTGGTCATACGAAATCTGCTCTCTTTACAAAGAAACGTTTACCACACCTTTGAAACCTTTTTGCGATGCCTAATCATCATTAGCACATTGTCCATATGAATGAGATTACAAACTGGATGAAGCTCTCGTAAAGCCGGGGAAATACGAGGCATGAGACTCCCTCAACGTGTCGCGCAACATTGTTGCGTTGCAAGTTGATGATCGATGTTGCGCGTTTTTCATCTCGCGCCACAAAAACATTGTTGCAGGTTGTGAAAACTTGTTGCGCGAAGTAGAGCGCGGGTCTACTTTGAGACACAAATTCTGGCTTTGTTGCTCGTTTTTCATCAAACACACAACTTGTCGCGCAACATTTTGCCTACGATTCAAGTTGGTCGGTCAATAGAAATGAGGTGCTAAGGAGCCACATTCGCATTGGTCTCGCATGTGTGATCATCAAAATGAAATGTTGCGTGATATGTTGTGAATTTGATGAAAAACGAGCAACAAACATTAGACTTGCAACGCAACAATGTTGCGCGACAAGTTGAGGTTTTTTGTGCCTCGTATTTCCCCGGCTTAATGCGACCAGGTCAACGACACATTTTTTAATTCCCGCAACGCTCTAAATTTTAATAGTTCTTAAAAGAACTATAAACGCAACTTCAGCTTTGTAACAACATTTAGGTGTAATGGACGATTCCAGCTTATAAGCGCGCGCGCTCTTCTTTATTCATAAATGACCAAGCCGTGTCCCACAACTACCAGAATGCAGCGCGCGCTTTTAACAGTTTGTTGGACAAATGTCTTACTATATTTACGATAAGGACCAATTATCTTTTCCCAGGAAGACGCTTGCGAGAGTTTCGACTTAATCAGGTTATAGATATGTCCAGAATGACGGTTTGCTCCCAGTCAGCAGTCACAATGCAATTGAAAACGTACATACTTATGTACAAAGCTGAACCTTTTATTTTCTATGATCATTATATTATTTCTTTATAACCTACTTTCCACGTATTTCGTTTAACGAATTAAAAAAATATACCGAAATATTTTTAAATGTTTGATGAATCGTATACATTCGCCTCTGGCACACATGGCCATCTTGAGCATAGAGACGAGGCCAAATGAGCCAATCGGTTTTTGTCCTGTCACGCTCGAAATTTTCGGAACGGGCAGCATCCGTGTTTAACTTGCTTATCTCGTGTCACCTCACGCTTCCTGCTTAGCCTCGATTACATTCCAGTACGAAAATCAAGATGGCGCACGCGTGACAAGGGCGAATGATTTATAAATTCAACAGTTGTGACGCATCAGAAACATATAACGTATATGTTTCTGCACCCTATTCGCGTTACAAAGAAATGCGCGCGAGGCAGAAAAAAAACACATTTTCAAATATTTTTCGTACCGCTAAACACTGTGATTCACACTTCTAGTGACATGACAACATAAGCAGGGCGTCACGTGTTCAGGTGCATCATGGGTTATCATGGTAAGACGACAGATATCCAGAATGGAAGCTCAAACTCATCACTAAAACTCATCACTAAAACTCATCACTAAAACTCATCACTTCACTTGCAATATTGTTGTATTTGTCGTGACGTTTTTTCTCGCGCGTTTTGCAATTCGAGCACTCTAGAATAAACGAGTACTGAAATGATGTGCTGAAAGTGAATGCCGTGTCTGAAAATGGTGTTATAAACAAAAGCAGTAGGTCTGTTTTACCAAATCAAAAGGGAGTAGACCCTACCAAATCCTTCCAACTCAGCGCGGTTTGAAATTAGCTTGTCTCAACATCAATAAACTAACAACTCACATAGACGAGCTTAGGATATTTCTCGCTAATAACAACATTGATGTATTAGCGATATGAGACAAAATTAGACGAGAACATAAACAATAATGAAGTTCACATCCTTGGATACGAAATAATTCGCCGGGATAGAATTTTAAACGGCGGGGGAGGGGTGTGCTTTTTATGTGAAAAAGTCAATCAATTTTTCAACTCGAAAGGATTTAGACATGGAAGACCTGGAAAATCTATGCATAGAAATTCGGAAGCCTAAATCAAAACCAGTCGTAATTGTCACGTGGTACAGACCACCAGGCTCTCCTATTGGCATTTTTACGCCTTTTGAATACCTGGTTGGGAAATTAGATAGTGAAAATGTAGACTACCTAGTAATGGGCGACATTAATTGTAATATGATTTCTGAGCGATATGACAACGACACGCTAAAATTAATGAATATTGCTGATATCTATGGACTCCAGCAACTCATCACAGAACCAACAAGGGTAACGCCTACCACTTCAACTCTAATTGACCATATTTATACCAATTGTTTGGATAAGATTGCGTGTTCGGGGTTTCGTCATACCGCTATTAGTGATCACAGCATGGTTTTTGCATATACAAAGTTGGCACTAAATGGGAAGTCTAGTGGGCATAATACAATCACTTACAGGAATTTTCGGAAATTCAATAGGCAAAGTTTTCGAAACGAAATCTCAGATCAATCATGGGAAAACGTTTATGCATTATCGAATCCAAATGAAATGTGGCAGGAATGGAAGCGTACGTTTCTAGCCATAGCTAACAAGCACGCTCCTATGAGAACAAAGCGCGTTCGCGCGCGAAGTCTTCCTTGGATTACATCAGCATTGAAAGAGATAATGCATAGGCGTGACATCCTAAAAATAAAAGCTATTAAATCTAATGCTTCTCATGACTGGATATTATACAAAAGAGAGCGTAACAAAGTAAATTCTCAAATTAGATTAGCTAAAAAAGAATATTATCAAAAAACCTTTGAAGACTATACAGGTGACTCTCGTAAAACATGGCAGACTATTAATGAGCTAACATCACGTAAAGCTGGGAAAACGTCAGTGACATCACTTAAGGTGAATGGGTCAACTATAACCAATTCAGGGCAAATATCAAACGAGTTTAATAATCATTTTGCCACTATTGGCCCAAAGCTTGCCAGTGAGATCGACTCCAATAGCGGAGACTTCCAAACGTATCTCACTGGCACAGATAAACGCTTTCATCTTCGTCCTACTAATGCAAATAAGGTATTTTCACTTATGACCAAACTAAACAAGTCCAAGGCAACTGGCCTGGATGGAATATCTGCTAGGCTTATACGAGAGTGCGCCGAGTTCATATGCATGCCAATATGTGCTCTATTTAACCAATCTATCATTCAGGGCATTTTCCCAGATGAATGGAAATCCGCTAGAATTACACCACTATTCAAGCAAGGTAGTCGAGACGACGTAAATAATTATCGTCCGATCTCGATTATCCCAGTTGTGGTCAAGGTTTTCGAAAGAATCATTTACGAACAATTATATGCCTATTTAGAGGAGCACGATATACTCTGTGAAAATCAATCAGGATTTCGCACAGTTCATTCCACAGTCACGGCTTTGCTTGAGGCAACTGACTCCTGGGCATATAATATAGATGTTGGAAAAATCAATGCAGTAATCTTTCTCGATCTAAAAAAGGCTTTCGACACCGTTGACCACAATATTCTCCTAGCCAAGTTAGAGCACTATGGCGTATCTGGAAATTCATCGAAACTGTTTCAGTCATATTTAGATAACCGAGCACAGCAATGCTCTGTCAATGGGTCCTTATCTGAGAGACGTATAATGGCCTGTGGAGTCCCTCAAGGAACCATACTCGGTCCTCTCCTATTCTTACTTTACCTCAACGACCTTCCAAACTGTTTGTCAAATTGTAAACCGAGGATGTATGCCGATGATACGCATCTCACGTACGCAGGCAGCGATGCTACCAGCATCGAGTCTTGTCTTAACGAGGACCTGTTGAATGTGCATGCGTGGCTTAATGCAAATAAACTAACCCTAAATATGACGAAAACGGAGTTCATGTTAATAGGATCCAGCCAAAGACTGAATACTCTTACGGCTTCACCAACAGTCACAATGGACGGTACGCACGTATCAAACAGGTTGAAACTACAAAATCGCTGGGTGTGACAATTGATGATAAACTTAACTGGAAATGTCACATTGAAAATATCACAAAAAAGATCGCTTCCGGCATCGGGGCCATAAAACGTATAAGGCACCTGGTGCCTCAGGCGACCTTAAAACACATTTATCAAGCCTTGATACAGCCTCATTTCGACTACTGTTGTACTGTTTGGGGAAGCTGTGGGGTAACCCTACAAGACAAGCTTCAAAAATTGCAAAACCGAGCAAGCCGTGTGGTGACATTTTCAGATTATGACGCTGATGCTGGCCAATTGCTTGAGGCTTTAAGTTGGAAGTCTCTCGATTGCCAGCGAAATTTACAAAAGGCCACTATGGTTTTTAAGTGTCTCCATGGGCTTGCTCCAAGTTATTTGGCTTCAAAATTTTCTATGAAATCAACAAGCTACGACCTGAGGGACTCTGAGAATAAACTTAATGTTCCAAAACCAAGAACTAACTATCTAAAAAACAGCTTCACTTATACCGGCGCCACACTGTGGAATAGCCTTCCGCGTGAAGCAAGATGCTCAGAGTCACTCGGGTCTTTCAAACGCGCAGTATACACGGCATTCACGGAAAGCAGCTCTTTATTTTAATTATAGGAGTTTTTATAATTATTTAATTAATATTCTATAGTTATTAGTAGTTAGTAGTAGTAGTTTATTGTTATATAGTTATATGTAGTTATATATTTTTAATATTAGCTGATGAATTGCACGTGTCTAAATAAAGTTTATCTATCTAGTACAGATTCGGTGCGATTTCTGCGCTCTCTTTTCTTTAAATTAAGTTGCAAAGAGGTTCGGACATCTTGCGGTCGGTCGCGCCGAGTTGCACTTAGTTTACATTAGTGATTTTGTGTTGACGCGTACGTAAGAGAAAATTCCGCAACGACTCGCGCGACAGAAATTGCAGTAAAAATTGCAAGTGTGTAAACGGGCCTTAATCTTAGATCTTCTCCAATCTTCTCCAATCCAGACATAGCTTACAATGTCAAGAAACATTACAAATCGGTTTCAAGTCTATAGCTGTTACGGTGAATTTTATCTACAATATTTTTGCACCCAGCAAATTAACAAGGATTGTGTGAAAAATGTCTTCTTTGAAAACAAATGTCAATAAGCAGCGATGGATGGACTTGAAATTGATAGAGTCACCTCGTTACACCTTCTGATAATACTGGAAAGAAAAGCGACAGGCATTTACGACTTTTAATGGGGATTTTAGGCATGCCTTTCGCCTGCGAGGTATAATAGACGATTCCAGCTATAACCGCGCGCGCTCTTCTTTATTCAGAAATGCCAAAGCCTTATCCCACAAATACCAGCATGTAGTGCGCGCATTTTAACAGTTTGTTTGACAAATGTCCCATATCTACCGACATGCAGCGCGCGCTTGTGTTATAACTGGAAACGCCCACTGTTTCCACCATCTTGACCTGATTACCCATGATGCAACTGAGGGCGCGAAATCGTTTTTTCTCCAACTTGAAAGCGAAATTTAATAAACAAGGGGACACGGTACTGTAGAAATAAAGCGATGTTAAAACATGCTGCTCGTGAGCATTAGTGAGCGTTATTGAGCGGTACGGTCTGAGTTTACTTGCGTGAGTGTAACTGTTTTTGTGCAACTGCCCTGAAGAAGAGCTAAAGTAAAAGCTTGAAACGTTGGCAAAATCCTCTGTTTTGTCATTTCTGTCATCCTATTCCTGAGCGTTACTATCAAAACAGGTAGAGTTTCAGTACTCCAGACCCTCACAAACTATTAGTATTGTAGCAGCAAACCTCTGTTGCAAGTAGTTCCCCGTCCCCTGTGACAGGGGGTACTTGTTAGAGCCATCCAGACACTAACAAACCGTTCGTATTGATATGTAGCAGCAAACTTCTGTTGTAAGTAGTCCCCTACTGTGACAGGGGGTACTTGTTAGAGCCATCCACACACTAACAAACCGTTAGTATTGATATGTAGCAGCAAACGTCTGTTGTAAGTAGTCCCCTCCTGTGACAGGGGGTACTTGTTAGAGCCATCCACACACTAACAAACCGTTAGTATTGATATGTAGCAGCAAACGTCTGTTGTAAGTAGTCCCCTCCTGTGACAGGGGGTACTTGTTAGAGCCATCCACACACTAACAAACCGTTAGTATTGATATGTAGCAGCAAACGTCTGTTGTAAGTAGTCCCCTCCTGTGACAGGGGGTACTTGTTAGAGCCATCCAGACACTAACAAACCGTTAGTACTCATATGTAGCAGCAAACCTCTGTTGTAAGTAGTCCCCTCCTGTGACAGGAGGGTACTTATTAGAGCCATCCAGACACTCAACGAGAACATCGTCATCTGGGTGGACGAAAAACGCAATGGACCGTCGTGTTTTGCGCCTTCTGAACTCTTCTTCTGGCACGAGAACCCGATGTTTCTGCGATTACAGACAGTGCAAGGGTCAGCAAAAATAGAATGTAAAACGAAGAATGAAATATTAGCACTTGTTTACCGCAAATTGACATCCGGTTTACGGTTGTGAGATGTCAAATATCCCAGTCGTACTGCAGTTTAATCGTGAGCGGGATTGGGCAGTCACAAAAAAAAATCGCATCCCCCCTGTTGAGGACCTCTGGATTTCCGGGGTGGGTGGTCAAAATGGAGCTCGGAATTCCAGGGTGGGTGGTCAAAGTAGAGCTTGGAATTCCAGGGTGGGCACCCTTAAAATACGAAATTCCAGGGTGGGTAAGCGCAATTTCCAGGGTGGTCATGAGGAAATCACTGGAATTCCAGGGTGGGTGGTTCAAATTTAAAAAATCCAGGGTGGGTAGCTGTGACTCGGGTCCTCAACAGGGGGGTGCGGATTTTTTTTGCGACTGCCCATTATACAGCTATTTCAAAAAACGTTGTTTGAAGCCGCACGCGCCCAGACAAAAGTTTTAAACCAGAGTGACATCGACTTCATCCAAATTGTACAAAGACTCAACTTTGACAGAACTTATCAGCAAACAGAGTAAAGCCCTGGCTAAACTAGGACACATGTGGCGCGCAACATTGAAGCCGGACACATGTTTCCTTGATGTTTCCCTGTTTAGCCACGCGAGAAACAGTTGCGCGACAAATTTTGAGATGTTTCCATTGTAGTTTAGCCACTCGCGGAAACATGCAGGACACAAATGTTGTGCGCTACATGTGTCCTAGTTTAGCCGTAGCTTAATGAGAGAGCTCAGGTCGATCTTATTGTTCAATCATAATGATAAAAAAAACGTGAGCCCTTACCGTGGATACAAGTCGGTCAGCAGTCCATCGTTGCATCAGATCACCAATATTGACAATCACACATCCGGGGATTGATGGAGCTGAGATATAGTCACTTCCTATTGGCAGAACCTGAGGGATGGTTGATATCAGCGGTACTCAAAAAAATAGATTTTATAGATTTTATATATTCACATGCCTGTAACAGGGCCGTAGCTAGCGATGGGGGGGTGGGGGGGGGGGGCAGTTGCCCCCCCAGCGAAGTAAAATGTTTAGTGTCAACATGTGGGGAAAAACCTGCTTGCCCCCCCAGCAAATACAAAGAATGACCAAGGCTTGCCCCCCCCCCCCCCCCTCCACCCCCCACCCCCCAGACAAAATTTCTAGCTACGGCGTTGAAAAGTGCAGCGACAAAGATGTGCCGCGACGCGACCGTGAGCGTGCTTTCATCCCGTATCTACAGCAGGCCAGGTTTAGTGGCGCGCCGTGTCACGGCACTTTCCACAGTCATACGAAATCTGCTCTATCACTAAACTGTGAAAAGACGCAGAATACGGCACACGATCACAAACACGGCACAGAGTCTCGCCTTTTCGTGGACATTCAGCCAATCACATCACGAGAAATAACGGATTAACCAATCAAAATGCTTAGACCCGGTACGGTACAATACATGTACCTTTTCACACGATGATATCCGCGAAATCAGCGGTAGCATTGGAAAGATATTATATCATGAAAGTCCTGTTGTTTTTTACGAATCCCCGCGGGCTGCCTGTGGTATTTTTTAAATCTCGATCCAGGCCCTTTAGCTTAGTATAAACAAAATGGCGACAATAAGAATGATGTTTCTCGAGTATCTGCAAGTTTTGGTGAATTGTCCTGTTCATTTAGGTTGCTAAAATGTAATGAAATGCAAGCGACATGAGCAAAATAATCGTCTAGGTTTGTTAAATAACCTTTCAACTGCTAGATGAGCACAAATATGGAGTACTTTCGTGTGTTATCGAGCGGATGGAATTGGATTACGAAATTACATTTGTTATTTCTGTTCAGGCTGAACAGTTTTCAAACTTGGAAATTTCATAGGCATAGCGAAAGCTATTTTAAAATCTTGAATGCCTATATAATGCAAGTTTCAGTTCCTTTGTCTTTATAACACTAAATAATAGTATAATGTAGGAATCTGAGATGTTTATGTAGATCACTGGTCTTATTTTATAAAATTTTGTTGAAACAATCGTGAGACAGACCCTTTAAGATATGAGGAAAACACTTACAGACGTTCCAAATAAGGTAAGGGGGATTTCCGAAAAAGGAAGTTTTGCAACGTCGGACATTCGACAGTTTCCAGGTCCGTATTTTACTTAATTCTCCCCAAACGAGTGTTGGAGTGTGTACGGAAAAAAGACGACTTAAAGTAGTATAGGGTGCGTAAATGGAGCCGGGTTAGTGAAGCATCGTGAAGCATCGTGAAGCACCGCATACTAATTTTTGATAACGAAGAAGCACCGCATACTAATTTTTGGCAACGAAGAAGCACGGCATGCTAATTTTTGTCAACGGTTTGTATAGGGATTAACCAACAAAGGCTTGCCCAGGCAGGTCTAATCCTTTGATCATTCTGATTGGTCGGTATTGTTTTAAGCGCCTTCTTTGAATTAAAAAGACGCACAAGGTCGTTTTATTCCTTCCTACTTTCGAAGACGCACAAGGTCGTTTTATTCCTTCCTACTCTCGAAGACGCACAACGTCGTTTTATTTTATTATTATGTCTTACCCAGCTGTTCACGAGAGACATGGCGAAGTGTTGTACAAGTTAGGGAAAAGGGATCACACGGATTATTTTGCTTCGGTGTGTCTGTTTGCTGGCAAAGCAAGATTTCACATACGCGATTTTGTCTTAAACTGTTATGGGGAGCCTTTAATTCCTACACAAAAGGGAATTTGCCTTAACCTGGAAGAACTAGAGACATTGAAAACTTGTATCAACGAACTTTGGGAAACTGGAACAGCGCTATCAGCGATTCAATCCGATCCCGGGCTTATGGCAAACAACGAACTTGATAAATTTGAAGAGAATCCATCACCGAATATTATTAAAACTCCAGCTCAAAAGAAAACACGATTCCTGGATGAGGACGGAGCAACATTAGCGCCTAAACGAGCGAGAGAAGAGGACTCTGATGTCAGTGCGAAAACACAGTGCAAGAAGCGTCAAACTTTTTTAACGGACGACAAAAAACATTCTTTCTTTAAAAAATAAATAAATAAATTAATTTAGTTAATGGCGCCTGGACAAAAAAAAACAGATATTGCTGTTGTGTTTGTTTATTAAAATAGTTATTTAAAGTTTTTTTTTTCTACAGAGAATAAAAATAATTAAGAGAAGAGAATTAAAATTATGCGTGTCCTACCTGTCCTATAGTGTCCTAGTTAAACCTTATTTAGACATTTGTTTGCTTATCAAGCGATATATTAATCAAAAACGGTAATCCACGAAGCTGATTCGTTTATTTGTTTTTAATAAAGACCAATACGCGTGTTCTTCGTTTCTTTGGCGTCTTTTATTTAATAACTTTACAGCACACACATTACAATAAGTATAAACAGCAACTAAGCTAGACGTCGTTTTTATAGACAAGCGTAAAAACGTTTATTATACTTTTCAGTCTGTACCACAATTATTTTATTTATATGGTGATTCTGAACGGTAAGATCGCAATTGGTAGCGCTTTTTCATAGCTTTATAGTAGGGCCCGACAGCTCCACGAGGGGACGCAAGCCTTGGATACGTGCTCACGGGTCGATTGAATCGACCCGTCCCCCTGCTGTGTTCAACCTCTGAGACTACTGCGCGCCTGGGCAATAGCTGTCAGTCGCATTGTGCCTCCTAGTCTGATCTGTCGAATACCTGACAGCACATCATACACAGCTCATTTTGGTCAGGGAATCAATTCTATATTTATCGCGTAAAAAGAAGCAAACGTAAGAAGGACATATTTATTTTGACGCCTTAATCTGAACTATTCCCGACTCTCGGCTTTTGCGCGTAGTTTTAAAAGAGCTGTAATATGTTTTTCCAATGTGCTTCTTGGTATCAGCGTGAAACGTAGACATATTGTTTAGTGTTTAGCAATGAAACGAAGCGCGTTCGACGCGACATTTGGTGCAATGCAATCAGATTTTCATTTTTATTGTATGCGAAGAAAACAAGGCGAAAACTGAAGTAGCGCGCAGTCCGCAGTCCAATTTTGCGTTGCAAAGCCTCTTTGTCCGCACATATAGAGTAAGTCAGTATGAGTGATCATAGGTCGGATATAAGTAGATTATACTTTATTTGGGCATACATTTGTTCTTTGCTCGACTTTGGCGCTGAATTTGAAGTCGAAGGTCATATTACCCTGTCTCCTACTGTGATGCGTGGGTTCTAACATTGCAACAAGCCACAGCTTCTTTCAAGATTTCAGCGTAAATGACGGCTGATAAGCTTCATACTTGCGTCCGAGATTCAAGGCAAAACCATCGTCGTCGTCCTTGTGTCGAGTGTTTTCAGCAGATGTACGATGTAAGTTTTGTATTTATCAGAATTGATACAGAACCCACAACCCTATGTGTCTGTTGTTAACTTAAAAGTTACCCTGATATTTAGAATGTTACCGTTTTAAAGCGTTGACTAACTAAGCAAATAGAATTACACAATTCAATGTTCATTTGAAATGATATTGTGAATGCTAATGGCTCTCCACATTCAGGTTAGCGACATTAAAGTTACAAGCTACAAGGGGCTACAAGCAACATGGATAAACACGTGTTATGCGATTCACATCAGACTCAGGAGGTCTGTAAGATTCAACTAAACGTCGGACAACAATCACTTTGCCGCCCCCTATGTTGTTGTGAGGTTTAGATTAAAGTATGTAAAAAATAAATCATTGTCTATCCCTCCTAAGTGCTTGATAGCAACAGAATCACTAGGCGACTCGCCCATGGTTTTGTGAGGTTTAGATCAAAGTATGTAAAAAGAAATAATTGTCTATCCCTCCTAAGTGCTTGATAGCAACAGAATCACTAGGCGTCTCGCCCATGGTTTTGTGAGTACGTAAAATTAAATCATTGTCTATCCCTCCTAAGTGCTTGATAGCAACAGAATCACTAGGCGTCTCGCCCATGGTTTTGTGAGGTTTAGATCAAAGTACGTAAAATTTAATCATTCTCTATCCCTCCTAAGTGCTTGATAGCAACAGAATCACTAGGCGTCTCGCCCGTGGTTTTGTAGTGAGGTTTAGATCAAAGTACGTAAATTAAATCATTGTCTATCCCTCCTAAGTGCTTGATAGCAACAGAATCACTAGGCGACTCGCCCATGGTTTTGTGAGGTTTAGATCAAAGTACGTAAAATTAAATCATTGTCTATCCCTCCTAAGTGCTTGATAGCAACAGAATCACTAGGCGACTCGCCCGTGGTTTTGTGAGGTTACATTAAAGTACGTAAAATTAAATCATTGTCTATCCCTCCTAAGTGCTTGATAGCAACAGAATCACTAGGCGTCTCGCCCATGGTTTTGTGAGGTTTAGATCAAAGGTTGTAAAATTAAATCATTGCCTATCCCTCCTAAGTGCTTGATAGCAACAGAATCACTAGGCGTCTCGCCCATGGTTTTGTGAGGTTTAGATCAAAGTACGTAAAATTAAATCATTGTCTATCCCTCCTAAGTGCTTGATAGCAACAGAATCACTAGGCGACTCGCCCATGGTTTTGTGAGGTTTAGATCAAAGTACGTAAAATTAAATCATTGTCTATCCCTCCTAAGTGCTTGATAGCAACAGAATCACTAGGCGTCTCGCCCATGGTTTTGTGAGGTTTAGATCAAAGTACGTAAAATTAAATCATTGTCTATCCCTCCTAAGTGCTTGATAGCAACAGAATCACTAGGCGTCTCGCCCGTGGTTTTGTAGTGAGGTTTAGATCAAAGTACGTAAATTAAATCATTGTCTATCCCTCCTAAGTGCTTGATAGCAACAGAATCACTAGGCGACTCGCCCATGGTTTTGTGAGGTTTAGATCAAAGTACGTAAAATTAAATCATTGTCTATCCCTCCTAAGTGCTTGATAGCAACAGAATCACTAGGCGACTCGCCCGTGGTTTTGTGAGGTTTAGATCAAAGGTTGTAAAATTAAATCATTGCCTATCCCTCCTAAGTGCTTGATAGCAACAGAATCACTAGGCGTCTCGCCCATGGTTTTGTGAGGTTTAGATCAAAGTACGTAAAATTAAATCATTGTCTATCCCTCCTAAGTGCTTGATAGCAACAGAATCACTAGGCGACTCGCCCATGGTTTTGTGAGGTTTAGATCAAAGTACGTAAAATTAAATCATTGTCTATCCCTCCTAAGTGCTTGATAGCAACAGAATCACTAGGCGACTCGCCCATGGTTTTGTGAGGTTTAGATCAAAGTACGTAAAATTAAATCATTGTCTATCCCTCCTAAGTGCTTGATAGCAACAGAATCACTAGGCGACTCGCCCATGGTTTTGTGAGGTTTAGATCAAAGTACGTAAAATTAAATCATTGTCTATCCCTCCTAAGTGCTTGATAGCAACAGAATCACTAGGCGACTCGCCCATGGTTTTGTGAGGTTTAGATCAAAGTACGTAAAATTAAATCATTGTCTATCCCTCCTAAGTGCTTGATAGCAACAGAATCACTAGGCGACTCGCCCGTGGTTTTGTGAGGTTAGATTAAAGTACGTAAAATTAAATCATTGTCTATCCCTCCTAAGTGCTTGATAGCAACAGAATCACTAGGCGTCTCGCCCATGGTTTTGTGAGGTTTAGATCAAAGTTTGTAAAATTAAATCATTGCCTATCCCTCCTAAGTGCTTGATAGCAACAGAATCACTAGGCGACTCGCCCGTGGTTTTGTGAGGTTAGATTAAAGTATGTAAAATTAAATCATTGTCTATGGTCTATCCCTCCTAAGTGCTAGATAGCAGACTTACCCATCTAGTCCCCGAGGAATTAAAGGAGAAATAACCGAAAGCCGCTAGTTACGGCCCTTTTCAATCCATGCATATATCGGCTGCAATGGTATTTTAGATGGTTTTCGTTCTCTTGCCGAAGCAACTAATCCTCGCACCGGAATAAATGTGACTTTTATATTGTAATTCAAAGTCTCTTGCTTAGATGGCTTTGTTTAATTTTAGACGGACTATGAGGTTATTGGTTTTAAAGTTTAAATTGTTTTCTAATGTTGAAGCTACAAATTACGTCTGGAACCATTTTGTCTATTGTCGATTTGTTCACTTTAAAAATAAAAATATTTGTTATAGTTGTTTTTTGTATAGTCCCCAACTTTGCGAACTGTCTGCTAACACTTTGTCAACACGGGACTAAGCTACTTCCTTCTTAAGCGCATAACAAATTAATCCGCGGCCGCAAACTGATCGTGATTATCCAATTAAGAAAAGCGTCCATAGGAACCTCGATGTCATGTGGTGTGCACGGATTCATCGCTTGCGTCTCCTCATTCGGCATCATCATCTAAATAGTTTTTCAACCGGATAGGCCGTATTTTTTTCTTCTTCTTCTTAGGTGAGCTGGGGATTGAGAGTGGGGGGGTTAGGAGTTGTTTGGGAGCTGGTTGAATAAAGGCAGTCTTGGGAGATTCTTGGACTTTTGCCGAGTAGGGGATGGTCGCTGGCTCAGGGGATGATAGTACCGGCGCTTGTGGTGTGTTAGCTTGTGGTGTGTTTTTCACTAGGGTTTGTAGCGCCGATTCTACATTTACTAAAGGATTTTGACTAGCGGTGTGCTTCATTCGCAAGAGATCGTTTTGAAGTTGTAGGTAACGAATGACTTTTTCACTTGCTCCCATCTTTTCGCTGTGGAGAATATCGTTTTCTTTGTCTTGCAACTCTCTCATACGTTGCTTCTCAGGGGAGATATCCATGTTTTGATAACGTAGAAATTGTGTGAGCTCTTTTCCAAGGGCGTCATCCTTGCGTTCCTCCTTATCCGAAATTTCACCGGGAAGAACGTTAGTGCGAAGTCTACAGCTATCGTCTGTCGCCGGCTTTAAATCAACAAACAGATAGCCAAAAGGTCTTCGAACGGCCTCTTCATACTTGTCAAGAAAATAATGCGTATTTCTAGGATACATTTGCTTGGCTAAGGTCATCACTTGTAATTTGTCTCTAGGGTTTTTTAAGAGAACCAGGTAGTGGCTGTTCAAAGAAATACTGCGACTGGCTTTGCCTTGATGGAACAGATTTTGTAAGATATAAATTACTGACAGGTTTCTATGATGGGAACCCTTTGTAAACAACTTTGCAATCCTATCGTCATTTCCAGTTTCAATCATCTGGTCGTCGATAACGATTAGGTTTCGCACATTGACGTCAAAATAAGAGTCTTGATCCAGACTGCTTGGGATTCCTCTTACGAATTCTATTTGGGGGTAGACACGGTCAAAGCCGCGTAGGCAGGTTGCCACTGAGAATAGCACCAGACTATGCGTTGGGGCGGGGGTAAAATAGCTTGTTGCGCGTGCTCGATGAGTTTCTGGACCCAAACAGTTTTTCCACTTCCGGTCATTCCCGCCACCATACAGGTAAAAGGATGCTGGAGTTGAAAGGGACCACACAATTCACGCTTCTCCATTGTATTCTGTATCCCAGGAAAAGGGGGAATGCTTCCCTGTTTGATTTCCTGTTGTAGCCAGTACTTTCTGTCGGCCCCATCCATTCCGTGAATCCTGCTCAGATGAGTTGAAATATTCTTTTGGTCCTTCCCACATAAAGGGCATGACCTTCCCATGACGGTACCTGCCCTTAACTGAATCAATCTGTACTTGGGGCCCTCCTTTATACGCACAGGTTAGTCTATGTTAGCCTACACTAGTCTACCTATATGGCTAGACTATGTTAGCCCAATTGTTAGCCTATCTAGCTAGACTATGTTAGCCTATATGGCTAGTCTATGTTAGTCTATGTAGCTAGACTATGTCAGTCTATGTTAGCCTAATCTAGCTAAACTATGTTAGCCCATATGGGTAGTCTACGTTAGTATATGTAGTTAGACTATGTCAGTCTATGTTAGCCTATATAGCTAGACTTTGTTTAGTCTATGTTAGCCTATATGGCTAGACTATGTTAGTCTATATTAGTCTATGTTAGCCTATATGGCTAGACTATGTTAGTCTATGTTTAGTCTATGTTAACAGAGCTAGACTATGTTTAGTCTATGTTAGCCTATATAGCTAGACTTTGTTTAGTCTATGTTAGCCTATATGACTAGACTATGTTAGTCTATATTAATCTTAGCCTATATGGCTAGACTATGTTAGTCTATGTTAGACTATGTAGCTAGTCTATGTTTAGTCTATGTTAGCCTATATGGTTAAACTATGTTAGTCTAAGTAGTCAGTCTATGTTAGCCTATATGGCTAGACTATGTTAGTCTATGTCAGTCTATGTAGCTAGACTATGTTAGTCTATGTAGCTAGTTTGTTAGCCTATATAGGTAGACTATGTTAATCTATGATAGCCTCATCAAAAGTATTTCAATACAGAAATAGTATACATAATGGTTCCATTCGTATTTTCTTGTTCATTTACAACCATGTCTCGAGTTGTGAAGAACAACGTAGGCTTTCTACAAGCCTTGTGTCACTGTCCACGACATCAGCGCCAATTTCTTCTCGACACAGCAACCCCAGAGCAGGTTCATGCTTTATCGCAGATTGCCCATAATATTGGAAAGGGGTATACTCCATTAAATGACAAAGAGTTTAAAAACCTCGAACGGCACGGTGAAGAGTTAGCCACTCTTGCTAGTGGTTCCACTCCTTTTAAGAAAAAGAAACAACTTTTATCACAGGAAGGGGGTGGACTCGTTCAAGACTTGCTTGTTCCAGTTTTAGCCACTCTGCTCGTGGTATAAATAGCAGTACAGTTTTAAGTACAAGATCAGTCCCGACTTGTCTCAGTCATGAAACGTTCTCTTGATTCTGAAAGTGATATCGATAGTGACCAAGGGGAGGAGGAGTCCTCCGAGGAGGAAAAGGAAGAACCTCGGATCAAAGATGTTTTGAATCACATTGAAAATATCAACGTACCTTATCAAGACGCTCGAGATATACTGCACAGTTTAGCCACCTCTAAAAATATCCTTTTTTGGTCACCCAATGGGGAAATTATTCACCATCAACGAAGAATACCAAACACCGATATTGCCGAACTTGTAGAGTTTGTATTACTCCCTTACAATAAAGACATACCTGGCCCGACAGGTTATAGAACTTTCCTCTCCGGGCTAGCAGAATTAGGAATCAATAAGAGATTAATCCAAAACAAAGCGGCTTTGAGTGATATAATAGACTACGAAAATGCGACTACACAAAACGAGCAGTCTAGTGACGAAGAAGAAGCTGAAGAGGCTAGTGACGAGGAAACTGACGAGCAATCTACAGGCGAACAAAGTAGCACAGAAACTGATTCAGAGGAAGAAGAAAATCAAGAGGGTAGAGGAAGTTCAGGAGATATTGAAAAGAAAGTGAATAACTACTGCGAAGATTGTCAGGGCGAAAATGTGTATTGTATTGACATCGGTTGCTGTCCAAAGTGTTTATGGCATGATACGGTACCGGGGCTTTGTACAAACAATTCTCTTTATCAATGCCCTGTTTGTCAAACACATTCCCGGTTTGGAAACGTTTGGAAAGGGGCCTTTGTGCGGTGCTACGATTGCTTGGGAGGATCTTATTATCACAAGAAAACAGACGAGTGGGAGACACTGCGCCCTAGTAAACAAAACACAAGTTCAGACTGAAAAGTATAATAAACGTTTTTACGCTTGTCTATAAAAACGATGTCTAGCTTAGTTGCTGT
Organism: Scolanthus callimorphus; assembly: GCA_033964015.1. Taxonomy (NCBI): domain Eukaryota; kingdom Metazoa; phylum Cnidaria; class Anthozoa; order Actiniaria; family Edwardsiidae; genus Scolanthus; species Scolanthus callimorphus. The sequence goes on along the minus strand of CM066912.1, from coordinate 20,616,085 downwards.
TTATACTTATTGTAATGTGTGTGCTGTAAAGTTATTAAATAAAAGACGCCAAAGAAACGAAGAACACGCGTATTGGTCTTTATTAAAAAACAAATAAATGAATCAGCTTCGTGGATTACCGTTTTTGATTAATATATCGCTTGATAAGCAAACAAATGACTAAATAAGGTTTAACTAGGACGCTAAAAAAAACTTTAAATAACTATTTTAATAAACAAACACAACAGCAATATCTGTTGTTGTTTTTTTGTCCAGGCGCCATTAACTAAATTAAAATTATTTATTTATTTTTTAAAGAAAGAATGTTTTTTGTCGTCCGTTAAGAAAGTTTGACGCTTCTTGCACTGTGTTTTCGCACTGACATCAGAGTCCTCTTCTCTCGCTCGTTGGGCGCTAATGTTGCTTCGTCCTCATCCAGGAATCGTGTTTTCTTTTGAGCTGGAGTTTTAATAATATTCGGTGATGGATTCTCTTCAAATTTATCAAGTTCGTTGTTTGCCATAAGCCCGGGATCGGATTGAATCGCTGATAGCGCTGTTCCAGTTTCCCAAAGTTCGTTGATACAAGTTTTCAATGTCTCTAGTTCTTCCAGGTTAAGGCAAATTCCCTTTTGTGTAGGAATTAAAGGCTCCCCATAACAGTTTAAGACAAAATCGCGTATGTGAAATCTTGCTTTGCCAGCAAACAGACACACCGAAGCAAAATAATCCGTGTGATCCCTTTTCCCTAACTTGTACAACACTTCGCCATGTCTCTCGTGAACAACTGGGTTAGACATAATAATAAAATAAAACGACCTTGTGCGTCTTCGAGAGTAGGAAGGAATAAAACGACCTTGTGCGTCTTCGAAAGTAGGAAGGAATAAAACGACCTTGTGCGTCTTTTTAATTCAAAGAAGGCGCTTAAAACAATACCGACCAATCAGAATGATCAAAGGATTAGACCTGCCTGGGCAAGCCTTTGTTGGTTAATCCCTATTCAAACCGTTGACAAAAATTAGCATGCCGTGCTTCTTCGTTGCCAAAAATTAGTATGCGGTGCTTCTTCGTTGCCAAAAATTAGTATGCGATAGTCATGTCCCATTTATGCGTGATGCATACTTAGATGCTACTGCAAAGGCTTATGGGTATCTCTTGTGGAAGGATCAAGCGATCAGGCATGCCTGGGCAAGTCTTTGTTGGTTAATCCCTATTCAAACCGTTGCCATCTTTGTTGGTTAATCCCTATTCAATCCGTTGACAAAAATTAGCATGCCGTACTTCTTCGTTGCCAAAAATTAGTATGCGGTGCTTCACGATGCTTCACGATGCTTCACTAACCCGGCTCCATTTACGCACCCTATACTACTACTTAAAACATAGGTGGAAAATATACAAACAGCGTGATTAAACAGGGTTTGCCGGCTGTACTAGAAAGTCCTGCATTTCATCTACTATATCGTTTAAGTTTGGAACAAACTCCTGAAGAGGAAGGACGGACGAAAAAAGAAATTTTTAACGCTTTGTTGTCTCCAGAGCGTCTCGTACATGCTTACTCTATGAGAATCGGTAGCAGGCTGAACCGCAAAGCACTAGATTCTACGACAACCATATCCATATTATGGCCATATACGCTCATTCATTACTTTAGATTTCAAAATGGCGGACGAACATATTAGCCAATCAGAACTGCCCCCTGATTGTCCACCGCACCGTAAATGGGAAACGTGCAAGAGAACAAAATCAGGTTGCTATTGCCATTGCTATAATCAAGTTATTCTACACGAGCTAACAAAGCCACAAGGAGTGGCGAATTTGTAGATTTTACGTCAGGGAATCACTGCAGAAACTCATCCATGGGAAAAGCTGAATTTCCAATGGTAGAAGAATGTGAGTTGTTTGGACTTCCCATGGATACCCGTGTGAATTTCCCATGCGCGCCCTGGAAAAAAAATCAGCTTTTCCTATGGGTGTTTTTTTTTTCTTCAGAAATTCCTTGTATAGCCCTTGATAAGAAATGACATATGACGCTTGAACCAAGCGAAGGTGTAAATACAGGAAAAGAGAATGGAATAAACAAACAAAACAAAACAACAAATCTGACCTGCAATCCACCCAATTCATCTTGAAATAGCAGTGTTATTGTACCGTAGTCACTGTGCTCGCCACATCGTACTTGACCTGGCTTGATAACCGAATCATCAGGGAGGGGAGGGTAGTACAAAATTCGCATGGTAGTGGAGTTAGAGGAGGTCCCGATGCGTTTATGACATTCAGACAACCAGTCATGATCCTGAAATAATATCATTTAATATTGTCAACAGTTTTAGCGTGCTTTTTTCCAGGGGAGAGAGGTACCTGTACTTACAGCTGAAACCATTGCATCGCGATCCACGTTTTCAAAAACACTAAATTAGTTTTGGATTTTTGACTTTGCTTTTCCTCCAATCAAACGCTTGCCCTGTTTCGCCTAGTGCAGTCAACTGGCTTCCCTCTGAACCAAAAACAGACATCGTCGCGACGGAAATCCAGGCGACTGCACTATGTGAAACAGGACAAGAATCTGATTGGCTCATAAGATTTGACTGGCGGGACAGCAAAGCCAAAAACAAATCGATGTTTTGAAAACGCGGGTCGCGATGCAACGATTTTAGCTGTAAGACACGTTATTTTCCAACTTGGAGCAAATAACAAGAAGTGGTCTTGTTACACAAAAGTAAGAAACCTTTTGATTTGGTTTTGGTGTGCATTTGATAAATATGCATATATTTAACCATTATCCTGCGAGATTGCGTAGAATATCGTCTGATACTTAGCAGACGAGGGACACAGTCTCGAGTTGGCTAAATCAGACGATATTCTGCAAACATCGAGCAGGATAATGGTTTTATTTTTCAGCACAACGATCAAAAACCCCTGAAGTATTATTTACGAGCTCAACACATCATATTTCCCTCAGACGACGGATATCGCAGGATATCTGTCATGTACAGAAGACAGCTATAGGCGTTCCAATGACCATATTTGGGAAGTGCATCGATATGGGGGAAGGAGATGCATGAAATTGCAGGCTATTGGATCTGTGTGAGCAGGGGATGGGGTGGGTACGAAGGACTTTGCAAAAATGTAAATGTAAAAAAATGTAATATTTTGTATTATTATTTAAGAATCAAATAAAATTCCGATTTGCGAGCTATGTATTGTAGAATCATTTGACATAAGCCTAAAAAAAACAGCCAATCAGAATGCATCGAGCCAAATTCTGTCGTAATTTGGTTATTGTAGTGTTAGTTCGTTTTGCCTCGATGATTCTTGTCTTGCTCTGTTTCGTTCTGAAGCATCAGCCTGGAAACACTTTAGAAATTTCAGTCAGTCTAAGGCGGAGTTTCGGGGCCTCCTTTCATTGGATGATTTATTTTAGCGCCTTCTCAATGGCAGCAGGATTAGTTGCGGAACGAGATCGTGTTAATCGTGTCCCCTTGAATAATACGATTCCGATCCGGAACTAAGTCCTGATGCCAATGAGAAGGCGCTCCTGAAGCTTGGAATAATCCTATAGAACACATACTCTTCGATGCGCAATACCTTCAATTTAAGCTTTCTCACCTCATGGCTGCGGTAAATTTGTCTGTTGTATATTTCTGGCATAGGGCTTTCACATTCACACAAAAATGTGGCATACGCATCAAAGCCTGAGAATCACGCTTACGAAATGCGTCTTCCTTTTTTTGTGCAACGTCCACTTCATTTAACCAAAAACTACACTTGGTTTACCTTAGCAATTTGTAAGGAAGTAGGAAGGAATTTACCGTATTTGTCAAATAAGCGCCGCCTTCGAATAAGCGCCGCATTTCGAGCAATAAAGTTAATAAGTGCCGCCTTCGAATAAGCGCCGCATTTCAAGCAATAAAGTTAATAAGCGCCGCCCTCGAATAAGCGCCGCATTTCAAGCAATAAAGTTAATAAGCGCCGCCCTCGAATAAGCGCCGCATTTCAAGCAATAAAGTTAATAAGCGCCGCCCTCGAATAAGCGCCGCATTTCGAGCAATAAAGTTAATAAGCGCCGCCCTCGAATAAGCGCCGCATTTCGAGCAATAAAGTTAATAAGCGCCGCCTTCGAATAAGCGCCGCATTTCGAGCAATAAAGTTAAAAAGCGCCGCCCTCGAATAAGCGCCGCCATTCGGATGTGGCTGGTTTTGGTGAGAACCATAAAAAAGCGAAGAGACAACATTAAAATTGTAATCAACGCAAGCTTTCCTAGTTTAAATCAAAAGAAAATCCGCATAATATATAACTGTTGTGAAAACATAGCCAACATTAAGTAACCAAGAAACAAATACTTTGTCACTTAATTTCTCATTCAAAATGTAATTAGCGCCGCCTGTGAATAAGCGCCGCCCTCGAATAAGCGCTGCATTAGAGATGCAGTGCTTATTCGAACAAATATGGTGCAGTGATTTCACTTAATCTTCTCATTATACATTGCATTTACATAAAACGTTGCAATGGTATACAATGCTTTGGAGTGACACACTGCAGAATAGCAAACATAGTGACGCGTGGGATATTCTGCAGTACGTCACCCAAGGCAAAAGCATTGCAGGGGCGTAGTTAAGATTTGAGAAAGGGGCCGGGGTGAGGGGAGCAAGCTACACTGCATTGTAACTAGTACCGGTATATGTATTCACCTTGATATCTAAGCCAATGCTCATGGCTTGTAATATTCTTAATGTAAGCTTGGAACATTCCTGGTAAAGCCGACCAACATTGGGCTCAAAATCTGGTACTTCTTTTGTAGGCCAGTTCTAAAATCAACAGAGAGAAGTGTTAAACATTGCGCCTGCAAGCTAATTTGTTTTCGGAATCTGAGTGTGAGCCTTGGCTTTTCCTTATATAATAGCGAATTACCCCTAAGTGAATATAGGAAAATGGGTTTGTTAAAATTTATTAATGTTTACACTTCTAGGAGGAAGCCAATGTTTTAAGAGATTTTTCATTGATATTGTAATGTTTGTTATGTATTTTTAGCGAACAAAATAAAGACATATTATTATTATTATTATTATTAAGGCATCCATAATGAAGTTACTGCTGTTTAGTATTTATAAGGCTGCCATGGCATGACATCCAACCCTAAAAGATAACTTGAGTGAGTTTGTATACCCCAAGGGACAGGATGATCACCCAATTTTTTAAGGGGAGTACCACTCAAAGGTCATATCCACACAATGTTCATGGGGGCAGGAAGGTGGGTTCTGAAATCAAACAATATATACACTGAATCAAAATATTGCGGCAAATTTGAATAACTATTGTTCTTGATTTACTAGCCTCTCATTCACCTTCATGTGAACATAGGCTTAAGTAAGTCAAGAACAATAGTTATTCAAATTTGCCGCCATATTTCGATTCAGTGTATGTGATATACATACAATCTGTTCATTATCTGTAGATGGCCGAGGAACATTATAAGCTTCTTTTAAATCACCAGGCCTTGCAGGATTTAGCCTTCAATAAAGAAAATGATAGAAATACTCTAACTCTTTTACAAAAAGTGAAAATTTAATCAAATGAGTCAGCATTCAAACTTACTTTTCTCTCTCTAATGCAACCCATCCATGGTTACCTCCATCACTGGGCCTCACATATTTCTGCTTTTGATCTGATGTCAGGGAAAAGAACTTTTCTGTAACTTGTTGAACATCATGAACCTAGAAGTTTATAACTGTGATGAGTTTCAACTGATTTGGATGGAATCTAGTTGCACAAGTGTGACATAGTACCCTTCAATGAATGAGATGATGTAATTGTAATTCTCCTTATATTAATTCTCTTTTTCATGTGGCAGTGGGCATCTCGAAAGTCATTTGATGGCTTGCAATGCACTTTTCTTTGTGTTCAGTTTATACTTTGTAAATCTTTATCTATATTAGTTGTTTTCTTCTTGTACTGTAAACTTTGTTTGTAATGTCGAAATATGTGCTAATAAACTGAACTGAACTGAAAGCAAAAAGGCTGGATTTTCAGATACCACATTTTAATTTAGCATACAATTTACAAAGAACCCCAAACAGTTACTGGATCACTGATTTTGACACCTAAAAATTATGACAGTCACACCTATACCATCCAGATAATAGGGTGCACCCCCACGGGAATTTTCAAAGGTTACCACCCATTAATTTCTCATGGTCTTAGTCAATTTGCAACATAAAAGAATATTGATGCTGTATTATTCTATGGAAATTCCAAAGGGGTGGGGGTCTTTAAGCGCATTCCCTACTCCCCAGGGTATGGATTTTTTATGGAAATGCACCATACAAATACTGTATTGTGTGCTTTCAGAAAATATCCCTCCTTTTCTCTATCCCCCCCTGGAAGAGTCTTGAAAAGTGACCCCACTGGAACCACACATTTACTATGCATTTCAGGGGGTTAGAGGAGGCTGCTGTGAAACACCCTTCTGTGGGGGGCCGTCATTCATGTCATGTTCAAAATCGGCGCTTTCCCCTTCTAGAGGTCTATTGATAATAGTCCCCTCTAGTAGCGTAGCCAATCAGAATGCAGCATTTGCAATAGTCCACTGGTTTGGTGATACTCAAGACATAGAGCGGATTTCACATGACTGCCATGAGTATTCACAGTTACTTTGTAAGTTTTTGTTCAGAATTGGTGAAATTACTTTGTGATTCGGGTTGGTTTCACGACAGTCATGTGAAAACGGAACCGCTCTAGACTGAACACAACCGCTACAGGATAGAATTCTTGACTTTTGACTTGCAATCATTCCTTTTGGAATAAAATAACAAAAGCTGGAGGACATTATTTTGTTCTGCTCCTCCGGTGGTTGCCAGTGACGTCTACATGCAAACCAGGAATAGTTTAGTATTTTATAAACTTACCTGCTTGTCGCTGATTCCGTGATTCCTGAGGTACACAAACCCGACTGTAGAGAAAGCCTCGAAGATTTCGTTGGATACTATTTTCGCCTCTTTGCTCGAGTAATCGACTTTTTCTTTGTCGATTGAAAAACTACTAAAGTCAACTACTGGTATGGTAGCCATTGTGATTTCTGATTCCTGGCTAGGAATATATGGTTCCAGAAGTCTTAATTTCGTGCGCGACGGCGATAGCGACGACCCGATACTCCGATCCGATTGTTCTTCGTGATACCACAGGCAACCCAAATATCATAATTTTAACTTTGAAAGAATAACATGTAACTTCGCCAAAGGAAGCAAAGGAAAATTTGTGCAATACCTTTGAAGTTTCAGCTAGTGTTGCTCTTGGTAAAGATGGTGTACATTATTTACGTGTGAGTGGGACTCCGAGGGGAACATTTTGAAAGTTGAAACACGGGTTGCCTGTGGAGGAAATTCCGCGAGTGGACTAGAGAAATATTCCGGCGGGTGATACGAACGAAACTGCAAGGGAGGAAAATGAAAAGGTAAATTTTGATTTATTTATCGCTTTATTTCTTGTTTATGGGCATCAAATGAAACAAGCCTTTATTTTTCCAAAGCTTTGCACAAAGAACAAAACTATTCCTTATCACCAGGATCTTCGTTCTCACAGGAAACTACGAAACTACACGATCATTTAGTAGACATGTTTTGAGTCCAATATTTCAGACAGGGGTGCTCGTCGGGAAAATTGATTTTGACCCTAAGGGATAGCAAAATGGGTGTGGCTAAAAGAAAGCAAATTTGGCGAGGCGAACGCCGAATTTACCCCTAAAAGATAGCAAATTTGGCAGGTCAAAACAAATAAAAGTGAATGTTAGGTCTTTTAGGGTTTTCATCCAAGTTTCCTTTCAAAATATCATTTCTGGTGTCAGTACCAATATATTTCTGGGCAAGGATTGGTCTGAGACTCCCCTAAGGGATAGGGCTGATAGGGTTTTGAGATTAAAATTGCAAACAAAGCTAACCAACACTGGAAGTGGTACCACTCAATAGCGCAGTTCAGCAAGCTCCTTTAAGTCCCCCTGAGTGGGTACAAGTCCAAGCATAAAAACAAGTCAAACCCAGTACCATCCTACTTAGACTGCTTGCAACTCCTTCTTCGGCGAACGTCCGTAAATCGAGAGCGTTTTCCCGGGGGGGGGGGACTCCTATATATTTGGTGTGCTCGTCGGGAACTTTCGATTTTACCCCAAAAAGGTACCTAAAATGGCGTCGCTTAGTTGGTTTTGACCCCTAAAAGGTACCAACAACTTATATTAACCTGAATGTCAGACATATTTTCCCTCGTAAAATATTCTCTCGTATTTTTTACGAGAGAAAATATGTCTGAAATTCAGGCTGTTGCATGATTTGCTAGAACGGATCACTAAGAGGTACCTATCTGTAAAAAATTGCACGTTTTCAACTTTTACCTCCTAAAAGGTACCAGAGGACTGATTAAAAACCCAAAAAGGTACGAGGACCCCCCCCCCCCCTGTTGACAGGCTTGCTTCCATACTGCCAAGTTAAATTCAGATTCAGTTTCACAGATTGCAAATTACCAAGTCAGAATCATATGATCTTGACACCAGCTAGCCCGGGCGAGGAAAGGGAAGTTCATGAATTGAATTAGGGGGTGAGACAGTATATTTTGCAAGCTTGTTCTTCCTTTCCTTATCTCTCCCCATTCGCTTGTATCACTTCTGGCACCTCTTTCCCTTCCCTTTGCACGCTTGCTATGCAGGCTAGACACCTGCATCAAAAACTACTGTGTTTTAGAAGAGCAATAACTGCCCAGCAAAATTTCACTGCCTGGCAAAATGTTTGCATGTCTGCCATTTCATAACTACTGCAGTCAAAGAACCATGATTCATCATAGCAGGCCAGCATGACTATAATCATTGCCTTAGGATCCTAAAAGCTGTCCTATACTGTAACAGCCTAAAAACAGTAATTATTGTTAATTATTTATTATTTATGTTTTTCTGTCCAACAGTCCACTGTGATTTAATTTAAATTGTCATAATTGCAGCCTTGGCCGCATGCAATGCCCTTGACAGAAGTCTTTATCTGCCTAGTGTTGCCTAGGTGTGATGGTATTGTTCCTGTAGCATGTGAGATGATCTTCTTACACAGGAGGAATCATGTTCTAGTTCATTCTTGGGTGGAAACAGTGTCCTGCAAGCTTTGGCAGATGCTCAAACTTGGTAACAAACCATAGATATGGCTTAAACTGTAACATATCCATCAATTCCATAGGCTAGGTACAGGTCAAAAGACCTCATCCTTCACAGTAGGAAATTCTATATTATGCTTTGTCAGACTAGTTCCAGGCATTCCTGGGTGGGCCCATGGTATGGTGTTATTCAGATCATGTAGTCCTACTGCCCTTGGGCAAGTTCACTCCAGGAGAACAGGTCTCTCAGCGACTTCTTTCAGATCCTCCTCCAGCCCATGCACAAGTATATGTTGCTCTGCGGAGCTCTGATATGATTTGGACTGAATAACAATAACATACGCTGGAGGTAGACATGTGAAAACGAAAACCTCCATCTCTCAAGAGAAGGAAATCCCGTCATGCATTTCCTATGTTTTGTTGATTGAACGAATACTTGGATAACCAACTGGCATATGGTGCAATTCAGACACCATAATCCTAGCATCCTGGGCAAGCTCATTTTAAGAGAGCCAGTGTTTTCAGTGACCCTTTAAGATCCAACCACAAGCCCATACTCCATCATACTCCATGTATAACAAACCCTGTATTCACAATCGATGCTACAGGCTTACATAAGGCTTGATACTTTGAGAACAATGCTATTGGTAGTAAATAGCATTCATATTCATATTCATCATTCACTTCATTAAATAGCATTCACTTCTACTGAAATTTGATGCTGTAATGTTCTATGTTCTTGCTTCATGAGTAGTGTTCCTTTGGCCCTTGTCGTCTCTCTAGACTGCAGACAAGAAGATAGTATTTTCTCGAGATGGACTGCAACTTGTTGTTAACATCACTTTATGATAACGCTTCTTGCCATTCCCATAAACCAACAAACCCTGTATTCACAATCGATGCTACAGGCTTACATAAGGCTTGATACTTTGAGAACAATGCTATTGGTAGTAAATAGCATTCATATTCATATTTATCATTCACTTCATTAAATAGCATTCACTTCTACTGAAATGATGCTGTAATGTTCTATGTTCTTGCTTCATGAGTAGTGTTCCTTTGGCCCTTGTCGTCTCTCTAGACTGCAGACAAGAAGATAGTATTTTCTCGAGATGGACTGCAACTTGTTGTTAACATCACTTTATGATAACGCTTCTTGCCATTCCCATCTTGAAGTCTCTTGAACACGTTCCGGAAATCAGGCTTCAAGAGGCCATACACAACAGGGTTTCCAATCAACCCCAGAGCAATAAGCAGGGGGGATGCATAGTAGAGAGCACCGGGAAGCAAGTCCTTACGTTCAAATATTCCCACCGCTGTGGTGTATATCACAGGCCCCCAGCTGAACAAGAAAATCAAACCGTGGAAAATGAAGAGTCGAATCAATTTCTCCATCGTGGTGGCTTTTCGAAGTTCATGCTTGTGGACTCTTGTTTTTGTGAGCTCAGTTTTAGTTTGCCGCACTTTAATTGCTACCTTGATATATGCCGCAAAAATAAGCACGAAAATGATGACAATGGCACTGTCAACAATACCTAAATACACCTTGTGAATGACAAGTTTGACGTTGCCATGCCAACAGAGAGGCAGGAATGAGAAATATGTTGGGATGACCCAGATGGAGGCGAGCATGACGGGAAAGTCACGCGGCATTGTGTGACGGTAATGCAACGGGGTTGTCAAGGCAACGTAGCGGTCATTCGTGATGGCGCACAGATTTCCTAGAGAACTCATGAAGACGATGGAGTAGGTGATATTAGTGGCAAGGGGTGATATCAACTCCAGGTATTGGAGGATTAGAGCCAGGGATAGTAGGATGTCAGAGATGGCTAGCGACACTACATAACCATTTGCAAATGTTCGCATGTGCGGATACCGATACACTACCGCGATAACTACAGCGTTTATCAGGGCAGCGATGGCAGCTAAAAGGCAAACTAGCCAACTTGTCACCTCGTCTGCTATCATCCTAGCAACCGAGTTTCTAAGAAAGATTTTGAAAATCAGTCTTGCAATTCTTTCTTTAGTTCAGGACTGCCTGTGGAATTCCAAGACGTTTTTCTTCAATTTCCAAGAAATGTTGGTTTGGTATTAAGTTTGTTCTTGTTCATAGAGGAGGGAAATCTTATATTGACTGCTTTTGTCTGTACTAGTTCAGGAGTGGCTGTAATATTCCAAGAACTTTTCAATTTTCAAGAAATGTTGCCTTTATTTCAACTCCTTGCGTCTGTTTAGTTCAGTAGTGACTGTCAGATTCTGAGAAGTTACTCTTCAATTTCCAAAAAAGTTCTTCGTCTCAACTCCTTGCTTCTGTACTCTGGAACATTCAGGTTTTAAGTCCAAGATAGACAGGAAATCTTGACTTTAGGTCGATAGTTGTCTCTTTATTCCGTTATAAGTGTAAACGCGGAGTAGCTAATTATTTGATGGAGAAAATATCGCTCGATATGTTCTCTCTGTGTTTTTCGTTTGCTCCGCACCCTTGGAGCTATGACGTCGCCTTTACGATGATATTTTTTGGCCAGATCACGTAGAACGTTGAAGACCTTGAAGGTTTGACCTTGATTTTTTCAAGAATAGCCAGAGCACTTGCGTCTCGCTTGCTGAAGCCGCTTAGAGTTCAATAGTTGCCAAATGGCGATGTTTATGTCAAACACAAATCTGTCATGTCGTGTGCTCGTAGTTCAGCCAACCACAAACTTGACTTCTGTTGCAATGTTTCTTCCCAGATAACGTGGCATAGATACTCTGCGTTTTCGAGCTAGGAGCTATTCCACTCCAATGGATTATTAAAAATATATAATGAAACTGAAAAATGTGAATCTTCCAAACGACAAAAAGGTCTCGATTAAGTAATAAAAGTTGCTTAATATTTTGTGCTGCTCTTGAGAAACCTCCACGGAGATCAGAGGCTTGGAAGGACGCAAATTCGTTGGTGGATTATTTCACTTGCGTTGTTTCCCAACTTTGGCGATCTCTGTTGAAATATCATTGAAGTCAAACCATCCGATTTCATTTTGTCTTTGCCATAGGCCCTATAAGTAATAAAATAAGACGATAATTTATTCGAGCTATTTTATCGCTAGAAATTTTGTCAAAGTCTTGTCATGACTTTTCATTAAATGGATCTCTTCTCAAATTACAATAAACAATTTGAAATCTTCGTCCAATCAGAAGAGGCTTTGCAGATGTTTAAAATCAAATATTGTTTGTTCGATTTCTTGCTAACGGAACCTTGTTATTAAATTTTATCTCTGACACATTAAAATAATCAAGGTTTCCGCCATTTTAATGTGCGATCTGCGTGAAACGGCGATCAATTATACGAGTATTGTAACTTGTAGACTTCATCAATATTACCCTGTTCAAGTTTGAAGTGAACATGAGCGGCGCGTGGGAAGGACGCTGTAGAAAAGGAAATCTCTCCGACTCGCTAGAAAACGTAGCGAAAAAAACTTTCAGTCTCTTCAGATCATAAGATCTCCCGGGTCGAAATTGACGAGAGCCATAAAAGGGTTTCTAAGAGACTTATGATTAAAATGAGATATTAGTTGACATTATTTATCTCAGAATGTAGAATGTTTTTTACCATTGTTTACACCTCACGTCTTGGGGCTTAAGCACACCTGTGAAACTAAGGGAGTGATAAAGTAGTCTGCACTAAACAAACTTGTGATTTTCTCCGATCTGAACGGCCTCACGTACAACACATTTATCTTTTATGTCATCATCTTACGAAATGGGACACCTGAGTCTTGCACAATATAATATAAATGTTGAGAAAATTCACCGAAATTTTGTTAGCACGATATACTCCTTAGGGTTGTTTTTACTTTATGACTAGAAGAAGAAACTCGATTATCTTTCCCTCATTTAAGTCAGCCTTATTTCCAGCTTTCCAGTTTATGACCTGTTAATTTTGTTCAGACCTCAATTTCCGAGTTTCAATATTCTTGCATGCTATTAATCACCGCAATTCTCTTATTGTTTTTTTCGCGTCGACCAATATTTAGTGATATCTTTTTATTTTTTCTTTCATTTCTACCGCCGCATATTTGCTGTCAAATTGTTTCGCTTTTTCTAGATGATTATCAGCCCCATGATTCTCCACGTAACACATATGGGCATAACATGTGCCGCTTTTATCACATGGATCCGGCTTTTCCTGAAAATCAATCCAGATGGTTTTGTATAGACATTAGGTGTATTGATCGTGGTCGCTAGGGCAGAGCTAGAAAGTTACTGAAAAATACACTGGTTAAGGAAGCTTGAAATAGTTTTTCAGTGATGGTGCACTAGTAAGTTATTTGCAGTTTATTTCCTTGTGCTTCTATCAATCAATCTGATTCTCCGATATAATAATATTGAAAGTTGAAAATAAAAAAAGTTATCAGTAGGAACATGCACATGTCAGCAAAACATGTTTTTCTTGAATAACTTTTTTAATTTTAGATAAAATTCGCCAAAACATTGTCAGCAGCTAATAACGATTAAAAATGTATCAAAATTTCAAAAAGAATAACCGTCAATTTTTTCTATAATTGCGCGCACAGTGAACATGTCAAAAAATAACACAATCTGCACAAATGCCTATTGCGCATGCGCTAGCCATTAGAGTACAATGGCAATCTCGCACCCTGAGCCCGTCATCTTTTGGCCAGCGGCAAGATTCAGGGCTCTAGGCCTGAATCGATTTTTTTAAAACCCAGATTCTGGGTTTCCGGTTTGACTGTTGTATGAAAGTTCGTTACGTTTTCGACGTACCACGCATGCTCACAAATCGGATTCCCCCAGAGCCCTGAATCTTGCCGCTGGCCAAAAGATGACGGGCTCTTGGAACGAGATTGAGTACTCAACACGAGCTCAATTTCGCGAGCGAGCGCGCGCGATGAAAACTATTTCGAGCCTCCTTTAGTAGCATGGGCTATGGAAGCATGGTGCCTCGCACCGCTTTGTTCCGGGTTTGACACCCGACCTTGTAGTTTATCGTGGGTTGAAATGATTCGTCATTTCTCCTGTGCTTCACGTCTTTCGGATGGGACAATACACCTACGCCCTGTCTCCCCGAAGATGGAGATGTAAATAAAGTATATTTCTTTTTAAACGCTGGAGAATTGTGTATTTGTAACAATTTTTTGTCGCGGATAACTGCGATTAAAAGCTCGCTGCACGTGTCGCATGTTGCACGTTTCCCTGTATTACTTACAAAATGGCTAAGATAGTACGCTTGCTCTGATTGGTTGATAGGTGTGCATTCTCACATTTTTTAAAAACGCGCGGCCGATACAATGCTATTTATAAAAGCAATAAAACGCGGATTTCCCTTGGTTTACAATGTCATAAACGCACTTGGGATACTGGAAAAGTCTGGAAAGATGATAGCGAATTTCAGATGACTGTCAAATGTAAATCAGATTGGTGTTATTTACGTGTTCCTATTGGATGAGGTGTCGGATCTTTGTTCTAGTCAGCCAATCAGAATGCAAAGAAAAATAAAAACACAGCGACTCTAGTTTCTTGGGTCACGGCCAAACGCAAGTCGTACTTACTTCGGCCTCTGATTGGTTGGTTCTTGAATTTGTTTCGTTCCTGATTGGCTAAGTGCATTTAATTTGAATTTAGTTCTTGTCGACGCTCATTTGAAATCCGCTGTAATATCACCAGCACTTACACACAATAGTCTTTTGAGCAAGGTCATTTAGTTTTGTTTGTCGTGATTTAAATCCCATCAATTTAATTTTTATGAATAAAAATCAATGTGTCTTGGGTATACGCTGTAGATTTTGAGATTTAAAGCGGTTAGTAATTCAGGAGCTTCTACCCAATTCGACTCACACCGCGTGATTTGACCACAATTCACGATAGCTGAGTTTATTCCACAGTTTGTGTACTTGTGTTACAGACATCAAGTCAACTATAAATACACCGCATTTTTGTTAATTTCTACTTCTAAAATGATAATTGCGTTCAAAATAAATCAGAAAAATACTTACAATCTTGTGGCTTCCATGTTCCATGTCTCTCAGCTAGCGTCTGACTAATTTATTCAATCTTAACTTTAAACTTTGAAACGTATAGCATAGTAATCGACCAATAGAATCGTGGCATTTTTTTTGTAGTTTTTTCTATTATGTATGACTAGTATGACTGGATCGGAGACAATCCTCGAATCTACGCGACAACCGGCTGATTTAGAAAAGTTGAGTTAAAGAAATTAATTCATCAAGCTTAACAAAGAAAATCATCAGCGTGAAGGTGATCGGAAAGCGCAGTGTAATTTACATAGGGTTTTGAGATTTTATTTCTTCTTTTTCTCGGCATTAAATCATTCGTTTGAGAAGTAATATCAAACACTGGATTAATAGTGTTTTTCATCAAGATTTCAAACACGTCCAAGTTGGTTTGAAACATTCGGCTTCGCCTCGTTTTTTCAACCCGCTTTTTCAGTGTTTGAAATCCTGATGAAACACACTCTCTAGTCTTTGATATATGACATAAGGATGATTGAGATTAAGCAAGGCCGCTTAGCCGGGAGCATTTGCCATATAGATACTTACTGATGTAGAGTTGGATTGATGCATTTTGTAAGACTAGTATTTGAATCAGTCCTGCAAGGATCACCTCTGCCGATTGCGTACCAATGTCGTGCATTTCTGATCTTTACGGGAAGCGAGGACAGGTAGTGCATTTCTGATATTTACGGGAAGCGAGGACAAGTGGTGAATTTCTGATCATTCGGGAAGCGAGGACAAGTCCACTAACTAACGGCGTCTAGACACAATCGGAAGTTCTTTCCAAATTGTATGAGCGCTTGTTACACGTCAGAAAAGAGACAGAACGTGGTCGTGCTTCTTCGGTTATTTTACCACGCCAATCGAGAAGGGTTATGAAAATGTTCTCAGTGTGCATTTTCTGATATTTACGGGAAGCGAGGACAAGTCAACTAGTAACGTCTTAGATACAATCGGAGGTTCATTCAAAAACTTATAAGCGCTTGTTACACATCAGAAGGAAGACAGAACGCGTCTTCGGTTATTTTACCACGCCAATCGAGAAGGGTTAAAATGTTATTTTAATAATTAAAATTAAACAGATCTAAGTGCAGAAGAAAGCTTTCTGTGCGCTCTTTTCGAACCCTTATAAATCATTATTATGGCGTGAAATGTCACGTGACTGTGCCTCCTTTTCGGGTAATTGACGCCTAAACTCATGAATGTTGTTGCTAGGCGCAAATATGTAGATACAGTAGCTGGAGATTGAAAATCACAAATATTTTATATATGGCTATTATATCAAGAAATGTGGTTACCTTTTGTGCGAGGGAGCGAGGAACTACTTATGAAATTCGCTAATTTTACACCAATCGAAATAGTGGCATGGCTGAATAATAATATAAGTTTGCAGTTAAAAAGGAGACATACATCGTTAGCTGTCATTTTTATTATTTTCAGCCCATTTTTGTTTCTAGGTAAAAAGTTTAGATCTCTTATCTGTATACACCTAATTCAAAAAAGGTTGCTTTGGCGCTTGGTCTTTCGCCTTTCAATTGTAGCGCGAAACAAAGGAATTCTTTGCTTTAGTGATCACGAAACAAAGGCGTTCAATGACCAATGACCAAAGCAACCTTTACTGAATTAGGTGTATAATGGTCATGTTGCAAGGAATTGCATTTTTCATCTTCTACTTCCCCATTTCACATAAATCTTTCTGGTGGTTTTTGGTATGTTTTTTGTATCTTGCAACTTCGAGTTCTAGTTTATGGTTACCATTGCCCGATTTGAAACCGTGAGTGCCTTGGGCGAATTGCTTAATATTACCATTATCGAAATGAGGCCCCCTTGATATGATAACAAGAGATTCTTAGTCATTGACCCGGCCAATTCATACGTGTATGGCACCACCCACTCCCCCTAAAGTATTTTATGACGCGCGATCTTGTGTCTTCCAGGGACAAAGGCTGCTGGGAAAAGGGGAACTCCGCTGACATGTTAAGCTCACTCTTGTGCTAATGAACTACGTAAAATGAGTCTGAGATTTGAGGTATGTATGGCTAGCGAGACGTTAGTACAGTGCAGTGCTGAATCTATGGCCAGGGCATTAAACCAATGGACGAATCCATCTATAAGCGCGCGCCCTTCTTTATTCATAGCCGTGATGTTAGGTAGTTAGTAGTTTTATACGCGGCTCACTGGAAGAGCATTGTAAGTGAAATAACACCGTTTTTCTTTCAATAAAGCTTTATGATGATGATGATGATGATTCAGAAATTAACAAACAGTGTCCCACAACTACCAGAATGCAGCGCGCGCTTTTGTAGCAGTTTGTTCGACAGATGTCCCACATCTACCGACATGCAGCGCGCGCGTGCGTTATAGCTGGAATCGTCCATTGGTTATTTGATTCAACATTTGTGAACAAGCTTTCTGGACTCGACCGAAGCGCTGGCTTCCAAATTCATAGTTCCGATGAAACAATGGAGCCATTCCACGCTATCTGCAGATACCAATCAGAGCTGGAAAGATTCTCCCTCGGGAACTGATCAAGTCCCACAAACAGTATTTCAGGACTTCCGATATCAGTCCGATGTGCAGCACTTTTTTGCCTTTTATGACAGTATAAACTGAGATCATCTGAAGATAAGGATATCTGGTAAACTTAAGCGGGATCGGAATATTTTTGGACTTTTTTTAAGGAAAACCCTGGTTTGTTTGTGGGACATAACAACAGTAACTATGGCTTTGAATGACAGGTCGGAACTATGAATTGTTCGCGAAGTATTGAAAATACCCACGATTATTATCCAGCATGACATCGATGCACTGCCCAAATATGGTCATTGGAAACGCCTTCGATATCCGTATCCTGCGATATCCGTATCCTGCGATATCCGTATTCTGCGATATCCGTATCCTGCGATATCCGTATCCTGCGATATCCGTATCCTGCGATATCCGTATCCTGCGATATCCGTATCCTGCGATATCCGTATCCTGCGATATCCGTATTCTGCGATATCCGTATCCTGCGATATCCGTATCCTGCGATATCCGTATCCTGCGATATCCGTATCCTGCGATATCCGTATCCTGCGATATCCGTATCCTGCGATATCCGTATTCTGCGATATCCGTATCCTGCGATATCCGTATTCTGCGATATCCGTATTCTGCGATATCCGTATCCTGCGATATCCGTATTCTGCGATATCCGTATTCTGCGATATCCGTATCCTGCGATATCCGTATCCTGCGATATCCGTATCCTGCGATATCCGTATCCTGCGATATCCGTCATCGAATATGATATGTTCAGCTCGTAAAAAAAAAACGCAAAAATAATGTTCTTAGGGGGGTTGTGCTGAATAATAAAACCATCATCATTCTGTTCGATTTTGCAGAATTATATCGCCTGATTTAGCCAACTCGGGGCTGCATCCCTCGTCGGCTTTATTTTATATGTTAATTCTCTTAGTAATTGGTTGCACACTAAACGTAGCTGTATAGAGCAGATTTCACATATTGACTGTCAAGGCTTGTTATGTAATTGCGATTGCTTTGCGTTCTCATTTAGGCTACGCGTTTTTCTCAGCCAATCAAATTCTGTAGTAAATACAATTGTGTAATTACTTAGTAATTGATTCGGCTTGCAATTGGCTAAGAAAAAAGCCATTTAGGAGCAAGTCATGATTTCTCTCGATTCTGATTGGCTGGTGATTGCTCAAGTGTAATTGTATTCACGATAGTCATGTGATCACCTCGTGATGCTGCTGGTACTTGACTTACAAACAAACCAGTCACGTGCTTAATGAGTGAGTGATGGACTGATTTTTCTTGGCTAATGATTGGCCGACGGGGAAAACCATTCAGCAGCAATTTGTAATTTCTCTCGTTTATGCAGCCATTGCATTTGGAACAGCAAGAAACCTTCTACATCTAATATTTGTTACAATAGTTTATTACCTGTCTCATATCACACTATTATCATAAAATGCACTGTAAACTGACTTATGACAGACCGGGTCCGCTTTTTCCAGTCTATTCAAAGTGTGATTGTCACTTTCCCAAAACACTATAATAGCGAAAAACAGACAGATTGATCGAAAATCATCTTCCAAGTTTCCCTGCTAGCAGAGGCCACTTCTGGTATTGGCATATGCACACAAATGTCACATCCTAATTCAAGATTGCGAACGTACTTGACTGGTTTGGCTTATTAACAAGAATGGCCTGGTCGACATTTTTTTTTCGTTATCACGCCATATTTTCTGGCGAATGCGCGACACAGTAGTGGCATTTGTGTGCACAGGCTACTTTGAAAAACACTAAGGCTCAAGGACAAGAATAAGAAAAAGTAAATGCAGGGAGATAAAAAAGGGGGAACAAAGAGTGAACCCTTGCAAGTTTGAGAAAATTCCCCGAGTGCGACCCCCTTTTACATGCACGACGTACAGGGATTGCATACTGCCTGCAGTATGAACACCTCATCACGTGGCTTCTGCTAACCAATTACAATGTGTCTCGCAAAATATTAAATCGTGTCATGTAGTATCGAAGCCTATGGGAAGGGGAAATGAAGTGGTCTAACCACGTAAACCATGTACACATGGGAATCTCTTTCATTCACATAGAAAATTTTATAAACAGGAGCTCCGCTTTTAGCCAGTGGCTAAATCTATATATTACTCCTATAAACATAGTCACATACTGTTGCGATAAAGACGATTTTAGGCTGTACACTGTTCGTTTCCGTTCTATTCTGTACAGAGCAGATTTGGTATGACTGTGAAAAGTGCCGCGAAATAGTTGTGCCGCGCCGTGACCGTGACCGTACCGCTACTACGCGATTTCATTCGGTATCTACAGCAGGCCAGGTTCCGTACCGCCACCGCGACAATACCGCGCCGTGTCACGGCACTTTTCGCAGTCATACGAAATTTGCTCTATGTATTTTACATCATACATTAATAAGAGCAGATTTCAGATGATTATCGAAAACTAAACACAAACACAAAACCACTAGCCAATCAGAAGTGGAAGCCATTCAACAACAAACCATTCAGGAGGCGAAGTAAGTCAGACTTGCGTTCAGTCATGAAGTGAGCAATGGCGCGTTTTGATGTATTTCGTAATTTGATTGTCCGAAAGACGACAGACTTTAACGCTGACAACAGCATGTTTGGCTTACTTTCTATGGTCATACTGAAATCCGATCTATAGCCTAAACTAAATGTTTGTCGTGTTATTTTTACAAACGATTAGGCTGTGGCCAAACCAGAACATTCGACTCAACATTTGTTGAGCGTGCGTGTTGGACGTGCTTGATTTACGTGTGTTCAACGTGCGCGTTGGACGTGCGTGTTGAATGGGGGTGTCAAACCTGTACAGAATTATTGAAGAACGGCTGACGCACCGTGATGCACGTTTTGAAGGTCGTTCAGCAATGTAGAACAATGTTGAATGGGGATGCCAAGTAGTATAGTACGCATAAAATAACAAGGTTTTTTAGGGAGGGAAGAGGAGGAAAGGGAGGAGGAGAAGGCATGACGTCATTGCCTATTTTCATCATCATATTTTGTTTTGATAGAGTTTGTGTTCCGAAAATAAACGGGTCATTGAGTGCATACTATACCACTACGTCAAACCAGTATCAGTCAATAATTGCGCGTTTAACAGTCGCAGGGAATTTCTGCAGAAACCCATCACCATGGGAAAAACTGAATTTCCCAAGGCCAGGCATGGGAAGTGTTCGGAATTCACATGTAAAGCCATGGTAAATTCGAACACTTCCCATTGTTCTACCATGGGAAATTAAGCTTTTCCTAATAATGGGTTCCTGTAGAAATTCCCGTGATTGTTGAATGATGTTGAATAAAATGTTGAACTGGTGTGGTCCCAGCCTTTGGTATGATAATAATTCTTCTTTCCAAATGCTCGAAAACACTATATACAGTTTCAGTATCGGCCATTGTACAATACAGTCGCTAGCTCAAGTTCCTAAAAACTTATAAGAATTTTATAACCCGGTCCGGCCGGGTATCCTGCATTTTTATCAACTCTTTTCTGATATCTATTTTGTTTTTATGTTCTTTAGATATTTATTTTGTCTAAAGGCACTGTTGCACTTAATTATTTTTAGCGACAACATTTCGAAAAACATTGGTGCACAAAATTTGATCATTTCGAATATTTTGGTAGTCGACCGTTTGAAGGATCATTTAGTGCACGCTGTCGACATATTTTTTTGTGGTTCTTCACACTTCCTTAACAAGAACGTTGAGCGAATGTTCAACTGGGACATGCTGAATATTCGGCTTCTTACGCTTTGACATTTTGTGCCCGAGTCAAATGCTGCGACGAAAAGTTGACCATGGCAACAATGTTATGCCAGAAACCTGGTTATACGGCATTTAGGTTTTATCACAACGTTTGGTTACAAATCGTGCGCGCCTAGCCGTGACCACTGCACCCGAGCAAGAGTTTTTTTTTCACAAGTTGTCCCGTTAAGACCGCTTAATCAATGTTCAGGAATATCGTTGTGTAGCCGGTTAGTAGAATGTCTTTATGCCTCGTGTTGTTTTAGGTTTTAGAACAACTTTTGGCTACAATCGTGCGCGCCTGGCCGCGACCTACCGAGCAAGAGTTTTTTTTAGAAGTTGCCCCGTTAAAACCGCTTTATCAATGTCCAGGAATACCGTTCTGTAAAGGTAGAGTGTCTGAATGCCTCATGTTGTTCGGCGTTGAATATTATTTGAGGCGGCTCTCGTGACTCAAACTCGTACTAAACAAATAGTCAGTCGTTGGTAAGGAAGACATGCAACACACTATAATCCGGATTTCTCATTTCTTCCATTGTCCGAGTGTCCCATTTTTTCCACTCTCGGTTGTCATACCCGGATTGCTGAATGATGTTCATAATCATCTCTTCTTCAAATAAAAAGATACAATCGCTCTAGTACATGTCTAATAACTGATGTCTCAGTTTTAACCTTATCGGGATGGCCCACTTTGACCATTCCCATCGACCTGCCGAATATCTGGATGTCCCATTTTGGTCGTCAGGAAAATAGTACGGAACGGGTTCCCGTACTATTTCGTTGTCTTGGGGTCCATACCCATTTTGTCCAATTTGTCGATGTGCCATTTTGTCCGGATTTCCCTTCTTAGTGTCCCGTTCTTCTATTTTTGTCCGGATGTCCCGTTTTGACCCGCAGTCCTGCGTTTCTTACAATTGGTCACGAAAAATATCCGTAAATTCCAGATGGAACGCCATGCAACACCAACCCGTTTTATGACAGAAATACGACTTTGGCAAATGATAAGTGTATTCCACTCGGAATTTCATCCCATCCGGAAAACTTCGTACCATTTGATGCCGATCAAAGCAATCAGTTTCCTTGAAACAATATACCTTTATCACGTTAATATTGCTTAGAATCCTATGATATCTCTTTTTTGTGATCATAGGATTCAAGTATATTCAAAGCGTTCAGTGCAGATTCCGCCGAAAATAGCACTCAAAAAGGCGATATCGCCCTCGTCGCTGCGCGACTCGTGAGATATCGCTTTTTTCGTGCTATTTTCTTAGCGGAATCTAGCCTCCTGAAGCTTTGAATAATCCTATAGTATCGCGATTCACCCTGCCACTCTTTGTTGTTGTGAGCCGTCAATATTTTGTGGAAGTGACGGCTCAAAAAGAGCTCGCAAAATGCAACTTTTTTCGCACGAATTTATGTTTCATTTCATTGTCCATAGTTAGAAATAACGTTTAGCTATATTTCTAGCAATATCTTATGGCAGAAAGAGATTTGTTTCGCCGAAAAAGATGGAAACATGTTAACAGAAAATGCTCGAGCTCGTGCGAAAAGCCCCAGTGATTGCGTGAGAGCGCGCGTAAATGTAATGAGAATTGAAATTTCAATCGACAATAATTAACACTATTTCCTGCCATTTCCTCCAGTAAATCTTCAAGAATCGCGATACAATAGTAATTACGATTTTGAGACGGCAATTCCAAAAATATTGACGACGTTGGAAGAAAATAATTTCTCCCAACTAGCCGTCAATATTTTGTGGAATTGCCGTCACAAAATCGTAATTAGTATATAATATTATGTTATAGTTACGGGAAACGGAGTTAAGTATTCAATTTAGAACAACCGTATTATTTAAACTTCAAAGTTTGGTAAGAATTAGCAAAAACTGGCTGAGATATGAATTTTCAAAGAAAAAGAAATCATGGTGCATCGATGCCCTACGAGCACACATTTTATTGTAAAAATGACCAATATCGGTCAGTATTCAACCAAATTTTGCATTTTAACTAGTACAGATGTGCTGAATTAAATACTGAACTCTGCTTTGTGATTACTTTTTGATATCATTAAAGCCATATTAAGTGATAAAGATCTCTTGTTAGCATCGCTGATGTCCCGTTTTATCCGGACTAGAATGTTGTACTGGGCTTGTTCATACTCATACGGCTCTTCCGGGTAAGATACAAATACAAACACGGATTGATGGCGCTGTTTGCATGAGCCAGCCATATACATGTCAGCGGTATATACACCGAACTGCAAAACAGCAGCCTCTCGTTGAACGCCGCCATGAAGTGTACGACATGGATTGGAAACCAGCAAGTCGCGAACTCAAGCACTATGGTCAGTAGTTTCTTCACACTGCGCTTGCGCTGTTCGTGGACTTTTCTCTCGATGTTATCGCTAGCGTATCCGGGACTTTTCTTGCACCACAGGTATCGAATGATTATTGAATATAGAATTCCCATGCAAAGAAGAGGAAACGCGTAGTTGAGAATGAATTTCACGATGAAGTCGATCTTGATGGCCTTATTTCCCCAAGTTGTCTTGTCTTGGAGGCAGTAAAGGGCTCCGTTGGGTCCAGTGATGACTCTAAATCTATAGTAGTCGCTACAGAACACAAGCCCAGCGACGACCCATATCATGATGATTGTAGACCTGGTGCTCCGCAATGAGAGCGGTCGCTTTGAGCAGTGCGCCAGGGAGAAATACCTATGATCAAGATGTGTATCAGTAGGTGCTTCCTAAAAGCGGAGCTGCCTAGGAAATATTTCCTGCCATGGCAATCTTACTCTGTGTTATGATAAAGTAGGGTAAATTTATAGGAAATGTATGGGCATTTCAGATGTTAGCTTTTTCTTTTATCATATCTTTATATCCAAATTTCTGGATCCGCCACCGACTATTCATGTGAAAAGCTTCGGCATTCTTCATTGAAAACTTTAGCACTTTTTTATTCAATTTTGATCAACTTTTATCAATCATTTATCAATTTCGATGTGGTCATTCTACTCATACTGTCATTTTTCTTTGTATGAAACAAAAAAGTCACGTGCCACCTACCCATTCTGGGGTCTGATAGGGTATGATTTACCATGATGTAAATTAGTTGACTCACCTGTCCACTGCGATAGCTGCCAATGTGAAGACGGATGCCGTTATGGAAATGTTCGTACCGAAGTTCAGCGTTTTACAAATGATCGCACCAATCTCGCCGGGGAACCACTCTAAGCCAATGAAGAAATACGCAATGTTGTAGGGAACTCCAAATATGGTATCGAGTAGGTCAGCCACTGCCATGTTTACTATGAGGCGATCAAACGATCGGCGTAACTTGTTGCGTGACGCTGCGTGACGGATCACCATTGTGTTGGCGATGAATGACACCTGTTATGGGAGAGCAGGACGTGTGTCATTCCAGTAATTGGGAGTTTGCAGGTGTTGCGTGACATTTTGAACTTTGATCCCAATAAAATGAGAATACCATATTTAAAAAGAACTTGCGGAAATTAGAAAAAGCTCAGGTGCCCGAAGTAGGCTGTTTCTCATAGGTTTAATGTTGTGGTGGGCAACTGTTATGTTGCCCACCACAACATCAAACCTATAGGAAAACAACCAACGTCTGACGCTTATAACTTCTGTGTTATTTATCGAAACCACCTTAAACTTTGGGATGTCACATATTTTGGTGAGCTCTTTTCAAATATGGTATTTTTATTTTACTGGGACGAAAATTAGAAATGTCTAGCAACACCTGCAAACTTCCCATGAGTGTCGTACTTGCAGCTGAGGTTGCAATACACTAACATATCGTGGTCTATGTTAGAGCGGATTTCACATGACTGTCAACACTCGTTATGTAATTGCGATTGCTTTGCGTTCTCATTCGCTACTCGTTTTTCTCAGCCAATTAAATTCTTTAGTAAATACAATTGTATAATTACTTAGTAATTGGTTCGGCTTGTGATTGGCTGAGAAAATGCTGGCTGGCTGAGAAAATGCTGGATGGATGTTGAGATGGGCTATAACGTGATATTCACCCTGCACAATCTTTTGTTTCACCCTCATCTAACATGCTTGTCTGGTTGTACATTGAATCTTACTGGCTGAATTTTGGTACTTATCTACCGTGACCCTGCACAAACAAAAGGATTCCTCTGAAAAAGTGAACAAAGAGATAGTACAATAACAGGGTGTCAGGTTTCCTAACCATTCCCCTCTATATAAACTATGGACAGACGCATGGAAAAAAATGAGACTTTTTGTGAAACTCACCACTATAATGGACGAATAGGCTATAGTCAGCACATAAATAGAGGAAAGAGGTAAGGGCCCAAAGGAACACCTTCTATTGGCTGGGGCCAATGTGGTGTTTAGATCACTGTAGCTTGCGTTTGCCAGTGCACGTGCTACCGTGGAAACCGTTGTCAGGGCAGCCGTCTTGTTTGGCATCACAGTATTCATACCGCGGATCCGGTTGTCCTGGAAGTGCAAGTAGTTTTTGCTTGTAAAGGGGTTTATCGAGTCACTTCATTCGGTCGCTTCCTGAGAGATTTATACAAAGACAGAAAGTTATTACTGAAAAATATCGCAAAATAAGCATCTTAGGCCTAGGGAAGGTAGCGTCGACTACATTATTTTCAAAAGATACCGACTCATTACACTTTCAAATAACACAAAATTTTCTATTGTTTTAAATGTATTCGACGCGACTTTAATTCGAAGTATACCCTAGGCCTTAGAGAGCAACATTTTACTATATATTTATTTTCTCTTTCTTTTGAAGATGAAATCCGATTGAATCTTGTACCATAGTAATATATCAATAATATTCAAATCCTGTTTGCATTTTCTTAAAGCTAGAGATGTTACTGTAGTAACACCAAAAACAAGTTTTACTGGAGCCTGTAAAAATAATTTTCAAATTTGAAAAAAATAGCGGTGGAAACACAGGAAAAAATAGGTACCCAATGGGTACATGAGTCTAGGTGCAGGTAGAAGTGCATTATTTTGCAACAAGGGGTTTCCCGATGTTTGTAGGAACTTCAAAATTCGTTTACAGTGTTTGGTGTCATTAGAAATGGTTTCTTTTCACAAGATATTGAAAACAGTCCCCCAGAAGCTTACAATGCAACGCAAATGATGCGATATTGGTACAAGATTGTGTCGACTACTCGAACTGCTAATGGATTCCTTCTTAAAACTTTGTGTTGATCGCATTGACTGTGGTTGGCCGGGACTGGGTGTCTAACTGTGATTATCATGTCCATTTTAGTCCAACGCCTTCTTCCATCGAATTTTTTTGTGTAAAGAACTTCAAAATTATTTTTCAGTGTTTTGTGTAATAGACCTCATCGTCTTGGGCGTAATGTTTTTGACATTTGTATAACTTAAACATGATAGCGGAAATTCTACCATTATAAACGCAATCATTGAGAGTGGCGCTATGTCGTTTATTGGCTACCATAATTGTTATGCAATGCTATCTTGTGTGCTACGTAAAATATCTTGCTGTTTATTTGATTGAGTAATGCTGATCTAAGCTTGATTACTTCCACTATTTGAGCAAACATGTTTGCTAGATTACTAGAATCACGTATAGAAATCTTGAAATAATCATGCACTAACAGTATTACATACTTGATTAACATTATTTAGTTGAAAATGCCCCGTTATCTCTCTTAAATCAGCCGATGGAAAAGGGTGTTTTTGGCTCGACATTTTAGGTTGAGTGGGGCTCCTAAAAGGAGGTATTTCACGCTGCAGCCCTTATTGATGGCATCTAAAAGGGACTGAACAATTTTCCCAGAAAATGGTATCTTTTAGGGTGCTCGCGGCAAAAAATGCGAGACACTAGTGCTGGTACTGTTGTTTCTTGCGCGATCGTGGCTGGAATTTGAGAGCCATGTTGAAAATGGTATCTTTTAGGGTGCTCGCGGCAAAAAATGCGAGACACTAGTGCTGGTACCGTTGTTTCTTGCGCGATCGTGGCTGGAATTTGAGAGCCATGTTGAAAATGGTATCTTTTAGGGTGCTCGCGGCAAAAAATGCGAGACACTAGTGCTGGTACCGTTGTTTCTTGCGCGATCGTGGCTGGAATTTGAGAGCCATGTTGAAAATGGTATCTTTTAGGGTGCTCGCGGCAAAAAATGCGAGACACTAGTGCTGGTACCGTTGTTCTTGCGCGATCGTGGCTGGAATTTGAGAGCCATGTTGAAAATGGTATCTTTTAGGAGTTAAAATTTTGGTTGACCACGCCTAGATTGGTATCTTTTAGGGTTGGCATTTCATTTTCCCGACGAGCACCCCCGCCCGACGACATACGGGACCTCACTGCTGCTAAAACGGAAGCACCCACATCAAGCAAGTATGCGGATATTCCCAAAGCAAGTCACGTGATCATGCATGGGAGTCGGGTCGAATTTTATGGTGGTAAGTTACTATGGTAACTTATTTCAGTAAGAATTGATTAATTCTTAATTTATATAGCTATTTTAATTGTTTTGTAATTAAATTTTCTACTGCATTTTTTATTTTGTTTTTGCTTGCTTTTTCTTTTTTTTTCCGTCGCCGTATAAGCTTACGTATAGTGTAGTTATGTGAATGATTATTTGTTCGTTGTATGATATGGCTGTCCAACGACAGAGCGGAAATGACCAAAATGAAATGTCTAACTTCGTCATATTTTAATATATAAGCTCAAGATTCCGTATACAAAGAGATTCTATGACCAAAAGCTTAATTCCAATTTTTTAAGAAATTTGAAGAATATTAATTTTAGATATGATTGAACAAAGTTTGCATAATTCCTGATCAAAGTACTAATTCTCCCATAAAATGGTACAAAAACCAAAGTTGAAAGCATAATATCTCAAAGACGGATCCATTAGAAAAAAGTCATTTTGATATTTTGTTTTTAATCAGGCAAGGAGTCTGTATGCAAAAAAAAATCAAGCTTATTTGAGTTAACCTGACCTTATTATTAATTGAAATTTAGTTATCTAAACAGGTCATTTCCGCTCTGTCCTGTCCAACCCGTTCAGCCTCAGCTATTTATGACAGCCAATAACCATCGTATTTCAATATAATTTCATATTTGCATCAATATGACTTTGTTTGTGTATGTGTATAAAAAAATATAGTTTGTAGGTTGTATATGTATAGAACACTTTCTTTTTCCTCGCGTTTTTTGTCAGGAGGGTAAAAGGGTAAACAAGAAGCAAATTTGGCAGCTGTATTTTAACGTAAAAGAGACATGACGAAATGCTTTCATAGAGGCAACGAGAGAATTGAAATGTCGAATTTGGTGCATTTTCACCAAAAAGCAACAAAAGCTATTCCTTTGATTATATGCTCCATTGTTCTTCAATCGTTGGAGGTATTTCGTTTAACATTTTTATTTCATTCTTGTTTTGTTTTTCTGTCTTATCATATTTAATTCTTTTTTTTGTCTCGCCTCGTTTCGTTTTGTTTGTTTCTCAGTTGTCAATGTTCTGTTCATTTCTTCCGGATCGGAGAATTCAACAAATCTGCAAACATATTATATGATCTTCACAGAATAACCGGTTTTCACCATTGAACCATAATCAAAATTGCATGCATTCTCACCACAAAATGACCCGAACGTTAAAGACCGATATACTTTGAAGTGTCGCAAGAAAAACCTTTGCTCTGAGCAGGGATTTTTGCGTTGGGGATATTAGCATTTGAAGTGAGCCGCTATTTTGCCAGCCTAGCAACATACGGACAAGAGGAGGCATCCATTACAAGTAAGCGGCTAGTTTTAGGAATATTTTCGATCGAAATCTGTAGATCAAGTCTACAATCTTGTGAATATAAAGACCGTTATTTGGATATTTATATTCAAATTCTTCTTCTCCTTCGGGTGGGCCCACCTCTTTCCAGTAAGGAAGATTCTAAATTGTCTTTTAATATCCAACGTTAATAAAAGAGTGGCTTTTAAGGTTGGTTAACCACGAAAGAGTTGATGCTAGGAATATAAGGTACGCCCTTATGGTTCGATGAACAAGCTGAAATAAATGTGAAGCATTTGCAACGAACGAACGAACGAGTAAGCTAACCTCTAATGCAGAAAGGCGGCTGTCAAGTGCTAGTGCTGCTCTAGAAATGGGTGCTGAACGCTAAATTTCCAACTCCTTTTCTCCGAACTGAAAACGCGTCCTCTGCTTGATGACGCTCAGGTTCGCAAGACCCATACTGTTCAATTCAGCGTTTCAAATATATATAAAGCACACCGTTTTTTAATATGACGTGCATTGGT
Source organism: Scolanthus callimorphus (assembly GCA_033964015.1). Classification (NCBI taxonomy): domain Eukaryota; kingdom Metazoa; phylum Cnidaria; class Anthozoa; order Actiniaria; family Edwardsiidae; genus Scolanthus; species Scolanthus callimorphus. The sequence continues at coordinate 20,586,392 of CM066912.1, read as the reverse complement.
GCACTACAGCACAAAGTCGCCACCGTTTGTCATAATTGGCCTGTTCATTTTCGGACCATTACAACGATTTTGTAATGGATCATTAACATCTAAAGTCATATCATCTTTTCGAGTTTTCATTCTTTCCTATCCCCAGTTTCAACGTTCAATTTTTAAAATACAGTAAAAAACCCTCGTATAATAACTTGAAATTGAAGACCCCTCACAACTTTATATAACCTCTTGCAGAAAGGCAACACTGTCCTGTGCTGTTGCTGCTAAGAACAAGATGTTAAAAACGTTCTTTGCTTTATGACGTTCAGGCTTGCAATTAGACCCATGCTGTTCATTTCTGCGTTTCAAATATTGATAAAAGCAAACCGTTTTATATGAAGTCGGTGCACAAACCGAACAAAGTCGCCACCGTTTGTTACAATAGCCCCTTCATTTCAGACCATTACAACAATTTGAAATGGATCATTAACATCTTGTCATAAACAAGACTTTCCTATCCAGAATTTCAACTTTCAATTTATAAAATACAGTAATAGTCCGCGTATAAGAGCCTGAAATTGAAGAACCCTCCGAGCTTTGTCTAACCTCTAATGCAGAAAGGCGACTGTCAAACGCTGTATTGCTGCTCAGAACAAGATGCTCAACGCTAAATTGCCAGCGCCTTTTTTCTCCGTAATTGAAAACGTTGTTCTTTGCTTAATGACGCTCGCGCTCACCAGACCCATGCTGTTCAATTCTGCGTTTCAAATATTGATAAAGAAAACCGTTTTTTTTTTTCATATGACGTGCATTGGTGCACTACCGCACGAGTTCGCTACCGCTTATCATAATGACCCGTTCATTTTCCGACCATTACAACGATTTTGAAATGGATCATTAACATCTGAAGTCTTATCATCTTTTCAAGTTTTCTTTCTTTCCTAACCCTAGTTTCGGCGTTCAATTTTTAAGATACAGTAAAAAACCCTCGTATAAGAACCTTTGAGGCTAACATTTTCATCTGAGACCGCATTTCACCCAGTTTTTAGGGCTCTTCTTTTATAACAATGAAGGCGTATACGAAAATAATATCAAGGTAGCGATAGTCAGTAGGATTCAAAGAATGAACTAAAAATGACCATATCATGACTACGAATTAAAGTGCTACTCAAGGCTGACATTTTAATGGCTTATTTTATTGCACATTGAAAGTAAGGAAGAATGCCGTTTATTTCGCGTTCATAGCTCTTTTGGTTTCAGAGATATTGAAGATTTTTACTTATGCAAATTAGCAAAAAATGACGTCACAACAAGACAAGGGCAAAAGAGGCCAACAATGTTTTATGTATAATTCTGTTTGGGATAGTTACATTCACTTAAAAACTTGGTGATAACAAAGAAGGACCAAAACCACAACCTCTGACATGTTTATTACTGTTTCCATGGTAACGCTATTGACACTAGGGCTGTCTGTTTAAAAAATAGGAAAAATCTGAACTTATTCACCTACAAGTGAAGTACTACAATACTTTGCCAAAATACTCTTGGTTGTGTTGACAAACAAATCAGGAAGTTTCGAAGACTTTCACAACTTAGGGAATATTTCACAGATTTTACCTATTTTTCCAGGAATCACTTCTATAGCCAAACGTGTTACCATGGAAACACTAATTAGCATATGGATGTATGAGGTCTTGGTTCTTCTTTGTTATTACCAAGTTTGAAGTGAATCTAATTATCCCAAACAGAATTATACATCAAACATTGTTGGCCTCTTTTGCCCTTGTCTTGTTGTGACGTCATTTTTTGCTAATTTGCATAAGTAAAAATCTTGAATATCTCTGTAACCAAAAGAGCTATGAACGCGAAATAAGCGACATTCTTCCTTATTTTGAATGTGCAATCAAATAAGTCATTAAAATTTCAGCCTTGAGTAGCACTTTAAAGAAAAAAGGCCAAATACGTTTTTCTCGTTAAAGGGCTTTTAGCCATGCGGCCCTCTTCAGTAACCTAACCGACAACGTGAATACAGATAATAAAAGCAGTTATAACAAGTCCCTCGAGAAGACTATCTGTAATCGATGTTCAAAGCGGGATTCCTGTGCGTAAGGCGCAGGGATCCACCCTGTTGAGACTATGGGGGGTCCGTCATCTTAGTTTGCTAATTCAGTTCGTAGAAACAATCGCATATAACTGGAAACTTCAAACAGTTATTAAAAGACAGGCTATGTTTCTTAGCGTTAGCATGTAACGCTGATCCTTAACCATTATCCTGCGAGATTGCGCAGAATATCGTCTGATACTTAGCCGACGAGGGACGCAGTCCCGAGTTGGCTAAATCAGTCGATATTTTGCAAAAATCGAGCAGGATAATGGTTTTATTATTCAGCACATTGATAGCACAAAAAACCTTGAAAAACATTACTTTTGTGTATTATTTACGAGCTCAATGCATCGTATTTCCCTCAGAGACGGATTTCGCAGGATATCTGTCATGTACAGAAGACAGCTATTGGAGTTCCAATGACCATATTTTGGCAGTGCATCGATGTGCTGAATAATAGTTTCTTATATTCCGAAGGCCCGAGATACGTGTTTCCTACATTGTATAACACGCAGGCGGCAAGGTATACGACACCTCTGCAGGCGCATGTAGTCCTATACAGCCTACTTTGTTTAGATTGTTCTTCAAAGAGCATCTGTTTTCTTAAATCTGCATTGCTCATACTCTCAATTTTACAATGTAATTATTGAGATTACATGACATATGCACTGTAGCAGTAAATATGGGCAGATTGCTAGTGTCCCTATCAAATTAAGAACTTATGGTCTATGTAAAGGCATTCAACGTGCACAGCCACCACTGCAAAATTTCTTCTAGTCCCAGCAGGGCACATGTTTTACCCAGAAATCTATAAGTTTGTAGTCTCAGTTTTACCTAGTAAGGGCATTATGTGCTCTATGGAGGTGGCAAAGGCTAATCGAAGCAAGCAGGCGGTTTCTTATGAGAGGTGAATCTATTTAAAATAACATAAATTTTTACTAATTATTTTAGGAAACTAATTCTATTTCTGACCTGGTTCTCTAGATGGAGAGGATCTTTTTGTTTGCAGTTTTATCTGCAACTGGACTACAAATGTTCTGGAGAAAGAGCAGAACTTTACTGCTGTTTTCATAATTCTGTGAACTCCCACTTGACATTTCCGAACGCCAAAGTGTGTTTTAGCTTCCGTCAATCAAACCTTTTAAGTTTTGTTTGCCTTTTTTGGTGGAAAATTTGGTTTTGAAGCCTAGCAGTCCTTAAAGGGCCTGTGTCAGCCGCCATTTTGACAGATAGCAACATACCAAGTCGGAAGCATCCATTTCTATCGGCTGATTTAGAGAATATAGAGCAATGTTCTCGAATGAATTTGGTAAATCAAATCTGAAACTTTGTTTTTAGATGTTTATTAAGATATTTTACAGGTAATTCGTATTCTAATATCGAACGAAAAAATTAACAACTGGACAATGTCGGGACAATGTCCAAGAGATCTCTTGTCAAATCCTGCGCGAAATCACTCATAGCTGTTCACGTCCCTGTTTGATTGACGGAAGCCGAACCGCGGTTTGTTATTTGGCGTAGAGTTTGCCAAATTATAAAAATTGCAGTAAATATCAATGACCATGAATCTCCTTGGAAAAAAAAAAAACACAAATCTGCATGGGATTTCAGATCACGTGCTATTCATTTAAATAATATTTTCTTTGTTGGGATGCTTCCATACTATTCATATATCCTTTGGTGCGTAGAAGGAAAAGAAAGAAAGGCTAGGATACGAAGGGGAGTGCATGAACGTGATCTGAAATGGGAAAACATACGCCCAAGCCGAGGAGGTCTATAATGATAATAATAACTTGCCAACCTGCAATATTGAAGCGATCTTGAAAATACTATCGCCCGTCGCGATTTTTTTTATTTACGCCCACTTTATGGCACTTAGAATTTTTTCAGGCAAGTTATTGAGAAGAAAGGAAAAAGTATTCATGGCGCTGCGAACCCTCAACCCTGTGCAAATTACCTTTTCATAACCCAACATCTTACACATGAGCTACGAGAGAGTTCGCAGGTCAACATCCTCCTTTTCATTCACTAGAACGAGGATATGTGAATCATAATGAATATTTATACTAGTTAGCCGCCATCTTGAAGTGGGCGTAAAAAATAAATTCGCCCGTCGCGGTACTAAGTACCAAAATTCAGCCAGTACGATTCAGTGTGCACTCAGACATGTATACACCTATTTCAATTAACGTTGCTCCGTAAAACGTAAAACCATGAACTATGCATCATAATGAAGGCGCTATTGCTCGTATTTACTACGAATTTGGCAAACCAAACTCCACTAAAATACTCAGTTGCATTTTGTTTACTTCTTTAGATATAATTTGACATGAATTGCTGCGATTTATAGGTACGAATTATCATTTCCAACTATGAAGCATGGTTCATGATACATGGTTTTAGGAGCAACGTTGATTGAAACAGGTGTATCAGATGAGCACAGAACAAAATATCGTGCACTGTCAGTACCCCTCTCATTATGTAGCCCACGTTATTGAGGGAATCCTTTGAAGTTTCCCGATCTTCCTAACCATTCCACTTCATTTGAAACCTTTATTTTTGAGGATGACACTTGAATGTTGAAAAGTTCAACATCATTGAACTTGTTTCAACCCAGTGTTCAACATGATTCAATATTTACTGAAGTTACCTTTTCAGTGATTTAGACAAAATTAAGAGCCTGTGTCAGCCACTCCTTTGTTATTGTTTTCGTTCGATATTAGAAGACGAATTACTTGTACAAAATCTTAAAATGGACATCTAAAAGCAAAGTTTCAGATTTGATTTACCAAATTCAATCGAGAATATTGCTTTATATTCTCCAAATCAGCCGATGGAAATGGATGCTTTCTCCGACTTGGTATGTTGCTATGCTGTCAAAATGGCGGCTGACACAGGCTCTTTAAACATGCATTGAACAACGTTAAACATCGCTGAACATGCTGATTGGCAAATAGTTTCCAAGTTTCGTTCATATGAAAAAAAAAAAGCTGAACAAATATTCGCAAATGTTTGAATTCCTTAGAAAATGATAGAGCGGATTTCAAATGACTGTCAAGACTTGTTAAAGGGACATGGTCACCTAGAAAACACTAAAATAATTATTCTCGCAAAATAGAAAACTATTCTATGAAATTGAAAGAGTCAGTTTAAAGAAAGAAGTACGGAAAATTTCACGATGAAGGGTTGCTGAGATATGAGCGAATTAAGATGGCAAATTTTGTATGTTTGAAAAAAGATTGAGGTAAACCGATTTCAAAAGAGTCGGATTTCCCTCATGTAAGCTGTAATTACAATCCGCGAATATCTTTGCAATCCTACATCGAAATTACCTCAAATGTTCACCATGTCAAGTTGAAAGCATTCTTTACAAATTTGAGTTGTTATTTTTATTATGGTGATATTATAATTTTGATGTTTTCGGTGACCATGTCCCTTTAAAGGGGCTGGGTCATCGACTGAGCATGCGCAGTATGGTCACGATCGAAGCAGTTTCTCTTCACCGTACAAAAACTCGAAACCCCAATAGCGAAGAAAATCCGCTCGAATCCTGCCTTTTTTCCGGCCATCCGCACAAATTACTACTGTTTACCAAAAGTCTAGCCATTAATCATTTCATTTGGATGCTTTTTTTTCTGGAATTTCGTTTGTTATCTTTGAATTTATGGCTTCGGTCGCCCGCAAAGGTATCGGCGGTCGACCTAAGCTTTCCCCTGGCCACTCGAAGCGCACAAGAACGGCCTGGGAAAACCGTCACAAGCGACTATACATCGCCAAAGATGTCCACAGTGCCTGGTTGGAACTCAAGAAGTCGTCGATTTATGCCAGTGATTCTGCATTTGCCGGGCATTTGCTTTCGCTGGAGCTCCAGCGACGCGAGAGGTTAGTTGCAGCTTGTTTACAAAATGTGTGACTCTAGTTGATAGCCTCAGGCTAGTTTTTGCTTTAAATCATTTCAATTCTAACTTATATATTCTTGTATTGTCACTGATTTTATAGACTTGAAAGAATAAAGCAGACGAGGGAACAGCGAAGGGAAATAAACGGAGGAGAAGACAACATTTATGGGAAAGGTCAGTGTGTAGTCTGTAGACACAATCGGACTTTCACTCGTGCTGAAACCCGGCTGAAAAGAACACGGATACTTGTCTTTGTGCTTTTATATGAAAAATATGTTGCAGTGAGAAGTTTTTTTCTTTTTTCAAAGTGCTCTTCTTCTATTACCGATGAAATTACATGCGGGCAACTTTGATTTACTATCCTGTAATGGTGAACGAGGAAAATTCTAGATATTACACTTGCAGAGTGTTTTGTACTTGCCTCAGGGCATTTATAACGCCACAGATGACGGTGATAAGGGATTCTAAGCTGTATTACCGCAGGATAACTGAACTGTAACAAATATTTTTTTGTTTTGCCTGCTGTAGACGTAGATAAAATTATTCTTATTTTTGTTGTTGCAGAACCAAGAACTTCAACTCCTGTTAGAAAGAAGCTAAGGTTGTCAAATGTCATGAACGCTCCATTCACACTTGATGAAAATGAGGAACAGTAAGTTCACAATATCTTGATATAATGAGGATATGGAATATACTCACCTCAGACCCCATTATTGTATTATGAGTAGCATATTTCCAGGAAGCACTTGTTCAAATATAATAATATTTCTTCATATCAAACATTATTATTGAGATAACAAGCTATGCAGAATGCCTATAGTCAACCCTTCCACCTTTAGTGCAAAACCATGATTTATTTGAGGATTAGGTGCAAAAAAAGGGTTACAGCTCAATGTATCCAGTGGTTGAATGGCAATAATGCAAAATAAATAAAAATATTTCGATTTTATTACAGTATTGACATCATGAGTGACTCGCACGAAGGAGACTCCCTCTGCCATACTAATAGTGTGCTGGACACAAGTTACAGTATCATCAATGGGGATGTTATAATTCATCAAGAGGAAGAGGAACCAAGGTGAATAATAAGAAACTGGTCAATGGTCTGGATTTCTGTTGTAGTCATATTTTTTCTGTGTGCTGTCAAAAGCTAAATCGCAATAATGCATGTTAATCTACAAAAAACACTTTCTATTCGCAGTCAACAACAACCAGCTGAGATATCAGACCAAGAGAGCTGTTCCAGTGGGGATATTGAGGAAATTGATGACCTAAAGTAAGCAGCAATATTGTGTTTAAGAACAACTGTCCTCTGCATCGGTGGGGCGTAAACATGAGAATAACACAAGTCAGGGGTTGGAATTTATACCAAATGTCATCCTTTGCTCTGATGGAGGGTTATCGCTAAAAATTTCAGCAAGCTATATTTCATGTTTTTATAATAGCTGGTTGTTTACAAAGATTTGCATACTGTACTTGTATTGTTTGATTTCAGTTCTGTCTCAAATGTACAGTACGTACACATACAACATTATCCACTGACATGTGTGCAACCTACTATACTCTATCACATTGTTTTCCAATAACATATTAATTTGTTGTTATCTATTCATTTTTCAGCTATTCTGTTGCTTCTGCTCTCCAACTTCTACAAGATGATTATTCAGATGACGAGGACATGCCAGAGTATGTGAGATAGTAGAAAATCTTTTGGCACTGATATGATGTATGTTAGTGCACTGATATGATGTATGTTAGTGCACTGATATGATGTATGTTAGTGCATTTGTATGACGTATGTTATTGGACACTGCCTGTTGGCCTTCCACTTTTCTGATGTTCAATTGTTTTCTTTTTTATGTTACAAAAGTGATGAGATTACTGAAGTCTGTATCGATGAGAATGAGTTGGATTGGGACGAGGAAGGGGAAGAAGAGCTCCAAATTGAATGTGATACACCTGCAACCCCACCAATACCTGAGGCAGCTTCACCTTTAGTACAGTCCCACCATATTCATGATCCACCACCGGCACCAACTACTACACCAGTAACATCAAGGCAGCTCCCAGCTGTTCCACCTCTAGTCCAGCCACAGCAACCCCTGTCAGAACAGACAATACCTGACAGCCAAGAGGCACAAGAACCTCAGACTCTTGGGCCAAATTACTTCCTTAGGAAGGAAGACAAACCAGCTCTAAAAGAGGAGCTCAGGCATGTTCAAGGAACAAAAATATTATGCACACTAGACCTTCTCCTGCAAGAGTTTGCCCGGACCTGCAGACACCCTGGTTGTATTGAAGTGCCTACTGTCACCCATGTCCTCAATGGAACCAGTGCAACAATTCACTGGAAATGTTGCAAAGGCCACAAAGGGCGATTTAGCTCATCTGAAGTTGATGGAAATGGAATGGCAATAAACAATTTGCAGGTAAGTCAAGATAAAAATGCAACATACCATATGGGCCGCGTCACACGAAAAGGGCCCGGACGACATATTTTCGCTGTTTGACTTTGTGGGGAAATCTTGGATTTGTTGACCATATTTCCTAATTTTGACT